>LR990609.1:0-600000 GCA_905147815.2 Phalera bucephala | reverse complement strand
GCGAGTTAGTTTGCTTGGAAAATTCCAAAAGTTTGCGTTTTGACATTTGCTAAGGTTTACAATTATTGTAATCATTATCATCATCAATCCGCCTATTGATAAACCTGAGTGTAGGCCACTCCTCTATTCGTCCTGTCTAATCTATTCCCCTATTTGCTTCATTTCGCTGATGGTCTATCTGCTTTTGGGTCTTCGTCCCTTTCTGGGCCACCACTCTGTTGCTGTCTTAAGTCCACCTGCCAAAATTCTGCCTCATAAAAGTGTCCTGCCTTCGTAATTTGTTAAAAAACATCTTTTACCTTAGGCCGCCGCCGAATACGTATATAAAACGGTCTAAAATAGTTTAAAACAAAAAACGTAGAGTGCGACAGATAATAAATAAAGAATAGCTGTTGTTTCGAAAACAATATAATTGTTAAGGCTATACATTGAAAAAACCGTGTTTTTTGTATTCCATGCATCTTATGTTGTATGTGGATTAGAAACTTAATATTTACAAATATGTTTTTTGACTCGGTATTTTAGAATCTAGTAAATGGAATATACGATGAAGAATAGAATAGAATACTCTTTATTATACACTAATACAATTACATTGAGAAAAAAAATAAACAAAGAAAGCGGTACAATTGGCGGTCTTATCGCTAATAGCGATCTCTTACAGACAACCAAACATAAGAATAAAAAGAAATATACAAATGTCTTACTAATACAGGCAATGCATTCCATAGACGAACAGCTTGGTCTGAGAAGGATTTATCAATAAAATATTTTAGAATGCATTGGTGTTTCTAGTCTGAGATTTTCCGACGACCTTAAGAACCTTCAATGTGTCTCCCGGAGAAACTCGAATCGGTTTTTGAGGTATAAAGTAGTAGGATCAAACAGAATGCTATATAGAAGCGATAGTATGTGAGCATTCCGGCGAAGGCGAATTGGTAGCCACTTGAGACTAGCATAAAATTCAGAAACATGAGCATATTTCATCGCTCATCGCTCAAGTTTATTATGTTGACTCTCAGTTATATCAAGATAGCTGGCGTCTGCATAATCGAGGATAGGAAGTAGGAGGGATTGTGCAACAGCAATTAGCAGTAGGCAGAAAATTTCGCAACCATCTTAATGAGCCAGCGGAAGCAAAGATCTAGCGGCTAAGTTTTTGAATTTGCTGGCCCCACGTGAAATTGGTATCAACATAGATCCCCAAATTTTTCATTGACTTACTTAAAGAAATCGTGACACCGTACCGACAAACGTAATTTGGGGAAGTCGTGACAAATCTAGACGTGCAGTAAGTCTAGAGCTGCCGATAAATAGAGTATTATCCTTAGATCCTTTGACATATTTTTGACATATTTTTGCTATCTTATTAGTTTTTATGTTATAATTATAGTATTATTATTTTCTACTTATTCAATATTATCAAAATTTAATTTAATGTAAATCGCATATCATTTGTATTCTCTTTTCGATTTAGATTTAAAGCTTTGTAAAATGGTAAATGATGTACACACCTGTTATTGGTGTACATATCGGAATGTGTTTCTGATTGAATACTAGTTTTTTTCAATGTATTAATATGTACTCTCTTGGTGTGTCTTAATAAATAAATAATAATAACTTGGGTCTTAGCTGGGTTCACTTTAAGGCCATAGCTTTTACTCCATTCGCATATTTTTACTTCATCGTTATTCATAGTATTGACAACCTCTGACAACCTGGTCAACGGTGCTTGAGTGTTAATTTGGAGATCATCTGCGAAAAGGTTTATATTAATAAAGGTATATTAATAAAGATAGCGAAAAGTAACGGAGACAAAACGCCACCCTGTGGTACACCGGCAATAGTTTAAGAATAAGAAGACCAGGTTTCTTAGATGCGAATACGTTGCCGGCGACCAAACAGGTAATTACGAAACCAGTCAATTGCCGTTGGAGATATGTTAATAGATCGCAAAACTCCAAGTAGAATATCAAAATCCACGGTATTGAAAGCATGACTGAAATCGAGCAGGGTGAGTATAGTTACTATTTTCCATACCCAATCTTATATCCTCCGTAATATTCAATAAGGCAGCAACAGTACTGTGACCAAGACGAAAACCGGACTGAAAAGGATTAAGAAGGTATGGCAAGGGGGAGGGGAGGGAAAATAATAACTATTATTGAGGAATCTAGTCAATTGGTCATGGACGAGGCGCTCAAGAACTTTGGATAGGAAGGGTAATATGGAAATGAGACGATATTCAAAATGGACGTAGGAATAGATTTTTTAGGTAAAGGTGTCATTTGAGCTTCTTTCCATGTAGATGGAAACTGACAATTGGAAATGGAGTGATTTAAAATGTGGTGAAGGATAGGTAGAATTTTATCACGGCTAGGAAGGATAATATTACTGCTGATACAATCGCTGCCGATTGCATTCGATGTGATGGATTCTACGCTCCTTTTAACATCACAAGTAGCAAATTGACTAAAGATAAATGGAGCCTAATCGGGCGTCGGAATAGACGAAAGATACTATAGCGTGTAACGTTAGCACCTTGTTGCAGAATTACTGCAATGACTACGTAACTATTCCAATTGGATTCTGAAGACCTAGTTTTATATTTGGATTAGATAGCCACATTTATGTTCATAAACAGCTTTATGTCATCAGTCAACTAAGGTGCCGGAAGATGTTTCACTTTGATAGGCCGAATAGGAGCGTGTACATCGTACAACTGAATTAACGTCGAAGTAAAAATATTAACTTTGTCATCCAATGAGCCAGACATAACAAATTATCCCAGTTAATACTAGCAACGCCTTCCCGAGGCCTCTCAAGATTAATGCCACTATAATTGCGCTGCAAAAGAATTCAAGCTTTGGCCTTCGGTGGCCGAACGTTGTAGGATAGGAAGACCAAATCGTGATAGGAAAAAGCATCAGCTGAACACTGGTCATGACCAGATGTGGAGTAGACCAAATAAGGATAAGGTCAAAAAGTGACGGAGTTGAGTTGGGGAAATGATGAGTAGCTTGAAGCGGAACAACGAACAGGTTACTGGATCCAACAACATTGTGGAGATTGGTAGAGCGGGAGTCATTTTTAAGCAGACATGTGTTTAAATCCCCCATTATGATGCTATGACTTTACGAGGGGACCAAATTTTATAAGATGCTTTGCATTTAGTATTTTTTTGAAAATGAGAAAATGTGGTTTGGCTCATTTTTTGTTTATTTCCGAGTGCCCACTCAACATATTCATTCCTTGTTATTTAATTCTAAAGTAATTGCATTACTATCAATCCCCAGATCGATCAGGAGTCCGGCGATTGACTATCGAGGTAGCCCCTTAACAATAAAAGCATCCGACGGACACGACCAACGGCCGTTCTTAGAATATATCTATCATAAGCCGTAGTTAGATATCGAAGATAAAAGATACGGTATGATCTATCACTTACTGCCGGCTCAATATCGAAATAACGCTGTGCTTACTTCAGTCTAAGGATAGAAAACTTTTTCGGTGGACGATTTAGCACAGTGGTTAAGAGCTTAAGCCGCTCCGCCCACTGTGTCTAATAGTCGTGGGTTCGATTCCCGCACAGGACAAACTTTCGTGTAATCCACAATTATTTGTTACGGTCTGGGTATTTGTGTAAGTGAATTTTCACGTTTGTAAACGCACGCACGACAGATCAGTAAAACCAAGTGGGGCTACAAATTGATAACGTTTCCTCTCCTTGGTTAAAGTGGCCCTCCGAAGCGTTTTATTTTTGCGTGACATATAAAAATAATTATTTTTTATGGTAGGTTATGTAATATATGTAATTTACATTATTACTGTATAATTGACAGGTTTTGTGTTGTGACAGTTGATATGTTTTACGGGTGCAATTTATAATGTTAAATTAACTATATTTTTTCAAATATGTATAACAATATCTCCTTCACTCTCAAGTAATAAAATGTGATATTGTTTTGAAGTGTCAGCATGTAACCATGGTAACAGGTTTGGTTGAATTCGCCCGAGATCGCTCTTGAATTCGATACCTAATCAAAGGTGTCTGGTAAGGTTCGCGAACTCGTACAAACGGGCTCTCCACACTATGGTGCGTGCTTAGCTGACATGTTTCTTTATACGCCATTTTTGTGATATGACATGCCATTTTTATCATTCCCTTAATTAATGATGAACATAATTAATACTTATTAAATTCAAACGACCATCATCATTGTTGGCTCATAATGCAACAACGATGTTTTTGGTAGCGTTTTCGTGTCCGTAATGAATAAAAAATCATCTGTGATAAATGTCAAACGATTTTGCCTAGGTTTGGCGAGGAGTTTAGGCTTCGGGTGCTGTAAGATCGTGTTGTGGGCCGACTGGATGATCGGTTGTGTGTTGTGGTCGAGTTTGGTGGATCGGGTATAGGACGATACGTGTAAAAGCGGGCGGGTTATAGGGGGCGTTAAAAAAGTAGTAATAGTTATTCTAAATGCAAAAGTATACCTTTTCTTATCACAGCTAAATATATATATATATATATATATATATATATATATAGAAGAAATATGTTTTTTCAATTATAATTACGCCAGTAGAGTAGGGTAGATAGAAAAGGTTTCAAGTCAGTGCCATTTTACCAATATAGATAATAAATAGATAAACTTGTAATCCTTCTCAAAAAGAAAGAACTTAGTTATTTTTGTGTATATAAGGTATATGTTTTTCCAAACAACATATTGATTATAACGATTTCATTGTGTCAAACCCTAAAACGCAAACCGTTACAATTTACATAATTGAGTATCAGAGTTTTATTAAGTTATAAGTTTTTTAAATAATTACACAAATGTATGAACAGTATATGATTTAAATGTAAAAGTAAAGTGTGTAATGTATTCTTATATTCCTGTTTATTTTTTGGATTCTATATATTCAATATTCTTAAATCGAATATGCGTGAAATGGAACGTGATAAAACGTCACCAAACCCATGTCTCGTGAAAAAGACTATCTATTCTAATATTATAAAGAGGTAAAGTTTTATGAGTTTGGATGTTCAGAGTAATCTCTGGTACTACTGATCCGATTTTAATGATTCTTTCACCATTGGAAAGCTACCTTATCCAGAAGTAACATTGTTATAATAGATGATTTCACAAAAAGAAACTTCAAATAAATTTATGGAAGCGATAACGGCACAAAATCAGTTAAGTTAACCTATGTTTACATGGAGTTTATCTTACATTGCGTTGTTTGGTAATGCACTTTCTAAAGTAATCGAACCAATAGCGCTATTGAATAGATAAACCACCGACGAAATGACCTTAAAAACCGGGCATTAGTGATACAATTACTCGAGAATAAAATATTAGTGTACCTATTCAAATTAATAACAAACATATTGAAAATGTAATACGTAATTAAAGAAACTTATATAAAGTAGTAAAGATTTTAAGGCTTAATTTGTTCGCATTGCAGCTCTTTCTATATTAACCCACTCAAAGTAGTTCTACAAAAAAATAGTCTAGTTCCTATTGGCACAAAATAATAATGTACAGAAGTCAAGCTCATGTATGTACCTCACTTTTTATCACCACCTACGCTCGGCGGTCGCGGTAGGGTTATCAACTCTGGCTTATGCGAAAAAACTATCGTGGCAGTGGCACTCGTATCTAGTAGATTGATTGATTGATGGGAACAAAACAGGAAGAACGGAAATAAAAACCAATAATGACTAAAATAATTCAAAATCAGATTTTTTTTTATTCATTTTCAGTATGAGTCCGGAGTCTGGAATTGTGCCCGATATATGGCAATAGGCTCGCCCCCTATTACATGGGACCTAACATCGTCGGCGAAACGTGGGTGTACATCTCAATACACCTCTGCCACCCCCTCTGGGGAATTTAGGCGTAACGGTGTTTTTTTTTAAACCAATACAGTATTTATGACTCGTCAGAAGAGTAACAAAGACTCTAACACCACTTCGGAATGTCATTCCTGTGGAGAAGGGCAAGACTCTCTTCACGTTTACTCTTTTAAAATAGTATTTTCACATTTTCTTTTTCCATCTACCTTTTGTTGTAGGATATGGGGGAACGATGGAGGCTGGTCTATCAGGTGGGTCTAAGTTAAATTAAACAAATTATACTATTCATGTGAATGGCTACATAGTTTCCTCATTTACAGAGAAAGAAATGACGAAAAAAAGAGATTTTACCAAATTAATAGAAGGAAGAGAGGCAATATTAAACAATAATAACTAAACAAGTTATCCATATTCAATCAAGTGGAGCTGGAACAGCCCAAGTATTTTTGTGTTTTAAATAATCATCTAGCGTATAATAAGCTCGTTTACTAAGCGTACGTTTAATACAAGCTTTGAATTTGTTAGTTAGTGACAACTAAGTTTAGAGACGTCAAGAGGATTTTTATTATAAAATCTAACACAGTACCCCACGAAAGATGTGTGAATTTTTACAGAAGAAATTGCGGTTGATCTAATTTATTTCTATGTCGCGTATTTGAGCAATGCCTATCGCCTAGCTTATTAAACAGATCTATATTTTTTCTTGTATACATTATGTTTTCATAAATATACTGACACTCATAATATTGGCTTCTTTAAACAATTCTCTGAGAGAGTCGCAACTACCTAAGTTATAGATGCCTCTTATAGCCCTTTTTTAACCGATTTCAAAAAAGGAGGAGGTTTTCCATTCGTCTGTATATTTTTTTTGTATGTATGTTACGCGATCATTCCGCCAGTTATGAATCGATTTTGATGATTCTTTTTGCATTGGGTTCAGTATAGCCCCAAGGTGGTCCCATTTTAATTTCATCGGTATTGGACCTTAGACTTTGAAGATACACCAACCTTAACGACAAACAATACGAATGCGTAGATTGAGATATTATGGGTATTACGACAATCCTATAGGTACCCTGCCATAGAACTAATCAGAATATTAACCGATTTCAAAAGAGGAGAGTTTGACAATTCGTGTGTTTTTATAACGTCTTTATCTATGAACTGATTTTGATGATTCTGTTTAGGTTGGGTTTCGTATAGTTTCGAGGGGGTACCATTTTAATGAAATCGGTATTGAACTTTGGACTTGGAAGATACATCAGGGGACTCCTGAACGGCGAACAGCACGAATGTATAGATTCCGTTATTATGGTTATTATATCAATCCTGTAGGTACCTTACTATACAACTCAGCAAAATAATATAATACAGGTATATAAATATTAGTAAATAATTAACTCGGCACTTAAAATTGTAAATTAAAAATCTTTAAAAAAAAAGTTAAACAAACTTCAAAAAGAAAAAAATAAATATTGGAAGTCGATGCCAAGTAACAGACTGCACTAACCAGTACCGATTTCAAATATTTATTCTTTGCTTTCTGAAGACGGTATACCTTTTTCTAAAAAAGATTTTTATTGTAAGATAAAAAATAGTCTGAATGTCAGCTGCCCTACCCCACAATAATATACCGTAAGACATGACACTATGAAAGTAACTGAAATAGACCATCCGCGCTCTGTCCACATCAGTAATTTGTCTGATCTTTCTTACGGCATAGGCAGAGGCACTGAATCGTGTACCTAAAATCTTAATATGAAGGCCCCATTGTAACTTAGATTCAAGCGTAATCCCTAAGAAAGGTGTATCATTGATAAACTCAAGTTTCTCGTTGTTCAATATAACCTTATACATTTAGTTTTTTTTTGTTATTAAGCACTAAGTTATTTGTTGTGAACCAATTATGTACTTGAAGGATAGCGTTATTTATGTCGTCAATGTTATTTATATGTCTATCTACTTTAAAAATCCAACAGGTATCATCAGCAAATAACACTACCATCGCTTGTTTTTGAATTAGTTGAGGTAGGTCGTTAATATATACGAAAAATAGAAACGGACCCAGTATCGATCCCTGAGGAACGCCCATTTTAACTAGAGCTCCTAGAGATTTAATTTCGTTTATTTAAATACACTGCTGTCTGTCTCCTAGTTAAGATTTTAAAAGATGAGCGCTGTAGCTCGGATTCCATAGTGCTCTAGTTTAAGTAATAGTGTTTCACTTTTTATTACGAATCAGCAATCACAGATACGTATTAACATCATATACACGTAATATCATGTAATTTTGGTCAATATACACATAATATATGTAATTTATTAAATTATTTTAAATAAATAAGACGAGAGCTATTATTTCTACTGCAAATGATGGTCAGTATTGCCAGCCCAAAAAAATTAACAAACTTTAATTTTAATGAGTTGGGACTAAAATGAGCTCGACGCACACGCAACTTGAATCTATTAAATCTTCTTTATGTATCAATCTCAACCACTCAGTTCGCCTGAAACAAGATACCTGAAACTTTATCTTAAAATTTATAACCGTAACCTAAAAAAATTTCTAGCGGTTCGAAACAGTTACAGTATAGTTATAATGAAAAGTGAGTGTAGTTTGTTTAATTATTGTTGCTGTACTGTGTGTACTGCTAAAATTGATAAAGATAGGTTTTTAAATTATTTTTATGGACTTCGCTGTTCGTCTATAATAACACACCGGCACGCCTATATTCCCCAAGCAGGGGTGTCAGAGGTGTACTGAGTACACCCACGTTTCGCCGACGATGTTAGGTCCCATGTGATAGGGGGCGAGCCTATTGCCATATACTCCGGACTCGTACTGGGAAGTTTTCGTTAGAAAAACTACATTTGTCCGACCTAGGATGTGAACCCAGGACCTCGTGATCACAAAGCGATGCGCTTTGCCACTAGACCAACGAGGCGGCAAAAGCCTTGTTCGTCTAGTAGCGCGCGTAATGCGCGTAGAGATCACGCATGATCTCTTTAAAATTGTAAATCGGACAAAATGTAGTTTTTCTATAAAAAAGTTCTGGGAATATGTCCTAATAATGGCAGTAACCTCGCCCCCTGTTACAGTGGCATCTAAAATTCTCAGCGATAAGTTGGTTTGCGTACACAATACGCCACTACCACTTGGGGAACGAAGGCGTCACGGTGTGTATGAATTTTTATACGGAAATAAGAGAATATCAACGCTGTTTATTTAAACTAATAATAAATTTAAACTAAAAATAAACATCGTCACGCATATAATACCCCAAGGACGATTTAAGGTCCAATGTAATAGTGGGCGAGCCTAATGCGATTATGCCGGGCTCAATACCAGATTCCTGATTGATACTGGAAATATTTCAATCGAAAAAATTAACTTTGGTCCTACCTAGGATTCGAACTCAGGACCTCGTGATCGCTACGCTCATTATTCGCCAATACTACTACTACACCGGGGCCTCAGTAACTTTTTTTATGAACCGATTTTGATGATTCTTTTAGTGTTGGGCTCAGAATAGCTCAAAGATGGTCCCATTTTAATTTCATTAGTATTGGATCTTGGCATTTGAAGTTACACCAGAGAAATCCTCAACAACAAACAATACGAATGTGTAGATTGAGTTATTATAACCATTCTATAAGTAGCTTACTGTCGGCGACAAACTTTATGGATTGTTATACGATTCACTCGTGTAACCTGGTGTGCCCGTGATATAAGTGTGTGAATTGAATCGTGATTATGTGCTTGAGATAGAATTAGTTTAGATGCATGATATTTGATAAGGTTTACCCTTTAGGTTATAAGATTTAGTAATGATTTGAAATTAATAAGTGGAAATCGGGCAGAATTGAAATATTTTTGGCACTGATTTGATGATTGAGCAAAATATTTACATTGTATTGGTGTAATGCTTGTGTTATTGTGTTAAGTACATTATATTAAGTGTAAAATGTAAAATTTATGTAACATTTTGCCTTAACTGAATAACAATCAATGAAAATGTGCCGCAGTCATAATGAAAATTGTCGCGTCATAAGAGGCTTAGAGCGCGGCCCTCTGCTCGATACAGTCTTGTAATAGTTAAGTAAGCGGTGGGAGTCGAACTTTTGTAGGTGAGGATTATACTGTGAAAAATAGTGAAATAAAGAGGTTCAAGCGATACTCGTCTTACATTCATCGCACGCAGGGTCGACGAATTGGGGTCGGCAACAGCGGGATACTGTCCCGGGCCTTTAAATTCTGTGAAAGGCCATAGCAGGTGGTTCTTCGGATCGCTGAAAAAAAAGACGAAGAGATCGCGAGTGACAAGGACGCCAGTAACGCTATCGAATAAGGGGGCGTCCCAACGGGCTAGGAAAATTGCCAATGAAGAATCGTCGGTTAGCGCCACTGCTTCGACCGCCCCTACGCCGAGTACTGAAGCATCTGAAACTACTAGTACTAGTTGATTCACAACTCAGCGACGCAGTCTACTGAAACAACCTCGGCTACCGACATGACGGAGGCTACGACCAAGAGTACGGCTGCACCAAAGGTGAGCAAACAAAAGCAAGGAAAAGCCGTGAGCAGTATGAGGGGTCGCAGCAAAGGACTGAAACAGGATGGGGTTCCAATATGTCGAAAAAGAGAGAGCTGGAAAGGAAAACTTTATCTTTACCATGATACAGCAAAAACCAAGTCACCTGCCGAAGCTTACATAATTTAGCTTTATCAGCTTTTTTAGACCAATAAGATTTGCGTTCCAATATAAAGCACGTTTTTTTAGTTGTGTGTGTGGCACCATATTTTCACAAATATTTTAATTATATATCTTATTATTAATTGAAAACAAATAAAAAGTCTCCAAGAACACAGTTAGTAGACAAACAAATATTAACCGATAAATTTGCGTGGATCCCTCTATGTTTTAAAATCCTACCTCAATGGACGATGATGTATTACGCTGCCATGACCTATGTCGAATTAGTATAGAACTTTTAAAGTACCTTTAATCATTAAAATGATGGCCACCGCCTATTCGCCGTTCGGGGCGGCATACGCGATAAAAGGTTGATGGATACGTGAATAGTTAATTGAAAGTATAAACTTATCCCATATTTTAGTAAATTATTTGTGAAAACTTGCAATCGGCCTTCAGCATTTATTGCTTAAGCCATACTTGTTCTTTGTTAACTGTTAGGTTTATAAAATAAAAGTTGCGCAGCATCACGCCCTTGGAACTTCAAAGTTGCCGTAATAAACTAAAGACATCATCAAGTAAATAAAATTAAAGCCAAACATAACGAATGAGGTTTATATTTCATAATAATTTCAGACAATGACAGCGTTCCCTTTGTCCTTCTGCAGTAACCTACGTACATGTACGTAAAGTTATTTTTAACTAAACCATAGAATATTTATGTTATAATTTATGATATAAAAATGTTAAGTAAATAAAAATAATATTATAAGATGGAGGGATTGACGTGTTAAATTATTTATTTAAGTTTGTGTAATTCATGTCTTGTCGTTCCTGGCCACGCTGAATTTCGATCGTGTACGTCATTACAATTTCAATCGATTTGTTCAAAAGTGCCATTATTTTACGGATTGAAATTGAATCTTTTTTGAGTTCGCGTCAGCTTGAGATTGGAATTAAACACCGTCACGCCTATATTCCCCAAGCGAGGGTGTACTGAGCACACCCACGTTTCGCCGACGATGTTAGGTCCCATGTAATAGGCCGCGAGCCTATTGCCATATGCCGGGCACTATTCCAATGAGATTGGAATTGATTTCAAGAATAGGCCTACAGGCCCATAAAGCAAGGTAGAGCAGAACAGCTGGTGACTTCTCTAACATCTCTCGGCTGGGTGTTGCACGATTGCAGAGTGAGACCTGTCAACTTCGTCGATCAATGCCTGCACATTACCAGAGAACAAGCAGAAGAAGAATAGTGCCTGAAGTAGACAATAAGAAATCATTTCTCCATCGAGGCCCTCGGAGTAGAACCCAGCACAGATGTTGACGAAAAGGCCCTTCAAATCCTCGCAGCGATCAGTAAGCGCTTAGAGAACGGCAGATTTGAAGTCGGTTTACTATGGAAGAACAAGGCAGATAGGATGAGTACCTATAGAGCTTCAATGATGAAGAAGACGCTACAAGGATCGCCACACAAGTGGACATGATACATAGAAGAGCACGATTTGAATTGAGAGGATGGTCATCCAACAAACCATCCATCCTGAGGAGTCTCGTCGCGTCGCCATCGTAAAAACGGAAGAGAAAACTCTGGGCATGAAGTGGTTGACTAATAAAGAAACATTAGGCTTCAACAGCGGGTTGAGGAACACGCCGGAAGGGGTGAAAGCTGGTTATGCGACGCCAACAAAGAGTGGAGGAGCGGCGTTGGACGGGATGACGAGATTCCACCAGCTAAGAAACAGGCGTGGCGAGCATTCATGAACTCGCTGAGAATCCTGAAAGAGATACGAATACCGAAGTGCATAGCTCTTTACAACATTGAGGGGGACCTGCACGTGTTCTCAGACGCCAGTGGCACTGTCTAATCAGCCGTCGCGTACTGGAGGTCTAAAGCCAAGAAGGAGATGTCAACATCATCATTATCGCCGGTAGAGCCACAGTCGCGCCTTTAAAGCTCTTATCCATCCCACGACGAGAGCTTCAGGCGGCGTTGCTTACCGTATTATTCTTTGTCCGTGCTAATCCACGGATCAGCGGCACTGATTTTAAATGGACTGTCACTGGGCGATGGAGGACTTTTCAGTGATTATTCTATCACGGAAACGCTTACCTACCTACGTGAAATTACAAAATAAACGCGTGCTTAGCCGCGGGTAACAGCTAGTAGTAGTAATCTTATACGGGATTATCTATGTCTGGCTATCTATATGATCGACCCAGATCCCTTGCGAGGCAGGCAGAGAGAACGGAGGTCCAACATGAGATTATGTACATTATTAATGTCTACTTCGGAATAATCATACTTCAAATGTCACATCTTTATGACAGCAGAAGAGACAAGAAAAGTTGGTATTGTTTAGAAGTTGGTTCGTACGTATGTGTAAAAAGTAAGAAGGGAAATGTAAAACGAATAGCTTACGACCCTGTGTTTTCTATATACACTGCGACGACCTGAGCGATTACCAGCACTCTCACACTCACTCATCCCGCGTTACATAATGTCGAGTCGACATAAGTTTTCATTTATATCAAATGTTTCCTGTTAGGCGAAAATATATAAATCACACACTAATCGTTTTCAGGGTCGTTCAATTAACCCGATAAGGTCTCCTATTCTCGGGAAAACTCATTAAAGTTTACCTACACAAGGGTATAGCGAGTTCCGAACTCAGTGATTTTTTTAGCCAATTGGTGTTATTTAACAGAATAAGTACGTAGCACCAGTCACTGAATTAGTCATTAGCGAGTTAGTGATTGGCGTCACCCGCACATAATTATCTAAATCAAATTATAATTAGCCACATGAGTATCAGCGCTTTGTCGTATGCGGCGTTCTCGCGGTTTTTTACTCTGCGGTAATAATAGGTACGTTTACTGGTTGATTCGTTCTTTGTTCTACTTCAGTGCTTATTATGAAACATTAGCGCGATTGTAATTGCTCTAATCACCGATAGTTCTTTATTTACGCTCTTTATAGGCAGTTCTATTTAGTTCGACTCCTATGAAACATTACATCCAACCAAATATTTGCAAACACGAATTATATTTTATGTTCAGGCTTTTGCAAAACAGATGCAGTGAAATTAAAGCCACACGTACGGTATAAATTGCTCATATACCCTTTTACGGATACGGAGATTAAATAAAATTATAATCTTAATCACTTTCGACTTTAAACTGGCTTTATTTTATACACACATTATCCTTTTTATTAGCTATTGGGCACGAAAATATGCTTATAATAATGATTAATATTACAGAGATACAAAGTGGAAGGATGTAGGTACCAGGGAAGACCTGGACTATCTTACCATGACCAAATAACCGTGTCTTATCAAAAAGGCAAGTCAAAAGTGTCCGTAACCGGCAAACGTGTATGAGGCGAACTATGAGAGTGGAGGAAGCTAGAGAGGTGCTTGAATGCAGTGCCTCGGCTAGACGTTATTTCTTCGCGTTTCTCCTAGCGATCCTAATAACAGTTACCATATTATTTTGTGTAATAAACACCGTTACTCCTACATTCCTCAAGTGACGGAGGTGCACGAGGTACATCCCAAATTCAACGCGACCTTTGCGCCTTTATAGCTATTTACCAGAAGCAGCTCCAATATTCGGACTGTTATTAAGAATTTATCGATAGATAAACTTCAACAACAGTGTCGGAATTCTGGATTAAAAAATCCATTTTGGAGCTAGCAAACTTTAAACTTCCCCTTCTGGCATAATATGATCGTGATATATCGATGGTTCAGTATTATATGGTTTTTGTAAGCTCCATATTATTTATGGATATTACATCCATAAAACCAACGAAATGCCTTGAATCGACGGAGCTCCCAGAACTCTACACTCTAGGAGCTACAAAAACCAATCTAAATAACTAAGGTAAATGTTGAAGCAGATGTCAATATGCGAGCGCCATATTACCTATACTGTTGCCAAGCAGGCACACGCACCACATTTGCATCAAAACATTGGCTATCAAGCGACCGCAACACCGGCCGCTGACGTGGTCCGGCGTTATCGCCAGTGGCTCCGTTTATTGCCAGGAAAATAACATACTTTCTGAATGACCACACTATCGTAAGAGTTGTGCAAAGTATTAGAAACTTAGGGCACGACAGCCACTCGCCGCCACCTCTACACGTCTGTGGTAAGATGCCGCAAAGTGCGGACTTGAGTGGCCCATTTGAGTGAACTTTAAGATATTCCTAAAGAAGGAAACAGTTAAAAAGACTTAATCAGGGCAAAAATGTTCTAATCTGTAATTGAGCTCGTCTTAAAGCTAATTTTCGCCATACGGGGTGCATAAAGCAGGAAGACTTGACTAAAAACTTCTCTTTCTGACCTACTATGATGCTAACACGTAAATTATTGAATAAAAAAGACTGATATCCTTTGCCCGCGATACAATCCTGGTTAATTCTAGATTTCCCAATATATCGAAATTTTGCAGCGCGACACCCCACACTAACGTTGGAATTAAGTCACCCTTAATGTAAAGAATGATCTGCACAATGTTATAAAATACTGATTTCTATAACTGTCCCAAAATAAACAAAGAAGTAGGTACGTAGGGTCTCACCGAACTTTATTTTGTAATTTACTATTTAATTGCAATGTGATTCATCAACAAATGCAATTTGTGTTTATATTAAATCACTTTATCGTCAGTCAAACTATCTGTAAACCATAGCTTACACTCGTTCGCAGGGCTGTGGTGAGTTCTGTAGAGGGAGAAAAAATGGAATATGACCCACGGCACCCAATGGCAAAGGTTGAAGAACCGTATAAGATTTACAATGTGTCGACCCACTTACTTTGGAGCCACCAAAATGGAGATGCAACCTTTGAAGAGATGGAGTGTCCATTCCAAACCATTTTGTACCCCCTGCTGACAGTCTCCCACCTGGACATAAATTGCCATGGCCGGTCTTTAAATAGACTACGGACTCAGCTCGGCTAGTCGGCCGGTCGAAACAAGAAAAGAAGACTCGTCAGGCTTACACTTTTTACATAATGTTCACTTTTCATAGACAAGGGATATTCATTATGTATTAGTTAGTTATTATATATTAGTGCAAGTGTTCTGTGCCCAATTAATAAATCTGTTGCTGATCGATCGTCGCCTTGCGACTGACTCCTTACTTCGAGTTCGTATGGAGAGTGGCTGTTAGCAAATCTCTCGCTAGTAATTGCTGTTAGGTTTTGATTTTAAGGAAATCCTTCACACACGACAGGATTTCAGAACATGAGGCGGCATAGTGAAGCCAAAGTCAGTATTATAGAAGCTGATGCGCAGTCCATATCTCCGTCCGCGATTTACAAATACGACGAAGAAAAAACCGTGATTGCCATTCTGAAATTTCAAGAAACATTGTTATTTTTAGATGAAAACAAAACTAAGTAAATAATATGCACATCTCATTTCATCTTGCTGGTCATGGATTTGAATATGGTTCAATAACAACCAATCATATAACCTTGCCTACAATTCATGTATGTGACATCACGCAGCGCTACCACCTGATCAAAACTGGCAGAATATTGAATACTAAAGAGTTGAGCGCTTAGACTGTAGCCAGCCTGCGACACTGGGCTTGGACATTGACAATAAAAATATGTAGCTGTGTACCCCATTTTACTGTAGCATAAAATTATTTCTTACGCTTATTGATTTCATAATACTGCTATACATTTATATGGCCTAAGCCCTCTCAGTTTGAGAGGAGGCCCGTGCCCAACGGTGGGACTGTTTCTTAACAGGGCTAATATTATTATTATTACATTTATATACAAAACATCAGCTCCGTAGCAATAGATTTTCAACGAGCTGGAAAGCGTATTGTAAATGTTTCTTCAAGTTTCTATTAAACCACTTTGTTATTGGTATGTTTATTCAAAATCGTTCCAGCTGATTTTCGACTTTTACTTATCAAGCTAGCAAGGTGCTATATATAGGTATACCTATTTGTTAGAAATAACTACGACCACGACGTTAAGAGGAGGAGCAGGAGGACTATCGTCCCCTACGTTACACACAACCTCCGAGAGCCACTAAACAGTATTCCTAATGTTGCGCCGATGTGCGCTACAAATAAATCTATGTATCAGTACAAAGGTGAGATATATTGACTTAATCACATAATTTATGCTGTTGTTTAATGCATTTAACGGCTTGGTCGGGTAGTCATCTAGAACGTGTTATCTTTTCATCAATACCGACACTGGTTATTGGTGAATTAATAATAAAAGAAAGATTAATAAAAAATAATTAAAGATATGTAATAATGATTATAAGTGTAACAGTATATAATATATTAAGATAACGAACTGTAACTGCTTACCTCGCAAAAGATGAATATTCAAATCAAATCCGTTCATTATTTGGTCAGATTTTTCGTATCGTTACGTAGTAATGTTTCTAAGCAGTATCTTCAATTTAAGCAAGAACAGCTGTTATATTTTAAGTTCATTAAATATAACTCGTGATTTTGAGTACGGGTCTCGATATTGATCATATTTTCAAACATGAAGATATCACGATTTTTACTGTAAAATGTTGATATTTACTATTCTGCAACACAATATGAATTAAAATAATAACATGTTGGTAGTACTTTCTAAAATAAAACGTACACAAGTATATGAAACGAACTATGAGAGTGGGGGAAGCCAGAGAGGTCTGTAAGGAAAAAACCTGTTGTAACTCTACTCTCTGCCTACCCCGAAAGCGATCTGCCTTGATGATATAGATAGATAGATAGATAGAAACTAGTACTCACGTACAAGGTTACGACAGATAAAAGAAGTTCTTAAATTAATTATCATAAATTTTAAATTATATTATAATATTAATCATAAATATTATTTTCAAATCTTAAGTTTAGTATATTACGATACAAAAAACCAGAAAAATAAGGCAATTTACTGTATCTAGTAGTAGCATTCGTTTTGTATCTCCAATGTGCGTTTTGTATGTTATATATTACAGATTTTTCAATTATTTTCTAGTTTTGTGTTGTATTATAATTGTTTATTTATAACTCGAATTAATGTTACTATTTGATACACAGTTTGAAAGTATTACAATAGTTTTTTTTAGTTAGGGTTCAATCGGTACTACAGTACCTGTCTGTCCGACGGTAACCCCCCTTTTTTTCTCAGAAACCGCTAGAGGTATTAAGTTTATGTCAAATACAAAAGTGCTGGTGTAAAAAATAAAGGTTCTAGGAAAACCCAAACAAAAGATATGGCCATTTAAAGTCACTTATTTGGCATTTCCCGTTGACCTAAAACCATAGGATTTGGCAAGAAGCAAGGTTTTAAAGTACAAGTAAATATGTTCATTTATAATTATATTGTATATAAAATAATTATTTTTCCTCAAATCCGATGAAAAATTAAGATAGCGCCGCGCCGTCCATTGAAATTTTGTGGAATTATGCTTCTTTGTATATCCCGCAAGGGATTTGGCGTGATGATATATAGAGAGACATAGAGAGAGAGAGAGAGAGATATAAAAAAATATTATTTTACCTCAATGCCGATGAAAACTTCAAATAGCGCTGTGGAACTATTTCGGAACTAGTGTGGAACTATTTTGATTGTGGTGCTTAAATATTTTTTCCGCGACTGGTGCCATCTGCATTTACGCGCCCGAGTGTTGGACGTAAATTTCATTGTCGATTTCTTCCTTTATATTTATATAGCTAGACTGAAAATTAAATGTAATTATTTAACTACATCAACATTCTTATAAAGATAGTGGGCGTTTTTTAAAAGGTGACTTTATGGACTGCCTCGTTGATCTAGTAGGTACCGTATACTTCCTGTAGTGTGATCTCGTACAAATTGTAGGGCGGACAAAATGTAGTGTTTCTATAGAGAAGTTCCCAGTATCAGTCAGGGGTCTGAAATTGTATAATAGCATTAGCCTCGCCCCTATTATATTGGCACCTGACATTCTCACCAATAGGTTGGTGTGCGCACACAGTACACCTGTGCCACTCCCGCTTGGGGAATGTAGGCGTCCCGGTGTGTATGAATTTTTTTATACGAAAATAATTGAATATTAACGTTGTTCATTTAAATTAAAAATGTATAAAAATAAACATCGTCATGCCTATATTGCTCAAGGACGGATGTTAGGTCTCATGTTATAGGGGGCGAGCCTAATGCCATTATATCGGGCACAAATTGTGTCCGATATAAGTGCTGTTTGACAACAAGTTACATTGTCAGATTTCAGATTGATACTACAAATATTTCTATCGAAAAAATATTATATTTGCTACGACCTGGGATACGCAGTCAAGACCTCGTGATTGCTACGCGTATTATTCGCCAATAGTCTAATGAAGCATAAGTAACTTTTTGTTGGTGAAACATTTTGAGGATTATTTTTGCGTTGGGCTTAGTGTAGCTTCAGGCTCAATTCACTCTCATTGGAATTGGATATGAAAATACACCAGGAAACTTCTTAACGACAACATGGTTCCAACGTGTAGATATAGTTATTATGAATTTATGACCTTACTATAGAACTAAATAAAATATTGACGGACGCCAAAAAAGGTTCACAATTAATCTGTATACTTTTGTCTCAGTTTCGGCTAAAACCGAAACTTTCTAGGAAATTATTTTGCTAGTTACTAGTTTTAAACAGCTGTTTTCATTTTCAAAGAAACAGTTTTTTGTGTTCCAAAATACGTAATACATTTTACTTTTATACATTATACTACATAATTTATAAATTTCAGTACACCTCTGCCACCCCCTCTGGGGAATATAGGCGTGACGGTGTGTGTGTGTTACATAATACAAAGAATCTTTTTAAAAACTATCTTTTATTGCAAATACACGACGGAGATATTTTACTAAGCTGAGGTGTTACTTTGGCCTCCTTCCCGCTCAGACCCTGCTCGCCACCTAAGTATATGTTTCTTGTCCAATTAAATCAAACGAGCCCAAATGCGATAGAGTTATGTTGTATACTTGGCGATTTCCTATGTGCACCTTCTGGCTACACCACCAGAACCTCGCTACTGTAGTCTATAGAACTTTTAAAAACAAATCAAAAAGGCACAAACATGATGGGGCCATACAGGTTCATTATCAGATCCCGGAAACTACCTTAAACTATAGCATTAATCAAGACAAATCCAACAGGCTCAAACACGAAAATCGATTCTAGTACAATCGATTCAAATTAATTTAAAGATAGATTTTATTAAAATAAATCGACATGCCTAGACCATATTTCAGTCATTTCGACACTCGCCTAAAGAGCCCGAAGGCCACCCGGATTCCAACGAACGTAGTTTCGGATTCGGCTCTAGGTTCGGCTGGTTTTCTGCCGAAACCGAAAATACAGTGCTGCGCCGAAACTGGCCGAAACCGAAACCGGTACGCAACCCTCAGAGCGCGAGTCCTACTCGCACTTGTCCAATTTGTTTTAATTATTTATACCCAAAAATCTAATATCAATTTTTATTAACTTTACTAGCTATTACCCGCGGCTACGCATGCTTTTATTTTGTATATAGGTAGACCGGTCTTTTCGGGATGGCATAAATCCTGTAACTGACCTAAGTCACCTCCATACTAAGTATCTTTAAAATCCGTTCAGCCGTGATAGTATGATACATTTTTTCCTTAAACAAACGGATATGCAAAGTTTTGTTTCCGGATCATTCATCCTTAAAGGCTTCACTCCCTAAGAGTCAATCTTGACTGTATCATCGGTTCATGCAAGAAATCATATCTGAGTATCTAAATCAAATGTGTATAAACAATTTCGGGCGCGTCAAATTTTCATGAGGAACCCGACTCCATTAACAATTTATGGAGGAATTTATATGTTGGCAAAATCACACATATTAACGTTAAATTGCAGCTTGTGACAAAAATAATAAAGTGTTATGGGTTATTCCGCGAAACAGACAGACAGACAGACAGTTAATAATTCCAAAAAAATAGTTTCAGCTTCTATATCGATAAGGAAGTGCACCGAAATTAAAATTTTCAAAACATATTCCATGTACGGATTTGGCTCGCTTACAGTTTTATTATATGTATAGATTTATTAGAAAGATAAAAATTTAGCTCGAACAGGTGTACGAGCTAATTTTTGTTAGATTTATTGAGGTCAATAGGAATAAAAACTAACTATGCACACCTGTATCTCTAGTATTTTCATTTAAATGAAATTTGGTAACCGATTTTTAAATATCAGCAATACTATAAAAAATAGCGCTAGGTTATGATTGTGTAATTGTGTAATGACATGTGTAATTTAAATTCTGACATAATATTTATTAATCAAAATCTCTCTGTCAAAAGAGTTATTGAAGTTGCTTATATTAATTCTGAGCAGCTCATTGTTGTGTGCATATATTAGGCCCATCTTCTCCTTATGATGATTTTGAGAAATTTATGGAGTTCATTTAAAATCTCCATTTCTAATAAAATATTTGCTATCTGCGGAGACTTTAATATCAATTTATTGGAAAACAACATTGTGACTCAAAAATTCCGATCACCCATGAAATCACATGATTTGTACAATGTGTTTTTGGAACCTACTAGATTAACTGCTAATATAGTATTTTTCATGAACGAAGGGTACTGTGACAGTTGGAAGTGTCAAAGAAAATTATACTTTATTCAATGGCAATAAGAGGCATAACCTGTTTCTATACTTATGGTTTTATGCCTTAATACCATTGAACTAAATATTAATTTCGTTTGGCACTCAGAACTGTCACTACCCATCTTATGTGAAAAATATTATATATTTTTACAAATCTGAAACCTAGGTATTACTCTGTGATAAATAATCTAGAATCCGATCATTGTGGTCAATTGGTTGCATTCCCTAGGAATAGTAAGGTTCAACGGAAAAAGTTTAGCTTTGTTCCAATGAATGTTATAATGTAACTGAAGTGAAAAAGTACCCAAGTTGCCATCACAGAATAACCCGAACGATATATAGCTATACAGCTCGTTGGCCCACCTGATTAGCAACGAATTTTTTAACATTTTTAAGCCCAAAATCTTTGTAGTCAGTGATCGTGCTGGTTAATATGCATGGGCAACCTGTGGTATTTACACAAGTAGATGGAGGTTATATGACCTTTATGATTAAAAATCTTATAACCAAAAGCCAGAATTTAAAAAAAATGTCTAGTATTACTCTAAAATTTTTAAAAGAGCCTGTTCCTGTTCATTGTCTATGTATTTCCAGGTCAAGTGAAACTTAGTAGAGTGATTCCTTTGTTTAAATTGGGTAGCACATCGGATCCAAATAAATTTCGGCCTATTTCTGTGCTACCGACGTTAAGTAAGATATTGTATAAAGTTGCCTTGAATCAAATGTTAATCCACTTTAGTATACTTCACAAAAATCATTTTGGCTTCACAAAGAATCGCTCCATTAGCTCGTGTTGAATTAATAAGAAATGTTTTTTGATTCCTGGGAGAACTCGCAGGATGCTTTAGGTATATTTTGCGATTTGTCTAATGCTTTTGACTGTGTGCATCATGAAACTCTCCTCAGGAAACTACACCACTACGGCATTAGGGACAGGTCTCTGACTAAGAAGGCAAGAAGATGAGAGACCGCTACCATTGATCGACCATCGACCTTTTGATTTTTATTAGACAAATAAGAATTAGTCTAATAATGGGGAAAAGTTTCACGGCACTGCCGTGACAATGGGCGTGCCCCAGGGTTCTCGGTTTATTTCTATTCCTGGTATATATTATTGACTTACCCTACTATGTAGGGGAAAATCCAAACATAGAGTTGTTCGCAGATGGTATGTCTTTGTTATTCAAAATTTAAAGGCAGCTGCTTTATTATGACGATGTGACCAACGCACTGTCAAAGGTTGTTCTCTGACTCAATACTTATAATCTTCTCTTAAAGGAGAACAAGGCAAAATGTATTAAATTTTCTACGCTAAATGTAAAACAGGTAGGAACAAATGTATAGTGTAGAATTGGACCTTGGAGAGTCAACTGCATTTCTAGGTATCACTATTGATGCCACACTATAGTAGGGCCCACATATTGAACAATTGTCTTATAGGTTAAGCTCACTGGCATATGCCTTTAAGAAAAGTAGGTTATTAACTGATATTGAAACAGATAGAATTGTTTATTTCGCTTATTTTCATAGCATTGAATTCCCCTTTTCTTTCTTCAGAAATGAACTATTCGTGCAATTTACAATTTGGCCTCCAGAGCTTCCCTTAGAGAAAAATTCAAAGAGATAAATATTCTCATTGTTGCCTCGCAATTTATATATGAAAATGTTATATATGGTAAAAAGAATATCAGTAACTTTGAAAAATACAGCGACATTCATCATGTTAACACACGGCACAAAGATGATCTTATTATAGATTCTACTCGTCTCCATGGAATTAGCAACTCTTTCATGTGGCGATGTATAGGCTTCTATAACAAATTACCTATATCTATCCGAAATATGCCTATTTATAAGTTTTAAATCACAATCAAAACTAGACTGTGTAAGAAAGGGTATTACAAAATTTTAGATTAACTTGAAGAGAATATATATTGGGTTTGAGCAGCTCCTCAATCAGCAAAATTAAACAACGCTGCATAATACCATTAAAAAAATGGTTATCAAAAGGCCAAACAAATTAGGTTTAAAGACTAGCCCGCTGAGTTTCCCGCCGGATCTTTTTAGTGGAGGCCGCCTTCCGATCCGGTGGTAGATGTAAAAATGTAATAACGTTGACCTGTGTAAGTGGTCTTGTATTGGCGTAAACAAATAAATATTTTTTACTTTAACTTTGACTTTAATTTATAAAGTCAATTTTATCCTATCTCTGGGGAGAGCTTTCAAATGTATCATATTATATGTTAATGACTTTAATGTTGTGACTATTGTTGCACTTATGACCTACTGTGTAGCAATCATGCATGTAATCACGTGATGCGGCTTACGCGCTTAGTGTTGCTGCCAGGCTCTCAAATACAACAGCTGAACTTGGCGCTGTATTAGGCTCGACATTTTGCCTTTAAAACTCAAAAACGTAAAAAAGTACCCTTTATATTAAAAAAAGTAATTGCCGTTTTGTTACTCAATAAAAACAGCTATAACTAGCAACACTCAATAATAAGTACTATCATTAATTATAAATTACCCAATGCAGTGATTTAACCAGACAACAAGCAAAAGCCAGAAGGGCTAGACACATGTCAAACATGTCCGGCTAAAGCCGGACGCCTGTAAAACACCCTCAATCCAAGGTAAGCGTGACTAGTTCCGCTCAATGCTCCCGGCATTGAGCGGAACTTACCTTGGATTTCCTCCCGGCCTTGCGACTATTTGTTATAAAAATACCTACATTGCGGTTGTCTTGGACAGAGGTGGGGTGCGCGTTACTACTCGGGAGATGCTCCTTGAAATAACACGAGGATAAAGGGTATCTGTATTTTCTTGAACTGACAGCTGTATAACTCAATAATGCGTCATAAAAAATATAAATCCGGTCCGAAACGAATTAAAATTTAACCCCCCAATTCGACAACGACATTTTTGACAAGTCAGTGTTTATTTTTAAAGCTATATCTATTCATATTATAAAACTGTAAGGAATTCGTGTCTGCACATGGAATTTTTTTAGGAAATAACAACCCAGCGGTATCATACCATCGATATAGCAGCCAATTCTACAATTTTTGGCTTTCGTGTCTGTTTGTTTGTCTGTCTGTCGGAGGGTATGAACCGGCATCACGCAAAAACTACCAGGCGGATTTTGATGAAACTTTGCATGCTGATATCTTAAAATATTGGCTAACGTATTGTATAGTATTCATCCCGGAAAATCAAAAGGTTTTTCCATATAAGACGAAAATAAGCAAAACATTACATTTCTTAAAACACACTTTATTCATAACCTTTTTGATGGATTTTAATGAAATTTTGTGTAATCGTAACCTGTATAAAAGGTAACAACTCTGTATACTTATATATTTTTTAAACTGAATATTTTTTGAGGAAAGAGTCGATTTTGATTTATCATTCATTGTTCCAAAACTACTCCTCAGATGTCAGTGAAACTTAGCATGGAGATATTTCATATGACAGACAACATAGTTAATATTTATGTTTTCAGGAAATCTCACAGCTTGTAGGGAAAAGTAAAGCATCTATATCTTTAATTACAACATATAATAAAACTGTAAGGAAGTCATGTCTGTGTATATGTTTTGGAAATAACAACCTACGGATATCATTCTATAGATGTAGAAGCCAATTCTACAATTTAAAATTATTACCAAATGGCTGCCGAGCTAACCATAGCTGCCGTTAGGTTAACTCCAACGTTTCTGAACATATATCCACACAGTGCAGGATTTTGCTAACACGCGTCTGCCACGATTTTTTTTAATGAGAGATATAAAACTGGCCATACTTCGTCACCAACTTTGACTTCACAGCCACACGTTTGCCCTAACTTTAATCTGCACAAACACGCTGCCCAAATTAAAGTCCCACTATTAGATACGCACGTCATATTAATCTGCTTAAGTGATAAGTACGTATGGAAATACAGTCTGGCGAGTAGCACTCGACGTGTCCTCAAGGTGTCATCGTCGTGTATTAATAATTTTCTAAAACGTAAATTGTCGGTTGTTTGATCTCATTTCCTGTACAGTGACAAGGCGAGCGTGTATTAAGGAGTTTATTTTGCAGGTTCTGCACGTGTGATAAAGACTGGGTGTTTAAAGCATTCAGCCCGTCATCGTGTCTGTCGGCGGAAGAAGACAGAAGAAAATAAAGATTTCCGTAACAATACGAGATTATATAAAAACATTCATGTATTGTACATTTTCTATCTAAAAAAGTATCATTACGCCAGATCTCTCGCGGGGTAAATAGAGAGAACAAAGGCGGGTAGGCATTATAAGTGGGGGTTAGGTGAGAGAGATCTGCAGAAAATGAATGGGTATACAGTAATAAGTAAGTAATTGTTAGTTGGTATTACAACACGAATTTGCCTTGTTGTGCAGTTCATTCGTTTATCTATTATCAGAACGTACGTGTCTGCGCACGCATACACACCCGCGCTAGGCTTCAGCGATGCAATGTCAAGGCTGCGCGGGCGCAAGTGCGACGCCCGCCGCGCGCCGCGCCACGCGCCTTTTACCACGCTAATTAATCACGTCATAGTCATGCTGCGCTTCTGTAACGGCTCTTCGCATAACCAATGAAGTATTCCTCGTAGTGGCCAGTTGTAAGATACTTAAAGATCACATTCTTGTGCCCTAATTGTCGACCTCAATTCTCCTGTAACTGCCTCTAACTGTGTCCTCAATGATCGAAGCTAGCATACGTAATTGATTGGGTCGCCGACTGGTTGTTGTGGCATGTAATTAGAAACAGACATTACGTTAAATTGACTTGGCTTATAATTAATTGACAGTCTTTATTGCAATTCCGTTTCTTATAGCAGATAGCCGTCATATTTTTTGCATCTAAGATTTAAAAAACACTAACGTCACGCGTATTTTCCCCTAAGCGGGGGCAGAGGTATTATGTGTACATTCATATACCGTGCACAATGTAGAATTTACATGAACATAAATTTCAGGCTTCGGACTGCGAGTGAGAATTGTTCGATAGACAAAGCAAATAATCCAACCTAGGAAACCAGGGTCTCGTGATCGTCACCCGCACTATACACCACAAGACTAACGAGGCAGTCCCAAAATAACTCTTTTTAACGTGGTGGAAAGCTCTAACATAACTAAATAAATAAATAAAGAAACAGTTGTCTGTGTTTGACTCTGAACCCAGCCGATTGTTTTCACCGGCCGCGGGCGAGTTTACACGTGCATATAATATGACAATCAAACTACTGCATATTTATGGTTAAAATCTATCGCAAAATGGCAACTCTCAGAAACTTGAGCCGCTGGGTGCGCGGCCTGCTCGACGCCGTTCTCGATCCGGTGTTCATAATATGCTGAAGACTCGTAATTTCCTATTGGAAATTGGAATACCTACACTATACTCGTGTTCGCACGTTGACGAAGCGAAACGAAAGATCTTACTGTCAAAAGAACAATGTTGCCAGCTTAAGATAACTAGTGCACAACTAACTTTATCTAATACACCATCCATCGTGTAAATGCGCACTGAATAAAATTCAAATTTAATTTAATAAATATATGTCGATAGTGTACCTAATTCAGTAACAATTTCTTT
This sequence comes from Phalera bucephala, assembly GCA_905147815.2. Taxonomy (NCBI): domain Eukaryota; kingdom Metazoa; phylum Arthropoda; class Insecta; order Lepidoptera; family Notodontidae; genus Phalera; species Phalera bucephala. Next base: position 573,186 of record LR990609.1, on the reverse strand, counting down.
GCACTGCAAAACACAGAAATTAAGAATCTTCCTTCCAATATGTTGGACGGCGAATGTGGACAGTTGTGTGTTTTCTCGGCGACAGTTCTACTCTATACACTTTTTACTAATATTTTGCGGTTGTAGTTCTGAGCTCCACTGCTTTTAAATACACATATTGTTATAGTTATTAATAACTTGTTAGTTCGTTCCGAAAACCACGTGTATTATTTTATAATTAAATTATTATTAGATAATTATAATAAATCTTTACTTTTTCCGGCCAATACTTATTATGTATACCCAAGTAGGTATAATTGGGAGCGCTTTAATTGCACGTAAATTACGCGAAATATCAGGTTGTCCCCCTTTTAATAAAGGCGCGAATAGGTTCGAGACCGAGATCGGAATGGAGATCGACATTCCTTATGAACCACGGAGCTCCGATGGCTTTGCGGAGGAAACGGGATTGAACCATTTGGAGCCTATCGATGTGAGAGTGGGCGGCGTTCCCGAACACCTTACAAACGTACGTCATGATGGGCCGTATACAAGTTTTATAAAGTGTCACCTTATTCCTAAGGGACATTTTATAAAATAAAGGCTGCTCGGTTACGGACTCGCTTGATGTGCGGCCCGAAGGTCATGGTATTGTTTAGCGTGAGCCCTAGATATTTGACCTGTTTGACCCAGGGAATAGGTAGGTCGACATGATCACTTTACCGAGATTACTTCTGGGGTTACGCAGGGAAGGGCGCGGGGTGGCACCTCTGGAGAAGAACACCACAGCGCTCTTGTCCGGGGTATAATATCACAATTCCGCTAAAATAAGGAAAACAATTATTAATAAAATTAATTTACCCATCTAATAGATAAATGAGGCAGCTCATAAAAGTACAAAGGCATTTTTTTTGTGTAATAACTGTTTATCCTTTTACCAAAAAGGAAATAAATGGCCTTTTTAAAATATCAAGTTAGTCCGTAACCGTGCCTTTGTGCTCGGTCGTCTTTACCCGTTGATCTGCAAGCAGAGTAAAATGTCCCTTCGGAATAAGGTGACACTTTACAAAACTTGTTTACGGTCCATCATGACGTACGCTTGTAAGGTGTTTGGGCACGCCGCCCGCTCTCACATCGATAGACTCCAAACGGTTCAATCCCGTTTCCTCCGCAAAGCCATCGGAACCCCGTTGTTCATACGGAACGTCAATCTCCACTCTGATCTCGATCTCGAACCTATTCGCGCCTTTATTAAAAAGGCGACAACCGGATATTTCGCGAACGCTTCTAATCATAGAAAGCCGCCGCCGACTACGAACCTAACTCCCCTCCTATCAGCCGCTACCGCCTTCCGTGACATGTTCTCACCGATCCTCCCGATGCCCTTACATACCTTCTTTCGGATACAGACTGCACACAGGATCAGACACCGACCTCGCCGGCGAGAAAGAATCCCTTGCCCGCCGGCCGGTGCAAAGCACCACGGCATGACACCTAGTATACACCCTCCCCCATAGCGACTGCCCAAGCCGAGGCCGTTCCTCCTTGAGGCGCCCTTGAGCTAGTTGCTCCACTCACCCTTCTGGCTCGAGCGTAGTGGTTGCACGCTCGCCCTCTTGTCCAGTGAAGCTGTAAAGGCCCCACGGCCAACAGCGTAGATCATTCACCCACACCACGCACACACATGCACGCGCGAAAGCCCCTTGCGCGGGGTGCCATTTGTGTTAAACTAAATGCCTTTATTCAGAAACAATATATTTTGTTAGACTATGAATCGTCCAGAAAGTATCATAGACTGTAACACTTCTTCGGAATATAATGATATCGGAGAATAAAGGAAAGAAACTCGACAAAATATGTTTTAATTTTTTTTATGACTACATTATTAGCTGTGGGGTATGGGAGAACAATCTATACTAATCGATCTTGAAATGAACAACATGTCAATGGTCGTCCACCGCATTTACACGTTTTGCTGACGCCATATGGCTTACATACGGGCCATGTCATTGTGCTTTTTATAATAACACAATGTTCTATGCGATCATAACTGACCAACGAACCTAATACCTATAAGAGAAACGAGTAACCAACATTTCACGTGTAGCATTTGCGTTTCTTTTTCTTTAATTGACTTGATCTAGTAGTTTGAGTGAAAACCTCTCAGCTCACTGGTTATTGGTTAGTGTAGACCAGAGGTTCCTGTTGTACGTTGTACTGAATATGGAATATGCAAGTTTTTACAAGTAACAGTCGCTGGACTTCTTAAAATATTATCTGCCTACATTGATAGGTGAAGTCAAGCCAACATTTTAGTTCTTCACTATCGAAAGCAAATAAATTTTCGTGGACCCCCGCTTACGAATTGTGAACACCCATTTTTTGTCACGCCAACGTATACCCCCGTCGAGTCTCCCGTGGACCCCTGGGGGTCTACCTGGACCATTTTGGGAACTAAGGGTGTAGACGGTTCCTGCATGTCACAATTTTTGGGTGACCACAGATATTTAATCTTGTCTGCCTATTAGGCACATGACATTTGAGTTCGTATACACACGCTGCCATGAAACAAAAATTATTAAATTAAAATACGTGGTTAACTAATGTTATTTTGTACAATAAAGAATAAATAAAAAAATAACATGTAGTCCAACTACAGCTACATTTTATGTTTAATTTGTGTGCAGGGCGACCGAGAACGCGGCACCGGCGTATGAGCTGACGGCGGGTGGCGGCGCGGGCGGCGCGTGCGCAGACGACACCGCGCTCGTCGCGCTCGCCCCACACCAGCCGCCCGCGCACGCTCCGCAACACACCATGCGCAAGAAGAAGGCTACACACTAGTTAGTGCACACACACCTGCAACCATTATATTTTTGTACTGTAGAAGGATTCCTTATATTGATGCCATGTTATAGAAATTATACTTTAATAATTATATGGTATCCACCAAACCAGAGAATGCAGGAGCGGCGAAGAAGAGCGACTTAGGCACCAAGATATTTCCACCAATGTGTACTATAATATACGTTTTTGTCTTCGCCTGCTCACAATAATCATATCTCTCATTTCCGCTGCGTTCACGCCAAAGAAAAATACATTAAAAACGAAGAGATGTGAGAATATCGATATCCTATATAGCCCAGCCGGGCTCCGCTTTCTTGTTCCCGAGACATTCCAAATTGGGTATTAAGTGGCCAAAAACTTTAAAAGCGAATCATAATATGCCTCATTCTATGGTTCAGATTAATCTTAAAGATCCATAATAAAATTCAGCTGCTATTTAATATTTTTTCCGAAGATTCGTATATTTCCACTTGCAGTAGTTCAGATAGCTACGATATGTCAGGCTGCGAGACGTCGCTGCCCGCATCCTCGGCGCCCACCCTGTCCGCGCCCACCAGCGCTGGCCGCAAGCGGAAACCGTCTTCTTAGTGAGAATCCAACATTCACATTATCTAATTCATTAAGTTAGAAAAAGAGAAAACACCAGGTCGGCGAGGGAACATCCGCGTCAGGAAAGAAACGAGCATGCACGGGAGTTTTTATATTTTTTTTTTACAATTAAACGATCGCCATTAGATCTTAGGATTGCTAGCGTTATATCTATTGTCTTATCTGAAGGGCAAATCAAGAGTCTCCGTAACCGGCGAGCGTGTATGAGACGAACTATGAGAATGGAGGAAGCCAGAGAGGTCTTAAAGGAAAGAACCAGTTGGAACTCTGTACTCTCTACCTACCCCGGAAGGAATCTGGCGTGATGATATAGATAGATGTCTATTGTTAGCAATATATAAACGATAAGAAAACCACCAAAAACTCTGACTGACTGCATTTATTTATGTGTAGTAGTAATTGTAACACCGTCACACCTGTATTCCCCAAGCGATGGTGGCAATGGTATACTGTGTACTTATACCAAAAAATCTAGTCAAAGTGAAGTCCTTGTGTAATAGGGGCGAGCCTATTGCTATTATACTCGGTACAGTTCCAGAAATCGGACTGCTACTAAGAAATTTTCGATGAAATAACTTCAATAATAATCGTCTGCCCTAGGATTCGAACCCAGGTCTTCGTAATTACCAGCGACTCCATCTGTCACACTTGTACGCGTCTTAAAGACACGGGCGATCTGACTACTGAGTCATTAAAAAGAACATGACCTTCAACTGAAGGTTCTGTGAACTATACAGAAGGTGACTTGGATAATTGAAATATTGATAGAACAATCCAATTAATAGACTGTCGGGGGGGTACTTAGCCTCCACCTGGGGCTAGTGTTAGCGTCCTTTACGGTTCGTTTAACTTACTACCTACATTTATTATACAAGGAAATAAGATTTGGAAGAAGGTATAGGGGTCATATTTCTAAAGGCTTATTTTTAGTGAAAGTCGTAACTGTCGCAAACTATATAAGTTTGAACGCATAATTGAAGAAAATGACAGCAGTAAAACGTGGCATTTCTAGATTCTTACGATAACAATTCTGGAAATTAGACTTCGTTCAAGAATTCAAAACTATATTTACTTAATATTTTAATTGCCGGATAGTGAACATAATTCGACAAAGTCAAAATCTCTTACAAACATAAATAATTGTTACATTTTTTTTACAACTACCACCGGATCGTAACGCGGCCTTACACTGACAAGATCCGGCAAGAAATTCGATGTACTAATTTGTACTTAATTGACTGGCATTTCTGTTTATCATATTTTTTTTACATAATTGTATTTTAATAAAAATTTAAGGTACAAAAATGTATTTAGGAGTTGCTGAATGAGGAGCTCCTCAAACCCAATTACTTTTATGGTCGATGTATTTCGAAATATTATAATATCCTTTACAACATAGTCCAGTTTTAATAGCGTTCATAAACTTATTAATAGGCATATTCCAGATAGCTGTGGGTAATTTGTTATAGAAGCCCATGCCCATGCATGTTTGCCCCATGAAAGAGTTGCTAATTCTATGGAGACGAGTAGAATGTACAATACGATCGACGAGAAGTTGTTGCATAGTTTGCCCGAACGCTGCCCAGTTGAGTTAGGTTCGACAGACAATCGAGCAGGTACAAGTTTAAATCAGTCGAATTCATATGAGTACAGCCGAGTCACGAACACATTAACTCATGAACAGTGCCAGTTGGTTTACGCCGAAGCCTTAGAACGTTCCCTCGCGCCGTGCCTAGTGACGTCGAAAGGCTTGTAACTCGCGATAATTCCGCGCCATTGTAGTGCGTTTACTATAATTACGACATTCTGAAATTCCAAACATCGATCGATATGCTTCGGTTTACTGACTGAATCCCAAAAGGCGTGAGAATAAATTTAAATCATACTCTACTACACAGGCCTAGTACAGTTGGCTGGAGGCTGGTTAACGTCCACTCATAGTTGGTACTTATCAACTGCCACGTGAGGTGGTAACCAGAACCAACTACTTAACGTATTTTCCGAAGCACGGAGGCACTCGAAATCGTAAATGCTGTAAATGTTGACTGGACGTACGGACTGACCAAATGCTTTTGCATACTAAATGAACACAATTTGTACCAAAAATATTAGTTTTGAGCAAACACAAAGCTTATTTTTAAAATAAAAGATAAATTGTAAGGAGATATTTCGGTGTATTTTTAAATATTTTGCGTCTGCGAAATAAATAAACAAATGCATCGGTTCAGCGGCTAGTTCTTAAATGTTAAGGTCTGTCCCCTTTACCTTTAAGAAACTTGGTGTTTCGGGTTTTGACTCTTTGATCAGATGTTTTTTTATTCACGTTTGACCGACTTCAGCTTTGATTTTTGGTTGAAATATACTCGTACACATACATCCGCATAATGTTTTTTTCTATGATTAAAAGAAAAATCTGTGTTGGGGACACACAACACACGATGTTGGCTCTTTTCTACTATCACGTAATTTCGCGTCTCGGCCCCGTAAATTGATTTTTATTTTTGGGTATATAACTCTACACTATAGGATTATCTACATACCAGTCCATAAACAACGTTGTGTCCATCACTAGTGTGTCGAGCAGGGTAGCGTACCTGATACTCAGAATAACAAAAAGATATTGGCTGAAGGTCATACAGGTGAGATAGACTTCATCATGATCACCAAGCGACAAATATTTAATTATGTCTCCGTGCTCACCGAATGGTCAAAGGCACATTAAATATTAATGTCAAAATGGAAAGATCGCGACTGATGAAGTTTTGGTTCCGACCTTCTGGTGCATATATCTAAAACCCCGAAAACTTTCAACTCGAATTGTCAAACCGCTTCGAATTGCTACACAGCAGCGCAAAAGTGGACGAAATCAACAACAGGCTGGTAGAAACTGTCCATACGGTCGGGTCGGTAAATATAGGCCTCAAAAACTATCTGACTACACCCGGAACCTCACGGCTGACCGACGTTCTATGACGCTCCAAACCTCCGATGATGCTAAGTCCTATAGACAGCTCAATGGCCAGATATTGAAGTCCTTGCGACACGATTTACGGTCCTTCAATGCAAGACGTATTGAGGAGACCATAGAGCAGAACAAGGGCTTCAAAGTGTTCGCAAGAGACGCGTCTATTGGGCAAAGCCAGTTGACGAAGCTGAAGACAGAGGACGGAAACGTAACGTCGAATAGGTCAGAGGTGCCCAGGGAGATAGAGAGGTTTTATGTGCAGCTATATACCTCAGTAGCTCAACCTTTAAAAAGTAAAAGAACCAAGAGCCAAGCTAACCCGACACTACACTGAAGATATCCCGGACATTAGCTTGTACGAGATTAGGATAGCTCTCAAACAACTCAAAAACAACAAAGCGCCGGGTGAAGACGGAATCACCGCAGAACTTCTGAAAGCGGGCGGAACGCCGGTACTTAAAATCCTTCAGAGGCTATTTAATTTTGTCTTGCTCGAAGAAAAACGTCGGAAGCATGGAACAGGGGTGTGGTGGTGCTGTTTTTTTTTTCAAGAAAAGTGATAACACCTTATTAAAGAGCTATAGGCCCATCACACTGCTGGGCCATGTTTATAAGTTGTTTTCGAGAGTTATGACGAATCGTCTCGAATGCAGGCTTGATGACTTCCAGCCTCCCGAACAAGCCAGTTTCCGGAAAGGCTTTTGTACCATAGACCACATACATACGCTGAGGCAGATTATACAGTAGACTGAGGAGTATAATCGGCCACTATGCTTGGCGTTGGTGGACTATGAGAAAGCCTTCGATTCGATCGAGACTTGGGCGGTTCTTAGATCTCACCAGCGATGCCGCATTGACTATCGGTACATCGAAGTGTTGAAGTGCGTGTATAATAACGCCACCATGAGAGTCCCGAGTACAGCCACAGTGCACGAAGGTGATCACCATAAAAAGAGGAGTAAGCAGGGTGACGCAATTGTTAGGTCACTTTTCAAAAAACAATCTACTTCATAACAACCAATTCGGTTATACAAGAAACCGTACAACAGTAGATGCGGGAGTAGATTGTAAAAGTGCATATTTGATGCCTGGGAAGAGTCACAGGATGCTCTTGCTATATTCTGTGATTTGTCTAAGGCGTTTGATTGTGTTCATCATGAGACACTACGGCATCAGGAACAGCGCTCTTGATCTCTTGGCATCCTACCTAGAATTCAGAGGATTGATATTAACGGTACGGTTGAGATCTGATGGATCTGTGGTAAATTTGGACGTTCCACAGGACAGTTCCATCCTTGGACCATTCCTGTTTTTAATTTACATTAATGACTTACCTTACTTTGTAGGGGACAATCACAAAAAATCGTTTTGTTCGCAGATGATACATCTCTCTTTTTTAAAATTAAAAGACAATTGCAAAATTATGACGATGTGAAAACGCAATTACCAGAGTTGTGTATTGGTTTAATAGTAATAATCTCCTACTCAATGATAAGAAGACTAATTGCATAAAATTTTCGACGCCTAACGTGAGGCAGGTAGGAGCTAATGTGCAACTAAATGAAGTCGAGTTAGATCTTGTTGAAACAACTTCGCTTTTAGGTATTACCATAGATGCCAAATAACAATGGGGCGAACATATTCAACTACTATCTGGAAAGTTAAGCTCGGCAGCTTATGCGGTTAAAAGAATTAGGCTCCTAACCGATGTTGAAACGGCTGGAATCGTTTATTTCAGTTATTTCCATAGTATTATGTCCTATGGAATTGGGGGTGCTCTGCAGACCTTAATACCATATTCATACTACAGAAAAGGGCTATTAGAGCCAATTACAATCTATCTCCTAAAGAATCTCTCAAAGATAAGTTCAGGGAAATAAAGATTCTAACCGTTATTTCCCAATTCATATATGAAAATTAGTTGTTTACAAAAAAGAATGATGTTAAAGCGTAGCGTGTTCTGCCTGACGAGCTTGGGATATTGCTGCTTTGTAGACACAATGTGGCTACCGTCTTTGAGGTTCTGGTTTGCTTATGCTCACTATGATGTCTTTACTTGCGGTGGCTGTCTGGCGCGGGTCACTCCCTTCCCTCCAATATGGTCGAGGGGAGGGCTGTTTCAGCAATCATACTCGTAAACGGGTGCTGCTTGTGGGGACTGGTCCATCTGGAATCTTTTAGACGTTTTTTACAGTTAACATTAGATTCGTATCTCGATCGTAAGGCATCACACTGGAGCTAGGTCATAAACTATTTAATTGTAACCTAAACATTGTATCCACACATTATGATTTAAAAAAAGGAAAGAAAGAGAAGTAAATAAAAAAGACAAGTCCGCTGAGTTTCTTCGCCGGATCTTCTCAGTGGAGGCCGCGTTCCGATACGGTGATAGATTAAATTAAAAAAAAATTGTAAATTGACTATTTGTAAGCGCCCCCGCAGGGCTTATACAAAATAAATTATTAGAGTTTGAGTTTAACGTCATTTCTCCGAAACTGTTTACGGCCACCTTAGAGGACGCCTTCAAGCTCTTGGCGAGGACTTTGCATCATCAATGACGAATACATCACTCACATTCGATTTGCCGACGACATTGTGGTCATGGCGAAATCACTGGAAGATATAGGACGAATGCTCGGTGACCATAACAGAGTATACCAACAAGTCTTAAAATGAACATGGACATAACGAAAATAATGTTTAGTGTCCATGTCGTACCCACCGCACTCACACCGTTGGGAACGCTGCTTTTGAAGCTGTCGACGAATACATTTACCTGGGACAGGCAGTCCGGTTAGGTAGGTCCAACTTTGAGAGCGAGGTCAATCGACGAATCCAACTCAGCTGGGCAGCGTTTGGGAAACTGCGCAACATCTTTCATCCAAAATACCTCAGTACCTTAAGACTATAAAGTTTTTAATCAATGTGTGTTACCAGTGATGATATACGGATCAGAGACGTGGTCTCTTACAAAAGGTCTCATAAAAAAGCTCAGAGTTGCTTAACGTGCTATGGAAAGAGCTATGCTCGGCGTTTCTCTACGGGATCAAATCAAGAATGTGGAAATTCGTAGAAGAACCAAGGTCACCGACATAGCCCTCAGGATTAACAATCTGAAGTGGGCGGGCCACATAGCGCGAAGATCGGACGGGCGTTAGGGCATAAAGATACTAGAGTGGAGACCGACGATCTTGTGGAATTCGCAGGAAGACGTTGGGTGCAGGTGGCATCGGACCGGTTACGCTGGAAAGCGATTGGGGAGGCTTATGTTCAGCAGTGGACAAGTATAGGCTGAGATGATGATAGGATTAAAAACGGGGGTGTACACCTGTATACGTATAAAAGATGGCAAAATTTTCTAACAAAAGTTTTTCAAAGAATAAAATACAACATAAATGAAAAATCACAATTGAATATTTCGACTTCTGTGATGTTATAATTTAGTTGAAGGATAACTTTTAAGTGACGATTGAAAAACCAGCTCTTAGTCTTAAAAGTTCATGTATTGGCTCTAAAAATATATATGGTCTACAACTTTGCTCCCGCCGTTTTCAAAAGATGGCGGTAGTAGTCGGTAGTAGTTGAAATATATTAATCACAGATGTCGAACACTTTGTTTTGACATTTGTAAATATAACCCTACTTTGATATAACTTAATTTGTGTTTGCATCATACTAAAATTTTTATTAAATATATCCGAATTTAAACCGAATTCTCGTCATTTGCGGGAAGTATTGCTTTTTTATTAACCGACTTCAAAAAGGAGGAGGTTCTATGTTCGGTTGTACGTATGCTTTTTTTTATGTATGTTCAGCGATATTTCCGTCAATTGTGGACCGACTTTGATATTTTTTTTTGCATTGGGTTCATTACATCTCCAAGGTGGTCCCATATTAATTTTATTGACATTGGACCTTGGACTTAGAAGATACACCAGGGAACTCCTTAACGACAAACAATAGGCATGTGTAAATTGAGATATTATGGGTATTACGTCAATCCTATAGGTACCCTACTATAGAATAATTCACTGGTCACTTAAAATTGTAAAATAAAAATCTTTTATAAAAAAAGGTAAACCGACTTCAAAAAGCAAAAAAATAAATATTTGATGTCGGTGCCAAGTAACCGACTGCACCAACCAGCACCGACTTCAAATATTTATTTTTTTGCCTTTTGAAGTCGGTTTACCTATTTTTATAAAAGATTTTTTCAATATAAATAAATCTGCGGCTGAGGCTTACCGGATTATCTTAGATACTTATGGTAAAACGACTATTAGTGACAGAACGTGTCGGGAATGGTTCCAACGTTTTAAGAGTGGTGATTTTGCTGTCGAAGACCGGCATAGTGGTGGACGGGAAAAAGTTGTTGAAGATGCAGCATTGGAGGCGATGCTTAGTGAAGACTCGTGTCAAACTCAAGAACAATTATCAGAATCATTGGGTATCAGTCAGCAAGCAATTGCAAAACGCCTGAAACAGTTGGGAATGATTGAGAAAGAAGGATATTGGGTACCCCACGAGTTGAAACCAAGAGATGTCGAGCGACGTTTGTTTGCTTGTGAACAGCTGCTGGAAAGGCAAACGCGAAAGGGATTTCTCCATCGTATTGTTACTGGGGACGAAAAATGGGTACATTACAGTAACCCCAAGCGCAGAAAATCATGGGGATTGCCCGGTCATACTGCTACGTGCTACATATCTCGGCCGAATATCCATGGCTCAAAAGTTATGCTTTGCGTTTGGTGGGACCAGCTTGGCGTAATTTATTATGAGCTCCTGAAACCGTCTGAAACCATCACAGGTGAGCGTTATAGAACGCAATTGTTGCGCCTAAGCCGTGCTTTAAAAGAAAAACGGCCACAGTACAACGAGAAACACGATAAGGTTTTTTTACAGCATGATAATGCTAGACCTCACGTTCCCAAAGTGATGAAAAAATATCTCGAAACGTTGAAATGGGAAATTTTACCTCACCCGCCGTACTCTCCAGATGTTGCTCCGTCTGATTTTCACCTATTTCGCTCAATGGCACACGGCCTGGCTGACCAGCAGTTCAGCTCGTATGAAGAAGTGAAAAATTGGATCGACTCACGGATCTTACCGAAAGATGAAGAATTTTTTCGCCGCGGGGTTCGCCTGTTGCCCGAGAGATGGGCCAAAGTAGTAGCTAACGATGGACAATACTTTGAAACTTAATGTATGTAATCATTTTGTAGTAATAAAACCTCAAATTAAAAAATAAAAACGGCGGGAGCAAAGTTGTAGACCAATATATAAAATCGTCTACGATTTAATTAAAATTTACTACCATGCATTTTGGTACTTACGGGGAATTAGTTCCAATTTTTTTGACCAAACTTACAATTACAATATTTTTTAAAATTGAAATAATATGCCTTTTATAAAATCAAGATTTCTGTTGATTTCAATGAGTAGGGATTCTGAAAATATATGTGAAAAATATAACCAATTTTCAATTAATTTTGATTCTTTACATAACAACCTATCTACCTATGTCATCATCCCAAAACTGAAAACGTTGGGTACCTAAGATATATTATTTAAAAAGTGCTAGTGTGGTTGTTTGTTAGATAAAAAATCTAGTTATTTTTCGATCCCGGTTAATAATGCGCATCGATCGTAAGCCCTTACAAAGTTGCCAGTTACCCTTTGTGCTCGGCGCGGCGGTCCGCACCGGGGCGAGCGGCGAGCGCCCGTACAGAACAGCCCCGCATCTGCGGCCCAGCGCAATTAGCGCCACGCGACCCTCGCCTCCGCCGCCACGTTGCCATGTGATCCGGCCACGTAAAATTCACTCCACCTTTAACGAGTTAAATTGGCTCCCCAATTTTGTACAACTTCGACATTGACCATTGTAGGGATTCGGGCCCTTTAAATGTGTTTAATATTTCGTCCGATCCTTTAATATTGAAGGCGTGTTTTTCAAACACCAAAGCAGTCTCATGGCTACAGGCTGACACGATATACAATTCAAAAATGCACAGTTTAACTCTGTCGTTTCCGAAGATTCCTTCTATTTGTTACATCATTAGACCCTCAGATAATATAATATCTGAGATTAGACCTCATAGTTCGTCAAAGTCGATTCAGACCTCTTCTTAGTACTCAAAGGAAATATTACTTAATGGAGCAATTGAGCATATATATATATATATATATATATATACATATATTATCATCAACAGGTATGCGAATGCGGGCCATGTCCGAAAGCCCGGTCGCCAATCAAACTTCAACTTGCGATGCCCCATGGGATTGTCCACTAATTGTAAGATTTCGCACGACACGTGTTCCACGCATTTTATCAGTTCAGTTTATTTCACTAAAGTAATTGTCATTTAATATACGTATAATCATCGGCAACTGGGTAAGCGTTCTGCGAAACAAAGGATATTAGAACAAGTCCTGGTAGGTCAGGTGTCGGCTCCGTACCTTTGTTTCATCGACCAATACTTCATTCGTTGAAGGTGTTTCGGAAATCAATCGTGTGTTTGATTTACAGCGGAACGGGCAGCGTTTACGACGACGATAGAGAAGATACCCGATCCACAAGGACCTTGCCTGACAAGAAGTAAGTTGTACTGCAGTCTCCCTAGGGATAAACAATGAGTACCCATATATCTGCAATCATGATAACACTGCACACATGAATAACTGTAAAATGTTTTGTTAGTGTGCCGGGAAAAGTAAGCCAGTATTTTTTCTTTATCGTAAAATTGACTAAATTTAGGGTGCGTGTTATCAAAATGTCTACGACGACACATTCAGCAGCTGATATCCGACACTCGTACAGGCAGAACCACAGCGAGATAGAGAAGCGTCGGCGCGACAAGATGAACACGTACATCTCGGAGCTGAGCGCCATGGTGCCCATGTGCGGCGCCATGGCGCGCAAGCTGGACAAGCTGACGGTGCTGCGCATGGCGGTGCAGCACCTGCGCTCGGTGCGCGGCGCGCTGTCGGCGTGCCCGCTGGCCGCGCGCCCACGCCCCGCCTTCGTGTCTGAGCGCGAGCTGAACGCGCTCATCCTGCACGCCGCGCACGACTGCTTCCTGCTCGTCGTCGGCTGCGACAGGGGTCGCTTGCTGTTCGTCTCCGCATCTGTGAAACGCATGCTGCAGTATGATCAAGTTAGTTCCGAATCTATTAATTGATGTTTTTATTTGAAAGTTCCTAAGTTGAAAATGATATTACCGTAATTACATAAAGAATACGTCGCATTTTCTAGTTTTCATTTCTGTCAATCGATAGTCAATAATAGATTCTAGTAGAACCATGTAAAACTTTTTAATTTGTTTAACATTGTTATTGGCCAACAGTCGGAGCTTCTGGGCCAGAGTTTGTTCGACATACTACACCCCAAAGACGTGGCCAAAGTAAAGGAACAACTCTCGTCTTCGGATCTCAGTCCGCGGGAACGACTTATCGACGCCAAGAGTGAGTTTATTTCTGCTATAAGTAAACTGAAAGATTTCATGTTTGTGTATCGGTATCCCCCCTTCCAAATAGCCTCTCAAAATAATTATTTTCACTTGCCTACTTACACTACAATTATAATTTCACTTAGTACGATTATGAACTACGTACATTTACTCATATTTACAAACTAAGGTAGATACCTTCAAATGTATAAAAATTCTAATCGGATAAACAAAAGCAACACTTGCAGAAATCAATGCTACTTTGTAGACAGGGGCTTACACTTCGTGGCGACCCTGGGCAGCGGGCGTGCCGCCAGGAAATACTTTCCAACGTGGGAATTTATGCGTAACTTATCAGTATAACATGTCCGAGACAGACGAGCAAAGTAAAAGGTCGCCTCTCAGTCTACTTGGATCATAATCAGAATATTTTTTATACATGAAAACCATTATGAATCGTTAAAAATTAACAAATACACCGTGTCTTATCTGAAGGGCAAGTCAAGAGTCTCCTAAACGTAGAGTGGAGGAAGCCAGAGAGGTAAGTAAGGAAAGAACCTGTTGGAATTATGTACTCTCTGCCTACCCCGCGAGGGAGCTGGCGTAATGATATAGATAGATAGAAAAACTAACAAAAGTAGAATCACCGCCTCTTCGAAATTACATTACTAATTTTTACAATTTAATTACTAATTTTTGCGGAGAAGAAGGGCAAGAAACTCAACGATTACTCTTAAATTATATTTAGGCTTTGTGTGTGTGTGTGTGTGTGTGTGTGTGTGTGAATGATCTACGCTGTGGGCCGCGGGGCCTTTACAGCTTCACCGGACAAGAGTATGTTGCGCATCAGGTGGGTTTTAGTTATGTTAATCAAAGTATACCGTTACCGAGAATAGCTACCTGGTTCGCTCATTTCAAAAAGGAAATATTAATATTAATTATGCTAAATTAATAGAAACAGAGAAAGATCCATTATTGGTACGAGTATTCATTAGGTCTCGCGACCCGTGACAGGATCGCGAAAGTCTTGTAGAAATAACGATTTATATTGGATTTCTTTTTAAACCTGTTGAAAGCAAAACCCGTGTTTCCTCAATATGTACTATAAACTGTCTACTTTTCAATTAAGGTGCGTTACACTGTTCTGACATATTTAATCTGATATGTCAATTCAAATTGTCATTTGGACTACACAAATTAAAGTATTGTATCTACTAGTGGTACCATAATTAATTTAAATTATAAGTTTGAACATTTTTAAGGTTCTATTGTCAAAGACAATCGCTACACTTAATTTGCCTATACAAATTATATGAAATTTAAAAAAAAACATCAAAATAATGATTAAAATAAAGAATACCTTTTACTAGTTTTTTTTTATTGAAACAAAATACCGTGGCATAAAGAAAATGCTGTCCATTGAACTTGACATACATATTTCGATAATTTAATTAATGATACAAAACTTCTCTGTAAACGATATTTTTTGTAAAAACACTTTCATCGTTTGCTAGTTATGTTTGACATTCAGTAAGACTATAGACAAATAATATTAAAGACAAACAATATTAATCTATTATCAATTTGAAGTGTATTGTGTCAAATACATGGTAGTGTGTGTAATGTTTTTTTATTGATTTAATGTATTTTTTATGCATCATTTATAAAAAAATATTAGCATTCTGCACTCCTTCTCTATATAAACTATAAGTGTGGGAAATTTCATACTCCTCTGTCCGCGCAATTTTCGTAAAAAGGGGTACAAAGTTTCTGCTTCACGTATTAATGTAATGATGATGATGATAATACATATACAATAACTTTTGTTAATTTAAAAAATATGTTATCGGAATTACAAATCTTATGGGTTAATATTATTCATTAATCCTATGTAATTATCTTATAGATTCATTCTTCTTATGTATTAAACTTATGGATTCGAAAATGCCTAAAACTGGTATGTACTTGCGCAATAGTTAAGTACGTGCGCACAGAACGCGAACGGGCGGCGAACTGGCGTTGCGTCGAGTAGTGTTGTAAAAATGTGCGCTGAGCGCCAAGCGTTCAGCGCTGAGTCGACGCTTATGAGCGTTCAAGACTCGAGCCTTGAACGCTCGAGCGTTTAAGGCTCACGGAGCGTTGAAGACTCGGACTATAACGCTCGAGCTGCGTGCTCAAGCGTTATAGCGTTATAATTTCTTTTGCTTTGATCCTCGAAAATAGACATTAATTTATAGTGCCGAAACAACTGTATACAGAGGCGTACCCAACACCAGTAACTAAGATCTTTGCATCAATTTTGATAAATGAAAAAAGGTGTGTAATTTTAAAATGATTAGTATTTGCATAATTGTCTGATTTTTCCAAGGGCAGCTCTTGTGGCAAGTAAAAGTGCAGCAGTGTTGGGCAAACATTAATTGATTAAACAATTGACAATTAACAATTGATCAATTGTAATTGCAAAACATTGCAATTACAATTGATCAATTGTTAATCGTTTTATGCATATTTACGATTAAACAATTAACAATTAATCATCAAAAATCCGTCGGCGCAATCGTGTTAAAAGCAAACCTAACGTTGGCTAATTGTGGGACAATGTACACTTCTGTCTGGTGTAGTAAGGCTTGAATCGGGAGTACGAAGCTTGAGTGAAAGCTTGCCTTCTAAAAGACTCAAGACATAATCATCTATGAGATTTTAGAGGATACTGATAACAAAAATGGCGTTAATTTTTGGATCAAAGATGGCGTTCGCGACTTCTTTATGAATAATCAATAAGGGCATATTTTTTGGGGTTTCAGGGTATGCTGATTACGAATATGGCGCAAAATCAACCTTATATTTGTTATCAGCATCCCCCAAAACCCCAAAAATTATACCCATATTAATTTAAGACCAATAACCGACCTAAACACGAGGTAATTATGTTGTCCAGTTCACATGTTTCTATGGCCACCTTCCAACGTCATCATCAGACCATTCTCATGGTACCATATTATTTAATTGGAACCGAACTTACATACATATGCCAATTTAAGCTGAATCGGATGCCGTAAGTGCTTGAGATCTTGTTGAACCGGAAAGACAGACAAACATACGAACAGTGCAAGTTAAATAAAAGCTTGTAAAAAATTAAGTATTTCTATTTTGTTTATATAAAAATTGTATATTTTACAAGTTCCAGTACCATATAAAACCATTCGAAATTTGTCGAAATTCGAATTTAGTGTATTGACACTGCACCCCTCTGCCAACCCCGCATGCTAAAAAAATGTTAGTTTATAAATAGCGCGCGCGCATTTGTCTCCTTTCGGCAGCGGCACGAGCCGACAAGTGCGCGCGCATAGTAGGGTTGCCACTTTTTATTTGAGCAAATAAAGTACATTGGTTTTCAAAGGTAGGAAAAAAGTACATTGTATCAAAATAAAGTATTATTTATTTCACTGATCTATTTCGTTGAAACCATATTTTTTATTACTTGTAGAACTTTTCAATCACTGTTATCATTGCTAAACACCTTCACAGCATGTTGATAGTCTATGATAACTTAAATAGATTGGAGAAAGTAAGAATTTAGAAATGCTTATAGTATTTACTATTTTCTTTAAGTTAGATGTAACAATGTTTTTACTTAAATCTAGCTTACCATATATTCGGATTTTAGCACCACACATCATCCACTTTGCTTTTAATTGCGATCAATTTATTTCTTTTTAATGATTTGTGTAAAATGAATCTTAAAACTCAAACTTTCCTAAATAAAGTATTTTCGCGTACTTTACAGTTCTCTTAAAGTACAAAGTATACTTACCCTAAATAACCTACAATACGTATTTTATAATAAACTACGGGTAGCAACCCTAGTTACTCGTCGCC
This sequence comes from Phalera bucephala, assembly GCA_905147815.2. NCBI lineage: Eukaryota > Metazoa > Arthropoda > Insecta > Lepidoptera > Notodontidae > Phalera > Phalera bucephala. The sequence goes on along the minus strand of LR990609.1, from coordinate 555,459 downwards.
TTTCGGCACCGCTATAAGCCGACAAAGTGCACGTGCGTTGGTAGGTAGAGTCGGTCGGTAGTGCCACAGTATCTATCTATCCAGTAACTCATCTAAGCTGTTTTAGTGGCATAATTACCTACACTCTCCGTAAGAACATTGTTAAGGTAAGCACCATTTTTTGTTTTTTTTTTGTCATTTATTAAAACTTATCTATTGCAGTGGTTATAAGCCTGTATTTTTTCGATATAAGTGTAACGTAATACAATTTAACACATACATTGATAACAGCATAATGAATACGTTTATAATTTCAATGTTTATGCTCAAAAATATATTATTTACCTTTATTGCAAATTGTTTCTAGAAACATGTTTTCTCTTTTTACGAATAAGTATTCTCATTATATATAAGTATTCTCGAATCTCATTTTTATTGAGAGTTTTTATGATAGATTACTCGAAAATTGTATATAAGTATGTTCAAACCACATGTTTTACTAAATATTCATTTGGCTATTCGTGTGACCATTATTATAATTCTAATAATAGGTACATATTGAGAAACCACACAAGCCCTAAATTACCGATTTTGATAGCAATAAGCATATAGCGCTCTAGTAACTAATAAGTTTAAACTGGTCATTTTATTTTAAATACTAAGGCCTAATAGCACAAAAGGACAAAATATTTATCTATGTATATCGTTACGCCAGATCTCTTTTGGGGTTTGCAGAGGGAGAGAATTCTCAAAAGTCAGTATACAATGCTAATAGAATTATACAGTATGTCATATAGATTAGTCAAAATACAGTCATTATTAATTAAGAAAAGATATGATTGGTCAAATTTAATAAATCGGACCCTGGTTATAGCTCTGTTTGTCAGTAAGGAACTCTGTGATGGAGTAGTAACACCTTTCTACTAAAAATTCAAATAGACATTTCTTAAATGATACATTGCAATCTTTATTTCTAATCTCCACTGGTAAATTGTTATAAATTTTTGATGTCATGTCTAGTATATTCCTAGCAAATAATATGAGGTGCAGCACAAATAGTTTTCTGGTAACGTAGAGAACGAAGTGTTTCGAATAAATGAAAATTACTTTTAACAAATACCCCCACTTCATAAATATACGAAGATGTTAATGTTAACAACTTAAATTCTTTGAAGACTGGCTTACAGCTGTCGGTTGACTGTAACTTGCAGATCGAACGTAGACATTTTTTCTGAGCTTTGAATGCGATGTCTTTGTCTGTTGAGTTACCCCAGAAAATAATGGCGTATCTTATATTTGATGTTACGTATGCATTATAGGCCATTAACACGGTATAACGATTTACCGTTTTTGACAATTTATGTAGAGCTTATGCAAACTGATTTAACTTCTTTGAGAGATGGTATATATGATGTTTCCATGTTAGATGGCCATCTAAATGTAGTCCCAGAAACAGTCGTGTTTTCATACCTTATATCCAAATTCGGCTTATTTTTCCGCTGGTGAAATATCATTATTTTTGTTTTAGTCAGGTTTATTTTTAAATTATTACCAGTCAACCAGTTAGTTATATTTTTAAGGTCATTATTTATGCTATCTTCAAGAACGTCTGTGTTAGTGTCAGAGAAAAGAATAGTACTGTCGTCGGCAAATAATACTATTTGATGTTTGCTTGACTTGGGCATATCATTTATGTACATGTTGAACAGTAAAGGACCAAGTATACTGTCTTGGGGAACACCGACAGTAGTTTTTCTAGGCTGAGACATATAGATAGATAGATAGATAATACTTTATTGTTCCACCAGAAATACAAGAAGGAAAAAAAGAGACAATATTTCAATTGAAAGATAGTGTAACAATGGGCGGCCTTATCACTAATAGTGATCTCTTCCAGGCAACCTTTGGATGGAGAGGATCTAAAGAAAACACAAGATTTAGGGGTGTACTTAGCTAACAGAACATAACAATACACAAATAAATCTATCATAAACTACTTAAATAATATACCTAAATATACACAAGTAAAAATAATATACACGCGTCAAAGATAAGTTATAATATTAAGCAACTAGCAACAGCATATAGAAAACATCAGCAAATTTAATTTAATGAATCGGTGATGTAGAACTTTTTCACTTGACCTCTGAATATATGAATAGATGGAGCACTCCTTATAGAAACAGGTAGTGAGTTCCACAGTCGTACGGCTTTGACCGTAAAAGAGTTATCATAAAAGGTGCTAGAGTGTAGAGGCATTACGAGAGCCAAGTTTTCTGATGACCTTAAAGAATACGAGTTGGAAAAGTGAAGGAAATTGAATCGTTCCTTAAGGTAGCGCGGGGAAGACTGACTGAACAAAATATTGTACAGAAGACAGAGGATATGAGTATTCCGGCGAAGACGTATAGGGAGCCACTTGAGCTTAGAACGAAATTTCATATATGTAGTTTCAGTATTAGAACTAGCTGAAAGCCTTTTAATAGACGTAATTTGAATACGGTTTGATAAATAGGAGAAATATAATATAGTAGGAAATAGATAAGAGAGTGTGAATGTGAATCGTGCGCACACAGGAATGTTGTAGGGACTTGAATTCATTTCTATTAAATATATTCGCATATTTTTACGAATATTTCCACACTTCATGGATGGCCATTTTGGATTTCAAAATTAACGTTATAATTGTTATCAGCATCCCCTAAAACTCCAAAAATAAAACCTATACCGATTTTACTTCAAAAGTCGCGTCCGCCATCTTGGATTTTTAAATTAACGTTGTATTTATACTCAGCATCCCTTCAAACCCTAAAAGTGATATCCATATTGATTTTACTTCAAAAGTCGCGTCCGCCATCTTGGATCCAGAAACTAACGCCATATTCGTAATCAGCATCCCCTAGAACCCCGAAATCGATACCCATATCGATTTTGATTAAAAGTCGCGTCTGCCATCTTGGATTTTAAATCTCTATCTATCTATCTATCTATATCATCACGCCAGCTCCCTCGCGGGGTAGGCAGAGAGTACAGAGTTCCAACAGGTTCTTTCCTTACATACCTCTCTGGCTTCCTCCACTCTCATAGTTCGTCTCATACACACTCGCCGGTTACGGAGACTCTTGAGCTTCAGCTAAGACACGGTCTATTTGGTCATGGTAAAATAGTCTAGGTCTTCCCCGGCACCTACATCCTTCCACTTTCGCATTGTATATCTGTTTTGTCATTCTTTCTTCTGGCATTCTTTCTATATGCCCGAACCAACGGAGCATACCCTTTCTCATCTTTACACCGATACTCTCTTTATACCTATTTGCCTCTTTACACCGATTGATTTTCTTTGGATTTTAAAATTAACGTTATATTCGTTATCAACATCCCTCAAAACCGTAAAAGTGATACGCATATTGATTTTGTTACAAAAGTCACGTCCGCCATCTTACATCCAGAAATTAACGTCATATTCGTAATCAGCATCCTCTAATATCCCAAATATGACACCCATATTGATTTTACTTCAAAAGTCGCGTCCGTCATCTTAGATCCAAAAATTCACGCGATATTCGCAATCAGTATTCCCTGAAACCCCAAAAGTGACACCCATTTTACTTTAAAAGTCACGTCCGCCATCTTGGATGTGTTTAAAATATATTCTGTCGTGTGTTTAATTGATAATTGTTTAATCGTAAACATGCAAAAAACGATTAACAATTGATGAATTGTAATTTAAACGTTTTACAATTACCATTGATCAATTGTTAATTGTGAAACTTACAATTAACAATTAATTTTTCAATCGTCAATTGCAATTGATTTTTTCTGCGATTGAAATTTCAATTGTTTGATCCTACAATTGAACAATTAATCAATTAGTGCCCAACACTGAAGTGCAGTAATATGCTAATGGCAAGCTTCTGGTCAGAGGGTGTTTACACACCGTCGCGCCTATATTCCCCCAACGGGGGTGGCAGAGGTGTACTGTGTACACCCACTTTTCACCGACGATGTTAGTCCCATGTAATAGGGCGCGAGCCTATGGCTATATACCGGTTACAATTCCAGACTCCGGACTTATACTGGGAAGTTTTCGTTAGGAAAACTTCATTCATCCGACCCAGGATTGGAACCCAGGACCACATGATTGCCAAGCGATACGCTTTGCCACTAGACCAACGACGCAGTCACACAGTTTATATTAAACCAAAATATAACAAATATGTAGGCGCGGGTCCTTCGTACTTATGCAAGTTGTAGTTATTTGTCACTGCCAAAGGCGCCGCGGGGCGGGGCGGTCGCGGGGGGATGTTACTTGCCGAAAGAGTAGAGAAGTTAAAAGACAAGCCGATAATGAAATTATAAATAAAATAGGTAAAATAAATCCTCTGAAAGGGCCGACTATATATATGGGGAACGTACACACTACTCATTGTATCGTATCATGGGCACCATTAAGTATGTAATCGTATTTCATATAGGTATTTAGAACTTGTTAGGGGAAACCTAATATCAATACAAAATGTCTTCCCGGTGATAGATAACAAAAAATACGAATTTTCGTAGACTCAAGGTTTGGGTATACGCGATACCTACTATGAAACAAACGGTTTTTTTTTACATTAAATGATTACTCACACACACCTTCACGCCTATATCCCTACGTATGAGGTTGAGGGAATATAGTATACTATACACCATTGTTATTCTTTATTATTTTTACGGAAACGTTAGTGTAAACGAGTCCTTATTTTTGCGGCACAAACATCAAACGCGCCGACAAAGGATTTGTCGGTACATTGGACGATGCTTTGTGATTCTAGGTGTGCTTGCTATTACGGCATTGGTCAAAGGATAGCCAACCAAAACGCGCTGATTTGATGGGCATGGTCAATGAATATTTGTTTTTGTTATTAAATTAGTATTTTGCGTGGTAACACGGTGGTCACACGCAAGGGATCTGGCGTGATGATAGATAGTATTTTCATTCTTGGAGTTTATATGGTCTCTTTCCGGCTTCATCATCAGATCCTGCTTATCATCTAGGTCTATTACATTTGTCAAAGCAAATCCAACGAGCCCAAATACGATGGTGCTATCTTGTTAAATTTAAATAGTTCTTATAGCCATGTTCCGGTTTCATCATGGGACCCTGGGCACTACCTAGAGCTATTATGAAGTACTTGAGTAAGGCGCGTTGAGGCGCTCGTAGCGCTGTGCGACCGCGGTGTTTTTATCGATCACCAAGGTTAAGCAGCGTTCGACTCGGTCGGCCTGAGATGGGTGACCGTTTCTGACATTTTCATATTCGAGCGTCTCCATACTTCGGAAGGCACGTTAAGCCATTGGTCCCGGTTACCACTTAATATGGTAGTCGTTAAGTCAAGTTGGAAGCCTTATAGGCGGCTTGATAAGTTCCAACAGCAGGTGGCCACAAACCTGCCTTCACCAATGGGCACTGGGTCCGCGTGGTTAAGTCAGACCGGAACAAATAATTGTTGATCACACAAAGATTTGTCCCGTGCAGGAATCGAACCCGCGACTATTAGACACTGTGGGCGGAGCGGCTTAAGCTTTTAACCATTGCGTTAAATCGTCTATCTAAATTTATATACGTATGCTAAATTTCAGGTCAATTGGAGAACCGCAAGTGTTCGAATAGTAGATCACAAACTACCTTTAAACTAACGATAAGTTTGAATCGGAAAGACAGAGAGACATACATAAAGAGCAAGTTAATTAAAAAAAAATAGGTACTCCACGCAGTAAATATTAATGTATGAACATGACTTAATATCGTCCATAAAACTGAAGCGCTCCAGTGAGCGTTATAAATAAAACGCTCTGAAACCGACTCTGCCCGAGACTTCAGCGCTTAGCAATATTTTGAGCGTCGACTCAAGCGTTTAAGCGCCGACTCGAGCGTTTTTACAACACTAGCGTCGAGTGAGCGGTACGCACCACTCATTCGGTAAAACGTTGCGGCCTCCGAGCGCGGGAAAGCCGCAACGGACGACTAGTGTTGTGGGTTGCTATACACTCCCCCTCCAGTCCTGGAGAACGTCCCCACTCCTGGACTGGTGCTCCAAGATTAGCAGCCTTAGCTGGACGTCCTCGTTTACTCTTAGAAATTACGGGTTTTGGTAAGGGTTACTCGCTACCTTGGTAACGAACAAGGTCTTGGGTATGATATTTCCCTACTATAATATCCGGTTGTTCTGTGCTTGCGATACTATAAGTTGTGGGACTAACCTTGTCTACGATCCGGTATGGTCCATCGCGGTCCATCCAAAACTTAGAAGTGAGATCTTTAGGACCTTTCCTCAACAGGTGCGGCTTAAGCATAACTAAATTACCTTCTTTGAAAGTGTGAGAAGGTCGGCGTAATGCATCGGCATACTGCTTTGTCTTGTCCTGTTGGATTTCCACGCGTTCTCGAACAGCTGATAAAGAGCCTAGGAACTTTCTGAGATAAGGAGTTATTTGTGAGACAAAGTTTGCTTTGAATGATTGCACGAAGATCATGAAGGACCTCTGTGGGGGAACGCATTTCTCTACCGAATGATAAATAGGCAGGTGATTTACCCGTTGTGTGACAATTTGCGCTGTTAAGGGCAAAGCAGATCACCGGCAACATCTTCGGCCATGAAGTATGGTCACCTTCCACGAGATGTGCAAGCATCGCTTTTAAGTCGCGGTTTTTACGTTCTGCAGGATTAGCCTGTAGGTGATGCAAGGGAATAAAATTTTATTAGATTTCCAAAACTGACATACATTGTCGCATCACTGCTGATATGAACTGGACTCCGTTGTCCGAAATAATCCTGCGAAGTAGACCGAACGGCATAAAATATTCCTCGATGAGGACACGAGCACAGGCTTCTGCCGTAGCTTCTTTGAGAGCAAACAGTTCCGTCCATCGGGTGGCTGTGTCTTCCACAAGAAAGACCCACCGCTCCCCCTGGTCTCCTTCCGGTAGTGGGCCAAATAAATCAATAGCCAAATCCTCGTTACGCTGACTCATTACTGGTGTCTGGAGTAAACCTGGGGGTTTGGTGTTGTCTGCTTTATATCGTTGGCGGTGGATGCAAACTTTAACATAATCGGTGATTATTTTCCGCATCCATGTGAAATAATACACCTGCGCTACCTTCTGGTAGGTTCTGTCGATACCTGGGTGGCCGGCTGTTGGGGAGTCGAGCAAATCCTTCAAGATGTCTGCTACTTGGGCGGCAGGAATTACTAACTGAGGAGATTCGCTGTCGGAGTCCGGATTGAAACGGTACAGCACACCTTGCTCCATGATATAACCCCTGTCTAACTACCTTTGGGCTGCGACATCATCCAGTCCCTCAAGGTCTTTGATTATCTTTTTCACTTCAGGGTCTGAGTTTTGTTTCAGGCGGAGCTGACTAGGTCTTTTCGTAGGCAGATCGCAGATAACGGAGCAAATACCGCAATTGTCGCGTGAGTCGCTAGAACAAATTGGTCTACCCAGCGTATCTGCCACGACGTTTGCCTTCCCTGGGGTATATTGTAATTGGATATCAAAAGATTGGGGAGCTTGAAAGCCCAACGAACTAACCTGCCTCCTGGTGACTTGAGCGACAGTAGCCACCGTAATGGCTGATGATCACTGCCAATTACAACTGGTTGGCCGTCTAGGTAAGGTCGCAAACGCTCGACCGCCCACACTACAGCCAGCGCTTCGCACTCCGTTGTGGAGTAGTTGCGCTCAGCTGCATTTAGGAGTCGACTGGCATATTCCATTGGCCTTTACTGATTGCCGTCGCCTTGTAATAAAACTGCGCCTAAGGCGTAGTTACTTGCGTCTGTTCGCAGAACAAAGGAACGACTAAAATCAGCTTGCACCTGTATTGAAGCTGTGGTCAGTAGACGCTTCAGCTCATTGAACGCTTGGGTCTGTTTTGAACCCCAAGACCACAATACGCTCTTTCTTGTCAAACGTGTTAGACGTTCAGCAATCTTTGAAAAGTTTGGTATGAACTTTCTGAACCACGAACACGTTTGTAAAAAGGTTCGCAGGTGTTTTAAGTTACCTGGTTCCTTCATCTCGAGTACAGCACTCACCTTCCCTGGGTCGGTGGAATCACCTTTTTGTGTGATGACGTGGCCAAGATATTTAACACTCCCCTTAGCGAAGGAGCACTTTTCTCTATTCACGTGAAGGTTAAACTCTGCCAAACGTCTAAAAACTGTCTCGAGGTCTTGCAGGTGTTTTTGGTACCCCTGTGTTATAATTAATAAGTCATCTAAAAAAGCTAATATAGTTACATCTTGCAAACCAGAGCAAGAACGAAGTCGATCACCAAGGCGCTGAAAGGTCGCTGGCGCGTTCCGTAGACCAAACGGCATTCTTTTAAAACGATAGGTACCTAAGGGACTAACAAATGCGGTTTGTCCCTATCGGCTTCCCTTACCTTCACTTGCCAGTATGAAGATCGAAGCACCAGCGTACTCATTTAGCGTTTTGTGCTCTGTAGTAACTCGTCGATGCGTGGCATCGGATATGTCTGGCCTTGGTGACTGCGTTTAGACGTCTGTAGTCGACGCAGAAACGGATATCCCCGTTGCTCTTCGGCACCAACGAGGCTGGTGAACTCCAAGCCGATTCACACTCTTCTATTACATCATCTTGCAGCATCTTACTTATATACCTTATGGGCCTCCCCCTGCTCTAAAGACGTGCGCGTGCCTGTTAAGGACGTCAGCGAGCGCCTGCCGCTCAGCTAGTACCTTCATCATCCCTAACTTCATCTGTAGATGCGCAGGACACGCTACGTGAGGTAGGTTCATAGCATAAATTATATTTTACAAGCACACCTCTAGCGAGGTGGTAAGTACATCCATCGTACGGATTACACCGTCAGCAAGCTTGACTTCTCGTGAAGACGAGCTGAGGGGATGACCTTGACGTAGAAGGAGAGTATATAGCGTATGACCCGCAATGCAGTGCTTTTTTTTTTTCTTTTTTTTTCGTTTTTAAAAACGTAGCCCCACACTTGGATTTATTCCTGTGTCGTGGGTGCGTTTACAAACATGAAAATTCATATACACAAATACCCAGACCGGAACAAATAATTGTGGATCACACAAAGATTTGTCCCGTGCGGGACTCGAACCCGCGACTATTAGACGCAGTGGGCATAGCGGCTTAAGCTCTTAACCACTGCGCTAAATCGTCCGTCAATTGGCAGCCGTATCTATCAACGCGGTCCCGTTAAAACCCAAATTTTAATTTTAAATATAGGGCGTAAATCACGACCAATGGGGGATCCCACAAACTCATTACCACATGAGACAACTTCTCCACTACATACACTATTATCACAATATACGTTTAAACACACATTCTCATTTTGCGCAAATTGTAAGTTATAGCAGTTTTTGCATACATACATTTGTTGAAGGTTGTGAACTGTAGCCTTTTCGCTCACAAAAATCAGTACACATATTTTTTTGAAAATTGTGGTTTATAACACTTTTGCTCTAGGCAGACGGTTTGTTTACATCCGTCCTGATCCGAACATTTTTGCGAAACGGGTTTAAATTCAAATACGTTATTTACATTTGAACACGTCACTGGTTGCAGGGAAGGGTTATTTTTAGCTTCCCGGTGGCGAAAATGTTCGGTACCTACATGATTATCGTTACAAATGTTAACCAACTTAGTACCATAAACATTATTCTTATAAGGTATAGATTCGGAAAAATACAAACAATACGAGTTGTTGGTGTTGTATGCAACATTATTATTATTATTAGAGTCTTTTTTACAGACGCGATGTTTTTTTGATAATAAACACTCATTTTGGTTTTACAGTACGCGAGGAATATTGACGTTGACGTAATTCACGACATTGAACAGAATAAAATGATTGACTTTGATCACACATTGTCTTATCACTATCATTGTTAGCACGCACTTCCGGAGAGTTATTATAGGATTGGGACTCACCTCGATTCTGCAACTTACGACACTGGTCCCTCGTGTGTCCATAGCGTCTACAGTAGGTGCAGGCCGGCCGTTGCTTCTTCGCTACAGCGGCGGCGGGGTCACAAGTCAGCGGCGAGGGCTCGAGCGGCGCTGGGGCGCGCGGCATCGTAGCGGCGGCGTGAGCCCTGGCGAGCGGCGCGGGCGCGCGTCGTACGTTCGCGCTATCGGAGGATATCGACGCACGGTCGGCGGGTTGCGCGTGTGACGTCGATGCCGATAGTAAGCGCGTATTCACTTGCGTTCGGCGTGCACTCGTTGTCGGCGGCGTGTTGTGTTTCTCGTCGAAAGAATCTTCAATGTTCCGTGGAGGCCGTACGTCATGCCCAGTTGAGCAGACTGTTACATCGCCTTTTGGTAACTTCGCTAAAAGAGAGCGAACTAGAATATTTGAGTCCGTCACCTGCGCGCATTCACTGTAGGCTTCGATGGCGTCAATAAAAGCTTCTACCGACTCGTTTGGTCGGCCGGAGAAGGTAGCTTTGCAGCGGGCTAGGGTACTGTGTCCTAGTAGAGCGAGCGACTCAGGAGTTGAAGCATTCGCGCGCGTCACTGAGTCCAGTAGCTCTCTGAGAGCCTCTGTCTGCGAACGCAGAAGAGTTGCTATAATGGTCGCCACGTTTTCTCCAGAAAACGTTGCGTTAGCGTCGGTGCGCGGCGAATATGAAACGTCGGCGCCATCTTGGAAGGCAGGCCATATTATCACTGCAAATCTAAACTATTTTCACCACTGTATGTCTTAACTATTACACGAAAGAAACGTTGGGGCGCCAAATATCGGAATTACAAATCTTATGGGTTAATATTATTCATTAATCCTATGTAATTATCTTATAGATTCATTTTTCTTATGTATTAAACTTATGGATTCGAAAATCTCTAAAACTGGTAGGTACTTGCGCAATAGTTAAGTACGTGCGCACTGAACGCGAACGGGCGGCGAACTGGCGTTGCGTTAAGTGAGCGGGACGCACCACTCATTCGGTAAGGGGCCGTTCGCACGAGCGTATTTTTGCAGCGCTGGAATAAACCGTCGCGATGAAACAAATGTAAAACAGTACATGCGTTCACACGTGAGCGCTTTTTTATCGCGACCGATTTTAATCGCGCTTGTTCTACTTTCAACGCTCGACATTTAAGCGTTTAAGCCGTGATCACACTTCGCAATCAGGACTCGGACCTGACAGCCTTGAGACGCCATTACGCCATGATCACAATTGCCGATTCCGACTCCGACCTGACTGCCTTGAGACGCCATTACAAGGCAGTCAGGTCGGAGTCAGAGTTGGATTCAACTTCACCCGACCCCGATTGCAACCAAGGTTTTTTTATGTGATGCAGTCATCGTTATGATAAGTATCAGTGTATCGATATAATATGATATTGTTGTCGTGTAAAGAAATAATGTGAAAATGAAAGTGATCGATGATGTATCGAAACATCAACCTTTTATTGGGCTTTCTTTATTCGTATGTCTCTTCATCTTTCCTGTTCGGATAAATAGAAAAATAGGTAGATTGACAAATAATTATTTTAGATCAGTCAGCGCGCGCTTATTCAGCGACATGGAATTCAGCACTAAGGGTGAAAACGATATATCGGTGTTATAATAGGCAACACATCGACGTTTTAAATTGCGAGTTATTTATGTTTCGATTTCGCTTTAGGTTAGTACAATGCAGTAAACAGATGTAGTGTTGGCATACGTACCTCTAAGGAACTATATTATTGCATTGTCATCGAATTTATATTCGTATGCTAAATTTCAACTCATGCAGACGCCCGCAAGTGTTTGAAAAATGGATCACAACTTTTGAACCAGAATGACAAACAGACATCCGAAAAAAAGTGCATAAAAAACTTCTAAAATATCGATTTATCGATATTTTTAAAGCGATGTTTTTTTTTACAAAAGCTCAAATCATACATCGACAATAAAGGAAGTTTAATAAAAGATTGATGTTTCGAATAATCACTAATCACTTTCATTTTATATCAATCATTAAGAATCAATCAATCAATCAGCCTATCGTAGTCCACTGCTGGACATAGGCCTCTCCTAACACGCGCCATTGCACACGGTCCTCCGCCTTCCGCATCCAGTCTGTCCCAGCGACCTTTTTAAGGTCGTCGGTCCATCTAGCTGGGGGCCGTCCTACCTTACGCTTACCAAGCCGCGGTCTCCACTCTAGGACACGAAATTCTCATTAAGAATAGAGGGTATTATTTAACCGACTTCTAAAAAGGAGGAGGTTCTCAATTAGACTGTATGTTTTTTTGTATGTATGTTACTCGAACATTCCTCCAATTATGAATCGATTTTGATGATTCTTTTTTTGAAATCCACGATGGTGGACGCGACTTTTTGTGTAAAATCAATATGGGTATCATTTTTAGAGTATTAGGTGATGCTGATTAAGAATATGGGGTTAATTTTGAAATCCAAGATGTATTTCATGTATTTGAGATTGACTTTGACTGTATTTGAGTACTAACGAGAGAAGTACTAGTGTGTGTTTAGTGCTCGTGTGTGCTAGTGTTTGACGAACTGTTTTGTGCGTACAGCGCCTAATAAAGTACTTCGCACGTTAGTTGGCAGTTAAATAACGTAACATTATAAACTACTCCATTATATTAACTGATTCTTATAGTTGCTTGCAATCTCTGCATGCTAATTCATTTAGCAAACATATGAATCCGGTAAAACCTTTTGTTGGCCTGGATTCCTGCATATTCGGGTATTCAGAGCAATGAAACTGTGGATGGTCTGGCAAAACTAGCAAGCCTCCAAGGCCGTTTAGATAGTACTGTTTATTGTAATGACATTCTGTTACTTCCACATATACAGGTATTTGAAAATTGGAATCGTGATTATGTGAAAGCAAATTTATACAAGGCCAAATTTTATCGGACAATTTAATCCGTAGTCCAAATCAACCCTGGTTCTACAAATTAAAATTGACTAAGAAAATGACTTCTATCCTTTCCCGTCTTAGATGTAATCATTGTTACAGTGCTGTACATCTTTATTATCATATAATTTGAATATAAGAAACTCGCCGTTGTGCGAGTTGTGTGGCCAAGTACTTGGCGACCTTAGCCACATTTTATTTTCCTGTCCTCGTTAAAGCTTTTCATCCTTACACCATTTCCTTATTGAATGTGAAGCTCCTCTTGCTTAGAATTTATCAACTATTCTGTCATAATCTAACAATTGATATATTTAAGCTATTTTATATATAGTTTATTGTACATCATAATTATTGGACCAAATGGTTTGCAATTAAGTTTTAGTTTTTTATAATTTCACTACTGGTACACATGACAGATGTTGTAAATTTGAAATTAAATATTTTCACAGAATGACTTGAGAAAATTTTTGATTGGCAAAAATTTTGTTAGAACTGAAAGAGCTGTGTTGTCAGTCAAAGCAAACAGTATAATAATAATTTTATACAATTATACCAAACAACGCTGCTCTGGGTCCTTATGGTGATAAGAGAGTGAATGATGCAGGTAAGCTTATTGTAGATGTATGTTTGGAAAGAGGTCTTCTTGTGTCCAATACAATATTCCAACACAAGGATATTCATATGTATACGTGGAGAAGAAATGAACAGAAAAGCATGATAGATTTGATCCTGGTCGATAACCGTCTCCGAAGTAAACTTCAAGATACCCGTGCGTATAGAGGCCCCACTCTTGAATCGGACCACTATCTCGTAATTTCGCGGTTTAGTGGTTTGTTCAGGAAGTGGAAGCACTGGCGAGAGCGTATCCCCTTCGGAGGCCTTGAAAGAATCAAGGTTGAAAAGTTGCAAGATGAGAGCGTGAGGAGAACGTATGAAGACAGAGTCCGGGACAAGCTTTTGACAGCTGGTTCTTCGGACTCAAATGTAGATGAATGCTGGAATTGTCTGAAAGAGAGTTTGGTAGAATCAGCGAAAGAAGTATGTGGCTGCTCAAAGAAGCATAGCACAGCAAAAGGGGATGCATGGTGGGACACAGAGTTAAAAAGCTCTGTAGAAAGTAAGAAGAAAGCGTGGCAGGACTATGTCTCTTCTTTGAATCTAAATGACAGTATGACGGAGATGAAGAAAGAAATATACCGGCAATGCAAGAATGCCACCAAAACCTTAGTGAAAGAAAAGCGTGAAAGAGCTAGTGTGATTGAGGAGGAGAGGCTGACGAAGAACTTCGAGAATAACACCAAACTCTTTTGGAGCAAGGTGAGAAAGGCTCGAGGTGATTCGTCAGGCTCCAGAATGGAAAAGATAAAATCTAAGGATGGTGACATTTTTGCAGACACACAAGCTGTGCTAAACCGGTGGAGTGAATATTTTGGAGAAATGTATGAGAATGCCCCGGATGCTGGTGCCACAGACGAGCCCAGAGGCGAGTTTGCGGCACCAGAATCCACAGAGGGCATCACTATGGAAGAAGTTGAATGGGCGATACGAAGTATGAAAAATGGTAAAGCTGCGGGAATAGACATGATATCTGCCGAGATGATTAAATATGGTGGAACTTGCGTCCGGGACGCTTTTTGGGTCCTCGCAAATCTTTGCTGGAAGACCGGTAGAGTCCCTACAGATTGGCGCCGCGCAGTCATAGTACCCTTGTATAAAGGCAAGGGCTCACAACATGACTGCGCCAATTACAGGGCCATCAGTTTGATCAGCTTAGCAGCTAAGGTGTATGGTAAAATTATTGAACGAGGAATGCGCGAGAAGTCCGATGGAGTGTTGTGTGAGGCACAGGGAGGTTTCAGGTCTGGAAGAGGACGTTCGGATCAAGTTTTCTCCCTCCGCAACATCGTAGAAAAGCATCTGGCAGTAGGCCGGAAGGTTTTCTGCGGTTTTGTGGACCTGGAGAAGGCGTTTGATAGAGTCGTGCGAAAGAGACTTTGGGACATTTTGCCAGAGTATGGTATAAACGGCACCCTGTTGCGAGCCGTCCAGTCCACCTACGTGGACAGCAAGGCATGCGTACGGGTGGGTGGTAACATGTCACCTTGGTTTGACGTTAAAATCGGCGTCAAGCAGCAGTTGCGTGTTGTCCGCTAGACTGTTTATAGTGTATCTGGATAAAAGTCTTCAAAGACTGAATGCGATGACTGAAGGGTTAAAAATGGGTGATCTAGTGATAAACCACCTATTGTATGCAGATGACGCGGTTTTGATAGCGCCAACAGCCACTGATCTGCAAACACTAGTCACAGTTATGAGAGACGACTGCATGAACAATGACTTACATTTGAATGTGAAGAAAACCAAAATTATGGTTTTTGAACGGGAAGAAACCAGAACGAATGCAAGGATTGTGGTTGGTAACGATGTGCTGGAGCAAGTGAATGAGTTTGTATATCTTGGATGCGCCTTCAGTAAGGATGGGAAATACACCGCTGATATAGAGAGAAGAGTGAATGCAGGTAATAGAGTGAATGGTGCGATAGGAAGGCTACTTGGGAGCCGGCACTTAAGCCAAAAGGCGCAGCTGGCCATGCATAACGGAGTGCTTGTCCCAACGCTGTTATATGGCAGTGAGAGTTGGGTATATAAGAAGGAGAACGAAAGCAGGATAAATGCGGTCGAAATGCGATCTCTGCGGAAGAGGTGCGGAGTCACGCTGACCGACCGTATTCGCAACAGCGTAGTAAGAAAGCGAGTAGGTATGAAAGATAGTATCGGTATAAAGATGAGAAAGGGTATGCTCCGTTGGTTCGAGCATATAGAAAGAATGCCAGAAGAAAGAATGACAAAACAGATATACAATGCGAAAGTGGAAGGATGTAGGTGCCGGGGAAGACCTAGACTATCTTACCATGACCAAATAGACCGTGTCTTAGCTGAAGGGCAAGTCAAGAGTCTCCGTAACCGGCGAGTGTGTATGAGACGAACTATGAGAGTGGAGGAAGCCAGAGAGGTATGTAAGGAAAGAACCTGTTGGAACTCTGTACTCTCTGCCTACCCCGCGAGGGAGCTGGCGTGATGATATAGATAGATAGATAGATATACCAAACAGTATTATAATAATTTTGTATAATTGTTTTTCAAGTTATCTTATTCAATTTATGTTTATATTGCCCACTTTCTCAAATCCTTACCTATCCGCCAAACCTTACAACCTCGTCAAACCAATCCGATTTATAATCTAAGAAGTCAATCATCTCTTATTATTGTTCATCGGGGAGTTAAATTATTTTGGAAATCTTACATACACGATTAAGCATTTCACTAAACATTGGCAAAATACACTTAAAATTAGTGTGAAGCCATAACATTTTCAAGTGAATTTTTAACGCTCGTTTGAACACTTATTTTGCAAGCGATTAAATATCGCCTACGGCGATTTATTCCAGCGCTGCAAAAAACCGCTCGTACGAACGGCCCCTAAAACGTTGCGGCCTCCGAGCGCGGGAAAGTCGCAACGGACGACTAGTGTTGTGGGTTGCTATAATTTTAATTTAATATGCCTTGAGAAGGTGTATTAGTAAATATAATTAGCGGTGTTTCCTCTGTGGCGTTGCATATTCTAAAATGAGCAAAATTAAATTCGAAATATGCCAAGTAAAAACAAGTCGGCTAGGTGACCAGAAAATAATATTTATGGCAAAATTTCCACTGGATAAAGATCAGTAATTATGTTTCTGTTATAATACTATATCTTATATTCATTTGCAGGAATTACAGTTCTTGCGGTTCAGATAAATAAAAATATTAAAAACCATAGTAATGTACAGTCATGTTATTGATACCTTTCATTCTTAATGTTAATAATATAAAGTTATGATACTAAAGCTTTTTTACAGATGTAAGCAATGAGTGGCGGTACGTGAAATGTGAGCACAATTGTGTATTTGCATAATAATCTGTATCAATTAAATAAATTCTATCTATAAAATTTTTGTATGGTAATTAAAATGGTAAATTTATCTTACCGTATATTCACAATCGTTGGAAATTCAGTGTGATTACGTAAAATCATTATTCTATTTTTTTAATTACGTTGAAAGCGGCAGTACTACCTGCTGAAACTGGTAAGCGACAGAACCCTAGAAATGTTACATATCGATATCGATAGATCTATTAAATTTAACGTCAAGGCTACATTCCTATTCTTTTTTTTTATGTTGGCAGTATTGTTTTATTAGGTTGGCAGCATATCATAATTTTATGTTGGCAGTAATAACATTTAATCTTATCATGGTGGTAGAACATTGCGTGTAAGTTTCATACAATTTGCAATTTCGTGTGTGTGTGTGTGTGTGTGAATGATGTACGCTGTTGGCCGCGAGGCCTTTACAGCTTCACCGGACTTAAAGGCGAGCGTGCAACCACTACGCTCTAGCCAGCCAGAAGGGCAAGAGGCGACATACTCGTCGTCGCCCGTATTCTGAGCGGAAAGAAGGGATGACAAAGCATCGGGGGGGTCGGTGAGAACATGTCGCGGCCGGCGGTGGCGGCAGGGGTCGGGGGGGAGATCGTAGTCGGCGGTGGCTACGATTAACGGATTCGCATGGGTAGATGCGTTCGCGAAGTGACGTGTTGACGCCTTTTTAATAAAGGCGCGAATAGGTTCGAGACCTAGATCGGAGTGGGCAATTTCGTGCTCTAGTATGAAGTTCTGCATCTTAAAACGTAGTGATTATATTCTCTTTGACCCGTGACGATGGTGACGTCCGACGTAGTAGATGTCGCTCGACAAGTTTGGCGATATCTCGCGACCTATTCCTTGTAGCCGCGTCGTTTTTGTTAAGGAGCAGCAGGACTACCATGAAAGTTTCAATCCGAAACTTCGAAGCCGAACGATACACGAACGAAATACGATGCGTGTACCTACCATGAAGTTGTATCGGATTTATTTCTTTCGGGCACGATAGACTGTGTTCGTGCATGAATGACAGATGAAAAGTATGTTTTCGTTTACTAAAAAAGTTGGTAATAAATGAAGTCGTATAAACCAACCCAATAAAATAAATAGACACATGATAACTTATGAACATTCCAAGTTAGTCGTGTAAAATTGTTAAATGACAAGCTGTCATAATGACAAAGGCGCGTACTATGCATCTATGATGCATATAATGTTTCAAACTTTTTAAAGTTTAGCATACATCTGTTAAGCTGAAATAGCACATTTATTATTTCCAAAATGGCGATAGAAATCGATGTGAATCAAACCTATGTTATTTTCATTTTATGTTTTTACAATTTTTATATTTTGTTATTTTAAGCATGGGAACAGCAACAAAGGCTATGTGGTTGTTTAAGAAAAGCAACTCGACAAAATTTATTGTGAGAAACGATCGCAACCTATTCGGATGACCTTCTGCTTTCGATCTTTGAAAGGATTTTTACAAAAATTATGCTATTTTGTATGTTTGTAGTCTATATTAAAAATAGTAATAATAATATTACACCAAAAAATTCCAGTTTGAACGCATTTATCGCTTTAAGATATCTACAAAATCACCATTAAACCACTCGTGTTTATATTAAAACATCCAAAATTATAAAATTCACACTAACGAATTTAAAAAGATTGATTGATTGATTTAAGTTTTATAAACTTTTATAATACTTTCACGAAGCGGAAATTTTTTTTTCCTTGTTCAATTCGCTATCCTACTCTAATAACTTTTGGCGCTATCTTTAAAATTCATCTCTTGCTACCGGAGCACCACCACAATTTGATGCCCGACGGACACTTTTTCATACACAGAGGTGGTTCTCCTTACCCTCCATAATGGTAGACCTACAGATGTCACGGAGTGTAGACGTGCATTGCGCAGCAATATGGACGACCCATGTACGAAACCTTTTCGGGCGACATGTTGCAAAGGACTAAACAAATGTGGACGACATAGGTCGCGGGACATTTAGCGGGCATCGTCCCTCGACGTCTCATGCGACAAGTGTACTGTATTGAATCCGAGTCTTAGTTTGGTGTTTGTCGGTAGCGATGTTGCCGGTGAAGGCGGAGGTGGTGGCGGGCGCGTCGCGGCTATGCCCGGGTGCGCGGCGCTCGTTCTTCTGCCGCGTCAAGTGCAAGGCGCCAGCCGAGTCGCCCGAGCCGCCCGCGCCACCCGTCAAGCAGGAGGCCGAGCCCAACGCCAAGGTGCGCAAGAAGCACCCGCACGAGAAAAAGTACTGCGTCGTACAGTGCACAGGTAACAGCTGATTTAAGCTCAATAAAAAGCTTTTAAAAACGTCAATATTATTACATTTTTACAAGCTTTTATTTAACTTGCAGTGTTCATATGTCGGTATGTCTTTCCGGTTCAAATCTCATGATCCAACCACTTGCGGATATCCTTTGGAGCTGAAATTTGGCATATGTAAAATCAGTGACAATGCAATAATATGGTACCATGGAGCTGGTATAATGATGTAGTCGGAAGGTGACCATAGGAACATGTGAACACAACATAATCCCCTCTGCTTAGGCTTTTTAGATTGGCACTAACGAGTACGACACAACCAGATGGTGTTTAGGGTCTGATGACGAAGCCGAAAAGTGGCCAATGGAACCTCCCAACTACTCAATAATATGTTCGCGCTCATTGAATTTCTTGACCAGTAGGGTCTTTAGACCCGGATCATGTCCAAGGTCTGATTATGGACGAGGAAGGAAGTTATAGGAACTCCTCAACCAAGTAAGATATTCTATCTTCGTTGTTTTTGATATAAAAGCTTGTTTTTACTTTAATATTATTAATTGACTGGGAAATGTATATTAGTGTAGTTTTTCAGGGATTCGCACCCTGTCTAATAGCGCCACCTGCTATGGATAATGGTGAAACAATTATTAGAATTGGTTCACAATTTATAGATTGTAAACAAATGGTTCCTCTTCATGGGTCATGAGACCTTTATCAGGTCGTCGGTATATTGGTAGTCGATCGGTAGATATACGGGACGACGTGTACTACTGAAAGAGCAATAGACCAAGAGCTAAAATTGTATTTAGAAACACGCGTTAGCATTAACGCAGGTTAAGATGTGCAGCGGTCTCATGGAAAATAAAACTAGAGGAAGTGCCATAAAGCTACCACACCTCAGACACTAATGCGCTCAAGTGCATTCTCGTCGCTTACTCGCTCGCAGTCGTCGCGTTCACTTATTAGCTAGTTAACAAGCGACGTTTTTTCGTAAATATATTTTATTTATTTATTTATTGATAAAAAACACAAAACAGAATACAATCAAATATAACAACAATACAGAACTTACATTAAAACTAGACTGCATTCCTAACTATGTGTTCTAATTTAGGACTAATACATAATAAAGTGACAGTGACAGTTATAAGATCAAATTATAAAAGTAAAAGTAAACAAAAACGAATAAATAATATAGACAAAGGAAAACCTCCAATTACCCAGTATGGAAAAGTATTTTTCTTAATGTACCAAAAAAAGTTCCAGATCTGCAATTCATTATATCGACTGATTTATGTCTACATACCAGATCGTTGTATAGACGGCACATTCTAACTATAGGATTATAGAATGAGGTATTATTCTTATAGATTTGAAGCGAGAAGATGTTGGGATTACGGATGTTGCGATAAATAAAGAAACGGAATTGTGCTTATTGTACCGTATAATAAGATGAAACGTATCGTGTAACAGAGGTATATTGCAGTATATCATTCAGTTTCTACTTGATAGCTTGTCCTCACCGGTTCCAGCCGAGGTTGCTTAAAGGAAAAGACGGAAGAGAAAAGACGAAGGAAGTGCTCCTTCGTCTTTTCTCTTCCGTGGGCGGCTTCATCGGTGTCGAGACGTTCGGCAGGTTACTTAAAGTCGTGGGCGCCGGCGGAGATGTGCGAGGGCGCGGGCGGCGGTGACGGTGGGGAGGAGAGCGAGGCGTGCAACCTGTCGTGCCTGGTGGCCGTGGCGCGCGCGCTGCCCGACCTGGCGCCAGCGCCCGCGCCCGCGCCCGCCGCCCAGGCGCCCGCGCGCGACGCGCCGCTGCCCACGCGTCCCCTGCAGTACGTCTCCCGCCACGCGCCGGACGGAAAGTTCCTCTTTGTCGATCACCGGTGAGCAAAAGCTTGATACTGTTGGTACACGTAATTTTAAGTAGTGTCCCACCGAAATTAGTATTTACAACCGACTGCCCGACCTGACCTCCGCGCGCACTGCGCCGCTGCCCACACGCACCCTACAGTTCGTCTCCCGCCACGCGCCAGACGGAAAGTTCCTCTTCGTTGATCACCGGTGAGAGAACACTTACTACTGGTACACATGTAAAATGTGGTGCTATTGGTACACGTGGTTTAAGTGGTGTCCAATCGAAACTAGGATTTACAACCGATACCGAATTTCGGTTTTAGTTTCGGCTGAATGCGAAACTGAAACTTCCTTTTCAAATAATATTTTGTATATCTTTATGTTTTAAGAATAAAACTTAGTAAGTATACTTCTGGAAGGACCGTAGTTTCGGATTCGGTCTTAGTTTCAGCAGTTTTTTGCCAAAACCTAAAGTTCGGTCGGACATAAATTTTTTGTGATATTTGTAAGGAGCTCCATTTAAGCAATACGATATTATGTAAGCGTATTTCTAAAACGGGATACACGTTTAGTTTATCCCGTTTTTTTTTTTATTTTAATCTTACAGACATCGACCTCGCCGGCGAGTTTGAAGAATCGCTCGCCTGCCGGCCGGTGCAGCCATAGCGACTGCCTATGCCGAGGCCGCTCCTCTTTGAGACACCCTTGAGCTAGTTGCCCCCTTGCCCTTCTGGTTAGAGCGTGGTGGTTACACGCTCGAGCCAGAAGATCCGCGTAGATAATATACACACACACATACACACACACACATACACACACATACACACACACACACACACACAAACAAAGATATTGCGTGGTACACGGCCGGGGCACCTCTCCTTATATTTGACACAGTATGTGTGTTGCAGGGTGACGCTGGCGCTGGGGTTCCTGCCGCAGGAGCTGCTGGGCACGAGCCTGTACGAGTACATGAGCGGGCCGGAGCTGGGCGCCGTGGCGCGCGCGCACAAGACGGCGCTGCTGCGCCGCGCGCCGCTGCACACGCCGCCCTACTGCTTCCGCCGCAAGGACGGCTCGCTCGCCCGGATACAGACACACTTCAAACCGTTCAAGTGAGCCACTCTTCGTGTGTTTCGTTCATAACTAAATTTTGCTTAACTACACAATTAACATTTAGCGATCATATTACAAATATATGTAAAAAAGCATAGAGACTTAGGCTTCTTACTGAGACGATCGAGAGGATTCACTAACATTACAACAGTTAGGGTTTTGTATGACGCACAAGTAAGGAGTGATCTTGAAAACAATGCAGTTATTTTGTCTCCACAAGAACGTGTTCAAAAGAAATTCACGAGACACCTGCACATGAAGTTGTGCCGTGTCTATCCTTTTTAGCCGTTGATGTACCCGGCACTATTCGTTCTGGCTATGGTCGAGGACAATGAGCTTAGGGTACGTATATTTAGTGAGGTTGTTGCGTGGTAAGGAGCATAATCCGGGTGTGCTGTGTGGCCTGTGTCTGTGCGTACCAGATCGTTATGTGTGGAGGCGGCGGCGCCCGCAACCACTGGCGCCGCCGGCAGCCAGAACTAATTTAGCAGCTCAATCGCCTTTGACAAGGGCGATTCGCAATATAAATGCGGCTCATATTAGTGTCGACATATTTACGTGTCCGTCGAGAGAGTTCGCAAAGGTTTTAATGTATATTGTTTGTAATTGTACCCAAAATATTTTTTATTTTTATTATTGTTGTACATTTTTATTTCTTTAATCTCTATCTATCTATCTATCATCACGCCAGATCCCTTAGGGGGTAGGCAGAGAGTACAGAGTTCCAACAGGCTCTTTCCTTAAATACCTCTCTGGCTTCCTCTACTCTCATAGTTCGTCTCATACACGCTCGCCGGTTACGGAGACTCCTGACTTGTCCTTCAGATAAGACCCGATCTATTTGGTCATGGTAAGATAGTCTAGGTCTTCCCCGGTACCTACATCCTTCCACTTTCGCATTATCTATCAGTTTTGTCATTCTTTCTTCGGACATTCTTTCTATATGCCCGAACCAACGGAGCATACCCTTTCTCATCTTTACACCGATACTCTCTTTATACCTACTTGCTTTCTTACTACGCTGTTGCGAATACGGTCGGTCAGCTTCACTCCGCACATCTTCCGCAGAGCTCGCATTTCCACCTCATTTATCCTACTTTCATTCTCCTTCTTACATACCCAGCTCTCGCTGCCATATAACAGCGTTGGGACAAGCACAACCATTATGTATGGCCAGCTGCGCCTTTCGGCTTAAGTGCCGGCTCCCAAGTAGCTTTCCCATCGCGCCATTCACTCTGTTCCCTGCACTCACTCTTCTCTCTATGTCAGCGGTGTATTTTCCATCCTTACTGAATGCGCATCCAAGATATACAAACTCATTCACTTGTTCCATCACATCGTTCCCAACCACAATCCTTGTGTTCGTTCGTATTTCTTTAATATACCTTTTATATAGTTTTGCAAATATTGTTATATTTATTGAAGGGGCCACACTATCACATTGGGTTTCTGACCTGTAATGGTAGATGTATGAGGATAGAATTAATAAAAAAATAATCGTTGTGCCAGACTTTGTCGAATGCCTTCGCGACATCTAGGAAGAGGGCGCCCGTGTAGACGGGTTTGGGTCTATTGAGGCCGGAGAGGATGTGCTCCGTGATGCGGTGCACTTGGTGGACGCAAGAGTGTTTGGCTCGAAAGCCGAACTGCTCGTCGATAAGGATACCCCTGGACGTTACGAAGTCTTTGAGCCGCGCCAGAAGTAGGCGCTCGTAGATCTTGGCCAGGGAGTTGAGGAGACTGATAGGGCGGTAGCTCGAGCTCACCATGTATTATTGTTATATTACCTCGCCATTATGGTTCGTCTCTCGCAGTAAAGCAAATTACATTATTACTGCCGTAGGTTGTGGTAGTGCTTTTAAAATGCTTTTATTTTAATCGTCAAAAATGTAAAACATGGATCAGTGATTATTGACAGATTAAAGTGAATTTATTGAACTCAAACTCTAATAATTTATTTTGTATAAGCCCTGCGGGGGCGCTTACAAATAGTCAATATACATTTTTTTTTAAATCTAATTTAACTACTAATCTACCACCGGATCGCAACGCGGCCTCCACTGAGAAGATCCGGCGGAGAAACCCAGCGGGCTTGTCGTTTTTTATGTAATTCTCTTACTCTTTTTTACTTTCTATTTTTTTTAATCTTATTGTGTGGATACAATGTTTAGGTTACAATTAAATAGTTTCTGACCTAGCTCCAGTGTGATGCCTTACGATCCAGATACGAATCTAATGTTATCTGTAAAGAGCGATCTGTAAAGGATTCTAGAAGGACCAGTCCCCACAAGCAGCACCCGTTCACGAGTATGACTACCGGAACAGCCATCACTCCCCTCTACCATATTGGAGGGAAGGGCCCGCGCCAGACAGCCACCGCAAGCAAAGACATTATAGTGAGCATGACCAAACCAGAACCCCAGAGACGGTGGTCATATAGGGTCTACAAAGCTGCAATACGCTAAGCGCGTCAGGCACAACACGCTACGCTTTAACATTGATGTAATTTCAAGAGAAAAATAAATAGCAACACTAAATAAAATGGCACTTCAATCCCAGGCGGTCTTGTCGTCTATGTAGTCTGAGATTTTGTTATATCTTTTATTACATAATTTAGCCTTAATTATGGCTTTAAATATATTAATTGACAAATCTCGAATATCGTGAGGAAGTTTGTTATAAAAACGTATACACTGGCCCGTGAACGAATTGCTGATTCTGTGAATGAAGGAAGTGCTGAAGGCCCTTGCATTTTTCTATGACATGATGAGGAACAACGTTCTTAAACAAACCTTTATTTATTTACCGATTTCTACTTCACCGCAAATCGGCGGTTTTCTTTCGAACTTAATTTACAACCGATACCGTTCATTGTCCACTTTTAAATATTGCTATTGTTTTCAAAATAATATTTTATGTGGTAGAAATCCGTGGACTAAGGACGTGGAGTGCCTGGTGGCGAACAACACCATCATAGCGGAGGGCCAGGCGCTCGCGCACCCCGACGCCGCAGACGCGTCCTTTGATCCCTACAAACAACGTAAGTGATCTAACTACCTTGTGTATATATCAGTAGTATCCAACCAAACTGTCGGTGTCGGCATGAACCTGCCCTAACCTAAACTACATTCGTGAGTATTCAGGCGAAATTTGGACGCGATCGGCGTAGTGAAGAGTGTCGAGTCGACTAGACTGCGTTCATACGTTACCCCCGTGCCTATGCTACGTGTCGTGCGCTTTTTATTGCACGATTTTATTTAACTTCCTTTGTTTGTATGTCCGTCTATCTGTCTGCCTGTCGTAATCTTGTATTACATTGAGCTAATATTTGACATACAAATTTAACTTCACTGACAATGCAATAATATGGTACCCTAAATATAAATATAATCCAGAAGCTACGGGTGCGCATCAAATTAAACCAAAAATTACTACATGCGATGCCGGTCGTACGAAATAACGTGCTGTCAATCAATCAATCAATCAGCCTATCGTAGTCCACTGCTGGACATAGGCCTCTCCTAACACGCGCCATTGCACACGGTCCTCCGCCTTCCGCATCCAGTCTGTCCAAGCCACCTTTTTGAGGTCGTCGGTCCATCTAGCTGGGGGCCGTCCTACCTTACGCTTACCAAGTCGCGGTCTCCACTCTAGGACACGCTTGCTCCATTGGCCGTCGGTCCTTCTGCAGATGTGACCAGCCCATTGCCACTTTAGCTTACTGTGTCTGCGAGCTATGTCGGTAACTTTGGTTCTTTATCGGATTACCTCTTTACGAATTTTATCCTTCAAAGAGACGCAGAGCATAGCTCGCTCCATGGCCCGCTGTGCGACTTTGAATTTGTGGACTACTCCCACTGTGAGTGTCCACGTCTCGGCCCCGTAAGTCATAACAGGTAGGACGCATTGGGTAAAGACTTTAGTCTTCAGGCATTGCGGTATAGGCGAAGCGAAAACGTGACGTAGTTTGCCAAATGCTGCCCAACCCAATTGGATCCTGCGGTTGATTTCTTTCTCGAAGTTGTTTCTACCAAATTGGACAACTTGTCCAAGGTAGACATACTCCCGAACAACTTCGAGCATCGAACCATCGACGTAGATCGGTCCCGGCGTGACATGCTCATTAAACATGATCTTGGTTTTATCCAAGTTCATGCCGAGACCGACACCTCGAGAGGCTCCATTTAGGCTATGCAGCATTTCGCTTAACTGTTCCAGTGACTCTGCCACGATGACGATATCATCGGCAAACTGAAGGTGTGAGATGTATTCGCCGTTGATGTTAATGCCCCACCCAGTCCAGTACAGCGTCTTGAAGACGTCTTCGAGTGCATTGGTGAAGAGCTTACATATTACATCCCCCTGTCTCACCCCTCGATGCAGCTCGATCGGGTTGGTCTTTTGGTCCTGGAGCTGGACGGTCATTGTGGCGGTATCATACAGACATCTCAACACCTCGATAGCGCCAATCGATGCCACATCGCTGCAGAGCATCCAAAACCGCCCAGGTTTCGATGGAGTCGAAGGCTTTCTCGTTGTCCACGAAAGCCATACACAGCGGCTGATTGTACTCTTCGGTCTTCTGTACAATCTGCCGAACAGTATGGATGTGGTCTACGGTGCTGTAGCCTTTTCGAAACCCGGCTTGTTCCGGTGGCTGGAACTCGTCAAGTCTTCTGGCGAGGCGGTTTGTGAGTACTCTCGAGAACAACTTGTAGACGTGGCTCAGGAGTGAGATGGGTCTGTAGTTCTTCAGCCAGGTTTTGTCACCTTTTTTGAAGAACAGAACCACCACACTCCAGCTCCACGCTTGAGGTGTTAAGCCCTGGTGGATGACGGAATTAAAGAGACTCGCTAGCTTTTTCAGGATTGGAGTCCCGCCTGCTTTTAGGAGCTCAGTGGTGATTCCGGCATCGCCTGGCTACTTGTTATTTTTGGCTGCTCGAGAGCCACTCTGACCTCGTCCTGGTTGACATCAGGGATGTCTTCCGTGTCGTGGCGTGCGAGTGGGGCTCTGTGGTCGTTAGCGCTGGGTCTCGAGGGTTTAGCCATCCGTGATGCGTACAGGTATTTGTAGAAACTCTCAATTTCCTCGAGTATCTCGAACTTGGAGGTCACGGTTTTGCTATCCGCTGTATTAAGTGCTGTGCACGTGTCAAATTAAATTAAACTATACCGTCTTGGTAGTAACGTCATCCGATCAACGACCAGAAAAGGAAAATTTGAAACAAACCCTATACCAACCCGTCTGGCCAGCGTGGTATAGTAGGCCAAAAACCTCTTAACATGTTAAAACACCAAACGCAAAGGCCCCAAGTTGTTCCCGGTAATCCCGCTGTCCGCTGCCACGGTAGCGGTCGCGGTAACAGCGGGGCAGGGGGTGCGAAGAATCTCCGGGCTACGACACAAGGCTACCAAAAACACCTGCCCCTGGCTACGTACAATGGACGCTCTCTACGGCTGGACCAACACCTCACTGAACTCGAGGTAGAACTAAGTCGCATAAACTGGCACATATTGGGGTTATCCGAAGTCCGATGACAGGGCGAGGACACGATAACCCTTGACTCAGGCCACCTGTTCTACTTTCGGGAAGGTGATCGGCCCTCTCAGGGCGGTGTCGGTTTTCTGATCAACAAAGCTCTCACTAACAACGTTGTGGAAGTCAGCAGTGTGTCGACACGGGTAGCGTACTTCATAATTAAAATCACCAACAGGTACACCCTGAAGGTGGTACAGGTATATGCGCCGACCTCGACATACTGCGACGACATAGCCGAAGCCATGTATGAAGACATAGCCAAGGCATTACATGGCACCACTAAGGCTCACTACAATGTTGTTATGGGGGACTTCAATGCCAAAGTGGGAGTACAAGAACGCGGCGAAACGACAATCGGATCCCACGGCGTGGGGCGCCGAAACCACAGGGGGCAGATGCTGGTCAACTTTCTGGAGTCGCAGGGGCTCTTCTTGATGAAATCGTTCTTTAAGAAGAAGCCTCATAGAAAGTGGACATGGCGAAGCCCCGACACTATGACGAGGAACGAGATAGACTTCATCATGACTGACAGGAAGTCTATATTTGGAGAAGTCTCCGTGATCAACAGGTTTAATACCGGCAGCGTTCACCGACTTGTCCGAGGCGCTCTAAATATAAACTTCAAGGCCGAAAGACGTCGCATGATGAGGTCTACTCTCAGACCTACTACGCCTCAAATAGCTTTAGGGTCCGAATAGTTCCAACTGGAGCTTCAAAATCGTTTCGACCTGCTGGAAACCGAAGGCAATGTTGACGAGAAAACCGACACAGTGGTCAAAACGCTACAGGATGTGTCTCGAAGGGTGTTTCCCGGCAAAAGCGGTAACAGAGAGTCTAAACTCTCGCTCGAGACTCTCGCACTTATGAGGCAGAGACGGGAAATGTCATCCACGCAGGCGTCTTCGCCGGATGGGAGGAACCTCAACCAGAAGATCCGGAAGCTGGTGCGACGTGACCTCCGATGTTCTAACACCCGCACCATCGCGGCTGCGATTGAACAGAACAGAGGCACCAAAGTCTTCGCTCGCCAGCTAGGTAGATCCCATCTGACGAAACTTAATACAGCGGATGGCAAAACCGTGACCTCCAAGTTCGAGATACTCAAGGAAATTGAGAGTTTCTACAAAGACCTGTACGCATCACGGATGGCTAAACCCTCGAGACCCAGCGCTAACGACCACAGAGCCCCACTCGCACGCCACGACACGGAAGACATCCCTGATGTCAACCAGGACGAGGTCAGAGTGGCTCTCGAGCAGCCAAAAATAACAAGTAGCCAGGCGATGCCGGAATCACCACTGAGCTCCTAAAAGCAGGCGGGACTCCAATCCTGAAAAAGCTAGCGAGTCTCTTTAATTCCGTCATCCACCAGGGCTTAACACCTCAAGCGTGGAGCTGGAGTGCGGTGGTTCTGTTCTTCAAAAAAGGTGACAAAACCTTGCTGAAGAACTACAGACCCATCTCACTCCTGAGCCACGTCTACAAGTTGTTCTCGAGAGTATTCACAAACCGCCTCGCCAAAAGACTTGACGAGTTCCAGCCACCGGAACAAGCCGGGTTTCGAAAAGGCTACAGCACCGTAGACCACATCCGTACTGTTCGGCAGATTGTACAGAAGACCGAAGAGTACAATCAGCCGCTGTGTATGGCTTTCGTGGACAACGAGAAAGCCTTCGACTCCATCGAAACCTGGGCGGTTTTGGATGCTCTGCAGCGATGTGGCATCGATTGGCGCTATATCGAGGTGTTGAGATGTCCGTATGATACCGCCACAATGACCGTCCAGCCCCAGGACCAAAAGACCAACCCGATCGAGCTGCATCGAGGGGTAAGACAGGGAGATGTAATATCCCCCAAGCTCTTCACCAATGCACTCGAAGACGTCTTCAAGACGCTGGACTGGACTGGGCGGGGCATTAACATCAACGGCGAATACATCTCACACCTTCAGTTTGAAGATGATATCGTCATCGTGGCAGAGTCACTGGAACAGTTAAGCGAAATGCTGCATAGCCTAAATGAAGCCTCTCGAGGTGTCGGTCTCGGCATGAACTTGGATAAAACCAAGATCATGTTTAATAAGCATGTCACGCCGGGACCGATCTACGTCGATGGTTCGATGCTCGAAGTTGTTCGGGAGTATGTCTACCTTGGACAAGTTGTCCAATTTGGTAGATACAACTTCGAGAAAGAAATCAACCGCAGGATCCAATTGGGTTGAGCAGCATTTGGCAAACTACGTCACGTTTTCCCTTCGCCTATACCGCAATGCCTGAAGACTAAAGTCTTTAACCAATGCGTCCTACCTGTTATGACTTACGGGGCCGAGACGTGGACACTCACAGTGGGACTAGTCCACAAATTCAAAGTCGCACAGCGGGCTATGGAGCGAGCTATCCTCCGCGTCCTCTTTGAAGGATAAAATTCGTAACGAGGTAATCCGACAAAGAACCAAAGTTACCGACATAGCTCGCAGACTCAGTAAGCTAAGTGGCAATGGGCTGGTCACATCTGCAGAAGGACCGACGGCCGATGGAGCAAGCGGGTCCTAGAGTGGAGACCGCGACTTGGTAAGCGTAAGGTAGGACGGCCCCCAGCTAGATGGACAGACGACCTCAAAAAGGTCGCTGGGACAGACTGGATGCGGAAGGCGGAGGACCGTGTGCAATGGCGCGTGTTAGGAGAGGCCTATGTCCAGCAGTGGACTACGATATGCTGATTGATTGATACCGTCTTGTGGCATTCCTGCCTGTAAAAATGAAATTCAGCTCAAAATGAAACATGATGGGATCATATTTTATACCTAACTAGCGCATTCAGAGGCAGTATTATTTAAATATTGAATCAATTCTGCCGTCTGTGATTGTCATAGTAACAGACGTGTCCGTTTTGTTAGTTTTGCTAGTATAACAATTTTATTTTTCACTACTCTTTTTTGCTGAGGACTTTATTAGTTATAGTATTAAATGGTTTTGTCAACTACTACAACATGGTTTTAATATTTAGTAACGATTACGGAAATATATTTTTCCTACATTAAATTACTACAAGCCTCAATATCTAGTTCAAGTATATCTATTTCTTAAGTTTAATATGCATTAAAATACAGTTACCGCAACAATGGTTTTATTATCATCTACTCTAATGTCATCAACATTTACACCATAAATTGTTAATCTTTCCGGGCTGGCAACATTGCGCGGGTGGGAAGTGCGGTGAGTGCGGGACGTTTGTTAAATTTTTGGTTTGACCGCGCGGCGTGCAATTACGACTGGTCGCGGCTGCTACATTTATTCTAAGATGGTAACATAGAGTTGGTTTGATGATGGAGCTGAAAGGTGAAAGGAAGGAAATAATAGCATCACGTCGACTCACAACTGACTAGTACTATAGGCTAATGTTGGCAGGGTCTGATGATGGAGCCGGAAGGTAGACAAAGGAACTCCTCGATTAAGCAAGATTTCACTATCGTGTTATCAGTATAAAATAATGCTTTTAAAAATATAAATTATTATTGGAATATATTTACCGATGTTAACAAGTTATCTTTTAAAACGTAACAAATATATAAAATAATTGCCTTAGAACGTTTCAGTTTCGGTCAAAACAGAAACCGAAATTCGGTTTTGTTTTCGCCTGTAAAAACTCGTTTCGGTCGGACTTGTCATTTATAGGGCTTACGTCCAAGAAAGTTCCGTTCGACGATTCGAATATATCCACCATATCAATTATAAATATAAGTAAGAAATAACTGAACTAAATTATTCATAGAACTGCATGTTTCAAATCTCTGAATTGATTTTGACAAAATTTGTCGATGTGATAGATTGCATCCTGGGAAGGACAAATGCATAGGTTTGATAGGCAATCTATTGTATTTTAAAAAACAATGCACAAAAAGTAGCGAATAACGGCTAGTGCATAATAAATTGTTTGTGTAATAATTATGCTATCTTATGAACTTGCGGTTGTAAAGACACAACAATGCGATACAATCCCCCTTAAATTGCAACATAATTGAGTAACTTGAAGTCAATATAATTAATTCTGAGAGGTGGTCTTTATTGTTTTGGGCACGTGATCCTCTGTACGTCGCACGTGACTATGGCTATAAAAACGTTGCGGAAGTTTAGCAAAGTTCTAAATTTTCCGCCGCTGAGGGTAAACATAGGTCTTATAAATGCGGTACTACTGAGCCCCGAGTGTTCGGGGTGTTAGGTGTACGTATTATATGTGTAAAGCACAGTGATGCGTGTGTGTGCGCAGCGGAGGCGGGCGCGGACGCGGGCGAGGCGGCGTCCGGCGAGCTCGGCGGTGATGTGGCTCGTGCGGTTTCAGAGACGGACGTCGAGATGCAGCGGCTCATCGAGTCCCAGGTGGAGTCGCACAAGATCGGCAGCGCCATCGCGGAGGAGGCGCTGCGCCGCTCCTCCTCGGAGTTCTCGCCCGATCTGCCCGCCGACCTGCTGCAGGACGCCGTCTTCAACCAACAGGTACTCGTTATACGTCTTTTAGCCACAGGTTTCCTCATTTGTGTTTGTAATCTCTTCATCTCGCTTCGAGTCGACGGCTCGCGAGAGCGTGCTTCATGCCGTTCGATGTACCGTACGCAGTTGCCTATAGTTCATTCAATTCCCGAAATACAGTGGCTACTAAAAGCAAACGTCGTGTGCGAGCAGGCGTCGCTCGTGGACAGCATCTTGGGTGCGGAGATGGCGGGCTACGGGCAGGTGCGCAACAACGTGCCACTGAGCGCCGCCGGCGCCGAGGCCTCGCCGCCGCCCGCGGCCGCGCCGGCCTCGGGCACGCCGCCGCCCGCCTCGCCGCCGCTGCCGCCGCTCGGCCTCGACGGCAACGGCGAGGCGGCCATGGCGGTCATCATGAGCCTCCTCGAGGCCGACGCCGGCCTCGGCGGACCCGTCAACTTCTCCGGACTGCCGTGGCCTCTCCCGTGACGAGACGCCGACACCGACAGCCTCGCCGGCTGGCTCGCCGCCGCGTGAGGTGGCACCGCGTCCGCGACGCCCTCGACACGCGTGCTCGTTACTAGTACGAAGAGTTTTTAATAGAGCGACGCACGCATAACATTTTTTAATCAAGTTACACATTTTTTTTATTGTTTCGGATAGTTAAGAGTAATTTGGCCTACGTCGTCGCGTTGAGTCCGAGGATAGGGAGAACATGCAGATGTTCCGCAGTTCCGATCTGCCTGCCCTCACAGGATACGGTCTCGAACAGTTAGTTGGACTTTTTTGTGCGATAAATAGTAATAAAAAAAAATAAAAAAATATAGTATAATATTTACGGCAAAGTAATAAAGGCATAATTTTAATGTATTAAAACATTAGGATCCTTACTGACGAGCGACACTATACCGAGCGCAAGGATAGCAAGCATCGTTGCCACTTTATGATGTTACTTTGTCGATGGCATCTCTTAGCAACAGAAATATTGTCAGTAACGTTTTCAGGTTACGAGATCGTTCGTATTTTTGGAATAAATGTAGTTTGTAAAGATGAATCACAAAATATAAGATACTAAAGATTTCGTGAGGGCGTCGTGATTGGAAAATCTGCACCAACCAGGCATTACTCGGTTGGTTGTACATGTACATGCATGACTAACATTCTACCATAAAAGATTAATAAAAAAAACAAATCGCGTAACGTCGATAACAAAAAAAAATACAGCAGAATTCCAAGCTTTACCCACATATTGAGTAAAAAAAAAAACTACTCCATGACTTATACTGTAGCTTATAGCTGAAGCTCACTTTGTACATGTCACTATTTGAAGTGAACTGTCAAGGCCGTATAACAAGTGCTACAAGCGCACCACGTCCATTAACCCCCAACGGCGCTGTTATCTCTGTTGCTATCGGTCGCCGCTCGTCTGTAAGAACCCAAACATTTTGTACAGGGCCATACATTAATCGTGCCGGTCGTACCGTGCCGAGCCGCCGAGTACGTTTGCCGTGTTTGTGTTGATCATGCTCATCATTATGAAACTTACCAAATATGCGTACCATTGTTGTATAAATAACATGTAAGTACTAACCTGACTCAGCCGGACAGCCCACCAGGCGGGGCGGCCACCGACCGGCCTCCTCGCTCCGCTCTCGTGGACCTCCGGCTTTGTAGCAGAGTGATTTGGTCCGTGACACACACGCGATGCAACCATTTTGCTTAATGCAATTTAATACCGACCAACCATTTAATTAATTTTATCAGAATCGTGCATAGCCATCATCGTAATCCTATTAATTAATTTAGCTTATGGAACGAGATTTTTGTTAGTAGCTTGTACTTCGATGTAAACATAACAATAACAACATATTGATAAAGGTTACAGGGTAAAGGATTTGGATGAAGTAGTCGATTCGAGCCCGTGCGAGATTCAGATGATTGTGATACTTAAAATATATTCTCGGGAATATTGCTGGCGATAAAGGTATCTCGCTCAATGTAAATAAACTTAAGTCATTTCGAAAGATGCGATGTCTTCAGCCATGATGATAAGTAATCTACTCGCAAATAACTTTATTTAAAATGATAGTACATAGTATTTTAGATTTCTATATTATAATAACAAAAAATAATTCGGTACGGTACCGGTTATTGCTGTCGCTCCATGTTTTGCTAGAAATTTGGAGCGTTCTATTTGTAAATTAATTAAGTACATCTAATGTCGCCTCCGCGTGCGACGCACAGACGTACGACGCACAGACGTACGATTAAACCTGTCAGTAGAATACTTCCCTAGTACCTGTCTAAAATCGTTAATAGACGGCATTTTGGATTTACGTGCTAAACAATATGTTAAAGCTCGCCATTAAGGACGCCATAATATTGAGAACATACTTCATTATTCCCTTATAAACGTAAAAGTACTGATACCGGAGTAGGTAATCCTATGGGTGGAATCCCTATCCTTTAAATTTAATATATTTGTCCGAACCCGTATTGGTTGGACGTTATACCCATATTTACGAACCTTTCCTTACCTTTGCTGTCCTCATTCCATACCCTGGGTCCAATCAAGTGAACTTATTACGTCATTAGGTGCCAGTTTATCTTCATTAATAAAATATTTAAATAATAGTACAATTGATGCATGTTTCGTGATGCCAATGCGTTGAAACGTGTTAGAGTTTGAGTAATGAAAGGTGAGTGGAAAATGGCGGCAAATTTAAATAAATTAGGTCGTGCAACCGCGGATAAACTGGGAATAAATAGATTTGATACTTGTATATTTTAGTTAAAGAGAAATGTAAATAAGTTTTATAATTGTTAGGAATACAATATATACACAAAGCAGAGTGGAGGACCGAGGTAGGAAAAAGTGTAGTGAGGGAGTTACATAGAAATTATATAATTCAAACGTATTTCACTCTTTCATGTCAATGGTTTATAACTGCTTGGTCATCTGCTATGAGAATCTAAAACTTACTGCGTTTCAGATATTAAATCGATATCATGTAAGTTTTTTTTGTATATAAATACGAATTGTCTGAAGACTTAAAATGTAATCTATTCAATATATCAATGCAATGCCACGGAATTAAATAAAATTTCGTGTTAGGAGGTATTTAATATAAATTTTGCATAATTTTATAGAATGATTACATAACTAACTCTGACAATAACTCTGTACTGTCTGACTACCCCGCAAGGTATCTGGCGTAATGATATAGATATATAACATAACAGTAAATAAATTTAGCGTCTATCAAAACTAATTCGTCTGTATGTGGTTCACTAGAACAATAGGTGACTTTAATCTCGGTATTGCCAGCTTATGCAAACGCTAAATAATCACTCTCAGCTTTCATTAGACAGACTGTATCTTGTATTATGGGGCGCTTTTTTTACATATTACATAGGTAATCGTGATGTTTTTCAGACACGTCACCTGCTTTATTTACACTAACTATGAAAAGCTAAGCAAGACACTGAAAATTTTTGAAATCCAGGCGATTAAAAATCCAGAGACAGTTAATATTTAAACCTGACACGTTCGAAAATTTATATACAGCCATCTTGGGTTTCTGAAATTAAAAGATATAAGTACAAGTAATACTTACATACTTTCAAGCAAGTTAAATTTCTCCGGAATAACTTGTTTTAGCTATTTTAAAAGTGCGTAATATGCGATTACGATGCGTCTCTACGTTGGTTGTCTATGACTGTCGTGGATGGCAGAAGACTTTTGTGTCGTCCAATGCAAAAAAACGCCCTAATGCGAGAATCCTAAGTGTTGAAGTTTGACATGAGCTGCACACTTTTGAAATATATCGACGTTTGTGGCTGTTACCTCTCACTGCGGTGTAACTTTTGATTTATGTATTGAATTAACCTTTTTTACAAATTAATATCGAACCAGCACTTAGCCAGACTAAAAGGACGTATATATATTTTAGTCATTTAAACCGTACTTGTAGGTATTATATAGTGCTGAACAGATATCAAACGGTTGATTCTTTAATCACCTAGGTGATCAGATGCCATTAGTGTCCAATCACACGACGGGTGACCATACAACTACTTTTTAATTATTTCTTTTATTTATTCTATAAGGACCTACGAGAAAAAAAGTAGGTTTGTTTACCCCTGCTTTTCTGGTTTTTGAAAGGTTAGGTCCATACCATGTTAACCATTCTCCACTTGTTCCTAATCATGTCTGCTATCCCGAGTAGGTGGTTGGATGTCTAACATTATGATTTAACACCATTGCGTTTAACCTGTTCGAACTCAGTACTCGCTGCCTGCCCCGCATGAGATCTGGCGTGCTGATATAGATAAACGATAAACACCGTCATGCCTATATTCCCCAAGCGGGGGTGGCAGAGGTGTACTGAGTCCACCCACTTTTCGCCGACGATGTTAGGTCAATTGTTATAGAGCCTATCGCCATTTACCAGGCACGATTCCAGACTCAGGACTCATATTGGAAATTGTTCGTTAGAAAATCTACATTTGTCCGACCTAGGATTTGAACCCAGGACCTCGTGATCACAAAGCGATGCGCTTGGCCACAAGACGGAGGTAGATAGATAGATTTAACACATTATTCACTACAACGTCTTCGTAGACACGCCTATCGTGGTGCCGGCACTGAACTAACGTTACATTGTTGAAAGTATTATGGTGAAAACAAGCCGTCGGAGTGTTCCCACGGTGTTTCCTCGTAGGTTATAATTAGATACCTACTCAAAACCAGAAAAAGTAGAATCTTATCACAGTATATAATATTACATGATAATAGGAGACCAGAATCTAGATCAAACAGATGGAATGGAATTTTATTACCTAGATGTATAGCTAGTCGATAGAAAAAATGTAAGGACAAGTGGATGTTAATGATTTTACTTCCCCTAGGTGATTATTGGACACTAATTAGTCGCACTAAGGCTGATTATGAAAGTAAAACCAATCATTCAAACTGACACTCCTTAGGCCAATTAACCCGAATTATGAAAATATAGTTATATTTTGTAATATCAATGTATTAGTCAATCATAATAATAACATTTTTATAACTGAAGATAATGTAAGTAGATGAAATAATAAGTATTTTTACAAGTTTTTCATTAAAATGCAAACTTTAGTACAATATGGACGTGGAATGTCAACTTGTGTCCCAACTGTGACGATGAGATAACTACATCGTCCCGCTCCCTGCGACCGCGGGGCTGGTCGCGGGCGGTGCGCCCGAGTGCCGGGCTCTGCCACTATACTAAGCTAGTGCACGCAGTTCGGTTGACGAGGGGATTGCCGACGGTTTGTCTCATCTTACGTTAGTGGATGCACGTATACCTTGCGCCAACACTCGTGCCAGTCGAGACGTAAGAACGGCATGCACGATATTATGTATTAGAAATAATGACATATTATTATTCTAGAAACGCGTCCATTCTATACTACCTACATGCAATTATGATGCCAAATGAAATTACAATTTTAATGCAATTGTATATTATAAGCAGTTATTAAAGTATAGTTTTTCAAAATATTATTTGCACGGATTGATTTTTTATCGTTTCTCTATTTCGTTACAGCAAGGTAAAATACTATTTTAAGGTACCTATTAAAATAAATAATTTACAATGAGTTAATTTAGTAATAAGATAATTGGGGCTGCAGTAACCTGTCTTTAAACTATGGACTATAACAAGCACAAGTTTCTGGGGACTTTTGTGATTGCGATCACCCCGTGTTGGCGCATGGTGCAATGATATGGCAGGCGCAGTAGAGCGTAGGCGTCAAACGTCTCCGCGTTCTCGTAAACTTAATTTGAGCAAGAGCCCGCCATCGCGCCGCTCGCGAGTGCCCGGCGGCGGGGGTGAGGGGCGCGCCGCCTGCGGGCCCGCGCTTTATTCGCACTTTTGTTTATAAAATTGTATAATAAAATAGATTTTTTATTTGTTACAGTCGAGCGTTATTTTTTCTCAGATTTTATTTTAACTATTGTTGACTTTCACTAAGGTGATATTTATTAATGTTTTAGGATGTATGTACCTAGTTCAATTTATATAAAAACTCCATCGTCGGGAAGAGAATGGTGCAAGTGTGCAATTAACAATAGTGCGAATAAATGTTAACGTTAGTCATGTTATAAATTGTATTGTTGTTTTGATTATGTTCAGTTTATTAAATAAAGTTTTTTTAAATATTGTTTCATTCATTATGCTGTGCGTTTTATTTCTCATCCTTTGCTCTGCGAATGTATCTTTTGGAACAATATCACAGGCCTACAAAAAAAAATGTTTTTTTGGTGTAGCTCTGTGCCCATTGTCGATAAAGTAGGTAATGTACAATATATTGTCATACGTTGTTTTTACTC
Source organism: Phalera bucephala (assembly GCA_905147815.2). Classification (NCBI taxonomy): domain Eukaryota; kingdom Metazoa; phylum Arthropoda; class Insecta; order Lepidoptera; family Notodontidae; genus Phalera; species Phalera bucephala. The sequence goes on along the minus strand of LR990609.1, from coordinate 516,951 downwards.
ATCAGCTCTAGTTTACCTTCTACCCTCATTTAATATTTTTCCCGGTCTTTTTCGTAAATTGTCATTATTACAATAACATCGATAAAGTTTATGTTACTATATCATTATGGCTAGTACGTCCAGATGTTGTGTTAACAATCCTGATACATTTTGTTATGTTTGTGGTGAATACATACTAAAAGATCAGCGTAAATCGATAACAGACACTTTGAATAAATAATAAAACAATATTATAATATATTGCATTCGCGCCTTCAGGTTCAAAAAGTTGAATTTTCATTATGTTGAATTCCCAATATGTTGAATCTCAAAACGTTGAATTCCCAAAATGTTGAATTCTTATTATGTTGAGTTTTAGAAATGTTGGATCCCAAAATGTTGAGTTTTAGAAATGTTGAATCCCAAAATGTTGAATTCCTGGAATGTTGCTACTCCGTCCACTATGCTAATTTGACAACAAGGTGCTCGATAGCACCTTGTTGTCAAATTAGCATAGTGAAGTGTAGTGGATGTTCGTTTTTTTGTCTAATTCGTCTGTTGCCATTGCATTACCCTGAATATGTAATAAAAGGGGATATGTGAATTTTGGAGTATTATTGCGATGGGCGTGTAGCCTAGTGACAACATTGACATTGAATCAGAATCAATTTACAGGATAGAGGAAATAACAATACTATTAAAATAAATAGAGGAAATAACAATACTATTAAAATAAAACTAACATTCTTAACTACTTTATTTCGTCAAAGTTACGTTCTATTTTGGTTTGTGACGGCGGACGAAGACACTTGCTAGGTTACATTCACAACGCTTTCACGTTTCGTTACTCTGCTTTGCGACACACTTTCAACTTGTTGCAGGTAGCGAGAAACAGCGCAGACGCCTAGCATGGTCGCGAGCTGGGATAATTTGCGTAACATTACGTTACCAGAAATCATGTCACGTACACACTTTTTCATTAATGTGTGTCGCAAACATGAGGCTCTCGGTGACGTATCGTTACGGAAATCATTCGCTAGACAATAATAACTGAAAGTGGCCGCAGGTATATGCTCTGTGGGAGTAATAGTAAGTTTATTGAAGCGAATTTGCGAATGCGCGGGCCGGCTGCATGCGGCGGCGTGTGAGACGGCGCGCGGCGGCTACTCCACGACGTCGCCGTACTTGTTGGTGGGGGGCGAGGCCGCGGGCGCGAGGCGGGGCCGCGCCGTGGCCGGCTCCACCCTGCAACAACGCAGACACAACGTGGCGAGCCTGCTCGCGGACACCCCGTGTGCCACCAGACATGCGGCCACACAGTCATAGTTTGAGGCGCGGCGCGGTTCTTAGCCATAGTCGAGATACTCATTTAAAGTTTATTTATAAATTGTGAATGTGAATCTCATGTTTATAAAGGCACCCACGACATAGGAATCACTAGTGTAGGGAAATATTTTAAAATAAAAAAAAACATGTCTCAGTTATATGATCAGGTCCAAATAAAAGTAGGAGCACAATGAGCTGAGAACGGTAATTTGAAAAAATTGACTTTTTGTAATATCAAAATTTAATTACTTATGAAAATAGTTTTTAACCACAGTAAGTTTTCATTTAGATTGCTATGTTAGAGTGCCATATATTTAGGAACCTGCAATGGGTGTGATTTGTCTTTTTCCTTCAAGAAAATATACTATGCAGTTCACCTGCCGAGATCAATGGCTGAAGACAAGACCATCAACAATCACCCCAGCAGGCAAAAAAGCTATTATGTATATTTATGAAAAGAATCATTAGTTTAGGGAAATTAGAGATAAATAAACATTGAACTACTGTATACAAAATGATCCGGGCACTAAACAAACATTAATAAAATAATATATTATAAATATCTATGTATCTAACATCTACAAACAAATACAAGATCGATGCGCCCCGATAATTTAATGAGATTATGGAACCCTAGACTACATCGAACGGTTCGTGTGCTAACCAAAACAAAATGATAACAGTTTACATTGTGCTAACGCGACGCATCCTCCATCGCTCGTTAGTGTGGATGCTTTGTTCATCATCTTCAAAGATATTTATTCCGGAAGCATTTACCTGTATTCAAAATTCAATTTAAATGCTTGGAAAAACCAAACAAAACAAATCAGCATGATATAATCCATATCTACATATGAAGATCACGTCACGAACACGATGATTACGTCATCACCTGTATGGGTCCTGCTTGGAGTCTGAGGCCTCCCCGCGGTTCTTGCGGCGCAAGTCGTCGTACGACAAAGACGGACGCTTTGGGGCCGGGTCAAGTGAAGTCCGGTTTGGATCTAGAATAAATAAGACATAATACAGAGTCAATAATTATGGGTAAGTGCTCATTTGTTATTTGGATGGGGTTCTACAAATACTCCGACCTTATACTTTATACGTCATTTATATTACACCAATTGACACTTTATTTCGAACGTAGTGCACCACTCTTCCCTACTCACGTGGTTTACGTGGCTGAGATATGATATCTAAAGAATAAGGAAAGTATCAGTACTGTCAGCTTCCGGGTGGTAGGGGTCGTCGCTAAAGAGCGGGCGGTCGGTGTCGAGGTCCAGCGAGCTGCCGGGGCCCGCGTCCGAGTAGATGTCGCCCGGCGTCGCGCCGAACATGCCCGGCGCTTGCTTCGACATGGAAGTCCTGCAATTATCAATTGCAAATTTAATAACTCATCAACCTTGCAAGAACATTGGATAAATGTATACAATATAAAGTTTGTGATGCTATATTATGATAACTCTGGTACATATTATGTTGATTGACTTAATTTCTAATCCTTGCTCAAATATCTGCTTGGTCACAAAGCATCAATATGCTGATATACGAGTATGTATGATTGAGTATGAACTCACCCTCCAATCTTTCCATCTCTCCTTTCTCGTAGTAGTTGTCCAATGTAGCTACCTGGCAGCGCCATGAGCTTCTCAGCACATGCTTGTTGATATGATAGTTTGCCCAGGAAGTAGCCCACCATCACTGCCAGAGTCACCTTAGGGAACGGACCGAACCGTGGGTTGGGCTTCAAATGACCTGGATACATGAAATTTTTAATAGACTTAAGTGTACCTTAACATGCATTTTTATATATCATCATAATATTAATACGTGAAGCAAAAACTTTGTACCCCTTTTTACGAAAATTGCGCAGACGGAGGAGTATGAAATTTCCCACACTTATAGTTTATATAGAGAAGGAGTGGGTGATGCTAATATTTTTTTTAAAGTATGCAAAAAAATACATTAAATCATAAAAAAAACATTACACACTACCACATATTTGACACAATACATGTCAAATTGATGTTTGTCTTTAATATTATTTTTCTTTACTGAATGTTAAACATAACCAGCAAACGATGAAAGAGTAGGTCACATATTGACCTATGGGCGACCACTAGTATTAATTAATGGAAGACTATTCAACAAAAGGTTTTAGAATATCTAGAAGTCAATTGTCCTTATGTTAAAAAATAAAAATTAAAAAAAACTATATACATACTGAAATGTGGAAGTCCTCAATTTACCTGAATTTTCTAGTGTATTAGGGCATCTTTTATGAGACAACATTTTTGTGGACAACACATTTGTACACAGTAGTTCACAATTTTGTACATATATTTAGAATTGTACATACAATGATGTATAACTGTCACGTTAAACCATTACACTAAATAAACGACAGTACGTTGGCAACATTCGCTTAGCTACAATGTGGAAATGTTCATTCATAAAGCAGCAAATATGAAATGCATACTGAAAAACAATTTGTGAATAACAGCACAAAAAATGGGGACAATTAAATTTGCAAAGCATATTATTAGATGCATAACCAATACATACTCATATTCAATCCAGTTTCCAGGGTATTAGACCAAGCAGTCATTTTCTGCTAAATGTTATAAGCAGATTTCTTATTGTTATCATAAAAACCATTGTTGACAAAATGGTTTAGTACAATCTCTGCATGGGACAAATCTTTGTGTAACCCACTAATATTTGGATCAGTCTAGACTAGATACAGTGTGAACATGAAATTGTTGCACACAATTGTGTTTCACACTATCTAGCAATTATCGAGTCTTAAGCTATTAAGATTATCAATTAATATTGTTTTCTAGTTTTAGGAAAACCTCTAAATATTGAGTGGATGTATTCGGAGTCAGTATTACATATATTGTATCATATAAAACCACTATTATTTAGTAGTTAGGCTGAACACAAGTCTATGGAGAACCATTTCTATACAGATAGTACTCGATTTTAATTCGATTGAAACAACTTATAAACAAAAATTGGACATACAGATAACACTCATAACATGAACATTGATTATGCGTTTATCTTTTAACATCAATATTTTAAATTCTACAAGAGTGGAGTCGTAGCTCGAGGGTGCTAACCTTTCTGCACAGCGAGGAGGGTACCCAGCCCGAACACGGTGCCGATGGGCAGCGAGCGCTGCATGAAGCTCTCGCGGTTGCAGTCGCCCAGCACGCGCATCTCCTCTGCGCTAAACTTGTACTGCGACTGCACCGAGAAACCCGAGTTACGCCACCGCTGTCAGCCAGCACCCACACAGTAGAAGATAACCTTACCGGCAGCACCTGCCCGCCCGCGCCCAGCGCCTGCCCCTGGCTAGGCGACGGCCCTATCGGGCCCTCCTGGTACCCGAATGCACTGGTATCGCCCATTATTATACTACATTAATAATAAATGATTTGCAAATAATATTGATGAACATACACCTTTGTCTTTTTGACACTGTCACTGTCACTTAGAATCTTTTTTTTTAATGAAAATTTTCATGACATTACTCGAGTATTAGTCCTATAAAAGCATGTCTGTTTAACGCAGAAACGCCAATATCATTGAGCAGCTGAACGAAGATACGACCATGTAATAAGTTTAGGCATACGATGGACAGAGTGTAGATAATTTCGCGTTCGTCGCATTCGTACTTTTGCGACCGTGACCCCTTTGACGTAAACTCAAAAAGAGACCAATCCATCGAACCTAAATACTACAAGGTTACGTTGAATAGTTGGGTAGTTTCAATCTTCTAACGACACACACACAAACACACGACGAGGTTGTCTTGAGGAGTTGGAGAGTTTCTATGGCCACCTGTCGGCTTCATCATTTGGATGTGCAGAACTTGTCAAGGCCAAACAAACGAGCCTAAGCACAATGTTGTGTGCTTGACATTTTCGTATTGCCACCTGTTAGCTTCATCATCAGATCAGCTCTAATATATCGATGATGGTACCATATTATTGTATTGTCACGGAACTTAAATACATATGCCAAATCTTAGCTCAATCAGATACCCGCAAATACTTAAAAATGAATCAGAAAATTTGAACTGGACATCTGTCCAGAATAGATTTGCGTGTATCCTCGGTATCTACCGAGGATACACGCAAATCTATACATATAATAAAACTGTAACCGAGCCGAATCTGTACATTGATTATTTTTCGAAAAAATATATTGGGGTATCTTTATCGATATAGTGGCCGAACCAATTTTTTTTTGGTTATTGTCTGTCTGTCTGTTTGTCTCTTGGTGTTTCAATCACGCAAAAACTATTGAAGGGATTTCAATGAAATTTGGTATGGTAATAACTTATACATCCTAATTTAAAATAATAAATACTTTTTATCACCGAAACAACAATCAATCCGGGATAGTCGCGGGATAAACCATAAAAAAATACTATTTTTATTATTGTTAGTCTCGAGCTGCAATGTTACGTAAAATGCGTGATTTTGCTTACACATGAATTCCTCCATAAACTGATATTGGCCTAAGGTTCGTCTCCTCACGAGAAACTCTTCGGTGGTTTAAAGCACTCTACTCAAATTGTACATACACGTTTGATTTAAACACTTAAACATGATTTCATGCACGAACCGACAATGCATTCAGGATTGTCTCTTCTGGAGAACAATCTTTAACGATGAATGACCGGTAAACGAAACTTTGTATAATCATTTATTTGAGATATCTTAACATAATTTTGATCATGAACATGAACTGTATTTTCTTACGAGAAGACTGACACGACATATACTGACACAACTATGTTACATACTTAGCTCGCAATGTACCTTTTTTAAATGTTAAGAATAAGAATAATTAAGAATGAAAATAAGAATAATTTATTGTTGAAAAAGACTTAGCAACTAAGTGACATTATCTAAGAGCCCTAAACTAGACGAAAAGTCTGTATCTTGGGACTCCGTGGAGTTAAACTATGAGTAAACTTAATTTAGTTACAATTACTAACGCGAGTTGGAAATTAATGACAAATTATAATAGTAAAATAATAAAAGAAAATAAAACTAAAGTAGTAATTAATACTTGTGAGCCTTGCGTGCCTGGCTCTGTGTGTGTGTGTGTGTGTGTGTGTGTGTGTGTGTGTGTGTGTGTGTGTGTGTGTGTGTGTGTGTGTGTGTGTGTGTGTGCGTGTGTGTGTGTGTGTGTACACGAGTGTGTGTATGAGAGTATATGCGTGAACAGTTAAACGTCAGCTACTGAGTTGGATTCTATGGTCATGTCTATGTGGTTGATTCGACTGTGGCCCAACTTTCAAATAAGTTTCTCAGTGTCGTCGTATCCCATATTTAACAACATACTCTTTACAATAGATTTGAGGAGTACAAAGAACAATGTGTGATGTTTATTATCTTGTAAATATTATTATAGGTGTTAACCAGAGCATAGATAGGAGCACGTCTGGCCATGAGGGAATTGACCTCAGGAAGCGGAATTCTGAATACTCGTCTTGAAATAATTAAGTTATAATCATCCCTGTTTTTTAACTTTTGTGTATTTTTAAGGTAGCGGATAGAATGAAAAGCTGGCGAACTCTTAGCACTTGAAACTCATGATACAAAAGGTCAGTTGGGTATCGGAAGGGTTTCTTTAATGTGACTTTAATGAGTGCTCACTGTGCCCTTTCGAGTTCAAGAAGATAAGTCTTGCCAGCGCTTCCCCATACGCTTATGCAATACTGTATAAAACGACTGAGCGAAGGCAACGTAGACAAGTTTCAGAGTGTCAGGGGGCACGCTGTCCCGGAGTTTGCGCATGATGTGTATTATTTTTCTAACTCTACCAGATATTGCAGAGATATGTTTTTTGTATACTAAATGTTCGTCAATAAGTATGCCTAGGTATTGATGCAAGGAGTGCGTTGCAAACAGGAACATTGGGAACATGGGGAGTTTACAGGGCTGTCATCACAAGTATGAAATTTTAGTGACAAGGTTGGTGGAGGAGCGGAGACGGATGTCTTATAAAAAGCCATGTATTTAGTTTTGGTTAGATTTAGGGTTAGCAAGTTGTGGTCTAATGCTTTAGTGAACTGGATGATACCTTCTTCTGCAAGATAGTGTACTTGTTCCCAGCTTTTATTCTTAACCAGAACTACAGTGTCATCTGCGTATGATATTACTGCAGCATCCTTAAAGTGAAGATTTAAAATGTCGTTGATGTAGATCGTAAATAAAGAGGGACCGAGAGACCTGCCCTGTGGAACGCCAAATTTAATTGGTAGTTGGGTGCTGGAATTTCTTCCCAATTGAATGTACTGTTCGCGATTAGTCAAGTAACTCTTAAACCAGTCTAAACAATTTCCTCTGATACCTATAGCTTCTAATTTCTTTAAGAGCAGACCAACTGAAACAGTGTCAAAAGCTTTTGCAAGGTCGAGGAAAATGGCTATGCAGTTTTCACGGTTCTCAATGTACGATGATATTTGATTAACTAATACAGTAACAGCATCTTCAGTAGATCTACCCTTTCGAAAGCCAAATTGTCTATCAGAAATGATATTATTTTTATTCAAGTAAGAATTCAGGCGGTTATTTACGATCTTTTGTACGATGTTATTTCGCCAGATTACGATATTTGGTAGGGTAGGTAGAAAAGGTTTAAAAGTTACCAAGTATATGTTTTTTATGAGACGGCGTTAGCGTTGAATAAGATTGCGCTTTAGAGACCTATGTCAAATTACAAAATAAACGCGTGCGTAGACGCGGGTAACAGCTAGTTAATATATCCAACAATTTGTGAAAATAATTGCCACAATTATACATGTTTATTTATGTTGTTGTTAATTAAAAAACAATTTACCTGCCTACTCCGCAAGGGATCTGGCGTGATAATATGAATGAATCAATTCAATTACAAACCGGGTCGTATTTAAGAAAAATCACAAATTAAACACACCGTCACGCCTATATTCCCCAGAGGGGGTGGCAGAGGTGTACTGAGTACACCCACGTTTCGCCGACGATGTTAGGTCCCATGTAATAGGGGGCGAGCCTATTGCCATTGCCAAATTAAAAATGTATTATAATGTCTAATCTGACTAGGCGAAATATGTTTCTATGACAATACTGGTAGGCGCTCGCATTTACGACCTTTGAAGCGTCTGGTAGAAAATAGGGCCAACGGAAAGGGTCTGGCTGGTTTGCTTACGATTCTGTATATCATATATAAAAACCAGCTTTCATACTAGGTATACATACTGGGGCAGAATGGCACCATTTTTATGCAACTTTTGTTCCTGCTACATCTAAAACGGCCCGGTTTGAGGCTAGTAAATTACGTGTGTACTTACATGTTATTTCTATTCACTCACGAAATTTTAGCTTTCATAATATCACGTAGGTTTGGCACTCTATGTTAAGGGCCTATCGCGATCGATCATTTATGGACCGGGAGCATGAATTTATGACCCTAAACGGATTAAGCACTGTCAAAACATTGCTAAAGAAAATTAAGCTCTTACTCACAGTCACAACATTGAATCTTCTATGATTTAAACAACTCGAGAAACGATGATAGTTGAGTCTCGGTCACGCTCGCATCCATTACGATGCAGTACGGTGACCATATGGTAGGACTAATACGGATTATACTTATTTATGATATGGTTTAAATAAGCTGTAAACCATTACCGAGTTCAAAACGAACAAGGTTCTCAATTCGTCTTTTTATACAGGATGGTTTGCGATCGGACTGTAAGGGTAGCTATCTCAACCGTTGTAGATACAGAAAAACGGCCTTAGGAGACTATCCTTAATTTTTGCGATATTCGGAGTTGAATTTACAGTTTCTGAAAAAATGTACAGCCCGCAAGAAAATGGGCAATTTAATCAAAAATGTTGACTACTACTCTTTTAAGATGTAGCATATGCGTAGAAAGAATTACGGCTCCCTCAAGGGCCTACCGACTGACCATTTGTCGACCGGGAGAGTGACAGTGATGCAATTACTTTACAAAACAACAATAAGGGGCGGATATTTTGAAATAAACGACATATGGGCAAAACATATTTCATAATTTTCTACAACAATTACCGGATATGGTTTTCTTATATGGATTGTGTAATGGCCACATTGATTGTGCAGAGTTGATTGATAGAGTCCTCTGTTTCTGTTCTCCTAAAACTCGAACTACAAGTTTGTTTGCTGTTGCTAGATCATCAACACATTTTGCAAAAAATTCTGTAATTAACCGCTTACAAAAAGTCTATAATAAGAAATTTCACATCACTGATATATTCCACAGTAATAAGAGTGCATTTAAAAGAGATATTATGCAGTTTTTAAAGCGGGAGGCCAAATAATAACGATATATATATATATATATATACGCGACCAACACACACGCGCACGCGCACACACACACACACACGCACACACAAGCGCGCACACACACATACAAACACACACAACATATGTAATTTTTTCTTATAGATATATAATATTCGTTCATAAAGATATTTTCTTATTTAGTGTATAATGTTTTATATTACTCTACTGGCTGATGGATATAAAAAAAAGTTAAAAAATGTAAATCCTTTCTTGGCTGCAAGCTTAGCGCATAAGTTAAGATTGTAATATATTTAAGAGCTAGGGATTTTGTACCATGTAATAAAATAATAAAATAAAAAAAAACACTATGAAATGAAAATAAAACTGCTTTACAAGAACTTCGCTACAATTATTTACTATGTTTTAAGTCAATTCTATCGATAAGGTCTGTAAGGTAAGTATTTCGCGTTGGAATCAAAAAATGTAAAGCAATAAAGATGACTTTTGTTTTTTGTTTTTTATCGAGTAAATTTCGTTACATCGTGTATTCCTTTTATCAGATTCTAAAATATACAGTCAAAAATCATATAGAAATATTAATTCTTTAAACCATATACTTCTTAAAGTGCATGGAGTATAAACACACTTTTTTTCCACGGTGGCCTAACTTAATACCACTGGCTCCAAGTTTACAAAAGAAAAAGGAGTTAGGCAAGACCACTCGCTTTCTCCAGAATTGTTTATAAGTACTCTAGAGGAAGTTTTTAAGATCCTAGTGGTTTCATGGGCGACAAATAGGATGGTCGTCTGTTATGCCACATATATAACTTAACAAATCTGCGTTTTGCCGATGACATTGTCCTTTTCGCCTCCACAGCTCGCGAACTGGAAAATATGCTCCAAGAACTCAGCAGGAAGAACCTTCAGGTTGGACTGATGATGAACCAATCAAAAACACAAGTGATGACGAATTGTTTCAAGAGCAAAATTGAGGTAGACGGGCAAGCTCTACATTACGTCGATGAGTGCATATACCTACGCCAGATAGTTTCCTTCAAAAATAGGCAGAACAAAGAAATCGATCGCAACGAAACGCCTAGAAGAGCTACTGGTCCATGGGTGAGCTTATGAAAGGCGAACTGCCTGTGACAATAAAACTCAAACGTTTGGCCCAGGAAGCGGTGCGCGATGACCTCGACGCGTATCGAAAAGACTGGCCATTATTGACAGGGGATAGACATCGTTAAAGAAAAGAGGGGGGAGACCATTTCCGAGATGCGGGACACATGAGGTTATAAAAAATTGTGTCTAATAATCGGTACCTAATCATTTTTAACACTTGAATTGATCGCACACAGCTGGGCAAAAATTTCTCTCATGACTCTCTACTTTTAAACATCTTTGGCCAATTCAGACTGTTCTTCGAGGTCGTCACGCCATGATTTTGGGCCTGCCCCAGTGTCGGTGTCTGTCTGGACGCTATTTGGTGGTGATTTTTGCCCACTTTTCGGAGTGCTTTGCTCATGACTCGCCGAAGTTTCTTTTAAGCTTATGAGTCTAAAATTATAGACATGGGCTACAATACTGCATTCACGAAGCCTACGTATATACTGCTATAGAACGGCAGTATGGTGTTGCAGATTTGCTCAGTAAATTTGGTTCCTTAGAATGCAGCGTTCCTTTGCCTTTACCCTTTAACATACCTACCTTGATTCTGCTTGGACCTGTATTCCGGTTGGATTTAGGCGATTCGGTCAGTGACCAAGTCGTTACGAGTGTTGTAGAAACACTCAAGTCAGAGCTTAAAACGCTTGCATCTTGTACGTGCTTTAACGATCGTAAGCGTCGACTCAGCGCTAAAGGCTCGACATCAGCGCTCATTTTTACAACACTAGCCCGTAGGATTAAACAGGCCAGATACACTCGTCGATAAGTTGGCGCTTGAGTGAAAGAGAGAGGTCATCCTTCCTTCAAAAGATGCTTCATGAACCGGTAGGTACGCCACGGTGGTAAATTTCATTATGTGGTGGTCGAAGGAGACCATCTGCCTCAGGTAGACTCCCCAGCCACTTAGGTAGTAAGTATATTTCTTGCACGCTTCATTGATCGTGTATATTAGACCAATTCAGTTGACTTGTATTGTAGATCAATTTATCATTAATCTAAACTCAAAGCATTCCGTACTCAGTTCTTCAGGAGCTCTTCATTCTAGTTGGTCGTTGTGCCCGATTTACACTGGTCACTCACACGTCTAAATATGTTTTATCAGACATATTATAACGATAAGTAGAAAGCTGTTTACTAAACCAAAACAACTACATGGAGTTACCGACGTTGCAAGCTAAAGGTCCCACCCATACTACACACATGTTTTTTAAACAAGCGTAATAGGTACAAATTGAAAGTGAACGCGGGAACATCTATTGCGGATCTGAGTGTACTCCACGCCGCCCGGCAGCGTCTTTGCGCGATGATCTGCAAGCGGAGTAAAATGCCCCTTAGGAATAAGGTGACACTTTACAAAACTTGTATACGGCCCATCATGACGTACGCTTGTGACGAGGTGTTCGGGCACGCCGCCCGCTCTCACATCGATAGACTCCAAACGGTTCAATCCCGTTTCCTCCGCAAAGCCGTCGGAGCCCCGTGGTTCATACGGAATGTCGATCTGCATTCCGATCTCGGTCTGGAAACTATTCGCGCCTTTATTAAAAAGGCGACAACCCGATATGTTGCGAACGCGTCCAATCATAGTAATCCCCTAATCGTAGCCGCCGCCGACTACGAACACAACTCCCCTCCTATCAACCGCTACCGCATTCCGCGACATGTTCTCACCGATCCTCCCGATGCCCTTACATCCCTTCTTTCGGATACAGATACCGCACACAGGATCAGACACCGACCTCGCCGGCGAGCTCGAAGAATCCCTTGCCCGCCGGCCGGCGCAGAGCATCACGGCGAGACACCTAGCATACGCCCTCCCCCATAGCGACTGCTCAAGCCGAGGCCGTTCCTCCTTGAGGCGCCCTTGAGCTAGTTGCCCCCTTCCCCTTCTGGCTCGAGCGTAATGGTTGCACGCTCGCCCTCTTGTCCGGTGAAGCTGTAAAGGCCCCGCGGCCAACAGCGTAGATCATTCACACACACACACACACACACACACGCCGCCCGTCAGCGGGGAGCAACGACACAAGCCAACAAATACGAATAATATTTACAGAAAAGTTTCAACCGTTTCTAAAACATATTACTTTGTTTAACATGTAGATTTTGTTTCTGATACAGTATCTCATACATATTCTTATAAACAATTAACAGCTTATAAACATTATAACAGCCCTTGAACAATTATTTCGTAGTGAATAGTTACATCGCTTTATGGACCGAATGAAAATTGTGGTGGCAGTGACTGGGTATATTTATCCTCCAACAGACATTTCCGAGACATTCGAGTGCACTCTTATGTGGTTAAAAAACTATCTGTATTGAATTTATGCGTAGGTAGGTAGTATCGCCGTCACGCTTATATTCCCCAAGTGGGGGTGGCAAAGGTATACTGTGTACATCCACATAGGCCCATATTACACAACGAAAATCAGTCATCAGTAGATTCACGACTGATTTACGTTCTGCAATACGGGCCTTAATCTTAACTTGTACCTAGCTATCCTCATATAATAGTCCATAGTCCTTTAATAAAAGAAAAAATCCCTCTGCATCTGCCTAGGGACTAAAGCAATTGGGTGTAAAATAAGATCTTTAGTTAGGTACCTACTAGTGATCAACTAAACAAAAGCAGAATCGAGGAACCATCATTTATTAAAATTGTCATAAATGTGTCATTCCATGTAGGTTCACTATCAACTTCCAACATAGCGTTAGGCTAAACAACACAAATTGCGACAATGTTGCCAACATACTATAGGTTTTCATTTAACGAAAAGTGCCTACCTACAGTTTGACATAATTTATACATTTAATTTGTATATATATATACCATGAGTCCTTTCGTTTTTGTGCTTACTATCACTTTTTAGGGCAAGGCGGGTATTTTTCTTCATGATATTTTCTCATAAGATTTCCAAGTTGACTGTTTTTGGGCATTTTCCGCAGTTTCGTGTCGCATTCTTGTATATATGACAGACGTCCGTAGAAGTAGCCTAATAAAGCCGCCAGCATTACTTTAGGCACCGCACCGAAATGAGGGTTTCGACGCAGGGTCCCTAAAATAAGAAAACATTCATAGAAGTAAGTGGATGTTGGAAGGAACGTCACTAAAATCGTTTATAAATGTTATTGCAATCGAATGTTCTTACTTCTATGAAAATTTTCGTGGCGTCCCTACCAACCTTCCTTGCCGCGAGTGAGAACTTAACTCAGTAGACATGATTATATGGAATGAAAGCTATGTAGTCTTACCATATCGTATCGCTGCGTAAGTGACGGTGGCGAACAAGGTACTGAATGGTAAACATCGCTGGTAAAAGCTTTCCTTGTCGCACTCCTCCAGCGCCTTTATCTCGTCCTGGGTGAACTCATAATACCGCTGAAACAGAAGCGCACGGTTACGTCAGCGGGACAACCGACATTCTTGCGACTTCAATATTATATCTAACTACATGGGCGCCATATAATGATATTTAAAGCAAAAAATGTAACGCGTTCACAGCAATATTTTAGAGTATGTAGACGGGTGTCGATATTGTTCGCGCGGCGGGCAGCCGGCCGCGAGCCAGCGAGGCGGCGCGTACCAGGGGGTGCGTCACGTTGTGCACGGGCGGGCAGCTCTTCTCGGTGCGCGACTCCGCGTAGCAACCACAGTCCTCCTCCTCCTTCTTCTTGTTCTCCTTACTCATCACGTCAACAGATTCACTTCGGTCACTTTATCATTGCCGTGAAAAGAAAGGATGGACTTAACATCATTAATACTTTTATGGAATTATTTATATATTTTACAGGAATTTTTCATTTTCTTTTGCTTTTTAATGCCAATGACAGCTACAGTTCTATCAGTCACGTCAATATTTTATATATGGCCTGCGTCGTTTTATATACCTACGTCATTATCTAAAGGAAAAATACAAAAAGATATATTTCAATCAAATTGTAATACACTTCCATAGCACTAGGTAAATCATTTAATCTAGATGAACGTATATTAATATAATGTATGACTCCGAGACAGACAAAGTTTTCCGAATCAGTTAGATTCCTTATTAATAAATCAGGCCGTTTAAAAAATAAAATAAACATCAAATGTCCGCACGCTCGAATTGAGTTAAGTCTTTCAATGTCAAATTCCTAGTAACATTTGTAGAAATATGCCGCAAATTCAGAGAGCTTCAGCTGAGACTCGAAATCGAAAAGCTTCAATATATTGCTAGTATTTATTATTGGGCGAGGGTGGCGCGGCGGGGCGGGGCGCATGACGCGGGCGCTGGTGCTACTGGCGTGCGCGGCGGCGGCGGCCGCCACGCGCTATGCCGACTACGGCGCCAAGATGCCGCAGTACGCTGCCGAGTACGAGGCGGCGCCCGAGCCGGCGCCGGCCTCCGACGACTACCACGGACACGCGCCCGACGCGTCCGCTGCGCTCGACTACAAATACGAGGAGGAACACCACAGTAAGCAGACACCGGATCATATTCATATAGTGATTAATCGTGGGTTTATATGTATTAATCATCTATTCACTTCTGAAAATAGGCCGCATTTTTACTCAGTCTATCATACGGTCATGTAGAAACAAGTGCGTGGTGTCGCGGCCACTGAGATTCTTAGGAGGCTTAGAATAGGACCAACCCATCTCATCCCATCGGGTGTCGTACAAGGCGACTAAGGGAAAACTAGGGAATGGGCAGCAGCGTTCCCTTAACACTTCTACGACCAAAAACTGCACTCGCCAACCCGCCTGCCAAGCGTGGCGAGTATGGCAAACACCCCCAAACAATATTATGGAAGAAAGCAAGAAAACCAGGCCCTTAGTCCTCGGCAATGAAAGTAGGATAAATGCGGTAGAAATGCAAGCTCTGCGGAAGATGTGCGGAGTGAAACTGACCGACCGCAACAGCATAGTAAGACAGCGAGTAGGTATGAATGATAGTATCGGTGTAAAGATGAGAAAGGGCATGCTCCGTTGTTTCGGGCATATAGAAAGAATGCCAGAGGAAAGAATGACAAAACAGATATACAGTGTGAAAGTGGAAGGATGCAGGTACCGGGGAAGACCTAGACTATCTTACCACGACCAAATGAACCGAGTCTTATCTGATGGAAAAGTCAAGAGTCTCCGTAACCGGCGAGCGTGTATGAGACAAACTATGAGAGTCGAGGAAGCCAGAGAGGTATGTAAGGAAAGAGCCTGTTGGAACTCTGTACTCTCTGCCTACCCCGCAAGGGATCTGGCGTGAGGTTATAGATAGATAGATAGATAGTCCCCGGCGGTCCTGTTCGTCCTGGTCACGGTAGCAGCCATGGTAACGACAGGACGAGGGGTGCTAAGAATCTCCGGCAGAGATTCGACTACCACGAAAACCGAAAATTGACCCTGGTGACATACAACGCACGCACATTGAGGACAGATGAGAAGCTAGTTGAGCTGGAAGAAGAGGTAAACAAGTTGCGGTGGAGTATTTTTGGTTTATCCGAGGTCCGAAGAGAGGGCGAGAACACGATAACCTTAAAATCCGGCAACTTGTTTTACTACCGGGAGGGCGAACAGCAGTCCCAAGGTGGTGTCGGATTTATCGTCCACAAGTCACTCATAAACAACGTTGTGTCCATCACTAGTGTGTCGAGCAGGGTAGCGTACCTGATACTCAGAATATCCAAAAGATATTCGCTGAAGGTCATACAGGTCTACGCACCGACCTCGGCATACTCAGATGGTCGAAGTTATGTATGAGGACATTAGTAGAGCCATACATACTTCCAAAGCACACTTTACAGTAGTTATGGGTGACTTCAATGCGCGACTGGGCAAACGGGGCGATGATGAGTTGAGAATGGGGCAATTTGGATATGGGCAGCGTAACCCCAGGGGTCAGAGGCTGGCCGAATTTCTGGAGAAGGAGGGACTCTTTATGATGAACTCTTTCTTCCAGAAGCCGTCTCATAGGAAATGGACCTGGATGAGCCCTGATGGTTTCACAAAAAATGAGATTGACTTCATCATGAGCACCAAGCGACAAATATTTAATGATGTCTCCGTGATTCACAGGGTAAAAACCGGCAGTGATCACCGAATGGTCAGAGGCACATTAAATATTAATGTCAAAATGGAAAGATCGCGTCTGATGAAGTCTACGCTCCGACCTTCTAATGCACATATCCAAAACCCCGAGAACTTTCAACTCGAATTGTCAAACCGCTTCGAATTGCTAGACAGCAGCGCATCAGTGGACGAAATCAACAATAGGTTGGTAGAGGCTGTCCATACGGTCGGGTCCAAGCATTTTAAGCCCCACCGTAAAAATAGGTCTCAAAAGCTATCTGACTACACCCGAAACCTTATGGCTGAGCGACGTACCATGACACTCCAAACCTCCGATGATGCTAAGTCCTATAGGCAGCTCAATGGACAGATATTGAAGTCCTTGCGACACGATTTACGGTCCTTCAATACAAGACGTATTGAGGAGAGACCATAGAGCAGAACAAGGGCTCCAAAGTGTTTGCAAGAGACGCGTCTATTGGGCAACAAGTTGACGAAGCAGAAGACGGAGGACGGAAACGTAACGTCGAATAGGTCAGAGGTGCTAAGGGAGATAGAGAGGTTCTATAGGCAGTTGTATACCTCAGTAGCTGAACCTGTTGTTGACTTGGTAAAAGACCCAAGAGCCAAGCTAACCCGACACTACACTGAAGATATCCCGGACATCAGCCTGTACGAGATTAGGATGGCTCTCAAACAACTTAAAAACAACAAAGCGCCGGGCGAAGACGGAATTACCGCAGAGCTTCTGAAAGCGGGCGGATCGCCGGTACTTAAAGTCCTTCAGAGGCTGTTTAATTCCGTCTTGCTCGAAGGAAAAACGCCGGAAGCATGGAACAGGGGTGTGGTGGTACTCTTTTTCAAGAAAGGTGATAACACTTTATTAAAGAACTATAGGCCCATCACACTGCTGAGCCATGTTTATAAGTTGTTTTCGAGAGTCATCACAAATCGTCTCGAACGCAGGCTTGATAATTTCCAGCCTCCCGAACAAGCCGGTTTCCGGAAAGGCTTTAGTACCATAGACCACATACATACGCTGCGGCAGATTAAACAGAAGACCGAGGAGTATAATCGGCCACTATGCTTGGCGTTTGTGGACTATGAGAAAGCCTTCGATTCGATCGAGACTTGGGCGGTTCTTAGATCTCTCCAGCGATACCGCATTGACTATCGGTACATCGAAGTTATGAAGTACTTGTATAATAACGCCACCATGTCAGTTCGAGTACAAGGGCAGTGCACGAAGGCGATCTCCATAAAAAGAGGAGTAAGACAGGGAGACGTCATTTCTCCGAAACTGTTTACGACCACCATAGAGGACGCCTTCAAGCTCTTGGAACGGCAAGGACTTGGCATCAACATCAATGGCGAATACATCACTCACCTTCGATTTGCCGACGACATTGTGGTCATGGCGGAGTCGCTGGAAGATCTAGGACGAATGCTCGGCGACCTCAACAGAGTATCTCAACAAGTGGGTCTTAAAATGAACATGGACAAAACAAGAATAATGTTTAACGTCCATGTCGTACCAACCGCACTCACCGTTGGGAACTCTACTCTTAAAGTTGTCAACGAATACATTTACCTGGGACAGGTAGTCCGGTTAGGTAGGTCCAACTTTGAGAGAGAGGTCAATCGACGAATCCAACTCGGCTCGGCAGCGTTTGGGAAACTGCGCAACATCTTCTCATCCAAAATACCTCAGTGCCTAAAGACTAAAGTTATTAGTCAATGTGTGTTACCAGTGATAATATATGGATCAGAGCCGTGGTCTCTTACTATAGGTCTCATAAAAAAGCTCAGAGTTGCTCAGCGAGCTATGGAGAGAGCTATGCTCGGCGTTTCTCTACGTGATCGAATCAGGAATGAGGAGATTCGTAGAAGAACCAAGGTCACCGACATAGCCCTTAAGATTAGCAAGCTGAAGTGGCAATGGGCGGGCCACATAGCGCGAAGATCGGACTGGCGTTGGGGCAGAAAGATTCTAGAGTGGAGACCACGTATCGTCAAGCGCAGCGTGGGACGACCACCTGCCAGATGGACCGACGATCTTGTGAAAATCGCAGGAAGTCGTTGGATGCAGGTGGCATCGGACCGGTTACGCTGGAAAGCGATTGGGGAGGCCTATGTTCAGCAGTGGACAAGTATAGGCTGAGATGATGACTATTTTACTAGGTATTCAATACATATTTACAACAGTTTTCTTCTTTATTAAGTTAATTTTTTAAATCGTAGCTCAAAGAAGATGTCATTTTGCTCTCAGGTAAAAGTGATAAACCTTCGAAAATTGTGGACGATGCAGAGATGTGGCGTAAGGTTAGAAGAAAGCAGAGAGGAGTACAGCGGCCGGAGCGGTCCGACCTGGACGCGCTCGACACGGCCAGCGAGGAGGACGAGGACGCCTCGCGGCCGCGGCCGAGCAGCGCGCACGCACGCCGCCGTCCCCGCCTGCGCGACCACGACGAGGAGCCGCCGGCGCAGCGCCGCTCCGCCAAATATAGTCGAGATAGAAAAATTGAAGTTAGTGGTATGAAAGATATAGATAGAGATGATTTTCCGGAGGATAAGAATGAATATTTCGAGGAGAATGTCAACTTCGTGAGCAAGGACACCACGAGGAGAGGGAAGCGCAGAAAACCCCGGGACAGATCCCTGAAGAAGATCGATGACGATGAAAGCCCGGATGACGACATACTAGTAGCGGACCGGCGCGTGAAGGTCGACGACGCCAAAGAGTCTGAGTACCCCGTGGCGGACGCGGAGCGGCGCCGGCGGCCCGACGAGCGCGACCAGCGCGAGCGCTACCGGCCTGTGCTCGACGACGACGACGACGACCAGCCGCGGCCCGACAAAAAGCGACCGAAGAGCTATAACGATTATAGCGATTATTACGACATGAAAAGAGTTCAGAATATCAAGCAAAAACTGCCAGGGCTCCTCCGGAGGACATCCACAGGTAAGCTTAATGTTCACCATGTTGCTTGCTGTTTTCAATCGTCTTAGGCTTTCATAATGGTGTTTTGGCATAAACTATATTGCTCAAGTCACATAGTACTTAAGTTAAACTTCGGGCAGTTGTGGTTTGTATATCTCCGTATTAAATCCATTTTTTTCATAATGTGTGCATGAGTAAATATGGATGTGTTCGGAAGTGTGTTCAAGACTTCAACCTAACGCAAGGTTTGTGTGTGCTCAGAGAAGTTGCCGATGAAGACGATGGGAGAGATGAGAAGAATACACAAGTTATGGACCAATCGCCGACTCGGCGTGGTGCCCGCAGTATCCATCACGCCCGCTCCATCCGATTCCGATTCTGCCGAAATTGTCGATGTCGGGACACCGATCCTCGCGGTCTCGGCGCTCGCACAGAAAGCCAAATCTATCGAAATATCCACAAACACTCCCACTAAGCCCACCGCGTCGACGATGGCGCCACCGGAGCCCGCCACAGAGGAACTATCCTTCGCGGAGAAATCGCGGCTCTCGATTTTGAAGAAGGTTCAGCGGAAGGACGGCGTGAAAGACGAGGCGACGAAGAAGCCCCCGGTGCTGCTGCAAGTGACGCAGAAGCTGGCCACAGTGGTGATCGTGGAGCCGCCTGTTAGTCGACCGCCGTGGATGCAGCAACACGAGCTCACTGGTGACTCGCCCGAGCGCCTCGACCGCGTCAAAAAGTTGATGCGGCATAAGCTGGTGGCGCAGGCCAAGAACATTCAGGAGTTGACCGACAACTGGGACGAGATGGTGTGCGACTACATCGACGTGGCGCTGCTGGACAGCGCGCCGCGCCGCCGCGGCCCGCCCGCCCGCGCGCTCCTGCTGCTATCACTCGTGATAATTATTATGTGATGACTTAGAAGCACTAAGAGCCCTTTTTGTGAACGCGTAGGAATATTTTTGTAAATTTGTAGGAATTCTTATATATTATATGCATATAATATTAATATCTTTTAATTGTTCTATTATTTTTCCAGACTAATGTTTTTGTTTAATAAAAATAATAGTTTCGAATTTCGCAATGAAATTTATTTTTTAAATTAAACTATGCCATTTTTCATGCGCTTGTGCCGCGCAGTCTGGCTGTGGGCAGCTGGAGACAAGAGCGCGTCTGTCTATTAACCGCTTCATTAAATCACACTTTCAATGCCCCATCAAGGTCCTGTCAAAATCGATCTAGTATTTTTTTCGTGATGACCGTTCAAATATATTACCTACTCCTTCGGGGAAAACTGAACTGAATAATAAGTGTTTGACGAGTATTTAAGATTATATTTATTTTAGCCCAAGAGTAAGGTAAGGAAAGAATCGGTTCGACCTCTGTACTTTCTGCCTACCCCGCAAGGGATCTGGCGTGATGATATACAAGGTATAATTTTAGTCCGCCTGGAGCGAAAGCCTAGTGTGCCTATTGTCTAGTGGTAATAAAAAAAATTACTAAAAAAGACACATCAATAAGTGACTTCTATCTACTGACCTACCAAATATCATAGCTAGGGTGAAAATCCGGAACACAAAAGGTATTTACCTGCCAGCTGACGAGCCGCGCCGAGCCGCGTAGATAGCGCTGTTTATGCTATGTAAGTAAACATTTATAGACATAGCTTCACACGCAGCCCTGTTACATTTTTTATATTTTATATATCTACCAGATCCAAACGTAGCCTCTACTGAAAGTCCGGCGTGAACCTCGGCAGGCTAGATTTTAATTTAACGATTTTATTCGTTGGGAGTATATTTTTTTATAGTTGTGTTTACAGTTGCTTTCATAGTGAGCATAATAGGTATGTTTTAGAAATCGCTGATTGAGTGGTACTTTATAGCTGCCGCTACTCCAAGTGATCTCAAGTGCATAGAACTCGAGGTCTCTATATACTTATTTCATCGCGCCAGAGCTCTAAATCAACGGAAATACACGAGAAGATGTATGAAGGTAGGTGAAGCCAAAGAGGTGTATCAGAGTCGTAGTATATGGCGAGTGTACGGTCTCACACCGCCCATACTTGCTGACACCGCTGCCTTCATTGGCGCGCGTCATATATTTTATGTATAAAATAATGGATACGGGAACTATAAGATAGAGTGCGATAACAACCACTGACGTGAACACATAGTCGTATAGAGAAAGGAATTGCTATTTGTATTAACTTGTACTTTTAACTAGTAAACCTAACTGGAAACTATAGTGACCCGTTTCTCTCTGCACCTCTACTGGTGAGACTATGTAGAGACACCCCTGTGTCACATAGGCGTATGTATATGTATGTAAGGTAAAAAAAAATTGAGATACCCCTTATGTACCATGTACTTAACAAACGTGACCATATAAACATAACTTCATTATATTGAAATTTCTGTCTATCCGAAATATGACCATCAATAAGTTTGAAAAAAATATACGAGGTGTACATTAATAACGCAAGACCCCGGGCCCTGATTAGATCATCGCTTTACGAATTCAATACGAAAATCAAACTTACAATTTTAAGGAGTTATCTACCATTTTTTAACAACTTTGGTACCCAAATTAACCATAACATTTTATAATTAATTAACTTTTTTATGCGTATTGAGGTGTGTAATAGAAACACATAGAAATAGCATTTTTTGAAAATAAAAATGAAAATTAACTAACTCTAAAAATAGTTGGAATGATTCAGTTGCCGATTTAGAACAAAGTACTTTCAGGTCAAGCGTTTGTTATGTTACACCTTTTATATAATTAAGTTTTTTAACACCGTCACGCGTATATCCCCAAACCGGGGGAATTTCGGATATCTTAGGATAAGTTCAATCAACGAAAATACATTTTCTCCTAATCTGAACTCCCTTTTTCAGAACGGGCAGAAGTTGGTATTAAGTTGAAAATATCAAATACTAAGTATTTACACTGTTCTGGCTTGGCCCTTGACGGTTTAAAAATTAAGCTTCTAAATATCCATAATCAAGAATATGACCATTTAAACTCTCTCGTAAAAGTATATAGGGCAGATACTTTCCGTTCACCTAGAATCATGAAATTGGGCAAGATGCAGGATTTCATAGTGCAAGGAATAATCGGACGAGTGAAAATTTATATCTAATTATTAAATAGAAACCATATAGACCATTTTTTCCTCGAGTTAGATAAAAAAATAAAAGGACGACATCTAGTGGCATTAGTACGGAACCCTCAGAGCGGGAGTCCTACTCTATGTATTAAAACTTTAAAGGACTTTTATACCTTTTTGTCTATCATTATGCCAGATCCTTTACGGGGTAGGCAGAGAGTACTTTCATACCTGGCTCTTAAGTACAAGGCGCTCAGGTTTTGCAGATATTTCGGAAAATATTGAGATTAACATCACCATTGTACCGTGTCAGCACATACCACAACATGGTTTTATTACCCTTTTACACCGACTGAGCCGTATTCGTCTCGAGACCACAAAAATCGTAATAAGTAAGCATTACGATTTCCGTGACCGATGCTCCGGCGAAACTTTTCGCACTCCTTGACGTCGCCTCATGAGAAGTAGCGATCCGGATTCTGACCCAAGTAAGCGACGCAGAGTGACCTGCGAATTTACTTTCATATCTTAAAGTGCGCCTTGTCCTCATCCTCCTTAGTCCTCAACTACACACTCCTAGGCGCTTGATGCATACACGCCACTATACGTTCAGAAATGTTGTTGTATAGTGGATGTTATTACTACTTATATGGATATTATACTGTCCAGCTTAATCGCAATTGCCGTGCGAGAGAGCCTTTTATAATCTAGGGGTAAAGATCGTTAGTATATTCAGGAGAGAGTAATTTTACAGTGGCGGATACTACGACTGGTTCGCGAGTCGCAGAGCGAGAGCTGCGAGCGCTACTGGGCGCGCGGCGCCAGCGCAAGGAAGCAGGCGGTGCAATCGCATCCTGGACCCGCACCGGCGTACGCGCACCCACCTTCGCGCCGGACGCCGTGCAGCCCGCGCTTGACCAGCAGTGGAGCAAGTTCGTGCTCGCTAACGGATCGCAGCGGTCGCTGCTCTCTGTGTATGTCGCTTTTTTAGCTTTAATAAACTGTTTACAAAGATATCGCCATATTTTACAAACGGTCGGTTTTAATATTCAACTCAAGGATAGATTTGCTTACTGTCAGTAGATCTTCGACAGATGTTCCATATGTCAAAATTCTATCCGTAGTAGGCAAATCTATCCTTAAAGTATTGAAATCGGCCGTAAGATGCCACAATCTATTATCTACCTACCTGCAAAATATTTTTTTTTTATAATGATGAGTGCTTTCGATACATAAGTTTGTAAATAAAACACGTATTTTTTTAGTAAGGAAATAAGTATAATCGTCTCCACTTTTTAGTCAGTAGAAAAACAAGCCGGTAAAAATGTGCCGTGGGCGTTATTGGGCCGTCGTAATCGTTGGTAGAGACCGACAACGAGGCCGCTGTACCCGGTACCTTTCGTGTTTGTAAGGTTTCGCGTAGGTACAGCGCTCTCGATTGCCAGTTCTTCAAGTGAGCATTCATGCAAAAGTTGAAAGGTTGTTGTTCTAGAAGGTTGTAGTGTTAGAGTACGAAAAAATATTTAACCTATAGTGCGACAAGGATCTTTTGGCGCTTAGATGACATTGACAGGGGGCGTTAGTGTGAAATTAGCCTTACTATATAAAAAGCGAAGTATCATGGTGTGATATTACATTTGATGATAGCGTTACTTCCAATTTTGGCAACGGGTCAAAAGATCCTTGACGGACTATATCTATAGGTTAAATCCTAGACTAAGACTTCAAGAGCTGTCAGTGTGCGCGTGCCCGGGCGTGTGCGAACTACAATTTATCTACCCTATGGGGAGCCACACGTTATGCCGTTTCCGCGCGCGTGATGCTCGGTCTACGCAAGTAATTCATCTAGGGGTAAAATGTCATTGATTATTGCCCTCTTACTCTTTTTAAATTTAGGTTCAAGAAATCATTGCAGTACTTAAAAAAATGTTAACTAAAAGACTCACCATGGAATGGGCTCTCCCCCTGATATCTTCGCAGATCTTTTTTTGCTACCTGTAAAGTGTATTTTACTTGCGAAATCTTTGCTTCCTAGATGGCGACTTACTGCCATCAAAGTCCTAAGTTACCTAGTAATTGAATAGTCAATCCAGCAGGGCAAAGTGAAGACGAAGTTTATTTATTTTTATCGGATCCCTTTTTCTTTTATTTTAAAAATAGATTAAGTGCTACAGTTGCTTACCAAATTTTGCTTATTTCTTAACGATAAAAAGTGTATACACTTACAGTATTTTTATTTTTACATGATGATGAGAATAGTTATTCATACGTTAAAAACATGTTTAAAAGTTATTTTCTGTTCATAATTTATTTGCAGTTTAATAGTGGTATATAATCAGTAATGTATAAGAGCGCCACCTGGCGGCGCGGAGCGTGCGGCGGCGCGGGCGCGCAGAGGGCGCTGGTGCGGCGAGCGGCGCCGCGGGTGGATTGATTGCGCGGAGGGAGCCGCCAGCCGCGACAAGCGCCGAGCGCCAGTATTTAATTATTTATTCGCCGCGCGAGCCGCGGGCCGGAGGTCGGTCGTGGTCGAGTGTGCGGGGCCGGCGTCTCCCCGTCCAGTGTTGTTGTATAGAGTCAAAGCCGGTGTTTATAAGTGACTATTATGAGCGACAGAGATAGGTCGTCGCCCTCCCTTACGGACACCCCTCTGAAGACGTACATCGGTCGCCACGACGACGACTACCCCCTAATAAACGGAAACGGTGAGTACTCTAAGCTTTCCGTATTTTGCTGCGGCGCGTGCACTGGTGCGGGAGTAGCGGGGTGGGCGCGCATCACGCGCTCGGCGCTCGGGGCAGCGGCTCAGCGGTGCCGGCTCGCTAGTCGCGGCCCGCTGCGGATCTCCGCACACGATAAGCTTTGCCGCATTGAAGCTTCCACCGTTTCGATCGACCCGTCGCGTCGCCCCGGTGGCCTCTTCCCGAAATGCGTACACATACCTATTACGCGCGCTACCTATACGCGCCCCCTGTCGAGAGAGAACCGTCTCTGCATCCTCCCGACCTTGCTTCAGGGACCCCTTTTTGGTGGTGGTGATGCGTCGTCGCGGAAGATAAAGCGAGAGGGGTACTTCGGTGCTGTCTCCAGCTGTCGCGGATCGATACACAGTGACCTGAAACCGGAGGTCTGAAAGCCGCATATGTTGGGGGGTGGCGTAGTGTCGACGAGATAAGGCCGTCGCTGAGCCGAGCTGCCGCCCCGCGCCGCATTTCCGCACCCTCTTTAATGCTCTTCTAGTGAACTAAACTCCATACAGTAGATAAGAAATACAATTTTGGCGAATCGCGACTAAAAAAGTTTTTTACCGAAGTCGTATGTTGCTATAGGCAGTACTTTACTGACACGTGATGTCACGAGGAGACTGACGCGCTCGTAAATCATGCTAGACACAGAATAAACCAATTTCTACTAGGCCATAGGACCACCTACTATATTTAAACTCTGCTTTTCTCGACTTGGTAAATGACCGTATCAGTGTAATGTAAGTTCTCCCTGTACGACAACGATCTCCAAACGAGGTTAACTTCCGTGATTTCATGAGCTATCCTTCTTGGATCACAATATATTGAGCAGTATTTTTGGCATTGCCTTTCATAACCTGGAATATAATCGTCTAGGTCCGTCGTAAACGGGTGGACATTCAGTAGATACTAATATTCTAAGCCAGGCTCATGTATGGTGTAGTGGAATATTGAAGATATAAGAAAACTATGTGATGACAGAAAAAAACATGTTTTGCCGTGTAAACCTGTCGAAACCGATAAATTGCTTAAAAATGAAAATTATTAAACGTCATTATTATCCCCGGTGACTGTTTATGAAAAATCGTGGGCAGTGTTGAGGCTTTCGGACAGAGGCTTGGCTTGAGGTTTGAGGACATTTCGGTAGCCGCGACACGGAGCAACAATGAAGTCCATAGCCAGTAACCCGCCGCCGGTGTGGAGCGCCGCGCCGCAGCCGGCGCGCCAGCTCCCGCGGCCGGCGGCGCCCGGGCCGCAGCCGGGACGGTATAATCTACTGGAGCGAGAAATACATAAAGCCGCGATATGAATAGCGCCGCGGAGCGTGGATAGTCTGCCTGACCTTGACCGATATCTTTTTATACCGTAGAAACGTGATTATCTTCTTTTATCCGATTGAATAAATGGAGGATCTTGAAATATCTCTCTTTCCGATAGGGTCTGCGAATTTAATTTAATATTATCTACAACTGACTTTATGATAGCAGGACCAGTGTCACGCTCGAAGTTTAGTAATAATAGGTGCTACTTTGTTTTCACACAAAATTATTCCGTCAGCATGTCTTGAGAAACTTTAAAGATCATCATTTAGTTTGAATATAGAAGCGAGAAATTTCGAATAAGTAAGACTATTTTGCCGTCACGAGATTTTTTCGTCATCGTGCCAAAGGCCATTTCTCGCAGTGCAGGAAGTGTCGGCGAGGCAGGGAGCGCGGGTACGTTAGTGAATGGAATATGCCGCGGCTGATAGGGCACTCGGCCGGTGTCGCAAGTGGCAGGTTACCGTGTGATTGTGCGCAGTAATTATCGTAGCGCTTATCTGCCCGCGCCGCGTTGATAATGCGCCACTTCGCTGCGATGTGATCACTCCGCGGTTCAGATAACGTCGTCATGTTTGTAGAAAAAGAACACTTCTGTTTATATCGGCAATAATTATCACACTGTGTCAGAAGAGTCTGGTCTACATTCGGCAATTAGGGTTATCACTTTTCTAAAACCGGAGAGTTGAATTGATGTTGCCAGTAAAATCATACTATGCAATAAAGAAACCAAAAATATTATTATATATTTTAAACTAAAACAAAGTTGGTGTCCTTTGAGATCTTTAGAGTATGTTCTATTTTCCTGTTGGACTATATATTACGTCATGATCACCTAGGCGCTCTATCGCTGTGGGCGAGTGGGCCCGGGCGGCGCGCCGCGGCTCTCTCGCTGGCACACCGTTGCTTGGCATCCGCTGCATTGAGATGCTCAATTTAACATCAAACGCCTTCATCGGAATGGTCCATTCAGTGATCGAGGCGCCGATACACCTCTGAATGTGACATTATTTAATTGGTACACATTTTCTATAAGTACGATTACACTGCAGCCGATCACGCTAAGCTAACAAACTATTGGCTGAGGCTATGAACTGCCGACACCGTTGTAACTGAATCATCAAGAAGCTTAACTTTTTAACTTGCTAACCGTGTTTGTTGTACCGTTTACGGTGAGGTCGGGTCCCAAAAGTTAGTTTGTGGCGGAAACTTCCACCATGCTGGAGAAATCTAGCGAGTACTGGTACCGATTTAGTGGTCGCTTAAATATCAGGATTCCAAGGGTAACTAGAACAGCGGCTTTACTTCTGTGCACGCCGGTGGGAGGACCGAGCAGTTCCGTGTCAAAAATAATCAGAAAATATTAGGGTGTCAACCGTTTATACTAAAACAGCACCATTCGGTCGCTCCAGCTGCTGTTGCACGTAAACTCTCACCAGCTCCTTTGTAACTTCAGCAGTTTCAAATTTAACTAGAATTTAATTGTTCTCGATTGTTTTTTCCGAACTCAAGTCATTATGTACATGAACCAATCGGAACCCGAACCTGAATGAACGTAGTTTCCAAGGCTAGCGTGCGATCAACTTGGCTTTGCCTATAAACATTTCATTTCCTATTTTGAGAGACACTCACAAATCAATCTCTGGCATTGAACCGGATCTTTCGAGTTACCTGTTTAGATTAGGTTCATCGCTTCGAAACCACTCGACGCAACTGAGTTTTTTTCATAGTAAGTGTTTACAGATTAGCAGGCTCTGTAAAATAATCACTAGATGCTAATTAATATTCGCGACTTAGTAAATATTTAAATATAGTGTAAAATTAGGTTAAACCACTTTAATGGCATTATTTAGCCGTATTATTGTTAGCTGGGCGCTAGGTCCAAAGACATTATTTAGCCGTATTATTGTTAGCTGGGCGCTAGGTCCAATGACGTGTGTGTGTGTGTGTGAATGATGTACGCTGTTGGCCGCGAGGCCTTTACAGCTTCACCGGACTTAAAGGCGAGCGTGCAACCACTACGCTTTAGCCAGCCAGAAGGGCAAGAGGCGACATACTCGAGGGCGCCTCGAAGAGGCGCCCTCGGTTGGGACAGTCGCTGAAGGGGGACGGGTGCACTACTAAGTGCACCGGTCAACCGCCGGCTATGGGAGGGGATCTACTACTACGTCGTCGTCGTCGCCCGTATTCTGAGCGGAAAGAAGGGATGACAAAGCATCGGGGGGGTCGGTGAGAACATGTCGCGGCCGGCGGTGGCGGCAGGGGTCGGGGGGGAGACCGTAGTCGGCGGTGGCTACGATTAACGGATTCGCATGGGTAGAAGCGTTCGCGAAGTGATGTGTTGACGCCTTTTTAATAAAGGCGCGAATAGGTTCGAGACCTAGATCGGAGTGGAGGTCGACGTTCCGTACGAACCAGGGGGCTCCTACGGCTTTACGGAGGAAGCGGTTTTGAACCACTTGGAGTTTATCGATGTGAGAGGGGGCCGAATGCCCGAACACAACACACGCATAAATCATGATGGGTCGAACGCAAGTTTTGTAAAGTGTCACCTTATTTCTAAGGGACATTTTACTCCGCTTGCAGATTAACGAATGGAGACGACCGAGCACAAATGATGCTCGGTGACAGACCCGCTTGATGTGCGGGCCGAAGGACATGGTACTGTTTAGGGTGACCCCTAGATATTTGACCTCTTTGACCCAGGGAATGGGTCGGTCGAACATTGTCACTTGGCCGAGATTACTTCTAGGGCGGCGCAGGGAGTGGCGCGGGGTGGCTCCTCTGGAGAAGAACACCGCAGCGCTCTTGTCCGGGTTCACCTCAATACGCCACTTCCTGAACCAATTCCCTAGGGAATTGGCGGATGCCTGAAGGTGTCTGGTAATGAAACCCTTATTTCTATGCGAGACGTAGAGAGCGGTATCATCCGCGAATAGGGCTAGATGCGCCTTACTCGAACGAGGAATGTCGTTCGTGTAAAAGCTAAACAGGAGCGGAGAGAGAACTGAGCCCTGTGGGACTCCAGCACTGATGGAGTGGGAAGTGGAGCGCGTCATTTCGACGCGATAACGGAAGGCGCGATTCGACAAGAAGTCTCGTAAGATGAGCACGAGTCTGTCCGGCACACCCAATTGGTAGAGCTTGTAGATCAAGCCGTTGTGCCAGACTTTTTCGAATGCCTTCGCGACATCTAGGAAGAGGGCGCCCGTGTAGATGGGTTTGGGTCTATTGAGACCGGAGAGGATGTGCTCCGTGCACTTGGTGGACGCAAGAGTGTTTGGCTCGAAAGCCAAACTGCTCGTCGATAAGGATACCCCTGGACGTTACGAAGTCTTTGAGCCTCGCCAGAAGTAGGCGCTCATATATCTTGGCCAGGGAGTTGAGGAGACTGATAGGGCGGTAGCTCGCGGGGAGATTGCGAGGTTTGCCGGGCTTGGGAATGCCTATGACGTCCGCCTCCTTCCACTTAGCGGAGGTCCAATGACATTATTTAGCCGTATTATTGTTAGCTGGGCGCTAGGGCCGACGCGAGGCTATGCGGCTAGCTGTCCACCGCGGCGCCAGGCGCGGCGGCGCTGCGTTCAATTGATATTTAAAAGTAGATTAGCCTCCGGTTCGAGCCGGACAAGTGCAGGGATCGTGCCGAGTGGATAATACGATCCTTGGCCACTC
Organism: Phalera bucephala; assembly: GCA_905147815.2. NCBI lineage: Eukaryota > Metazoa > Arthropoda > Insecta > Lepidoptera > Notodontidae > Phalera > Phalera bucephala. Next base: position 486,308 of record LR990609.1, on the reverse strand, counting down.
CGATGCCGAACAGGATACTTAAGACCGGCCTGACCTGCGTTTATTACAGTGTGACGCACGCCTCTCCCGGCGGGAACGATCTGGAACGTATCGGAGAGTTGAGAGACTTACAATGGTTCCTTATAAACTTTGATAATTACTTATTCGGTAATGATTGGTGAGCTCATATTCGTCACAACTCATTGCAAATGATCCCCGTCCGGCGAAACGCTCGCAAGGAATCCGACAGTAATACAGACGAAGTAGCGCTTACATTACTGTTTATTACGTTAGCGAAGATCGGTTACGATAATGTACACTATATTTAGATTAGTGTTCAATGTCGAATAACAGCTAGGAAAACGGCTTGTCATTAAGTCGCGAGAGTGACATATGTAATTAGCAGCTTCGGCGCGGTCTTGCCGCCGCATCGCGCTGCGCCCGCGGGCCTGTCGCATTGTCTGGCATTATGGATGGGCATTAAGACCGAAGCGGTCGCTACCGCCTTCAAGTAACGCCACCTGCTTATTGTCCGCTCTGCGCCGCGTTTATTGTTTTGTGACGTGCGCATTTGCATGCGTATGCGCTACATCGAAGACATTGCACATTTTTATCGCGTTCGGCTAGCGAGGGATCCTCCGTCGTGTTTTGCTATCCGGTAGGCTTGAGGAGAATTACTCGAAATTTCCTTCTCTATCACACACACTTCTTTATCTTAGAAAAAGTTTCCTGTCACCGGCTAAGCCTAGGCCTATTTTTGTTTTATGCCTGCTCTCTTATATATATATAATATATAATATATATATATATATATATATATATATATATATATATATATATATATATATATATATATATAATAATTATATATATAAAATATATAATTTTAAACACCGACTTCGCGGTATATATGCTCGATCTCTTCCAATTAAGCTCCAGAGCACTATGCATACGTTCCGAGCGATTAGTACTTTATATTACGCTTGAGGTCAGGGCGTGGAACTCTGATAAGATTGTATCAAGTAATCGAATACTGAACATCGCTCTGTCGAACCGTGCGAACGCAGCAGCGCCCCTGCGCCGCGGCTGCGCTTACTTGTCGTTTTTAGCACCACAAGGACGCTACAGTGTACAGATAAAAACTATTCGAAGTACGCGCCTCGTCACCGTGGCATCGCGCTGCTGCCATTTTAATTTTAAATTAGATTTTGACGGTGGCCGGTGGCGGTAGCGGGGCCCACTGTAATAATGCTTCGAAACTCGTTTTTTGTCCGGAATTATTCCGGAACTCCCGCGTGTGCGGAGTGAAGGCGCCACTGATTAAGTATAGCTTTGTTTTTTTAGATCCTTTTTTTTATTCTTGTATAAAGTGGTATTCGCCCGTGCTCCGGGCCTGTTCAGGGTGCCAGCTCCTGCTACTAAGGGTACTGTAGGTTATTTGGAAACAACTCCTCGTGCGGCGGCAAGTCGCGTGAGCGTCGCTGGTAAACCTATTGCTGCTACTGGGCCACAATTTATTTAGACGCGCCTGGCCTTTACCTTATAAATGGTCAGAATAAAAGGTTCATGCAAGGTTCCAAAAAAAAAGTCATCATTCGCCAGTGCCAGGTCTTTGCATACGTTACAACAGATTCAGCAGTGATATCGATGTTAATGATTCTATCTTCAAAATACGCAAAGCTGTACTTCACTAATAATTAGCTTCGAAGGTGTCACTTCTTTTTTAAGATAATTATTTGCTCTTTTTTTTTGTTAAAACTTTTTCTTTGCCCATGTTGTGTTTGTCCATAACTGGTTGTACAGTTAGACCAAACTATCATTAAATCATTGTAACAACTGTTGACAAACCTATTAAATAAATATATAGACAGCTACCTAACTACCCGTTTTATGGGTCCAATTGCGACGCGCTTACGAAGTTATGCGCACAAAGGTAGTAAATGACTACTTATTCCGAAGTGTATATAATACACTACTCACAGCGCTCTTTATAAGCGACCGTCTCTTATATCCCTTTACAGCGATTCGATAATTCCTTCGAGCGTAAATGCATTGAGCACTAAATTGAGGTGTTAGTCGCGTGCAGCAGGAGCGGCACGCGAGCCGCACGCTTGCGCGCGGCACGGGCCGCGCCAGCGCCCGCCGCATCGGCCGCGCCAGCACCCGCCGCACCGGCCGCGCCAGCACCCGCCGCCCCGCCACCCCCTGCGCCCGCTTCCTTACGTGACTGCCGCGCTCCAATCGTTGGCAGCGAGATAGCGCTCCACCGATAACGAGCGTCCTCGCCCATTTGCCTTATTTTTTTTGTGAAATAAACCCGGTTCGCTATTTTAATCTGACGCAAATTCTAAAATGTTCACTTTTTGATATTGATACTGTTCCGCTCTGCCAATACAAATATGTGACCGGTCGGTCATAGGACATCTTGCGTTGTTTATTTTGTTGCTTATTTATTGTTTGTGGTGATTTTTGTACTCGATGGAATCTGAAACTATTTAAGCGAGCCCGCTTTGTGCGCGTGGACCTTTGAAGCTTCAACAGTGACATCCCGAAAGGGTTGAGCAGTAGTATTCCGTACAATATAAAATAATGATACAATATAAATCATCTGCAGAAAGTGTAATGCAACCCTTTTTAAAGCAAGTTGTTAATAGATCTGTCGTACACGCGGCTTAACATTATGACTCGTATTATTATTCGAATGCATGTTTATATGACGTTAAGTATGTATAATGAGTTAGCGATTTAACCTTGAGTGATCGTAAGAGCATTAGGGCAAGGACAGCACAAAAGATCCCATGGGTCGAAGTGCGCCAGAGGTTTCCTCGGTCCGGTAAGCCAATAAAGATAAGATACTTAAACCTTGAGTGATTAGTCTAATAACAAACGCAATTAAATGTACATAAGCTGTATATAACTAATTGCTAATATTCTGGTGAGTAATATTTCCAAAAATTGACTGGTTTTTATCGTCGTTGTATAGGAGTATATGCATTACTAGGTGCCAGCGACTTCGTCCGCGTTAACTTTAGATAGGAACCTAACATTATCCGGCATAAAAAGATTCTACAACCTCGCCGGCGAGGTTGAAGAATTCCTTGCCCGCCCTCCGGTGCAGTGCACCACGGCGAGATACCTAGTATATGTCCTCCTCCATATCGACTGCCCAAGCTGAGACCATTGCTCCTTGAGGTGCCCTTGAGCTAGTTGCCCCCTCACCCTTCTGACTCGAGCGTAGTGGTTGCACGCTCGCCCTCTTAATGATAATCCAAGCATTAGTAAATATAAATAAACACAATGCGCTATCGTTGCTGCCCCATATCCTAGCAATACTAATTTAATTAAAAAATTATTTAAATTCATTTCAAAAAAATCCGCTTTCTTTTAAATTTTAGTGCTTACCAATCTAATGTAAAACGCATCAGTAATTAGCATGCCGAAGAAAAGTTGTCTACCTTTTTTGATAAAATTAATCGAATGCGAGGTATAAACAACTAAACTGGTATTTTAATTAACCCTCATGGTTTTTGTTAACTTATTTTGTATGAAGAAGTTGCCTTTGTAAAAGTGGCTTGATCCTATTTGGGCTGTCGGGGTTTAAAGTGTGTGTTGGAAAACAAATTGAAATTGAAATGATAAACAGATATACAATGCGGAAGTGGAAGGATGAAGGGACCGGGGAAGACCTAGACTCTCTTACCACGACCAAATAGACCGAGTCTTATCTGAAGCTCAAGTCAAGAGTCTCCGTAACCGGCGAGCGGGTATGTGTATGAGACGAACTATGAGAGTGGAGGAAGCCAGAAAGGTGTGTAAGAAAAGAACCTGTTGGAACTCTGTACTCTTTGCCTTCCCCGCAAATGATCTGGAGTGATGATATCGATAGATAGAGATAGATAAATTTTGTTTTCTATACTACAATTGAGATAGACTTCATCATGAGCACCAAGCGACAAATATTTAATGATGTCTCCGTGATTCATAGGGTAAAAACCGGCAGTGATCACCGAATGGTCAGAGGCATATTAAATATTAATGTCAAAATGGAAAGATCGCATCTGATGAAGTCTACGCTCCGACCTACTCATGCATATATCCAAAACCCCGAGAACTTTCAACTCGAATTGTCAAACCGCTTCGAATTGCTAGACAGCAGCGCATCAGTGGACGAAATCAACAACAGGCTGGTCGAGACTGTTCATACGATCGGGTCCAAGTATTTTAAGACCCACCGTAAAAATAGGCCTCAAAAATTATCTGACTACACCCGAAACCTCATGGCTGAGCGACGTTCCATGACGCTCCAAACCTCCGATGATGCTAAGTCCTATAGGCAGCTAAATGGACAGATATTAAAGTCCTTGCGACACGACTTACGGTCCTTCAATGCAAGGCGTATTGAGGAGACCATAGAGCAGAACAAGGGCTCTAAAGTGTTCGCAAGAGACGCGTCTATTGGGCAGAGCCAGTTGAGGAAACTGAAGACGGAGGACGGAAACGTAACGTCAAATAGGTCAGAGGTGCTCAGGGAGATAGAGAGGTTCTATGGACAGTTAAATACCTCAGTAGCTAAACCTGTTGTTGACTTGGTAAAAGACCCAAGAGCCCAGCTAACCCGACACTGCACTGAAGATATCCCGGACATCAGCCTATGCGAGATTAGGATGGCTCTCAAACAACTAAAAAACAACAAAGCGTCGGGTGAAGACGGAATTACTGCAGAACTTCTGAAGGCGGGCGGATCGCCGGTACTTAAAGTCCTTCAGAGGCTATTTAATTCCGTCTTGCTTGAAGGGAAAACGCCGGAAGCATGGAACAGGGGTGTGGTGGTGCTGTTTTTCAAGAAAGGTGATAACACCTTATTGAAGAACTATAGGCCCATCACACTGCTGAGCCATGTTTATAAGTTGTTTTCGAGAGTCATTACGAATCGTCTCGAACGAAGGCTTGATGACTTCCAGCCTCCCGAACAAGCCGGTTTCCGGAAAGGTTTTAGTACCGTATAGACCACATACATACGCTGCGGCAGGTTATACAGAAGACTGAGGAGTATAATCGGCCACTATGCTTGGCGTTTGTGGACTATGAGAAAGCCTTTGATTCGATCGAGACTTGGGCGGTTCTTAGATCTCTCCAGCGATGCCGCATTGACTATAGATACATCGAAGTGTTGAAGTGCTTGTATAATAACGCCACCATGTCAGTCCGAGTACAGGGGCAGTGCACGAAGGTGATCCCCATAAAAAGAGGAGTAAGACAGGGAGACGTCATTTCTCCGAAACTGTTTACGGCCACCTTAGAGGACGCCTTCAAGCTCTTGGAATGGCAAGGACTTGGCATCAACATCAATGGCGATTATATCACTCACCTTCGATTTGCCGACGACATTGTGCTCATGGCGGAGTCGCTGGAAGATCTAGGACGAATGCTCGGTGACCTCAATAGAGTATCCCAACAAGTGGGTCTTAAAATGAATATGGACAAAACAAAAATAATGTTTAATGTCCATGTCGTACCCACCGCACTCACCGTTGGGAACTCTACTCTTGAAGTTGTCGACGAATACATTTACTTGGGACAAGCAGTCCGGTTAGGTAGGTCCAACTTTGAGAGAGAGGTCAATCGACGAATCCAACTCGGCTGGGCAGCGTTCGGGAAACTGCGCAACATCTTCTCATCCAAAATACCTCAGTGCCTAAAGACTAAAGTTTTTAGTCAATGTGTGTTACCAGTGATGACATATGGATCAGAGACGTGGTCTCTTACTATAGGTCTCATAAAAAAGCTCAAAGTTGCTCAGCGAGCTATGGATTGAGCTATGCTCGGCGTTTCTCTACGTGATCGGATCAGGAATGAGGAGATTCGTAGAAGAACCAAGGTCACCGACATAGCCCTCAGGATTAGCATGCTGAAGTGGCAATGGGCTGGCCACATAGCGCGAAGATCGGACGGGCGTTGGGGCAGAAAGATTCTAGAGTGGAGACCACGTATTGGCAAGCGCAGCGTAGGACGACCGCCTGCCAGATGGACCGACGATCTTGTGAAAATCGCAGGAAATCGTTGGATACAGGTGGCATCGGACCGGTTACGCTGGAAAGCGATTGGGGAGGCCTATGTTCACCAGTGGACAAGTATAGGCTGAAATGATGATGATGATACTACAATTCTAAAACAAATTAATTAACAATAATAAGGTGCGAAACATGTCAAACAAACATGTCACAAATTTCATAGTTTTATTATTGTAAGTACTATTCAATTCTTCTATCATTACCTATAGGCCTATTTCTCTAAAGTGCTTAAGGGACTGCTCGCTCGCCACCTTGGCGTTCATCTAAAACTTAACGGTGCACGATTTGGTTTCCGACGGAAACTCTCTACTGAAAGCGCAATCCTTGTGCTCAAGCACACAGTGCGGTATTACACGGATAGAAAATAACATCTGTATACGCTGCTTTTTCGACCTGTCTCAGGCTTTTGACCTGCTGCTATATGATACCTTTGGGCTAATCTGCATAGACTAAATGTGCCATCAAAATTATTAGTATATTGAAATTTTGGTATAACTTACAAACAAATCGAGTAAGGTGGGGATACAATTCATTTTCGGCTGCATTCACACTGGAGTGTGGGGTTAGACAGGATGATTTGACTTCTCCTACCCTGTTTAACTTATACGTGGACCAGTTGATTGATGAGCTCAGCAAAATCAATATCGGATGCTCGATAGATGAAACTATTATCAATAATCTTAGTTATGAGGACGATATGGTTTTGTTAAATCCATCGATCAGCGCTCTTAGAAAATTGCTGGGGATATGTGAGTCATATGCTGTGTGACATGGGCTTACATATATTGTGAACAAAAGTGAGGTGATCGCATTTAAGTGCCGATATAGCACTTTGGATAATAAACCTCCCGTGACTTTATATGGTACAGCCCTAAAAACGTCACAGAATTGGAATATCTGGGACATATCCAGTCCCAGTTCCCGTTCGCTCCGCTATTCCTGACCACGGTCGAGACTACCAACCCAAGTCCGTCTATGACGCAAAAAAGGTAAAAATGTTTGAATTATTATGATAATACCGCCTGGCTTATCCGTCTTTATCCGTCTCTTGCTTTCTACTACGAAATGTGCCTGCAATAATACGGGGCCATTGACTTGTTTTACGGGATATGCTGATTTATATCCTTATTTTTATCATTCAATTTTAAGATATTAGTGGTGGTAAAAATTTAACTTACGAAGAAGAAAAGAGATAAAGTAAATATAAAATATTTTTACATTTATATTTTGACCAGTAATAGGTAAAAAAATAAAACAAATACATATATTAAAAATTTTCAACACAAAAAACATCTACGTCCGATCCTAGGATTCGACCCCAGGACCTCTTTAACGCTACCACCGTTATAATACGCCACTACTGTTGAACAACAAGGCAGCCTCGAGCATTGCCGGCGTATAATGCCAGTGACGATCACGAGCTGATGGATCCGAATATTAGGAATCGTGGTCCGGTAGGTAAAAGGTTCGCCCCCTTATATATTAGGACCTAAAGGCATCGGCGAAATGTAGGTGTTAGACAGTAGGTATATCTCTGCCACCTCCGATTAGGGATAAAGGACTCAGTGTTTTTGAATAATAGTGTACAATTAGATGACTCGCTTCATCTCTCTAGTGCCTGTCTATGCCTACCTAGTCCGAAAACCTATACATGCCACTGTGTGGTAAGTACTTAAAATCCTCTATATAGCGCATAGCGAACGTACATACTGTTTAACTCAGCTTATAATATTGCGCTATACTCGTAGCGCTGTGCGACGGCGGCGTTCTTACCGAGCACCAAGGTTAAGCAGCGTTCGACTCGGTCGGCCTGAGATGGGTGACCGTTTGTAGCATTTTCATATTCGAGCGTCTCCGGAAGGCACGTTAAGCCCTCGGTCACGGTTACCACTTAATGTGATAGTCGTTAAACCGAGTTGGAAGCCTTAAAGGCGGCTTGATAAGTTCCAACAGCAGGTGGCCACAAACCTGCCTACACCAATCCGCACTGGCCTTTGCCCAGCAGTGGGCAGTATAGGCTGATAATATAGTTGTGAAATTTTATTGATTAGGCTCTACTAGTGGACACCTATAACATCAAAGTAGTAGTAGTAGTGGTTAAGTCTAGTCTCAGTGTGTCGGTCGCAATATAAAATACTGTTTTGTGTTCAGCGAGTTCACAGCGCAACGCGTGCTCGTGCCCTCTGTACTCGCTTCGTGCTCGAGCCCGCGCAGCGCCCCGCTGACACACGCAGTGACTGCGCCTTTACAAATGCCTATTGACAAGGTATCATTGACCTTGTCGATGTCATTCGTTGACCTATTATTATTTACCTATCGATTAGGCCGTTTAGAATCAAATTGGCCTCACCAATATTTAAAAACGATCCAGTTTTAACCTAAAATGCATTACTGGTAGAGTCTTTGAAAACTAAGAAGTAACCTATCTAAATTTTGTATTCTGGTTCTCGTGGATTTTGCTAGATATTGAATGTGTATAGTTCAATTAATTCACGATTAATTTGATAAGTATCATTATAGAATACGTATGTATGTTATCTTGTGTGAAGGATAGAAAATAAGTGAATTGTATTTTGAGTCTATAGAGGTAAAGCGGATGAACCGCATAGACAAGGCGCTCCGTTATTTCGGCATTTCTTTGATTATGGCACAGTATCCTTTACGATGCTTACGTAGTTCGAGAGCAGGGCGTGCGAGTCACATGAGCGTCATACAGACTACGTTGCAATTGACGTAATTCCGAAGTGCCGACCACTAGCAGTTTATCGTCTGTGAGATTTCCTTTTGTTAGCGTCAGGAGCTGTCGATGTAAATTCCCGCACGCGTGCAGTTTGTCCGAATTTGGGCGCCCGAAATAGAACAGTTAGTAGTAAGTAAGTGTATCGATTTGTTTGTGTTCGATGCGGAGGCAGCGGGCCGGCGCGCTGCGGGTGGGGACGGGGCGCTCGTCGGGGTGGGGGTGTGTGGAGTGGTAGTGCGTCTTCCGCGACGGTCAAGGCTTCTTTCTAAGTAAGCTGTTTTTGTTCGGATACCGCGGTGCCTATGTGACGCCGACTCGGTATTTCTTTAATTTGCGCCGCCGCGTGTTTGGCTTCGTGTGCTCTATACCGTGTACGATCCTCTGTTGGCGCCGCGTGTGAGTAGATACTCGTGGTCCGCCGGCCGGTGCTGTAACGGAGATCCGGATGCTATTTTGACGATGTACGTGTAGTGCAATCGGCGCTAGCGCACGTGACGCGCGGCTGAGCTGGCCTCGGCTTGTTTTGGTGGCCGCTGACGTCACCTGCGCGAGGGTGTGTGGGCGGCTACGCAACTTTTACGTTAGCATTTTTAATCGTTCGCCAGAGATTTTCATTCAAGTTCCGGATTAAAACATTTCCTTAATGATCGGCTGACATAATGTTCTCAAAGTGCATTTTCATTACATCTCGTATTGTAGAAAGGGGATACATGTTTATCGCCCCGAGTTGGTATATTTCATGTGCGTATGACAACACTATTTGAGAACTGTTGAGCGGTAAAAAATTATCATCATCGTCGCTTCTAGTTCATTCCATCCACTGCAGGGCTTCTAAGCTTCCTCCATTTGCGCCACATATCGCTATCCAATCTTGGCCGGGTCTCACCAACGCACTTAACCGCGTCACGGACCCATCTTTGCACTGGCCTTCTACGATTGCTTCGATCTTGCGACATGATGATGGCAAACTATCCTAATAGCCTAAAAATATGAATTTGTATGTTGCTATCTTGCGAAGAAAAAGTGGATCAATAAATGTTATTTTTCAGTCGTCAGGAATTAGTGCATTGAATAGATACAGATGATGGCATTACATTTACTCGATCATGTCCACTGTGCGCATGTGTTACGATGGCATTCTGTGCATTACCACAATGCCATTTCAGTATAAACTTACTAGGCAGATTCAGAATTATGTTTGCCCATTCCTTCAGAAACAGTGGAAATTTGCAAGTATATATGTATGCACTAAAGTCTATGCACGTAATATGTAGAGCTGACAAGCGTTCCTAAACTTTTATGTTGCACGGCTTTGTGTAATTTCCTTTGTGTAACGTTAAAATAAACTCACACTCTCGGTGCCTCCTGCGAGTGCGTGAAGACGAACTAGCTGATCTATATCATCACGCCAGATCATTTGCGGAGGCAGAAAGTACAGAGTTCTAACAAATACTATCCTTACAGATCTTTTGCACAATAAGGAACCGCTCGTTCGCTCTGTGCCAGTAGGCTATCGGCAGGAATGTGCTGATAATGTTAATGTCACGTGGACGACAACAATCTACGCACTCGCATTACAGATATCTCCGAGCATAATATCTAATCACTGTCGCAGAAATCGTACGCAGATAGCCACCGAGTTACATTCTAAAGCTAAAAACACACTGTAGCTGTCGGTTTAAAAGTAGTTTTGTAAAAATGAGCGCTGAAGCCGAGCATTTAGCACTAAGTCGACGGTCACGAGCGTTGAAACACGTAGAAGATGCGATCGGTTTAAGCGGCGACTCGAGCGTTTTTACAATACTATTTGGAAGGCTTAGCTGGCGACGCGTCCCTGACCGTCCGACGCACGGCGCCTCCTCTGGGCCGCGCCAGTTACCGCCCGATACATTTTATCAACCATCGCCCTGCTTACGCTGCTATTATATGTCTGGATCAATACCCATATTATCACGGATATTTTCTTTGAGACAGGCGAGGATAGCGGTAAACAGTGTCCCTACATTGAATAATAATATAGGCATTAAAACAATATAGTGAATATAGTTTTTCCTTCTTCCTCGTTTCCTCACTCCTGAGGATCGCGACCATGCACTAACAGTCTCCACCGGGTGCGGTCAGTGTACCGCACGGTGCATGCTGCCACCCACCGCCGTCTTTATTGCGTGAGAACATCTTGCAGGTGACCTTAGGCTACAATGAGGAACAGAATGCCATGTAAAGTGAAGTCATTGTTGTAGGTAGCTCCAGACTTAGTTCTCGTCTTGATTGGTCACAGCTTCCGCAAATTATGTTCGATGGTGTCACAATACCCATAAGCAAAATTGTTAAAAATCTGGGGATCTATATAGACTCCAATCTTACTTGGGGCCCACAACTGCAGGAACTCAGTCGCAAGATTTTTGCATCGGCAGGATCTTTGAGAAGGCTACGCAATTTTCTGCCAACGGCCTTTAAAATTGCACTTGCACAATCCCTTCTCCTTCCTATATTAGATTATGCAGACGCCAGCTTCTAGCTATCTTGATCTTACTGAGAGCCAACTTGATAAATTTGAGCGCCTTCAAAATTTGTGTATAAGGTTCATATTTGGTTTACGCAAATATGACCATGTTTCTGAATTTCTTGTAAGACTCAAGTGGCTGCCAATCCGCCATCGCCGAAATGCTAACATACTATCGCTTTTATACAATTTTCTATATAATCCGACAACTCCCTATTACCTAAAAAAACGGTTTGAATTCCTTCATGAAACGCATTCGAGGTTCCTAAGGTCGTCAGAGAATCTGAGGCTGAAAACACCAATGCATTCCACAAACTTCTTTCATAAATCCTTCACTAATCAAGCTGTACGCTTGTGGAATGCATTGTCTGTTACGGTCCGACGTGCAAAGACGTTGCATTCTTTTAAAATAATGGTTAAAGATCACTTTTTCCTGGTTGGATAAATAATAATTGCTGTCATAATTGGATTGAATTAGATTTAGTATGTGGTAGTATTGTATAACATATATATATATATATATATTTATATATATATATATATATATATATATATATATATATATATATATATATATATATATATATATAACTTTAACTTTATTTCTTTCTCAAAAATACAAACATGCTCTTATGACTAATATTACAATAGTTAATAAATGTGTAGGTATGTTTGAGAATAGTACTATTGGTCCCCACACTAGGCATAGCCTGTATCGTGAGGTAAGAGTACGAACGAAGAATAATATAAAAAAAATGAAATTAATAAAAGGTAAAAATAAATCATTAAATTAATATGGTTCACAGAAAATGAGCGTGCGTGCGTGCGTGCGCGCGCGTGTGTGTGTGTGTGTTATATATATATATATATATATATATATATTTGTTGTTTCTTCCAACGTACTGGTTGTCTGGAAGAAATTGCTCTTAGCAATAAGGCTGCCAATTGTGCCTCTATCTTAAGATAATATCACATTGTATTTCTCTGTTCGCTGGTGTACAATAAAGAATACTCTATCTATCTATCTTCCCTGACCACGTCGTCCGGTCATTTGGATTAGAGGACTCTGAACATGATGTACCGCTTTTAAATATTGTTTGTCTATTCCATCGATATATCATAACATACACACTCCCGTTCAAAAGTTACACTAAAAACGCCCCAAATGCCACGTGAGTTGGTGAGTGAGTTATGAAATAAAGATAAATTAGGGCATATTGTACCTTACTCGTATACACATAAAGTATTTGCAAAACAATGTACAAAAAGAAATAAAATTTTGCGACCGAGCTCAGCGATAGCTCACAAAATGAGTGGTCATTATTAACTTGTGTTAATAATGACCACTATGTGTGGCAGTACAGTGACAGTATAATATTTTTTATTTGTACAGTACACACAAATATATATTTAAACTTTGTAAAATGTGTTGTAAACATAATAAAGGTACTTTTAGGGTAATGTATTTTTTTATGAAAGAGTCGTACCCCCTCTAGAATTTATTCGTGTCTTGGGTGCGTTAACAAACATGAAAATTGACATACACGAATACCCAGACTGAAACAAAAAATTGTAGAGATTTGTCCCATGCGGGACTCGAACCCGCGACTATTAGACACAGTGGATCAAGAGGCTTAAGCTCTTAATCACTGCGCTAAATCGTCCGTTGAATGTGAATCTAAAAAAGATTTTTATTTGATATTGAAACTAGTACTGGTATCATATATTTTGTTCAGGTCATTAGGCACAACACCCTATGCTTTAACATTTTTATTCAATATAAATCATTAAAAGGCAATTTAAAACTAAGAACCCTCACAAAAGAAAACAAATGCACGCGAACAGCACGGACAAACGTTATCATAGTTCCAATTCGCACAAAATATGCATTAATTAGCCACTCAAACCTTTATGGTAAATTAAAACAGTATCTTCTGAGATCAGCGCGTTACATAAACAGATCAAACGCGGCTGACGGGTGAATTTAATCTGAATATTGGTATAGATTATCCAATCATTAAGATTACCTGTAAACTTGGAACAGCCCATTTTTTAATCTATCAAAGCCTTTCGCCTATACATATCCTCCTTACAAAAGTGATTTGAACAAATCACTGTAAACGCGCTAGGTATACAGTATCATTCATCTGAACTCATACTTACTGAAAGTAAGAAATCCTATCCTTTTTTTGTTACTTTATTTGTATAATTTTTCCAGTTTCTTATTGCACAACTCGACTTGTTCGTCGTTGCGGTAAACAAGCGTCTAAAAGCGAACCAAGGTCAGTTTTTTAGTACCGCCCACTTTTTTCTCCCTTCAAGTGGTGCTATTTTTCGAGCGGCGTGCGTGCATCTACCTATATTCGATCGATGGTCTATTCGTTTTGTGCGGGCATCAAGCAAAAACAGTTAACTCGATTTTAATGTCTTTCACATTTGGATAGCTTACAGTCTTATTAAATCGATTAAGTAGGACTGCATGACAAAACTCACACAGGATTGAAAAGCTGTATCAGCTCAATACTGGTTTAAAGCTTATAAATACTGGTTCACGCGGGCGCAATAATAAATACAACTGAAAATGTATCTATCTAGCTTGTTTCGAGAATCTACTTCAGTGGAAGCACCAGTGAGTTAAATGCAATTCCACATAAGTTATAAGAAAGATAACATAGATTAACCGAGGTGCGTCGCTGCAGGGGCGAATGCAACCGCACGCACCTCGGGATGGACGCATCCGGATTCTATAGTAATGTCCCTACACAAATACGACGGCTACGGGAAAAATCGGTTCGGTAGTATCTATCTATCTTCGACCGAAAGACGCCCACTGCAAGACTAAGGCCTCTCCTAAAGACCGCCAGAACGACCGGCTTTCTGCTGTACGCATCCAAGTTCTATAACCGCAACCTTCGCCAGGTCATCGGTCCATCTTGTAGGGGGCCTGCCCGCTCCACATCTTCCAGTACGTGGTCGCCACTAGAAAACCTTTCTGCCCCAACGGCCGTCAGTTTTACGAGCGATTGCCACCTTAGTTTAGCAATTTTGAGTGCTATGTCAGTGACTTTGGCCCTCCTGCGGATCTCCTCCTTTCTGATTCGATCTCGCAGGGTAGTTCCAAGCATAGCTCTCTCTATTGCCCTTTGGGTGATCTTGAGCCTTCTTATGAGGCCCATTGTAACCGACCATGTCTCGGTGCCGTAAGTCATCACTGGCAACACACACTGATCAAAGACATTTCACACTGCGGTATTTGGGAGGAGAAGATGTGTTACGTCATTTCCCGAACGCTGCCCAGCTGAGCTGGATTAGACGATTGACATATTTTTTTAAGTCGGACCTATTATTTGTCCCAGGTATATATAATCGTCAACGACTAAGTGTAGAGTCCCCAACCTTTACAGAAATGAGTATTACATGGACATTTGATATAATCTTCGTCTTGTCCATGTTCATTTTAAAACCCACTTGTTGAGAGACTACTGAGGTCGTCGAGCATGCTACTTAGGTCTTCCAGATTATCAGTCATGAGCACGATATCATCGGCAAATTGAAGGTGAGAGATGTAATCGCCGTTGATGTTGATACCTAGTCCTTTCCAGTCCAGAAGCTTGCAGACGTGTTCCAGTGCGGCGGTGAACAGTTTCGGAGATATAAAGTCTCCCTGTCTGTCTGTGCAGTTGGAGAGGATTCGAGCTCTGGTCCTGAAGGCGGCCTGACATGATAGCGTCTTCGTACAAACTCGTCAGTACTTCGATACACCGCTAGTCTACTTGGCACCGCTGGAGAGACTGCATTACAGCCCAAGTCTCGATCGAATCAAAGGCGTTCTCATAATCCACAAACGCTAAGCATATTGGCAGGTTGTACTCTTTTGTTAGTCACTTCACTCAGTCTTCTGTACGACTTGTCGCAGCGTAAGTATGTGGTCTATGGTGGTGAACCCTTTTCTGAAACCGGCTTGTTCGGGAGGCTGGAGGACATCGAGTCTGCGCGTGAGACGATTCGTGATGAGTCTCGAAAACAGTTTATAGACGAGGCTCAGAAGTGAGATGGGTCTATAATTTTTCAAGAGGATTTTATCACCCTTTTTGAAAAAGAGAACCATCGCATTTCCGCGCCATGACTGTGGCGTTTTGCCCTTGAGAAAGACGGTATTAAATAGCTTCTGGAGAGCCCTCAATATCGGCTTTCCCCTTGCTTTGAGAAGGTCGACTGTTATACCTTCATAGCCTGGCGCCTTGTTGTTCTTGAGCTGTTTGAGAGCCATACTAATCTCGTACAGACGATGGCCGAGATATCTTCGGCATAGTGTCGGGTCAAACTCGCTCTTGGGTCTTTGGCCGGATTGCAGAAATGTGGTTGTACTGATGTGTATAGCTGGCTCGCTGGTCTTCATCTTAGTCAACCGGCTCTGTCCGCTAGACAGATCTCTTGCAAACACTTTGGAGCCTTTGTTGTGCTCGATATTGTCTCTTGTTTTATAGGTATTGTACTCGCGTACAGCGCGAATCAGGGCCTTAGAAATCTGTCTATTGAGCCGCTGGCATTCGGAAACTTCTTCTAGACCCTGCAGGATCATCCTGCGTTTTTCCTCCATAAGCTTGAGGGTAATGCCTAAGAGATTGTTAGTTCTTTTTATACAATGGGTTTTAAAGAACTTATGCCCCACCGTATGGACAGTTTTCACTACCCTGCTGCTGTAATCCTCCATGTAAATGCACTCAACTAGACCTTGTGGATCACACAAAGATTTGTCCCGTGCGGAATCGATCCCACGACTATTAGACACAGTGGGCGGAGCGGACTAAGCTCTTAACCACTGCGCTAAATCGTCCGTCAACCTTCGAAGCGATTCTGCAGTTCGAGCTGAAAGCTATCAAGATCCTCAATCTGGAGAGGTGCTTGATATTTAATGTCCCTCTCACTAGTTCGGTAGTAGGTTTTTTTAATTGATTTCGTATTTAATGTGTAATATGCGATGTATTCGGTGTGTACACGGCACCTTTCCAACTTCAAACAGTATACGTATTGTGCTTATGTCTGGGACTGCCCTAGTTTTGAATCCGTAGCTCGGTCGGACAATGTGACGGGTTTTGCTATCCAAATATTACCAGTAATAGTTTGGAGTCCGGAATTGTGCACTAGGTAAATATTGTTTTTTTTTCATTTCACCCAATACAGAGTAAATGTTGAAATGTCGTCGTATGAATTGTTGTTGAGTCTGATGCTGTATTTTATAGTATGTTAATAGCTTTGCCATAAAAGTAGGCAGTTTACGTATGTTTAAAGCGTAGAAAACTATGGCTCGCTATTGATATATACGAGTAATTTGATAAAAAGAAATGAAATTCAGCAAAAGACTACGTGAATCGAGTGTCTAGGTATGAAATTATATATTTTTAATTAACCTGTACAATATTTACTTTTAATGCTTCGTTGGTCTAGTGGCAAAGCGCATCGCTTTGTTATCATGAGGTCCTGGGATCAAATCCTAGGTCGGACAAAAGTAGTTTTTCTAAAGGCAACTTCACAGTATGGGTCCGAAGTCTGGAATTGTGCCGGTATATGGCATATGGCTCGCCCCCTATTAAATAGGAGCTAACATCGTCGGCGAAAAGTTGATGTACTCAATATACCTCTGCCAACCCCGTTGGGGGAATATAGGCTCGGCGGAGTTTAATATTTACTTAAAACATATCCGGAATTCCAAGCACGAAGAGACCAAATAAATAGTTTACTGCATAATGCGACTGTAATGCCCCATCATAAGGCTAAATAAAATATTCTGATTACGTTGGGCGCGGCGAGGGTCGCCAAGTCTTTAATAACGTACCTATCGTACGTTACTTTAATAAACTATAAAAAGTATTTTAATACGTTATTTCTACCGCACCATGCCTGAAATATAACCGTACTGTACCATGCCTAAAATTGTCCTGTCCGTTCTTGTAACATTCAGCGTTTGTCGAGAAGGTTTTCTTGATGATGACAAACTGTAGGAAAACGGGAAACTGATCAGTATGAAGTTTAATAAAAAATTAGTTAAGTACTCATTTATTTTAATTTGAATTTTGATGGTAGTAATCAAAAGGATTGAAATACATTTCATGTTGGTAATAGCACAAAAATATGTTTTTAAACATATAAAGAAATAGCTCTAGGAGACAACCTTTTTAGAAAAAATCGTCTTTGATTGCTAATACGAGATAATTACAGGATAATTCTTGTAGGAATGGTAGTAACCCTACTGGTTACAGCAACGCGGAAAGCTCCGGGAAGGCGACTCTACCCGACATGTCGTAATTCGGGGCGGGTAGACAGTACGGCGCAGGGGTGGGCGGGGGTGGACAGGGCCCGATACTAAACTGCTAAGTTCGAGGCCCCCGCTGGTGGGGGGGGGGGGGGGGGGCTTAGCACACAAAATCCTAACTCGCGTGTTGCGGCCCGTTTCTTACTTTTTACAACAACTTTATAATATTAGAGATTTAAAAATTCTTCCGTAGTTGAATGAGAAGTCTTAAATAATAATAAATATAACAGCCTATACCAACAGTATAGATTGTTATATTTATTATTATTTTAATAAAGCCTTGGCCCAGCAGTGGGACACCACTGCTGGGCCAAGGCCTTATCGCACAAATCGAGATTAGGTCATGCTCCACCACTCGGATCCAGTACGGATTGGTAGAGGCCGGTTTGTAGCCATCTGCTGTTGGAACTTATCAAGGTGCCTATAAGGCTTCCAACTTGGCTTAACGACTACCGCACTAAATGTTAACTGAGGCTAAAGCCTTTATATACCTTCCAAAGCACGGAGACGCTCGATTCTGAAAATGCTTTAAAGGGTCACCATGTCAGACCGATCGAGCCAAACGCTGCTAATCCTTGGGGATCGCTAACAACGTCGCGGTTGGGGCTACAACCGCTACGAAACTCTTAAAATACCTCAATATAATTTTGTAATAACGGCTTTAATCAAATCTAGATCTTGCAATGCATGATTCCCGATGACGTTTACGTTCCTGAGATGCGGGGCTATTCCATAATCTTTTGTGACATATTCTTGGATCTGCATTGTTTTGAACTTGGATTAGACGAACTAGACAGTCCCAAATAGCTATCCAAGGTATTTTACTGGAATACCTTTATGTCCTTTACTGTATATAGGAAGCGATAAGGGAAATTATCAGTTCCCAGAATCCGTTAATTGAATAAGTAGAAATAACGTTTTTTGTTGTATGAACAAGCCGCGCCTGTCCTACTTGTTTGCTATATTTTTGAGGTAATTTTATGATCACAGTAGAACATGTAAATATAGTAGGTTGTTTGCGGCATGGTTTAGTGGTCGAAGCGGGGGCCAGTCTGGTCCCGCGCGGGACCAACCATTGTGTGCAGGTGAAGTTGGTGCCTGTACACGCACTGCACACGATACAAGAATAATTCCAAGTATTAGGAATGTACATACTTACCTATTATGAATGTTCTTCTTAAAAATCATTTTTTTTTATTCATGTAGACCAATGATTACTTAAGACTCTTATGACCACCCATTCGAAATGTCATTCCGGTGGAGAAGGGCAAGATACTCCACGGTTACTGTAAAAATGAGTATTATAAAGTACATGTTCCGTCAGGCTACTTTCAACTACCGGCGCTGCAATCACAGGCTACACGAAGGGATCCCCTTGTGCTGACCATTTAATCTCATAGACACTTAATTGTCCAACTTTCAGTGACTTTTAGAATGTGACAAACTAACATTTCAACAATAAAAGATCACGGGTCTTCAAATTTTTGGATTCCTTAATCCACGCTAAAAATTATTCCAAGATTTCGCAGCGCAGGCAGGCGATCGTGGAAGGCTCCCGGCGAAGCGACTTAGTCCCTCCCTCCGCTAATATCCCGCTCTATGTCGACGAATAGCTTCAAAGCCTTGAACTGGACGGCACGTAATAACGCTTCAAATGATGGGATTCTGCCGTATATTTGGTTTCGTAATTCAATTTGACCAAATCACCAAACCCACGACGTATGCGTGGCGGTGCTTGCCAACACAAAGAGTCACTGGACCGTTTATCGTATCCAGTTCTGTACTCATCTTATAACTCAAACACATGTATTCTGTAACGTTGTACCAACATCGCACATGCAAAAACACTGAGTTGTCACACACCATCGATCAAATATAATTCGATGGTGTACACGGCTTATTTATTACACTTTTTTTCCTTCTAGGGTCGCGCTAATTCGTGGCCGGCGTCGAGTGGACCACGCTGAGTCACGTGGACCGAGTTTAATTTATATTGTTTATTTATAAAACGTGGCAGCATCCTAGTAATTGTTCTGGACTCGAAACAAATATGTGTTCCGTGCGGAGTCGGCCCTGCGACTGCTCGGCCAACTCGGAGGAAGCGCCTAGCCATCTTCTCTATTGAAATTAGGATGTTTTTTACCCGTTCGGGTTAACGAACACATAGCTGACATTGAATCGCTCAAAAAAGTCTGCAGTCTGTGAACATGTTCTTGACCGCACCCGCCATAACATCAGATTTGATAGACCACAAATCCTTGTGAAAGAACACCTATTCCTACCAAGGATGGTTCACAAGGCTATTGAAATTTAAAAAAAACATCCTAAGTTCAATTGAGACGATGGCTGGGTGCTTCCATCGACTTGGGATCCGGTAATTAATATATTCAAATCCAAAACCAAGCATAACACTGCAAGACCTCAAGACACCGTGAGCTCATTCTGCGTAGATCGGACCAACAAAAATAATTAAGAAGATTGAGGGGTACCTGGAAGAACTATGCCCTTTGGACGTCTAACACTTCAGTCCTTTCCGTGACTATGGGGGCTGCAAAGCACTCGAAACGTTGGGAACTTAAAAATTTAGTTAGTTAGTTTTGTTTCATTAGTAGAGTAACCCCTACACCCTATGTGTGTTTAGGTTTTGTAATTTTCCGTTGAAGAAAACCGCCCAATAGCCATTTCGTCATCCCCCGCTGAAGTATTTGAAAGCATCCTCCACGAAGACATATACACCCACGTTGACAAATATCTTTGTGAAGAACAACGTGGTTTCAGGAAAAAGAGATCGGTTAACACCAACTCTCGTTGATTATGTCTCCACACGGTTAGATCAAGGTCATGAAGTGGAAGTACTCTACTTTGACTTCCGAAAAGCGTTTGATAGAGTTAACAATGACATACTGCTGACGAAGCTTAGTGGTATTGGGTTCGCCCCGCGACTTCTCCGATTCATGGCTCATTATCTGTGCGGTCGCTAGCAGTATGTCATACTCGGAATATACGCATCTCGACCCTATCAAACAGGTTTCGGAGTAAATCAGGGATTTTAGGACCTTTATTATTTTTAATAATGGGCAATGATCTCTCTCGTGGTCTCTTAATACGGCCAAGTGCCTCCTCTACACAGATGACCTTAAACTCTACTTTGAAATTAACTCAGAATCCGATTGTATTGCGGTCGAGAATGATATTGACCTTGTTCTTAGGTGGAGTTCTGAAAATAGAATGGAGTTTAACTTGTCTAAATATTGTGTAATGTCCTTTGGCCGAATGCGCCATCCGATAATCTATGAGTGTAAAATAGATAATAGCATACTTGTTCGAAAAACAACCATGAAAGATCTAGGAGTCGCATTCGAAAACTTACATTTCACAACCACGTTGTAACTTTTGCTAAAGAGTCATTTCAACGGTTGGGATTCGTGCTTTGAAATATTAGAGAGTTTTAGAACGAATATGCGCTCAGAATTAAATTCAATGCCTTAGTTCGAAGTAAACTTGAATCTAGTTCTTTTTTTTGGAACCCTTATGAAAGCAACTACGCACTCATGTTAGAAAACGTCCAAAAATATTTTCTAAGATATCTGTATAAACGGTGCTACATATATTATCCATACCTTTTCCTACTAAGTTTTTTATTGGGATGTCTCGGTTACAACTCGCTGAAAGTTTCTAGGAACAACGATCAGATCATCACTATCTGCAGGATTCTTCACGGGCTGTCTGACGCGCTCGACCTGCATAATGAGCTGGCTCGGTTTTTCGGCCCGCCCCGTCTCCTGGATTTTAATCCTAACTGTGATGTGCTTGCTGATGGATGGTCGAAAATTTTATACGAATGCCAGAGGTTTTGTGAGAAGGATGAATGAAGATTGATACTCTTGTGTTAAATTCATGTTTAATTGTTTATAGATATTAATGTAAATAATGTTTAGTTAATTATTCTAAATGCTATATAACCGTGCTAATTAATTAAATTGTTTTTAAGTATAAGTTTGATTAGATATTTTAGTCGGTTTGTTAATTATACAGTTAATCAATCAATCAATCGGATTAACTACGAATGAAATACATAATGAATTGTACACGTACAAACGATTTGCGTAGGTAATTCCAACGCGGGTCGGTCGGGCCGAGTCATTCGTTGGCACTCGTTGTCCGACACTGGGCTCTGGTGTGGCGATAAATTAAAGCAATTAAACGCGATTACCCAAACTAGGAAATAGTTATACACAAGTTGTTTTCTATCTTTGGGAGCATTGTGCTCCACGTACCTACTTTCAAAGATCTGAATTGATTTTGCAAATATGTAGATGATATGAAAATGTTTATTCAGAGGATATTACTAATCATGGCAATACTAACAGAGACTAAAAATACCCTATACAACAACCAAGTCAACAAGTAAATTAAAAGGGGTTTGGTCGAGTGTTGTAATACAGCCTCTTATCCGGAGCGGAAAATTAATGGAAAGAGAAAAATTATATCGCACCTTGTTTTTAACCGACTTCAAAAAGCAGAAGGTTCTATGGTTATAAACAGAAATGTAATATAGGTATATAAATATTAATCTATACATATAATAAAACTAAGGAAGTCGTGTCTGTACCTTTAAAATTATTAGAAAACAACAGGGGTACCATATCATCAATGTAAGAGCCAATTCTACAATTTTTGTCTTTCGTGTCTGTTTGTCTGTCTGTCTATCTGTCCAGGGATATGAACCATCATCACGCAAACACTACCAAGCAGATTTTGATGAAACTTTGCAGGCGGATACCTTAAAATGTTGGCTAACATATTGTACTCGTATAGTATTTATTGCCGAAAATCAAAAAGGTTTTTCAGAAAAGACGAAAATAAGAAAAACATTGAATTTCTAAAAAGACACTACTCCAAACATGTTTGATGGATTTAAATAAAATTTTGTGTTGTAGCCTGCACAAAAGGTCACAACTATGTATACTTACATTTTCTAAAAATCTAACAGTTTCTGAGGAAAGAAAAAAAGGTCGATTTTGATAAATCATTATTATCATGAAAATAAACGAAACATCGAATTTTTAATAATACACTTTTCTCCTGTTTGATGGATTTCAATGAAATGTTGTGTAATTATAATATATATTTGATGTAGATACTCAAATACGTTTTCTTGCATGAACTGATGATGCCATCAGGATTGTCTCTTCGGGAGTAAACGATGAATGACCTGGACACGAAACTGCATATTCATTTGTTTAAGATACCGAAACATGATTTTGATCATAAACATGAACTGTGTATTCTAACGAGAAGACTGACACGAAATGTACTAACAAAACTATGTTACAAACTTAACTCTCATACAAATTAGAAAGAACTCAACGGTTTGCGATACTGACTCTTACTTTGCCTTTTTTAAATATTATTACGCAAGATATTTGGTAGGGTAGGCAGAGAATATTTCAATCAAAGCCATTTTACCAATAATTGTCTATCTATATTATCACGCCAGATCCCTTGCGGGGTGGGCAGAGAGAACAGAGTTCCAACAGGTTCTTTCCTTACATACCTCTCTGGCTTCCTCCACTCTCATAGTTCGTCTCAATCACGCTCGCCGGTTACGGAGACTCTTGACTTTTCCTTCAGATAAGACTCGGTTTATTTGGTCGTGGTAAGATAGTCTAGGTCTTCCCCGGTACCTGCATCCTTCCACGAATAATTATAATAATAATAAATAGATAAATTGGTATTCCTTCCCAAAACAGTACGTAGGTATTGTGTATTAAGTGTTTTTTTTTTCTGAGATGGCGTTAGCGTTGAATAAGATCGCACTATGGATTATATCATATTTTACAAAAAAAAACACCTGTACGGGCTAATACGGAACCCGTTGATAGAGAAACGATAATCTGGTGGGAGTTAATGGAATATATTTGATAATTATTAAAGTTATCGCTACACGGTTCTTGCGGGATAGCTGTTATTTCTTTATACTAATACGATTGAACGGATTTAATTAACACCTAATATGAAGGTGTCTTATTTCGTAAAATAATAAACACACACACACACACACTATCAGCCTATACTGCCCACTGCTGGGCAAAGACCTTCTCTCACAAATCGAGGTGAGAGAGTTCAAGTCATACTCCACCACGCGGACCCAATGGGGATTGGTGGAGTCAGGTTTGTGGCCACCTGCTGTTGGAACTTATCAAGCCTATAAGGCTTCCAACTCGGCTTAACGACTACCACATTAATTGGTAACCGGGACCAACGGCTTAACGTGCCTTTCGAAGAAAGGAGACGCTAGAATATGAAAAGGCCGCATCGGTCACCCATCTCAGGCCGACCGAGTCGAACGCTGCTTAACCTTGGTGATCGGTAAGAACACAGCGATCTCACAGCCCTACCAGCGCAAAAATTCGAGGCTCCTGCATGATAGCTAGCTGTTATTTTTCATACTTAAATGGCTGAACAGTCCTGAATCTTCGGTCGTGTAATAATAAGACAAGAATATACGATACTCCCCGATAAATGACGACGCTTTTGATTTTTTTATCGGCCTACGGGAAGGTCTTAAAATATGAATCTTATTTTGTCTAAATGAAAGCCCTACAATCCTCTGATTTTCTTCTTCCCTTACAAGTGGCTTGAAGAATGGGGATTTTTTAAAGTGGCTCTACAACGAAAATTTACAAATTTTTAGGTAAATTTTAGAGCGTAGATCGCTCAACTTACTTTATCAAGTAGTTAAAAAGGTACGATGCCCGCACGCGAAAAAAACCAAAATTGTTGTGTCGATCTGTGATTTAGAAACAAAGATTTTCTCTTAAGCTATTTGCATGACAATAAAACCCAACCACACACATTTTTACATTTTTCTTCGTCTGTTTGTTTCTCCGTTTTAATGTCTAGAACGGCGGAACTAATTTTAAATGGACTGACACTGGGAGATAGAGGACTTTTCAGACATGATTTTTGACTACTATTTAAGGCAACTGCTAGTGCCGACTCGAGGACCCTCGCAATTAACAAAAACGCATATAAGAAGCGAATGCGGTAAATTAAAAGACCAAAGTTACAATATCGTTGCAACTACTTTTTATCCTAAAAAAATGCACGATTCCTGCGGAAAAGCTTGTATATCTCCATACGAACACGGCTTAACGGATTTTAAAATGAAAATATAGAGGTATCTTACGTGTAGGAGGTGCCACAGGATCTAAATTATACCAGAAAGACCTACATATCTACGTCAAATTACAAAATAAACGCGTGCTAGTGATATAATAAAAATCGAAAACATACTGTGACATAAAATGCTAACATTGCTGCCCGTGACTATACGTTTCATAAAAGCTTAGCTCATTTTACCAAAGTTCCAATAATGGGTTATATTTAGGAAATTTTATTCTTCTCTTTCTTCTCTTCTATAGGCTGATAATGATGATTATGATTATTCTCTTTAGGTCGGGTTGTATGTAGGGATGATTCATAAAGAGAAGGATAAAATTTCTAAAAGATTCCTAATAAAAATCTAAATAAAAGTGGTAAACGAGAAGAACCCTGCCGCACGTGCGCGAGCGCCTACTCCCTGCGGGGCGCTTCCCGGGCGAGGAAGAAATGTTACAATCAGCTAACACCGCAGCGCGGCTCCCGCTCGCAACTTAACAAAATTATCCCACTTTAACGCACTCGGCCGCTCCGCTGCGGCCTTATCTCAACATTATCTCCCCTTCTCCGCAAAAAATATGCCAGGTAAAAAAACTTGGTTTCTTGGCAAATCATTTCTTGTTCTGTCTTTCTACCATTACGAACATCCATCATCGGCCAGATTTTGGTCTCGAGGTCGAGATTCTAACATAATTTATTTCTAATCAGTGTCATAATGGTAATTAAGGTATCTTTCCGGGACGTTCGTGTTTACTTGGTTACAGTACTGCATTAGTTCACAAGCGGTTTTGCAAGCTAAATCAGAACCTGTTTACGAGCTAGTTTATGAAATTTCAACTAAAAGTCAGTGAAAATACTTAATGATCATTCTTGTAAATACTGAATCATTGTTGTGCTCATGGGACAGTTGCGCCTTATCTTCGTCGCCTCCGATAACCATGTCTGCGGTGACCGGTGAATCCGACTGTAACTTGAGGTCGAGCAATTTTCCTGCTAGTGGTTCACCCCGCTCAATCGTTACTACAGGAAAACCCTCGGTCGCAAAAACAATTGTGTGGTGTATTGACAGCGGCGTTTATTGAAATTGTATTTATTCATTTGAATATAAAATGATTTTATGACTGCATAAACTAGATTTTATTGCTGCTAAAACTAATTAATATCTTCGGCGGATTGGCAGCGTGTAACCATTAATCTTCAAATTAAATAAAACATTAGTACCTAATTACATTGGTAAAATTGGTCGTTAACTTATTAATGTCTTCTTCTTTCCCGCAATTATGTTTCGAATTGCCTTCTAGTTTATCATAATTCGGATGATTACTGAGGCGTACACGATCCGGCTGGTAAGAATAGTCTTGATAATGAGAAAACTAACCCTAAGCATAGGCTTAGGGTTAGTTTTCTCAAAGTACACAAATGTTAGTGTTGTAGTGTGGCGCAAAGCACGAGAAGATTACCAGCTAATACGATTCGTACATCTGCAGTATGAGACCTCGCGCGGGGCTTCGGCGCCCACGCACCGGCGACTAGCTATTCCGCGCGGTTTCAGACTTAGCACTAACAGGTGAAGCTACAGTTAGTAAATATTATTTATCTATATGCAGGGTCGTATTATTTGAGCATATAGAACAGTTAATAGAATTTCGAGCAGTTATTGTCATTTTAGTAAGCTTTACAGTCATACAAGGATCTTTTGGCCAGCGGCTAAATTCAGAACTAACGCTGTCATCAAGTGAAATTGACATTTCACTTGATGACAGCGTTGAAATGACCTTCATGACAGTCGCAGAGTTGCCGTTTCCTATGAAATTACCCAAGTTTTTTTTAATTATTAACCGTGGGGACCCACCTGTTGAAATATTTCCCTGGAAGTAGGAAAATTTTAGTAAATGACCCTAATTTCACACCAATCCCCGTATCAATGTCATCCACGGGCCAAAAGATCCTTGTCGCGCTATAATCATGTCTATAGGCATACCCATCCCTTTAAAATGGCCTTTGGCTTATACCGATGGCAGATAGTCGATGTAAGTGGCAGACGGCGCTGCGTTGGCATTCGATACGCAACGGGGCGAGCGGACAGCCGTACATCGGAGGAGCTAACCTCACTGCATTCCATGTGACAATATTAATCTCCGACTATTGTGAACATCCTCTGATGATTTGCTACCACAGTTAAGATATCGAGAAAGATCAGTGTACCGTGATATGAAAACGAAGATATACTCACCTTTCACCGTTACCAGCATCGAAACGGCCATCCCAAAAAAACCTAATCGCCGATTGATAATACATTTATACTATAGAAAATGTAATTATCGCAAACCGCTATCAATACTGCGAATTGTAACGAATTTTAATACAATACATGTTTCCTTATTAAAAAAGAATTGAAATATCAATTTACTTAAAAACTTAACGAATCCCCCACTAAAATTAACACTTTTTTCACTAAAAATTCTCTCTTAGTCTTGTTTATGTCATTATAGAAATTCATTGTTCAAGTTTTAGCTTTTTAGTTTCAACGATTTATTCTGGGCGTTGATATCAGGCCAGTCAGAACAAATAATTCATATATAGATAGATAGATTACACTCTTGAAAAGAAAAGCTCGTCTGCACCGCGATAGGGTAATAAAATCGCATTTATCTCTCTCTGTACACGATGTTTTTGTTGAAGATAATACTAGCAACATTATTACTTTAGATTTTAGTTCAGTTTTTTTTTTAATTTAGTTAACACTCCTTTGCTTAAAAGTAGCATGAAGTTGCGCCGGCGCGGGCTCCGCTCGCGTCTTCCACCTCAGTTATGATATCCTCCTCTATATTATAGTTTGTGTAAGACTGCAGAAGCACTGCGGCGCGTTTGGTTTTATTGTCTTTCAATATCAATAAATTAATGTGGTGTTGTGTCTTCGTGCGATTTATATCAAGAGTTCAATGATGCCGGTTGCGTTGACGTCAAAATATTGAACAAATAAGTTTAGTTAGTTAAACCAATTTGTCGTACAAGCTAATAGTCCCTTGGATTGAATGAAAATTTTAAAACATCTCCGTCCGATAAAATTAAATTATATAACCTAATAATTACGTAGTCTGGATTTTAAATAACGTTGAAAGGATCTGTCGTGATAATATCGATAGATTAAATCCAAATAACAATTAATTGTAATGTACGATATTTCGAGTCGCCATTTATAATTGAAGACTGTTATAACACAAAATAATATGTAATTCGGTATTGCTGGACTGAAAATCAAGTACATTTCTGAAAGTTATTGAGATTCGTTTATTTTTTACCACTGGAGAATGACAGAACAATTCAGCTTGTTATATTAATGGATGACGTAATTATTGAGCCATCAACAACGTAAAGTTTTAATTTATGTAAGCCAAAAGGTATTTATAGATAGAAAATAAATGGAGAAGGATAAATTTGCCGAATCATATTATGTAATGTGCTGGTTTATTATAAAAATTAAATATAAGATTAAGACATAAAATAATAGTGATAATGTAAGAGTACAGAATCAGAATCAGAGGTTTATTTGCAAACATAGGTACATAAGTTGGTGGTTGGTACAATTAAATAGTCCTATGTTTAGCTCTACGAGCATACAAATATAGTCAGATGTGTGTGGGTTTGTGTGAGTGATGTACGCTGTTGGCCGCGAGGCCTTTACAGCTTCACCGGACTTAAAGGCGAGCGTGCAACCACTACGCTCTAGCTAGCCAGAAGGGCAAGGGGCGACATACTCGAGGGCGCCTTGAAGAGGCGCCCTCGAGTATGTGTAGGGGGACGAGTAGCTGTAGGGGGACGGGTGCAGTACTAAGTGCACCGGTCAACCGCCGGCTATGGGAGGGGATCTACTACTACGTAGTCGTCGTCGCCCGTATTCTGAGCGGAAAGAAGGGATGACAAAGCATCGGGGGGTCGGTGAGAACATGTCGCGGCCGGCGGTGGCGGCAGGGGTCAGGGGGGAGATCGTAGTCGGCGGCGGCTACGATTAACGGATTCGCATGGGTAGATGCGTTCGCGAAGTGTCGTGTTGTCGCCTTTTTAATAGAGGCGCGAATAGGTTCGAGACCTAGATCGGAGTGGAGATCGACATTCCGTACGAACCAGGGGGCTCCTACGGCTTTACGGAGGAAGCGGTTTTGAACCACTTGGAGTTTATCGATGTAAGAGGGGGCCGAATGCCCGAACACAACACACGCATAAGTCATGATGGGTCGAATGCAAGTTTTGTAAAGTGTCACCTTATTTCTAAGGGACATTTTACTCCGCTTGCAGATTAACGAATGGAGACGACCGAGCACAAAGGATGCTCGGTGACGGACCCGCTTGATGTGCGGGCCGAAGGACATGGTACTGTTTAGGGTGACCCCTAGATATTTGACCTCTTTGACCCAGGGAATGGGTCGGTCGAACATGGTCACTTGGCCGAGATTACTTCTAGGGCGGCGCAAATATAGTCAGAGTAATAACATCTATACATTTAATGAAACTGAAACATCGTCGAATCTGATAATTACCTGAGAATAATTAAAAAAATTTATATCAATGTCATTGGTCTTAACGTCATAGCAAAGAAGCAACAACGTCATAGTTATAGTATACTCAAAATAAATCGGAGTTATTACCACACCGTTTAGACTACTACACCCGCTATTAATGTCATTCCTATAGAAAATATTGTACTAAGTGCGCTATTTCTTATCACTCCAGAATATTCAGATAGTGAGTTAGCTAATGGCCGTTTTCAATATTCTACTCAAGGATAGATTTGCTTACTGTCAGTAGAATTTTGACAGATTTTCCATATAAAATATGTCAAAACTAATTCCGTAGTTGGTAAATCTATCCTGCAGTTAAATATTGAAACCGGCCGTAAGTGCGCACATGTTATCTCTTCTTTATATCTTATTTAATTTAGAAACACAATCAAGGTTTGTAAGGTCATCGGAAAACCTAAAGCTGGAAACACCAATGCATTCTACCAACTACTTTCCATAAATCCTTTTCTAATCGAGCCGTTCGTTTGCGGAATGCATTGCCTGTTGCAGTCCGATATGTCGTTGGCGTCCTTTAAAACAATGTTTTACATCACTTTCTTCATTTATAAACTTTATAAACTCAAACTCAAATGGGCAGGGTTTATACAAAATATTTTGTATAAACCCTGCGGGGGCGCTTACAAATAGTCCATTTACATTATTTTTTTTAAATCTAATTTAACTACTAATCTACCACCGGATCGGAACGCGGCCTCCACTGAGAAGATCCGGCGAAGAAACTAGCGGGCTTGACTTTTTTATTTACTTCTCTTTCTCTTTTTTCTTTCCCTTTTTTTAATCATATTGTGTGGATACAATGTTTAGGTTACAATTAAATAGTTTACGACCTAGCTCCAGTGTGGTGCCGTACCATCGAGATATGAATCTAATGATGTTATCCGTAAATTATTCATATCCGTATATATTGCACCCTATGCCTGTGCTGTGTGTAAAATATATTATGTTTGTGCATAGTATTGTATGTGTATATTTATGTATATAATATTGTATTATAACTATAATATATGTAGGTAATTTACTAAGTAACTAACTAACTATATCTGACGCCAGCTCTGGTATGCAGAGCGCACAGAGTTCCAACTGGTTCTTTTACATACCTCTCTGGCTTCCTCCACTCTCATAGTTCGTCTTATACATACTCGCCGGTTGCGGAGACTCTTGAATTGCCCTTCAGATACGACACGGTCATATGTAGGTAATATGATTACAATATTTTACCTGGGTTTATGGTGTACGCCACTAACTGCCCTATCCTACTTTGTGTTGCTTCTTCCGATGCATTGGTTGTCTGGAAGAAATTGCTTTTAGCGATAAGATCGCCTAGATGTGTTTAATATTGTTGTATGTTATTAATTGTAATATCACTTGTGTACAATAAAAATGACTCTATCTATCTATCTTAGTAATTAGATTAAAATACTAAACCAGCGGTATCCATTCATATCTATAACTTGGAAAAATCCATAAGGAGAGCCTCGACGTCCTAAACGAGAACCTTCATAAGTAATTAATAGCTGGGTTATTCCTTCGAATGACTCTCAACTAAAAAGTCGTAATTACGTTACCAAACATACCGCGCTCTTACACGCTGGAAGCAACACCTATTGCACATTCTACGAGTAAATAATTCATAGTCACAACCACAATAACAACCGCGAAATCTTAAACATTTTAATGTATAATATTATACTTGCCTATTTTACAAACGTTATGGTCGTCCCAGAGGTCAACGTAAAGTCAGTAGCATGTGCTGGTAAGTCACGCGACCGCCGCCTCGGTTCCACCTACAAGTCTGACTCTACAATGCGCCGAATAAACCATAAACTGTCGAGGAAAATATTTGTTTAATTGAATAGGCATGTTCTGTTTACCTGCTGGATGACGTCCAGCTTGGCCTGTACTGTGGGGAGGGTCTGTACGCGATCACTTTCGGACACCGTTTCATTGCGCTGTTCCGGCTTCGACTTTATTGATTAGACACATACTGGTCCGGCTTTACTTGTCCCGGGAATAAACTTAAGATAGCACTCCCGTGTCTGCACACAATATCTGTGCCCGCTGTTTAATCCACAATTTTGCCGTCACACCATACAAAACTGTATTCAGAGAAATATGTAAGTAACCGTAACACCGTTGAACGTTGCGTAGTACGCGGTCGGGACCTCTCCCGTAGATCTTTTCTTTTCCAAACAATGTTGTGACAGTTCCTTAATCGGATTATTTAATATACTACAGACGATTTGGCGCAGTGGTATACAGTTTAAGCCCTTCCACCCACTGGGTCGAAAAGTCGCGGGTTCGATTCCCGCACAGGGCAAGTCTTTGTGTGACTCTCAATTATTTGTTTCAGTGTGGGTATTTATGTATGTGAATTTTCATGTTTGTCAACGCACCCACTACACAGGGATAAATCCTAGTGTGGAGCTACGTTTTTTAAGGAAATACTAAATTAAACAAAATATATCAATGTGCAAAGTTTACAACGGTGGTGCCACGGGCGATATCTAGTTATTTATAATTTCAATTACTTACCTATGTATTTACCGCTCGCCTTATTAGTCTATACTTTCACTCACTTGGGCCTGTGCTTGCGCCGCCCTCTCGATGTCGCCCACCGCCTTTGATGAGATTTGTTAATATAAAGCTTTATATTTCTCTTTCATTATAATGGAATTTCATACATTGTAGAATGTTTTTTGAAATAAAACAACCCGCTGCTGCACCGGTGAATGAGCAGTTTTTTTTGAGTTCGCGAGCAACACTGTTATTAAATATCTCTCCCGGCGTATATGAATGAAATGTGATATACACACTCGCAGGGTATTTTTTGGCCGCGATGCACAAAGCTCGCGCGGCGCGGGGCGGCGCCGGGCGGCACGGGCAAGCTGCATAGTTCCGCTTTATACGTGACTACTAGTCGGAGGAAACTGATTCTGTATATTTCGGAATTTTATCATTCACGTCTGTGCTTCTGAAATATACAGGAAAGTTACGTACTGGTGCTGTATAGTTTGGAGTGTACGAGGTGAAAAAACTAATTACGAACTCTACAATGCCCGTTACAATCATATCTTAATTTTACTGGAATGAATCGTGCGAATCGTCACCTTCGAAAATATGTATGTAGGCTATTCTCACACATTCTATTTTGAGAAAAAAAAACAATAGGAAAAAAAGTACAGTTGTGTGTGTATATAAAATTCCGAAAATTTCTTAAAACTATTAGTGACATGAATTATTCGGTTGCTAAATTTCGTATATTTCACTAAAATAATTGAAATCACGATGTTAAAACACAATACAATCGTGCGAGTAAAATTCGTGCAAATCGACAACTGACCCACAATCCCTGATAAACTATTCATGACGATAATATATTTAATAAATTGGTGTGCGTTAAAATTTTAATTAATTTGGATTATGGATTAATGATAGAATAAATGAAACATGGTCATATCCGTGGTTGTGATAAAAAAATGGCAGATAATTATCAAACCTTATTTTTGGTTGGGAAAGATCTTGTTTTCTTTTTTATCAGTTCAGTCCTGGTACTGATGCTTGACCTGATGTCTTTGAATTTCAGAACATGTCTGTCTTGTCACTGAAATTGACTGCAAGCGTCGGAATACGCGTGAGATAGCCTTTCTAAATTCTTGAATTTGTTGGTCGGTTGTAACTTTCCAATGATTCGTTAAAGATTTAATATCTTCACTTCAACATCACTTTGGAATTAGACAAAGAACTACATTTCTAGAATAGTTCTTAATTTATTGAAACTTATTCCCATGTTAAGTAAGAGATTCGTCGTAAGTCGTGGCAAATACAAAATAGTTAGTAGTAGTTACACAATAGTGTTGCTGTTCGCTCAGCTTAAGTTTTTAATGTTATTTTCCCTATTTAAGAGTTTTATTGTGTAACTTGTATTTCGAACTACTTAAACGCGATTAATCCTGGCTTTGTAGAAAACGGAATTACGCCGCCCCAGCCGCAGCTTGCGCTCGCGCCTGGTATACGCAACTATGCGCAGTGCGGTGCTACAGCCACGGCGCTCCGCAACGTGTACTGAAGGTAAAAAAATTACTGTTGGTACACGCTGCACTAACTTGTCGTTGTATTAAAAAGTCGAGTGCGTTGTTTTGCAAAATAAATTCATAATATAGCGTCACATTACCGTCGTAAACTCTGATATTTGACGTTCGGTATAAAACAAAGGGTGCTAATTTCTCGAGAAGCGAGTTAGGTTTTATTTTGCCAGTCCGGCCCCCGCGCCACCGCGCTCCCCGCCCGCCCCGACGCACTCCCGTGGGCACAATTTGGCTCGCGGCCATTCGGTCGCTGATTAACCGACATGTATCGCCAATCATTTTGTGCATGTTTTAAATCACACGGAATTAAGCGACGATTAAATGTTGCGAATGATTGTCGAATTATATTGTGGCGTGGTTAAACAACGCTGTCAAAATCAAGCTAGCTAGTGGCTACACAAAAGTAATTATAAATAGTCTCTTTTCGCAAATAAATTAGGCGAAGAATAATTACATTTAATAAAATGACTTAAAAAGTTCGTGTATGTCACTCATCATTCAAATTTAAGTCATTCCGTCCGTCCCATGTCCACGTTACGAAATTCCAGCTGGTCTATACAACCAAACTACTTATAATGGCACTACTGTAGTGCCGCTCTCCACACAGGGAATGAAGGGTGGTCGAGGCGCGTGCACGTGACGCGCCGACCGACGCGCCCCGCGATCGGGATCGCGCCGTCATCCTCCTAGCTGAGCTGCGGGCACGCCGCAGTTAACTGATCCTTAGCGCTCGGCTGACGCCACTTATTTATGTTAAACAGCGATCGTATGGAATTTGTATCTCGAGCCGATTAGGCGGTAGACACTTGTGCTATCTCCCGGCAGTGTCGCCTTATTATGAAATAACTCGTACGTTGATTATCATCATCCTCGATAAGTTTTCTTAAAAAAGACAAATGTAAGCAAAATATTGCTTTCACCCGATTTTTGTCTCGGGATTATTAGCTTTACTGCCCTCTCCGTCTCTGCCCCCTATATAGATTTGTTTACAATTACTTATGTACGTATCTTTAGGAAAAAATATTATATTCCAGTCTGTATGGTTGTTACGCCTGAATAATTTATCGATGTTTACCGATCCTTCGTATGCGTCGCTTTTTGAAATGAATCTTGAAGTCGTTTAATACCCCATTCTAGAACTTGTCAAATGTATAGAGCATCGGCATGTTGCGGCAATGGCATCGCCCATTACAATGCTGATTATAAACTGTCTGACTCTCTTATAATGGATGTTGAAGGGATCGAGAGGACTTAAACTTAACTCTGGTGACGGTTTCCAGGGCAATGCCAGCGACAAGCTTAATTAATGATGTCCGATTACCTTATCTTATAACACCATGAATTGTCAAATTAGAAATGTAGTGATTACAGATACAAGCTGGTTTTCAGTTGAGCTAGATATTTTGCACGTATAAAGAGCTGTGGCTTTGCCACTAATAATGTTACCCTGTCGAGCCGCTGGCAACAGTGCAATACTTATACATACTAGTTCAATCAATTTCGTATGAGTGCAGTGTCGTTGAATTGAAATGATAAAAATCATATGACATGATTATTTCCTATGATCGAGCCGGCGCGGAGCCCGCGTACAGTCCGGGACGAGTGGTACACTCGCACATATATCGCTCTGCGTGTGACTTGTAATGTCAAATTCGCTTATTAATGATTCTAATACAAGTGACTATTTGTGTCCCGACTCATTTATCCCGATAACTGTATTACAATTCTAACAGAATTTTAGCTTCGTTATCTTTGATCACACGCTGGTAGGCTAAGCTGCAACTCCCTTCGATACTCGCATGAAGCGGCTGCAAGTAGAGTGGTCAAGGTCAAGGAAATGGTTAATTACACTAAAAATATTCTTTTTCAAAATTTAAATTTTAGATCTACTGGACTCACAATCAATATCATCTTAAGTATTTCTTGAAGAAGACTCATCACAGGGCAACAAAGACAAAAAGATGTAAAAAAAAATTTTGTCGAGGTAACTCAATCTCCCCTTTCTGCCTCTGACTGAAATCACACATTTGCTTGCCCGTTCATTTTATTATATAGGTATTTGAAAAGTCCGCTGCCAAACTACGCGATGTTTGCAACAATGTCGGAACGTTTTGTGTGTGTTGTGCGTCAAAGTGAATTTAAACGACTTTTTTCAATAAGCTTAGAACTAGAAGTGATCACGAGATCCTGGGCTCAAATCCTAGGTCAAATACAAGTGTAGTTTTTCTAACGATAACTTCCCAGTACGAGTCCGGTGTCTGGAATTGTGCCCGGTATATGGCAATAAGCTCGGCCCCTATTACATGGGACCTAACATCATCGGCGAAACGTGGGTGTACTCAGTACACCTCTGCTACCCCCGCTTGGGGAATATAGGCGTGACGGTGTTAGAACTAGAGTAGGCACCGAGATTTATCTCCCTGCACTTTCCAGAAGATGCTATATTTCGTTAGAACGAGCTTAATAGAAGTTAATATATAAAATGAAAAAAGGTCATCGGATCCCATTTTTTTTAATGTTAGACGCATTGGACATATTTTATATCATGTGTTAATATGATTCGTTAGGGGACTCGTCAGCATATCTGGCTTTTCTATGTTAGCATAGTTATATTTAGAAAAAATAAGGGTAATATATATAGGTATGTATATCTATGTGTTTGAGTGATATGTGTATGTTGGCGCGAGAGCTCCTGTACAGTTCGCGCGAGTGGCCGCGCCGCCGCGGGGACCGTGTCCTCCTCAGCAGGCATTCCTCCGGCGCGAGTCACACAACGGTAGTGACGAACTTAATCGGGGACCGTACTTCGAATATTTAATTTAATGCGTAAAATTTTGGCGAAAACGGTAACCGCTGCTCACAGTCGCCGTCGCAAAAATAATGCGACAGTTAACAGTAACGTCGATGACACGCCACGCCGGAGATCGCTACGGTCCATTTCCTACATATAATAACGATTTATTTTAGCGGCGCGTCAGGGGGATTTCATTGTGGTTAACTATTAGGTACCAACAACTACGTCAATTATCGCTCATTAGTCTGCGGGCGCGAGCAGTTAAAAATTTTTAGAAATAAAAATTAAATATAGCTGTACCCTACTTAAACAAGAATCAATTTCTGTGAACAGTAATAGAATAATTTGCAAAAGCCCAGCTACACCGAGGCACTGCGCGGAATAGCGCCGGAAGCGACTGCTCGTCTAAAGGCACCTATATATAAAACTCACATGACTCGTGTCACGCTCCGACGAATGCGACTATTACCGGCGTCGATCTTTCCTTCGCGCGGAACACGCAATAGTACATGAGAAGGACTGCTTCGCCAAAAATTACGCAGCACATTATACGGTGAGCCGGTGAGCCGCACCGGGCGGAGCGGCGCGCGCGCTGTCGCCGCGCCGCTCCGCCGGCGAGCCAGCCCCGAGCCCCCAGCGCAGCTCGTAAAGTGGGACCGTTAGCCCCGCCGCTGACCGGCCCGGCTGTCGCTCGCGCCTCTGCGTGTTGCCATTCTTTTATTTCAATGTGCTTCATAAATTTATTAACTATTTATTACGTTGATTACATAAATTGAGAATATAATATTGAGGTGTACGGAATCGTAATATCAATTGAGTGTTTGTATCGTTCATAAACTTAAGTTATCGTTTATTTTAATTTCCTTCTAAAGTACCTAGTAAAATTAACAGCCGCGTTTCTACCTATTTCTTTTACGTCAATAGAAAAGAAAAAAGCAACGTTGTAAAAATTCCTATTAATTCCAACATAAAATACAATGCAAGAACTCCGTCCGGTCGAACATGTAATAATGTCGAAGGCACTTGGCATGCGCTTTCAGTTCTGAAACATATATGACTGCAGTAGTTGCCGAACCCTCCCGAACTCTTACACCTCTTCCTTCGGATATAGATACCGCACACGGGATCAGACACCGACCTCGCCGCGAGATCGAAGAATCCCTTGCCGGCCGGCCGGTGCAGAGCACCACGGCAGACACCTAGTATACGCCCTCTCCCATAGCGACTGACCAAGCCGAGGCCGTTTATCCTTGAGGCGCCCTTGAGCTAGTTGCCCACTTGCCCTTCTGGCTCTAGCGTAGTGGTTGCACGCTCGCCCTCTTGTCCGGTGAAGCTGTAAAGGCCCCGCGGCCAACGGCATAGATCATTCACGCACACAATAAATTTAGTACATTTGTTTGCGTTCATTTCGAGGATAATTTAAGTGTTTTGCGTTGTTTGAACATCTGCCTACGATTCGATTGCGATATTTAAAATGTTATTTTCGTAACGTTTCCATCGCGGTGGCTGCACGTCGAATCTGGATCGTGACCGAATTAGCGTCGTCGAGAAGTCAAAAGCTGTCAAGAGCTCCTCGATACGTTCGCAGCAAAGAGCGAGAGCGCCCGCGTGCCACGAGCCGCACCGACACGCGCGTCTAGCCCGAGCCGTGTAATGCGACACTAAATCGAAATAACGATATTGCACAGTACAGTATAACTCCTAATAAATAAATGTCAGTACCTATCAGTGTTGGGTATTATTCCAGTATTTTTTGAATTGTAGGGCAAACGATTCGATAACAATGACTGTTGGACGACAAGCGCTCAGTCCCACCCGTGACCGTGGGTGCTGTAAAGGACTTGAAACGTCGACAATTAGAAAACCGAAAATAAACGGGGATAAAATCTGAAATGTTTTAATTGCAATTTAATGTTTTCACACTGCCTGACTCTGGTACCCATAATATCAATCGTAGCCTAGTTAAATATCGGAATATACGGAATATGTGTTTGTGTATGCATATTATGTATATTATGCATTATATGTTAAAGTAATTTTAGGCATTTACAAAGTTATCATCATGTTTTTTGGAGTACTTACTAACATAATATATAGTTGCCGCATAGTCAGTTCTAAACGTAAGTGGCTTTTAGTGGTGGGGTCTGACCCCCGGCGGCGCCCCCTCGGCCTCCTCGGATACCTGCGAATAAACTGTGTCAGGAATTACTCATCTTACTAATTTCCTTTACATCTATCTAGATCTGTGGGTTTCCTAAAGAAATGTAATGTTACGCCGCGAAATATACTCGTCTTGCATCAGACCGTTGTCGTCAGCGTGCGCCAGTTGCGCGCTCGCAGGGCAGTCGTTGCGGGGCCAGAGCCCCTATACCCTGTAACCCCCCGCGCCACGACAGGCATCACCTGATTTTCATTTTTTGGGACCTCTCTTCATGCCTTAACTTGTTTGTGTCCGGCTCGCGTGAATCCAATCTTCCGTGTTCCCTATAAGCCAGTTTACCGTACAAATGTCTGTACTCATTAGCAATCGATGGCGTTGACAGAACTGCGTATATTTAGCCATGCGCGTGCGCCGCTATCGACGCGCCTTATGTTTCAATGGAAATATTTTTTATAGTGTAATGTCCTCATTAGGGGCGACGCTCGGTGTCACTGTACGATCATTAGCCATCGGAAAATATCAGTGTTTTGATGAAACAGAAGATAACCACCGCGGTCTCCACGTGACGCAGTGTCTACGTGCTTATTCTTTTCTGTTACTAGTCAATAACAGAAAAGAATAGACACGCAGACACTCTCTCTGTATGTTCAAGGTAACATAATATTCAAGGTAACAAAATGTATTTTAGGGCTGCTGCGCACGTGCTCAGGTATATTTTGCTGATGTCATATTCATTCAGAAATCACCAGAACTATCGTGTAATCGCCTTGCATCAGCCGGGCCAGGGGTGGCCAGTGTTCGTAGTACTTCGCAGCGCCCCGGGAGTGAACCGCGTGCCGGATAGCCGGCTGCCCTGCACGTGGCATTAACTCAAGACAATGCGCGTCCGGGATCATCGAGCGATTTAACAAATGCAGCCACAATAGTGCGGGTCCCAGGGTTCTCAGGAAATTTGTATTAGCCGTCTTGCTGATCTTATTATTGTGACCCGAATCGGTAGGGGTATGCGATTGGCCTAAGGGGCACACTTGGCAAACACGAAGCTACTAATTATGAAGAATGAATGAACATATCTACGTGACAAGATGTATGAGAACACGCAAAAAATTACGTTGACGTACCTATTGAATAGGACGTGACCGGGAATATGTGTAACTTTATAATGTATTGGTCTCAGAGCATAATTATGCGTTTCGTAGTCGTTTGCTCCGGGGCCCTGGCCAAATGGGCTACGGGTGATTAAATGTAATCTATTTTCACAGGGAATTTACATTTATTTTGAGAAGCAGTTAAAATCAGCTGTTTTAGTGTGGACAACCCCGAGAAAACTTCAGAAAGTCGAAGCATTAGCAACACTTCCATCGACAACCCGCAATGGGGACGATAAAATTTGATAATAACCTCGAGGCTGGAAGAATAAACGGTAACTATTAGATATTTGGATTAAATGGATTTGTTGAATGTACCGTTTTGGCGACGCCTAGTGGAAGCGCCGATCCGGGGCTCTGTCGTACTAGAAACAAGCTGCGGAATAGTCGATGTAAATATCAATGAAGAAAAAAACGAACTCAACAGAATTGACTATGAAAACGCATGATAGCATTTGGTCAAATGCATGTTTCAGCACTAATGCTGCATATTTAGACCGTCAAAAAATACAAGAGTGCTCTATTTGGAACATACGAGCCAAACTCGCAGCGCCTGCGTTTGTTTGCAGCATCTGCCTGCAAGTTGGAAGCTCCCTTGCTCGAAGGCATCACACCGTGCCGCCAATCAGCCAATGACACAAAATGATCAACATCAATCTCAAAGTAAGTATACTGTACTGCTATAATATCCTTGTTCTAAGTTTCCATTGAGATATTAGCTGAAGTCATAACTTAGGGATAGAAAGTACTCAAGAGCTTGCACCTTATTCTCCAATTATTGTCATGAGCTTGCACGTTATGGACCGGGGCAATGGAAAATTACAAAAAAAATGTCTGCTGATTTGTATAATTTCATCAGGTACTCGTAACCGGACCAGGCGGGTAGAACTAGAATCACATACAGCTACAGCACGTCTGTGTGACCTGTTCATGCCAGGGGAGCGGGTGCTAGAGATAGGTCAGTCAAATTGTAGTTAATCCGGCTTTGTTTAACACATAACTTATCGTAATTTTAACTACCTATTACCTATATGCTTTTCAATAAACAAAGATGCACGCGGGTGTAGCCGTGACAAAATGTAGTAAAAAGATAACTACAATTCGTGGTCACAAACACGTTTTCTGGAATATATTATAGTTCTCTATCTCTAACTATCTATATCATCACGCGAGATCCCTTGCGGGGCAAGCAGAGAGTACAGAGTTCCAACAGGTGCTTTCCTTACATACCTCTCTGGCTTCCTCCATTCTCATAGTTATTATATTATAGTTATGTACATAAATGCCACTACTTGGTTATAATCATAGTAATCTACCGATCGACCGGCTTCTAGGCGGGCTCATAGAGTGGTGAAGTCGATATGAAATAAAATTACGATCGCGCCGTGCGGACTCCGCACGCCTGCCCATCCATAACGCAACCGTGGTGCCGCGCCTCGCTACCCCACACCGAAAGCAATTATAATAAACGCCGAGTATTAGCAATTCCATGTATCTGGCATTTACCCTGTCAGATGGACGGTAAAACCTTCAATAAATAAGTCGTATACATTAATTGGGAATGTTGTAATTTGTTGCCTATTTCGTAGTGACTGACATTTAATACGAGTATATAAAAGAACAGCAGGTAAAAAAACGAATGAGGAGGTAATAAAGCTTAGTGATAATTTTAATTGATGCAAGTCAATCATAGTGAAATATGGAGCGTCAAAAAAATTTTCCTGCCCATTCCGAGATGTTTGCCCATCTCATAGAAAGAAGCAAAGATTTGTATTTACATCTACGTAACACCGCATTTTGATGCATTCGCGCGAGCGTAAGGCGAATCACGAGGCGAATGTGTTAACCACAAATTATATTTTTATGATCTTAGGTGTCAATGGTGATGGCTGCTTCTTAATTCATACTCGTGAACGGGTGCTGCTGGTGGAGACTGGTCCGTCCTCTATCCTTTGACTGATTAAACACCGTAGTAATGTTAAATTTTGTCTCGTTCGGATCACACTGGAGCTACTCGTACGAGTATAACGAAATATTATGTACGCACTCTTTACAAATCAAATCAAATCAAAAGTTTTTTATTCATGTAGACCAAAAGGCACTTATGAATAGTCAAAAAGAGAAAATTATTAATTACTTAAGACTCTACCACCCGTTCGGAAAGTCATTCCTGTGGAGAAGAAGGGCAAGAAACTCCACGGTTACTCTTTTTTAAAAATGAGGTTTACAATTCTTTTTGTATACATTGCATTTATGGAGTATGGGAGAACAATGCAGAACGAGCTAAATAGATGTGCTTAAGTATAGATTAATCATAAGTGTACTTAGATTCATGATATTGGTCAGTGTCTACATAGTCCTCTCATTTACAAAATAGAGATGTTGTAGAGGTATATAATAAAAAGCATAATAATAATAGTAAGAGAAAGTGTTACTATAAAATATGTAAAGAGCGCGTACAAAACAACTGGTCATAGCTCCAGTGTGATGCCGAACGAGACAAAATTCAACAGCATTATGGTTCATGTTCAGTCAGACAAAGGGCAGGGGACGGACCAGTCCCCACCAGCAGCACCCGTTCACGAGTATGACCTGAGAAGCAGCCATCACTCTCCTCAACCATTTTAGAGGGAAAAGAATGACCCGCTCCACAGAGCCGCCACTAGCAAAGACATTTTAGTGAGCATGACCAATCCACGACCCTGTCGACATCGTTCGAGAATAATATTTAAAATCAATGAACGCTCGCTAGGCAGGACACGCTGCACTTAACATTATATTCTTCTAGATTTCAGTTAATTTGTGTAAAGGCATTTTTATCATTTAAAAAATCATTTAGTGTATAATATCCTTTACTCATTAGTGAAGATTTAATATACTTTTTAAATCTGTCAAGTGGCAACTCTAACATGGGCTTTGGTATCTTATTGAAGCAGCGAATACCGACTCCTACGAAGGAAGTAAATACTTTTTTAAGCCTAACAATTGGTAATACCAGTTTATGTTTATTTCTAGTATTTAATTTATGAACGTCCCTCACTTTATTAAATAAATGGATATTCCTACGTATGTACACTATGTTGTCGTATATATACTGTGAAGCGACCGTGAGAATGTTGATCTCTTTAAAAAGTTCTCTGAGGGAAGCCCTAGGTCCAAGATTATAAATGGCACGGATAGCTCTTTTTTGCAGTATGAATACATTTTCCACGTCAGCAGCGTTACCCCACAGTAGGATACCATAAGACATAATGCTATGGAAGTAACTAAAATAAACTAGACGTGCTGTATCCACATCCGTAAGTTGCCGTACTTTCCACACTGCATAAGCAGCGGAGCTAAGTTTACCCGCAAGTGATGAGATATGGGCCCCCCATTGGAGTTTGGAGTCTAGGGTAATGCCTAGAAAGACAGTGGAGTTCACGAGGTCCAGCTTTGTGCCATTAATAAGAATATTCGTAGCATTAACTTTTACATTGGGCATAGTAAATTTAATACACTTTGTCTTGAGTGAATTAAACAATAGATTGTTTATTTCGAACCAATTTGATATCCGTGAAAGAGCACCATTCACATCGTCAAAATTAAGCTTAGCTCTGTCAACTTTGAAGATCAATGAGGTATCATCTGCGAATAGTACAATGTCACAGACATCACGGACAAAGTTCGGCAGGTCATTAATATATACTAAAAAAACAAAGGGTCCTAAGATGGAGCCCTGTGGAACACCAATTGAAATATTAACTTCCTGAGACTTGACCCCGTTAATCTCAACACATTGAGACCTTTCACCTAAGTATGAAGCTAATAAATTAAGGGCAGTGTTTTTAATACCGTAATGCCTTAGCTTTTTAATAAGGGTTGCATGCTCAACACAGTCGAATGCCTTAGAGAGATCACAGAATACACCAATTGCATTCTGCGATGCCTCCCAGGCACCGTAAATTTGCTGAAGCAGACCTACTCCCGCGTCTGTGGTTGAACGTCCCTTAGTAAAACCATATTGATCACCGTGTAACCGCTTATTCTCATTAAAGTGGTTA
This sequence comes from Phalera bucephala, assembly GCA_905147815.2. Classification (NCBI taxonomy): domain Eukaryota; kingdom Metazoa; phylum Arthropoda; class Insecta; order Lepidoptera; family Notodontidae; genus Phalera; species Phalera bucephala. Next base: position 442,727 of record LR990609.1, on the reverse strand, counting down.
AGCAATTGATTGAGTAGGATCTTGTCATAAATTTTACTCAAGGCCGGCAAGATGGAAATCGGTCTAAAATTGGAAGGCTCGCTTTTATCCCTGATTTAAAAATCGGTACAACTTTACTAAGTTTCATTAAGTCGGGGAACCTACCCTTCTCTTCACATTTATTAAATATCGTCGCCAGCGCAGGTGCTATAGCCATTACTATGCTATCTAGTATTTTTAATGATATACCCCAGAAGTCGACAGTGTTTTTAATGTTTAACGACTTAAAGGTTAAGATTATGTCTGTCGGGGTCACATATTTAAATTCAAACAAGACATTGCATTCTTTTACACTGATTTTTAATATTAGTTCAGCTTTTCGGGAAGAGGAGTTCAAAGAGCCAGTAGTATGAACTGGAATTTCACTAAAAAATTTATTAAAAGCCTGCGCAATATCGAAATCATCTGTTAAGATGTTATCATTAATTACAAGTTCAATAAGATCATCGCGTGGTTGAGTTCTCCCAGATACACTGTTAATTATACCCCATGTGGTTTTGATCTTATTTGATGACCTTTTGATCATATTGCTATAATATAAAGACTTTGCTGCAGTACACACCTTCCTAAAAGTCTTCGAGTAGTTTTTAACATATTCCAAGAAAGCTGGGTTTTGATTATATGTTTTCGTATCATACAGTTCATACATCTTAGCTCTACTTTTATGAATTCCTACAGTAGCCCAATCACTAAACTTTGCTTTCTTGGCCGTTGAAAATGATTTTATTTTAAATATATTATCGAATTCTGATTTCATGTTATCAAAAAGGTTTTGATATAGGTAATTGGGATCATTATGTAACCAATCCATATTAGATATGCGATTGTAAACTTTATCCCTAAAACAGTTTATACGTCGATCTGATATCGGCCTACAAGTAACTTTACATAACTTTGGTATAAGGTGGCTGGGTACTGACACCAACAAACCACTATGATCTGAGGGCAAAGCGTTTATAATTAATTTATCAAACACTTCACAGTCGCAAAACACATTATCTAAACAGGTAGCAGACGTAGCAGTGATTCTAGTCGGTTCATTAAACAAGCATACTAGATTAAAAGATTTAAAAAGATTAATTAGTCTACAGCTAATGGATGACTTTTCGATTAGATTGACATTGAAGTCACCACATATAATGCTTTGCTTTTTAATACCAGAAATTTTTTTTAACACCTCTTCCATAACGTTTTCAAATGTATTAAAATCACCTGAGGGCGGTCGGTAAACGCATGCTACAACATAACTATCCAGTTCGACACAAGATATCTCAACAATGCGTTCAATAGAAAGACCCATAATGTCCTTGCGCTCTTTACACTTGATGTCGTTGGCGACTAATATTAGAGACCCTCCGCGTATGGCTGTTTTTCTTGTGAACGCACTCAACACTGTGTACTGACTTTGATATTTGATTATTTCATGAGATTTCAGCCAATGTTCAGTAACACTGAATAAATGGACGTTGTATTTCCTAAGAAATAATTCTATCTCGAGATCTTTGCCAGCTAAACCTTGCATATTCTGATGAAAAATATTTAATTCTATTGACTTAGCTGTTGTCGCATTTACTACTTTAAACTATGGTCACACAACCTAATGCTGCTGCCAGTATCAATCATTTTATTTTGGTTTATATTGCATATAACCGCGTCATTTTTTTGTATATTAAATGCTAACAATGTAGCCAACTGTCGTTTAGTTGTAAAGGGCAGATACATAGTATCTTCTGTCAGCCTAAACTTGCTAATGAATTTATTTATATCAAAATAAAAAATGGCGTCACTATGACGGTGTGTTATGTTGTAAATATATAAATTCATGTCATAAATGTGCCTGTTTTGCTGAATGGTTAAGTTACTGGCATATGGCAAGGCACAGAATACAAATTTACAATTTAATTTAGAATGCAGCTCTAATAATTTTTCAATACCCCTAGTCAGGTCCTTCCTCTTAACTGATAAACTATCACCATAAAATATAACAGTGGTTGTGTCCCTGTCTAAATTAGCTTGACTAATATTATCAATCAAGTGATTTAAACTGGCCCCAGGTGAACAGAAATTAGTTACTTTCTGATCTAAATGACTAGATAATAAGGAACCGAAGTCTTGGCCTATTTTATCTGAATAAACAATTACAGACTTTTGTGGATATGTAGGTTTTTTGCATGTTTTTGTGGCCGGTTGGCTAACAGGGTTATTTAGGTAAGAGGTAGCACTATTATTTACTTGCATTACATTAATAGAGCAATCAGATAATAATGTGTCCAATGAGGGGGTATCGATTGGGGTGGGTGGGATAGCACAGCTTGCTGTAAGAGATTCAAACCGCTCAAGGTTGTATGTCCCCATTTTTAGGATCTCATCAGTAGCTTTGATATGCTCTTTGATCTGCTTTTGAGCATCTTCATACCTTGAGGTCATTTTCCTAAGTTCAGACTGCAGATGAAAGATTTCAGTCTGCAATTCATTTACCTCAGTGTCATACACACAGTGACTATGAGCAAGCTCAGAGTCTAATGCCTTAAGGTTATATTCACTCTATCTTTTCTAAAAACATTGAGTTTTTGGCAAGAATTTTGTACCTTTAAAAGCCTTTTAGTTTTCTTTATTATATTGCTTAATTTTAAGTATTTTTTTATTTTTCTACGACTGCTCAGTTTTATATGGTTTATTTTATAATCATTTTCAGATGTCAAGTCAATAACAGTACAACTCTCACTATTGAGCTGAGTTTTACAACCTAATAATTCATTGAAAAGACTCTGAGTGGAAAGGGCCTCGTGAGGCTCTTTTAGTTGTTCTAAGTTATTTATTGATTTCTGAGCCTCACAGAGGCTATTTTCCAGCTCAGAAATGCGATTCAGAGCCCTTACATGGGTGTAGGTACATTCATTAAAACTAGAAAAAACAGTTTGTAGTTGATCCCGTTGGTCAAGCACATCCATGTACTGAATATGAAGTTCAGATAGCTCGCTTTTTAATTGTGAGTTTTTGGTAACGATTTTTTGAATTTCAATTTCACTCTCGTCGCGTTCCCTTAACAGTTGAATATTTTTAATACATATTTTATAGTAACCCTTTTTTTCTTTTACAATTATTATTATACTTTTTGTTATATACAGTCTCTATTTTTAACCGACTTCTAAAAAGGAAGAGGTTCTCAATTCGACTGTATTTTTTTTTGTGTGTATGTTACGCGATCTTTTCGCCAATTATGAATCGATTTTGATAATTTTTTTTTGCATTGGGTTTAATATAGCTCCAAGGTGGTCCCATTTTAATTTCATCGGTATTGGACCTTGGACTTGGAAGATACACCAGGGAACTCCTTAACGACAAACAATGCGAATGCGTAGATTGAGATATTGTGGGTATAACGTCAACCCTATAGGCACCCTGCCATAGAACTAATCAGAATATTAACCGACTGCAAAAAAGGAGGACAATTCGTCTGTGTTTTTTATAATGTCTTTATTTATGAACTGATTTTGATGATTCTTTTTGCGTTAGGTTTAATATAGTTTCGAGGTGGTCCCATTTTAATGAAATCGGTATTGAACTGTGGACTTTGGAGATACATCAGAGGAAACCTTAACGGCGATCAGCACGAATGTATAGATTCCGTTATTATGGTTATTATATCAATCCTGTAGGTACCTTCTGTACAACTTAGCAAAATAATATAATATAGGTATATAAATATTAGTAAATAATTCACTTGTCACTTAAAATTGTAAAATAAAAATTATTTTTAAAACAAATAAAACCGACTTCAATAAGCAAAAAATATTTGAAGTCGGTGCCAAGTAACCGACTGCACTAATCGGTACCAACTTCAAATATTTATTTTTTGCTTTTTGAAGTCGTTTTTTTTTTAAAGATTCTTGTAATTGAGAGATCTATGTAGACACTGACTGATACCATGAATCTAAGTACACTTATGTTTAATCTCTACTTAAGCTCATGTATATAGCTCGTTCTGCACTGTTTTCCCATACCCTATGAATGCAATGTATACAAAAAAAAAATGTAAAAGTGTAATTTTTACAAAGAGTAACCGTGAAGTTTCTTGCCCTTCTTTGGCACAGGAATGACTTTCCGAACGGGTGGTAGAGTCTTAAGTAATTAATATTTCTCTTTATGACAAATCATATGTGGTTTTTAGTCTACATCCTTAGTTCCTAAAGTGATCCAGGTGGACCCCCAGGGGTCCACGTGAGGCTCGACAGGGGTCTACGTCGGCGTGATAAAAAAATGGGGTTCACTATTCGTATGCGAGGGGCCACGAAAATTTATTTGATTTTGATAGTGAAGAACTAAAATGTTGGCTTGACTTCAGCTATCAATGTAGGCAGATAATATTTTAAGAAGCTCAGCGACTGTTACTTGTAAAATCTTGCATATTCCGTATTAGACGTGCAAAGGGACGAAATACGACTTGTGGTGTGTGTGCTTGTAATCTTGCATGAACTTGTTTGATTCTTCACCATTATAAATACGAATTGCAAGGATAAACGTTACTCATTTGTTTTGGGAATTTCGAAAGGAAAAGTAAAGTGAATCGATGTTAGTGTTTGCCAGTGTCAGAAAAAGTAAGTATTTACCTACCTATTTGCTATACATACTTTTATTTTATGTTGTAATAAGTATATTTGAAATGTTTGCGTATGGTAGGTACATATTAAAAATTAAATACTAAACAGAGTCATTATTAGATACTTCCATAAAAGAACAGAAAGCCGAGAAAGGTTGAACTTGAATGAACTTTGATGAAACGGAAGTGGAGAATGTGATATTACAAGAGGAGCTACTCGAATTTAGCACTAATGAGGAGCTGAAGGTGAAATTTAAAAGAGGGTATCAATCATTTTGGCTGCAGGCAGAAATACCCGAAAAATATCCTGGGCTGTGGGGAATTGCGAGAAAGCTTTTGATAGCGTTTCCCTCGTCATATATTGTTGAAAGATTTAGTGTCGTTACAAACCTTTTAACAAAAAAGGAGCAGATTCAATATCACGAAACGGGGAGATTTGCGGTTATTCCTAACAAAACTGAAGCCAAATATTAATTATTTGCTGCCAATCCATTAAGTACATCCCTCCCATTAAAATTATGACTATTTTGTGATGGTAATTGTAGAAGTTACGTTACGTTATTAATGTTTAATTTTAATCATATTATAATTAATAGTGTAATAATTACATATTTGAATAAAAACAACACAGAAAATTTACTATTTTTCTTTTTATTTCTACCACTCCGAATGGGGGAGTTTTCTAAATGAAATAAGTCAGAATTGATGTTAGATCTAATCTTCACATTTGGGAATATAATAGAAATATGATTTTTTTTGAGAATATGGTAGAAATGTAGCTGCAGAGGGTCCAGCTAAATTTTGAAAGTGGTCTATGAGAAAAAAAATCTGGGTACCTCTGGTCTACATGAATAAAAAACTTTTAATTATGATTTTTGAATGGTGTTCGGGGTGTTCAGGGCTTCACGAAAGTTTAAGTTAAATATTCGGATGGCAAGGTGAATGTTTGAAACGCCCTGATACTGTTTTGTCTTCTTTTTAACTCTGTTAACACTTGAAAATAATTTTACTGAAGTGCCGAATATAGTAGATGTACATTTGGTAAAACACGCAAATATTGCTTTTCCATTTCCATCCCGGAGCGGCAGTACAAGCGTCACGAGCGGCGCACTCGCCGTCGGTCGCACGCAAAACACACGTCCTATTAATTCCAACAGTTTGTAAATCTTAATGTCGGCCGTCGACAACGTTGGCAGTTCGTTATTCTTAATAGGTTCGCTCCGTGTCCATGTCCGAGTGAGTGACCTGACATTAAACATCCGAATATCATAATAACATCCGAAATTGAGCTACCTAAGTTTGCAACTTATTTTACTTTTGCCACCAGCAGACTGAATATTCATTCCTATGTAGTCTAACGATTGCGATTTTGCACACTTCGCCGGTTGGCACACATGCCCACGGACTCGTGCTTCCGTGCCTTCGGCTGCTCGAAGAACCTCTGCGTGCACGAGGAATGTTTTTTCGCGTGGGCTGCTCGTTTGTGGCTCTTTACAATGATATGTCGCGTACCAGGCCGCATAAATATAAAAGCGGACGGAAAACCGCGCCGCTGTAAATTTAATATTATAAACCGATCACACTACAGGCATCTAACGACTGAGTTATGTGATTGAATTTACGTTTTTTTATCTGTAACAGACTGTAACGTACTGTAATTAAAGTATTTTAAGTTGATTAATACAAGTCTCACCTAACCGACCGGTAGCGCTCATTGATTCTCTCACAAAACCACTACTACCTAAAATTGGTTAGGTTAGACTTAGTAGGTTAAAATAATAATTACCAAATTCATATAGGTATTACCGGATTTGAATTTATTGGCATAGTACGCAAATAAAATCGCCGCATGCTAGTAATGTGGTCTGTTACACTGGCCTTTCCATTGCCTTGAAGACACGAATTCGGTTACACGCCAGGTCAGGGACCAAATTCAGTCAATAACTGCTTTTAAAAATTACCGAAATAAAGACTCTTCGCGTCAAAATTTGTATTAACGCTAACGATTGTACCTTTTCTCTAATTTTACGTTATCAGCAGCAGTCTGCAGGACGTCAACGATTATAAACAAGTTAATGCTATGATACTTCTAGTAACTAAACAAAAGGTAAAACAAAATAACGTTGCAAATATCATGTTGCCTGTCGATGTAGGTATATTCCTTAATATAATGTCAAGAGAAATAGGTTTCTAAGTGGATCTTTTAATTTTATTTGTTTTAAAGAAAAAATATATTGTTTGGTACTGTTCACTACAAACCGTCAACCGATCTCATTATCCCAAGAGCATTGTTGCCAAATTGTCCACTGGCACGATTGTCGTCGAACAAACTCGCACATATTTTACTCACGCACGGCACATTATACAGTCATCTTTCTTGACTCTAATATTTGTGTCTAACAATATAAATAGTATCTACTGTTTTTAATATAAGTAAGGTTATGTAAGACCTGACCGAGATTGGCTCTAGGTAGGGATATGTGGTGTAACAGAGAGGAGATGAAGGTAAATATAATCTTATTTTATTTGATAATTATAAATTAGCGCAAGCTTCTCCGATACGTCCTTGGGATGAGTGGCCGGGTCGGAGGCTGGGCGGTGGCTCCGCGTGCACTTTAAGCCCATTCCCTCCTCGCCTGCTTCCCCTGGGATGGATGTAATCCAAGGGCTAGGCGTGAGGCGCAGCGGGGGCGGGCGAGTCATCCACCTGCGAGCACTGGAATGCATAATGCGAATATTTTGCTCATAGTGGCGGTGAACGATCACAATGTAGAGTTCTCAATAGAAGCCATGACTTGTGATTCTTATTGAAACTAGAGAATGTTATTTTACGAAGTCGTAAAACATTACGGAGAGATATGCAAAATATAATAGGTAGGTGGCTACTAGTTTGGGATAGTTTCGCTGAGCTAATTCGCACAGAAGTGAGGGGAGCCTCTGTTAAGCAGTGTCACACATTTAATACCTCTAGTAGAAAATAAAAAAGATTGTTTATAATTTTTTAGCAAATACGATATAAAACAAAATTAAGCACTACATACAGGTAAATATTATTATTTGTACAAGTAATCTCCAAATGAGTTTAATTACATTACAAAGATTAATATTTTCTGGGAGGCGTACGGCGCGGTATTGAAACGGCTACTTTGGAATGTTTGTGTTAGCCACCGCCCGCTTATGTTCAATCAAGCAAATACGAAGAGGAGATGGCCCAAGCTAGCGAGCCTTTTGAATTCTTGAAAGCTTTGACGTCATCGTAGTGGACTTCAGTGGACGTGGCTTACCTCAGTTTGTCATCGCTACTCGATCCACTCACACTCCCGCTCGAGTTCGCAAAGCCATTCAATATTATCTACTTTTACTAAATTTAAACCCTTAAAATAAAGTGATTTATCTTAACATGGCCGTTGGGGCAGACTGGTTCTTGAGTGGAGACTGCGTGTCGGCAAACGTAGTGTAGGGCGCCCTGTAGCTAGGTGGGGCAAAGATATTCGTAAGGCAGCGTGCAGGGATTGAAGAAGGAGAGCTGAAGATCGAGCTCAGTGGCGTGCCATGGGAGAGGCCTACGTCCAGCAGTGGACTGACACGGGCTGATGATGATGATGATCTTAACATGCACAAAATACTTGGATCGACATTCTGGTCACACAAATAATATCACAATTCACTTGTAAGCATTTTTATTTTCGTAATTTATTACAATACTTCTGTATTAAAAATGCTATCTTCTGTAATATAATTGAACTTACAAGTAACATTGACACGTTTAGTTTTACCAGTCTCCGCCAGATGGCAAATACAAATGTGGGTTGGGCGTAACGTCCCTCTCGCCTTGGGCCACCCCGCGCAGTGCCACGCTTAAATTGTATAGGAACATCTTATTACGACATGTCTTCGTGTTTGCTTCATGTGTTCAAATAAGGGAATTTTAGTATAAGGTCCGACGGCAATGATATAGTTCTCTAGCGTATTGGATATTATACCCGAATATTGATGCAAACCATCAAAAAGCGAAAACTGATTTTGGGCTGGTGCTGCGACACGACAGATAACACCTGTTTCAATTATAATTGATAGGGACTAGACGGTAAAATACGCGTCATTCGCAAAGCTGCCTGCCAACCTTCAGTAATGGAGAGGCGCTTGAAGAAGACGACTTATTATGTATTTATTTAATTGTATCGTCGGAACATTAAAATAGCATACGTTAAATGCGTTGCCGTACCTCAATGAATTGGCATGGTAGAGAAACGTTTTTGTAATCATATTGTTTTTCAAATTAATAATTTCGGTTGGCTGGCCTCGTTCCTGCCGCGAGGCAAAAACATCTAATTACTTGTATCACGTGTATTTGTACTATGCGCGGGCCTACTTAACAGATTCCAAATTCTTTGCCTGAAAGTGGCACATAGGAATGGCAGCTTCACTAACTATGATATAGAAACAGCGCAATCGTTATACCTATTTCGTATTCATTATACAATTTCAATCATACAAATATCGAAACATTGCTAATAAACATGAATCCAACAAACATTAGTACTTACTTATAACTAAGTACTAATAAAAAATACGCAAACACATGAAATATTAAACCGAGTATTATGCAATTCTGTCGCCGACCTCCGACCTAACGATATACTAACCGAAGACGCCGCAAACGCGATCGACATGCAATAACAGAGCCCGTTTCATTTGTCGCGCGATTCGTTCGTAGGTACGTGGTGTATGCGGTGCCAGCAGGAGTCGGCCAGACGGGACGAGCAAGGCCGCCGCTATCATTGCCACTGACCCACTGCCCGTTGCGGTGATTGCCGCAGCGGGAGTGCGCAACATTGACCCGCGCGCCGCGTCGCACGGCCTGGCGCTGCCACACCAACATCTTGTAATTACGCTTCCGATTGCTCGAGCTCGGAGGTTGACAATCACTGCGTCATACTACACTACGAATCTGATTGTGCTCCATGATGACTCCTTTAGTGCCGGCGTCGGCCGAGTCAGCCTTCTCTGGATTTTATCGGGTTTACAGTGCCTTTAACTGCTTCAAATTTAAAAAAAAAACTGTTTAAATCTCGCTCGTTAGCGAGGATGTGTCCGCTTAACTTGATCACGGCGTAATCACCATATCTGCTTCGTCAAGTTGATTAATTCCCGTAAATTCCTGAACAACATTTATAAACTAATACGAAAAATAATGCGGCTGCCATGGTACCGGTACGAGACAAAAGATATAAAGCCCGCAATTTTTTTCCAAATCGACGATTTCGAAGATCATTGTCCGGAGTGACGGGCATGGCAGCCCCGAGACACGGAGGACGGCGTGGAAAACGATCGCGGCTCCTGGACGACATCCCCTCATACTCATATTGTTTAATTCTGTATTGAAATTTAATTAATAGGTTGAAAAAAATATGCGGAAAGTGATAAGATTGAAGAAAACATATCAGATTTTACACGAATGTCCAAAGAAAGGAATTTTATGTTTTCGGGATGCATGTATCTATATATAGTGTGTGTATGCGCGTCATTTTACCCACCATAATTGAACTGAATCTGAACGCATGAACCGATTTAGATCTACGTGGATTTGCTAGTCATACAAGTCCTATTGAGTTTATCGCTAATATTTAAAAATCTTAGAACAAACGTGTTCCTAATAAGTTGACCTCAAGAGGTTATTCATTAATTACCAATAACCCTGTACAAATACGACTAACAATATTTCAGTCTCACCGTTATTTACCTGTGACCGAAGAAACAATCCCGAAGTATTTATCAATTCATATACATATGAGTAAAAGTTTCATGTATCAATTTGTTTTAGTTTTGGAGAAAAATATTTTTTCACGTTAATTATTATTTATGAGACCAAAAACGTTGGTGCTATCTTCATGAGTTAGGGAAATCCTATGGCCACCTTCTGCTCTACGCGTATCATATTACTGTATTATTGCGTTTTCTCCGAAGTTATATAGATATGCGCAAAATTTCAGCGCAATCGGTCGCCAGCGAGTACTTGAAAAGAATTGATCGCAAATTTTGAACCGTAAGGAGATACGAATAAAGCCGTGAAATAAAAGCTTGTAGAAAGAAAGGTTAAATCGATACATTGTCGCTTATTAAAATGCCGATTTTATGCTGATATTAATATTTATGTTAAGTTTATCTATTTATATCCGCAAGTCAGATCCCTTACGGGGTGGGCAGAGAGTACGGAGTTCCAACGGGTTCTTTATGGTTAAGTTTGTGGTGCTCTGAATAATTTGGTCGATTATTATATATTATTATTAAGAGACCCGACTGCTTATCAGCATAACACAACACGTCTATTTAATATTGTGATGTGGTGGCGAACCGCGCCTATTTTTGATTTAGTTACTTACTGAGTACAGTTTCTTATTTGGTAATTGTTTATTTTATTACTTTCTTCTTCAGGTGCCTGGTGGTCTGGAAGTAGTCTTTACACTTTTTGACTTTAATTTATTAAAATAGATAAGATACTTGATACGCATACCTTAGAATTCAATCAAGTATGATCTCGCACGAAGCAGTGCGAAATTATATTTGAACATTATTCGAAGAAGTAGCAGTTTCCCGCGAATTTCTACCCGGTCGACAACAGCGCCACCTACCGGCTTTATGTCATATAGCCTATGTTACTTTTGGATAACGTAGCTTCCTAATGGTGAAAGAATTTTTGAAATCGATCCAGTAGTTTTTTGAGTTTATTCGTTACAAATATACAAACATACACATCTTTCCTCTTTATAATATCAGTATAGATTTACGTACGCACTGGCATCGTCTGGATGAGACGCGAGTGTTACATTTCCACATTTATTCATGAGAATCAATAAAACATAATTATATCTATTTATATCATCACGCCAGATCCCTTAAGGGGTAGGCAGAGAGTACAGAGTTCCAACAGATTCTTTCCTTACATACCTCTCCGGCCTCCTCCACTCTCATAGTTCGTCTCATAAACATTCACGCTCGCCGGTTACGGAGACTCTTGACTTGAGCTTCAGATAAGACTCGGTCTATTTGGTCGTGGTAAGATAGTCTAGGTCTTCCCCGGTACCTACATCCTTCCACTTTCACATTGTATATCTGTTTTGTCATTCTTAATGAAAAATATTGATTCATAGTTGTATATGATTTATGATTCATAGTTGTATTTGATGTTGGTTGCCTGGAAGAGATTGCCGTTAGTAATAAGGCCGCCAATTGTGCTACCATTTGTATGAGTATATTTTATTTTCTTTGTTTGTTGTTCTTGCTTATGTTGGTGTACAATGAAGTGTATTCTATTCTATTCTATATGACTACTTAGACGAGTGGTTAAGAGCTGGAGCCGCCCGCCCACTGGGTCGCGTGGACAAACCTGTGTGGCCCACAAATATTTGTTTCGGCCTGGGCGTTTGTGTATGTGTATTTCATGTGTGTATTCATTCTTAGTGTGGATAGCCCCACACTAGGAATGATTCCTGTTCCACGTTCTTTTTTTATTATACGAGGTGTAACATACATAACGCAAGACCTCAGACACCCCAATTAATTATTGCTTCACGAATACGAAAACCAACTTCGATTTTTAGGAGTTTTCTACCATTTTTTAAGCTCTTTGGTATCCAAATTAACCACAACAAGAAGTTATACATCAACAATGACATTATAAACAATTTTCAGAAAGACATCTGTGTCTGAACTAGACAAAAATTATCTGTATTTCAGACATCAGCGCTCTTCCCATAGCCTGAATTATTACAATTATATTGGTTTAAGTTGACCCACTAATAACACCAATTATTAAAATGTGACAAAAAAAATAATAATTAAATGCATATTATATTTAGAGTAAAATAAAAAATTAAACCAAAAAAATTAAATAAGATAGAAATTAACAAAAGAATAATAAAATTAATTAAATGAATTGTTGGGACCTCTCTGTGTGTTGAGGTGAGTATGAGGGAGTGTGTGTGAGAGGGTGAGTTAAGGCCGCTTTAGAGTTACTGTAGAATGGTTAACAAGTCTTCCGTTTCCTCGTAGTTGAGTTTTTGGAGATACTTCGTAAGCTTGGCTTTAAATTTAATAAATAATTAACTTTTGTGTGTATATTGATGTGTAAATAATGATTAATAAATAAAAAAAAAATAAAAAAATAAGCAGTGATAGCCTAGTGGTTAGACCGTTGGACTGCAAAGTCAGAGGTCTCGGGTTCAAACCCAGGCACGCACCTCTGTCTTTTCGAAAGCATGTGCGTATTTAAAATTAATTATCACTTGCTTTAACGGTGAAGGAAAACATCGTGAGGAAACCTGCATGCCTAAGAGTTTCTCGAAGGTGTGTGAAGTTCGCCAACCCGCACTGGGCCAGCGTGGTGGACTATGGCCTAAACCCTCTCAGTTGGAGAGGAGGCCCGTGCCCAGCAGTGGGACAGTTTCTTAACAGGGCTAATATTATATTATTTTATAAATATTATAAAAAAATAAAATACAAAAGCCTTTTATTCCTAAACTAAAAAAGAAATATTTACAAAATTTTTATAAATCATATTTATATTTTAAACAAGAAATCATTAAAAATTAATCTTGGTTCGTTTAGTAGTATAATTCAGGACCCCTTCTGGGTGTAGGCCTCTTCCAGCTTTTTCCATATCTTTTTTTTTTTTCTTTTTTTCTCTGTCTTGTGCTGTTAAAACACATTGAAATATAGATTAAATTTCGTTTAATACAGGGGACTGAACGAACAACAGCAATTTTTTTGTAATAAAAAATGTAATATACTTTAAAAACAGTTGGAATCGATTCAGTTGCCGATTTAAAACACTACTTCCGGGTGTTGCGATAATGATGTCGCACCTTGTGTATGTGTACAAATAGTATAGCGGTGCTATATTGTAATCACTTCGAATAGAAAATATTGATTTGTGAAACAATTAGGGTGTTTTAGCGCTGTGCGACCACAGTGTTCTAACCGTTAGTCCCGGTTACTACTCTGGGTGGCCATAAAACCTGCCTCCACCAATCCGCAGTGGGTGCGCGTGCTGGACTATTACCTCAGCTCGATTTGTGAGAGAAGGTCTTCGCCCGGTAGTGGGTCAGTATAGGCTTATATATATATATATATATATTAATTATCATTATTATTGCTAAAAAATGCTACAGTACAGCACGCCCGCGCCCAGTCTGCTTTTTGCACGGGGTCTGTATTTTTAAAAAACCAAGTTACTCTATGTTTTATAAATTTGGGCAGTATTAATGGTAAATATAATTAAAAACTGACTTGAGGAATCCGCCGATCTATGTCGAGTGTCGTAAACTCACGAAAAATATCATATTCACGTCATAAGGTCATGACACCCGCGCCGATAGGAACGTACCAATCACCGAATAAAAGAAATCAACCGTTTGATTGATTACATAAAAAACTTAAAAAAAGGTAAACCGACTTCAAAAGTAAATACCTGAAGTCGATGCCGGTTGGTGCAATCGGTTACTTAGCACCGACTTCAAGTATTTATTTTTGGCATTTTGAAGTCGGTTTCCCTTTTATTAAAAAGTTTTTTATTTTAGAATTTTATGTGAATAGTGAATTAATTATTAATATTTATATACCTCTATTATATTAACCTGCTTAGTTCTACAGGAGGTTCGGTACAATTTCCGTTCATCATCATCATCATCATCATCTCAGCCTATACTTGTCCACTGCTGAACATAGGCCTCCCCAATCGCTTTCCAGCGATTTTCACAAGATCGTCGGTCCATCTGGCAGGCGGTCGTCCCACGCTGCGCTTGCCAATACGTGGTCTCCACTCTAGAATCTTTCTGCCCCAACGCCCGTCCGATCTACGCGCTATGTGGCCCGCCCATTGCCACTTCAGCTTGCTAATCTTAACGGCTATGTCGGTGACCTTGGTTCTTCTACGAATCTCCTCATTCCTGAGTCGATCGCGTAGAGAAACGCCGAGCATAGCTCTCTCCATAGCTCGCTGAGCAACTCTGAGCTTTTTTATGAGACCTATTGTAAGAGACCACGTCTCTGATCCATATATCATCACTGGTAACACACATTGACTAAAAACTTTAGTCTTAAGGCACTGAGGTATTTTGGATGAGAAGATGTTGCGCAGTTTCCCGAACGCTGCCCAGCCGAGTTGGATTCGTCGATTGACCTCTCTCTCAAAGTTGGACCTACCTAACCGGACTACCTGTGCCAGGTAAATGTATTCGTCGACAACTTCAAGAGTAGAGTTCCCAACGGTGAGTGCGGTGGGTACGACATGGACTTTAGACATTATTTTCGTTTTGTCCATGTTCATTTTAAGACCCACTTGTTGAGATACTCTGTTGAGGTCACCGAGCATTCGTCCTAGATATTCCAGCGACTCCGCCACGACCACAATGTCGTCGGCAAATCGAAGGTGAGTGATGTATTCGCCATTGATGTTGATGCCAAGTCCTTGCCATTCCAAGAGCTTGAAGGCGTCCTCTAAGGTGGCCGTAAACAGTTTCGGAGAAATGACGTCTCCCTGCCTTACTCCTCTTTTTATGGGGATCGCCTTTGTGCGCTGCCCCTGTACTCGGACTGACATGGTGGCGTTATTATACAAGCACTTCAACACTTCAATGTACCGATAGTCAATGCGGCATCGCTTTCGGCGAAGGCTTTCTCATAGTCCACAAACGCCAAGCAAAGTGGCCGATTATACTCCTCGGTCTTCTGTATAATCTGCCGCAGCGTATGTATGTGGTCTATGGTACTAAAGCCTTTCCGGAAACCGGCTTGTTCGGGAGGCTGGAAGTCATCAAGCCTGCGTTCGAGACGATTCGTGATGACACACACACAGTTCTATTAATTCAAGTACAAAGCTGTCAATGTCCTCGTAATGGGATAGCAACGAGACGTTGATTTATGGGTGAAAATAATTTGTATCCGTTACTGGTATGATCATTCCAATGAAATGTGCCGTCTTGACTTTTCATAATACATTTTTTACTAATAAGTATAATAATTGGTGATTTTGCGACTTGAAATCTGATCTAAGCAGGTTAATCTAATGATTCAAGGTCAACGGGAAATACCTTATAGGATTTTATAAGTGAGCTTAAACGGCCATTTCTTTTAATACATGTCTTAGAAGCATAATTTTTTTGCGCCCTCGGTTGGGACAGTCGCTGTAGGGGGACGGGTGCACTACTAAGTGCACCGGTCAACCGCCGGCTATGGGAGGGGATCTACTACTACGTCGTCGTCGTCGCCCGTATTCTGAGCGGAAAGAAGGGATGACAAAGCATCGGGGTGTCGGTGAGAACATGTCGCGGCCGGCGGTGGCGGCAGGGGTCGGGGGGGAGATCGTAGTCGGCGGTGGCTACGATTAACGGATTCGCATGGGTAGATGGGCGTTCGCGAAGTGACGTGTTGACGCCTTTTTAATAAAGGCGCGAATAGGTTCGAGACCTAGATCGGAGTGGAGGTCGACGTTCCGTGCGAACCAGGGGGCTCCTACGGCTTTACGGAGGAAGCGGTTTTGAACCACTTGGAGTTTATCGATGTGAGAGGGGGCCGAATGCCCGAACACAACACACGCATAAGTCATGATGGGTCGAACGCAAGTTTTGTAAAGTGTCACCTTATTTCTAAGGGACATTTTACTCCGGTTGCAGATTAACGAATGGAGACGACCGAGCACAAAGGATGCTCGGTGACGGACCCGCTTGATGTGCGGGCCGAAGGACATGGTACTGTTTAGGGTGACCCCTAGATATTTGAGCTCTTTGACCCAGGGAATGGGTCGGTCGAACATGGTCACTTGGCCGAGATTACTTCTAGGGCGGCGCAGGGAGTAGCGCGGGGTGGCACCTCTGGAGAAGAATACCGCAGCGCTCTTGTCCGGGTTCACCTCAATACGCCACTTCCTGAACCAATTCCCTAGGGAATTGGCGGATGCCTGAAGGTTTCTGGTAATGAAACCCTTATTCCTATGCGAGACGTAGAGAGCAGTATCATCCGCGAATAGGGCTAGATGCGCCTTACTCGAACGAGGAATGTCATTAATAGAACTCTGACTTCGATTCATAAACAAATCAAAACAATAAAGGAAAATGCTAGAGGTGTTGACGA
Organism: Phalera bucephala; assembly: GCA_905147815.2. Classification (NCBI taxonomy): domain Eukaryota; kingdom Metazoa; phylum Arthropoda; class Insecta; order Lepidoptera; family Notodontidae; genus Phalera; species Phalera bucephala. The sequence goes on along the minus strand of LR990609.1, from coordinate 425,959 downwards.
AGGATCATCGAATCGCGATATACATCAGTACGTTATCAGCTACCTAGCGGCAGCCCTTACCTTGCCGGCGGTCCTGTGGTGGCGAAGAAGGCACGCACCGGCCGTTCGTCCCTTGCAGATAAGCTACAGTGCCAGCGCTAATAGTGCAAATGTACCCTGACAGAACCCGAGTGTTGAGTGCAGTGACTCGATACAAAGTACCAGTAACAAATGTAATGTAACAAGGTTGATACAGCTAACTCACCCATTAAAACCAAACGTGTTATCATAATGTCAAACTAGAGACAATTAAGTAGTAACATTTTTTTTATTATTTTATTTACCTGCCTCGACTGCCTCGTTGGTCTAGTGGCAGACTGGATTGTTGGTCTAGTGGTAAAGCGCATCGCTTGGTGATCACGGGGTCACTTGTCCGACCTAGGATTAAAATCCTAGGTCGGACAAGTGTAGTTTTTCTAACGAGTCCGGCGTCTGGAATTGTGCCCGGTATATGGCAATAAGCTCGCCCCCTATTACATGGGACCTAACATCGTCGGCGAAACGTGGGTGTACTCAGTACACCTCTGCCAACCCCTGGGGAATATAGGCGTCACGGTGTTATTATTATTTTATTTACTTCTACCTATTTTATTGTTTAATTTTTTTGCTTTTATGGGTTGAACTTTTTGCTACATTTGTCAAGTTGCTTATACTCGTATCTCACACATACTTATCTTAATTGTTGTATCTCGTTCCGTTCGCTGGCGGGCATTTTCGGGTTTACGAAACCGAACACTGAAATTGCAGTCACGCCGGCAAACGTGATGGCTCGTGCGCCGCGCGGTCAATGCGCACTTAAATTAGAACATCAATCTGTTATCATCGCCTTATATATTATCATTAATCAATATAATTTTTATTTAATTAAACGAATTATCACATCATATCAGACTATCAATCACCCCCAGTATCAACCCCGAACAGCCCAGTAGCAAGGTTTCACAGTACAAATAACGGGAAAGATCCGATAATTCCTCATTTTAAATTATCACATAAATAAACTTCGAAGTTAAATTCGAGTCTCATTAACCGGCGAGGGTATATGAGACAAACTGTGGAGGAGTGGAGGAAGCCACAGAGGTATACAAGGAATGAACCTGTTGGAACTCTGTACTCTCTGCCTACACCGTAAGAGATCTGGCGTGATGATATAGGTAGATAGATGTTAAATTAAAATAGCGTCCTCTGGTGGTACTTGTACGAAACACTCAGAACGTGAGTCCTACGGGCACTTTTTCTTTACGCTACTGCTTCTGAACTTTAAAACCTCTATATATATATATATATATATATATATGTGTGTGTGTGTGTGTGTGTGTGTGTGTGTGTGTGTGTGTGTGAATGATGTACGCTGTTGGCCGCGAGGCCTTTACAGCTTCACCGGACTTAAAGGCGAGCGTGCAACCACTACGCTCTAGCCAGCCAGAAGGGCAAGAGGCGACATACTCGACAGTTGAGACGGTTGGGACAGTCGCTGTAGGGGGACGGGGTGCACTACTAAGTGCACCGGTCAACCGCCGGCTATGGGAGGGGATCTACTACTACGTCGTCGTCGTCGCCCGTATTCTGAGCGCCCGTATTATAATTCCAAACGCGATCTGTAGAGGTATTACTTTCTGTATATTTCGAATAACATGTATGTAACTGTACTCAATAACAACTATTGTATTTACGTATTCTGTGGCATCAATAATGGATGTCATACATGCAACGATTAGATCAATTGTGAGCAGCGTACGGTATGCTGTTTCGCCTGTCTTCCGATGGTTGGTTTCCCGATGATAGTTTCCGGTAATATTTTAATGTGAAGAGTTAGAGCACGACGCCGACGTGGGGTCCCGGGAGCTGTTATCAAGCGAGGCGCGGGTTCCGCTGGCTCCGGTTTAAGGCCGCTCAGACCGTCCGATGCATCTCCGCCGACCGTCGCCCATTGGTGGCGGAGAACGCTGCAGGTGGATACGCACCGCCCGCCCTGTTCTCTATAAACGCGCGCGCGTTGTTCTCTCAACAAAACGACGCATACCCTACCGTAGGCGCTTGCACACGATGCAAGTAACCGGTGCGAGTCGAGATCGCGGTATACGAGCGCGAGTTCAGTGGTCACGCATGCAGCGCAATGTAACTCGCACCAATAGCTCGCGTACGTAGTTTGCACGTGTCTAGCTCCGTGCACATACACCTGAACGAACAGGTCACTTTCCAGACACGTTTTCGTCATTTACAAGCTTCACAATCGTTTTAACGTACATGCCCACTCTTGTTGAAGATGATAAGAATTTTAAAATACATACCCACTTGGTTATCTCGTGCTTTATTTCTTGTTAAACTATTTGTCTGTTTGATATGAAACCACGTACCACTAATTTATAAGGTAAATACACACAATACTCGTAAGAGAGTAAAGAAAGAATAAACATGAATGACAGTATGTAACTTTTGTGTTGTCTACAATTTCTTTGGTTATATATATTATTTGGGCCGGGGCTATATGAGATTGAATTTATTTAAATACGAAATAGTGTATGTTATTCTTTGTTATGCCGAAGGACCGATAACCGCTGGGGTAGACGTGTTCTCGAGTGGAGACCGCGGCTTGGCAAACGTAGTGTGGGACGCCCTGCAGCTAGATGGAGCGATGATATACGGAGGATGGCGGGCAGCGGTTGGAGGAGAAGAGCCGAAGATCGGGCTCAATGGCGTGCCTTGGGAGAGGCCTATGTCCAGCAGTGGACTGATACGGGCTGATGATGATTCTTTGTTTATCAACTTGTAGTTAGTTGATACCCGACCAAACAAACACACATATTTATAGAGTTCAGAAACGCCCCTAAATGGTTGAAGATAATAATTGGTATAAGAGTTTCGATGTACCTACGGACACAGTACTTTTACAATTTTATAAATGTTTTAAGTAGGTAATGAAGTAAAATGAGTAAATAATTAGACGTCAAAGCTTATCCAGAGATTAGAAAATATAGCTCCTCTCAACAGCCCGGGCCTTACTTGTAATTTATTTATTCGCTTTTGTACCTTATTTGGACTTCTTCTCTTAAGTCTATTTTATTTCTCTTCATATCTTTACCTATCCATTTCAGCGTGTTTATAATTAAAATACCTTACGAGTGGTGAACTGTGGGAGTACTACTTAAGTACACCGCCTACCGCTTCCTGGGAAGTCTTTCAAAAGTAGACTGCCTCGTTGGTCTAGCGGCGAATAATGTGCTTTGCGATCACGAGGTCCTGAGTTCAAATCCTGGGTCGGACAAATGTAGGTTTTCTAATGACAAATTCGCAGTATCAGTCCGGAGTCTGGAATTGTGCCCGGTATATGGCAATAGGCTCGCCCCCTATTACATGGGACCTAACATCGTTGGCGAAAAGTGGGAGTACACCTCTCCCACCCTCGCTTGGAGAATATAGGCGTGACGGTTTTCCAAATTAGCTCGCAAGGTTTTATACATCACACTGAGCGAGGCTAATAAAAGTTTTTAAAAAATGATCTCGCATGACTCTTAGCTCCTTAGGGATTGGCAGTGATGGACATAGTACAGAGACGTATGTTCTAGCGCGCCATTTAGAAGGGTAAAGCTGAAGGCAAAAGGTTGAATATTTATAGATTAGAGAAAGGGGTAGTAAGGATTTATTTTTTAAATGTGGGCGCTCCCTACTGCGGGTGAAGCAGTACAACTCAGACAACAGTATAACTCGCTCCGTAATAAATATTGTTTTGCTTGTAATTGAGTATCAAAGGACTTACCTAACCTACTTTTCGAACTGTTGTTTCTGTTGATGGTCACATGTTTATCCTAACCTACTTTTGACCTACTACTAACGATTCTGTCACAAAATCACAGTAAGTTTTAAATCATCCGTGAGTCTGTAGGATCCGCCTTTGTATTTCCTCCACCCGTCGCTCGCGGTAGTTGTCTCTGCGCCGAGACACTGTCGGCGAGCAAGTCAGTCGCTTAAGGTCAACGCTTATTATAACCACAGCGCGTCGAAATAAAATGAACGGTATCCGCTGCCGCGGCGCGGCGCGCGGGTGATAACTAGTGCACTCCCGATGCTTTGGTGATAACTAGTGCACTCCCGATGCTTTGGTGATAACTAGTGCACTCCCGGTGCTTTGGTGATAACTAGTGCACTCCCGATGCTTTGGTGATAACTAGTGCACTCCCGGTGCTTCGGCTTCGGACACCTTTGGCCAAAAATATAAAAAACAATCCTTCAGCTTCGGCCAAAATACCGCGAAATTTTCAGTAACCACCGAAATTGACCGATCTATTACGATTTACGACTTACGAATGCTTTAACGAGTAAGTTAATAAATATTCGAGTATTATTATAGCTCTAGTTATAATGATTTTAAGCAGTTGTAGGTAATTTTAATCATTTCGTTAAGTTATACAGTCAACATAACTTTTTCAAAATTTAGCCAATCATAAATCAAATTTCTTAGGGTTGTTAAACCCCGAAGATTTGGCGATTAATCGGGTTCGGCTTCGGCCAAAAATCAACCTTCGGTCGGACACTAGTGGTAACTAGCTGTCACGCGCCGCCGGCGACGGGGCAGCTGCTGGTTGCTGCCCAGCGACCGGTGGGTGCGCATTAGCGAGTAACCGCTCCACACCGCTCGCAGTCAACGAGTTGTACAAAGGCCGATGGTCTTTTGAAGCGCGCGATCCGCGAGTATATCGAGTGAATGAAAGTAACGCTTGCTGCGAAGCTTTTACTTTCATCTTGTTAAAAAAGAATATATATACGTTGTACTCGGGCGACGCCGACGATTCCAAAGGAGCTGCCATAATAGGCGATGAGCTTTGTGTAGTGCATCGCGCAGTGCGACTGTTCAGTAACATTATATATTGCAGAATTGTTTGCCCTTTTATTATGTATATAATTATGTTGCGACGTGTCACTAGCCGCTCCCGCCGCACGCTGCACTGGCTATTAATATAATTCGTAAATGATTGCTTATTATAGTAGGATAGATCTATAATTACGTTACGAATGTTAGTTGTATGTTTCTTTCCTCTTTGGAAGCCGTCGCTTTTTCCACTTAGCGTGATACCTGTCGGATCCAAGCATCGAGGTCGGAGCGAGTTGCAATGATAGATGGCTATCGGCCGCCGCCGCCCACCCGTCGCAGGACGCCGTAGCCTTCCACCGTCCTTCCACCCTGTCTACGCCGTCGGACTCCGTAGGCATTTTTGTTTTAAATTATTTATTCTACGGAGCAGTCAGAATAGCGATCTCTTATTAAGCAAATTGACCATTTACATTATTTGTTGCGTTCACGCATAATTTATGAGAGTTAACGGTGCGTAGACGGAGATCACAAAACATCAACGGAATTAGGATAATAAAACATTGTACGTTCGTACGTCTATAAATATAGATTATTTTTCGAGATGATTCGCGCTGTTGAAAAAAATACCTCACAATAAAATAGCAGATACGAAGCGGACCGCGCTTCGCGCAATAATATCAATTTGATTAGTTGGGAATGTGGCACCGGCAGTCGAGTGCGGCCGCCACTCGCCACTCTGCTGCTGTTGCTCCCCGGCTGCACGAGCGCGTGTCACATACTGTGTGTTGATCAGCATATACGGTCGCATTGCTAAGTAAAGGCCTTCTCTTAAAAATCGAGGCAAGATAGATTGTCCTACTCCACCACGCGGTCCCTGTTTTGGAGGCAGGTTCGTGGCCACCAGTAGTTGGAATTTATCAAATTGTCTAGAACGCTTCCAGCTTGGCTTGTCGACTACGACGTTAAATAAACCGGGACCGACAGTTTAACGTGCCTTCTACAGCACGAAGTCGCTCGAATATGAAATTGCCACAAACGGTCACCCATCTCAGACTGACCAAGCCGAACGCTACTTTTGGTTATCATTAAGAACACCGCGCGGTCGCACAGCACTACGAGTGCCTCGGCTAATGGTCGCACAGCGCTGTTTTATTTGCATCAGGATGGATAATAATTATTCCGCATTAGTATTATAATAAATTAGCTGACCCGGCGAACTTCGTACCGCCTAAAATTCAAATAATCTCATTTTTTTTTTTTTGCTGAACTTAATTTTTGATTTTATGAACATAAAACAATGAATTCTTTGAAAATTTTAGGTTCAATAGTTTATTAGTTCAATAACAGCACAAAAATTAAGTATTTTAATGGCGTGTCCGCAAGACATGATTGAATAAAGCTGTGTATTGAGCTGCATGGGTTGTACTCGGGTTAATCATCTTCATTGAAGCACCTTATTACCACATTTTTCGAAGAAATCACAATAAATAGTTGTCTGCATTTAGACGATTCATCAAAGGATATGTATGCGTAATTCATCCAGCTAACCTTCTTGGTAGATTCCTCACCTGAAAAAAAAAAACATTAAAATTAGTTAATATTAACTCATGTCTGTATTCCCTGATATTTAAGATAAGTTGGCAGCTTTTTAACTAATATTTTCCAAAAGCAACAGCCCCTGATCCCTTAATCGACTCTTACGACTTTGAAATTAGGAGTGGTTCTCCTGAATCCGTTTCCTTTCACCTTCATTGTAATAATTCGACCTTTATCATCTGGTGATCGACGCCGATATAGAGGATACCCATCGTTGCCAGTGATGGTCTCCGCCGTCAATTTTCGTAGAAAACGTTTGGCCCACTTGCCGTCGACCATGCACGGCGATTGGCGGTTGATGGTGCCACACGGTCCATGAATGATATTCGTAATTACAACATTATGTAGGACTGGATCGTTTTCGGGATCAGGAATCTCGGCACATATAATTTCATCTATTTGTTCTGGTCAAAATCTTTTGACTTACCAAATAAGAATGGGTGCATGCGGCAACCCTCGTTTTTGCCATTCAATTGAATACATCCAGCATCGAGTATTACCAAACACGTGTTGCTTAACTATTTTTTTAAGGAAATGAATATGTTCATTTCCTATTCCTATCTTTAACATAAATTAGTATGCCCCAAATGAAGTCATTTGAAAACAACCATTGTATTTTTAAGTATTCGCTAGAAAATGTCGTGATTCTGGTGTTTCGCCACGAAGCAAGGAATGCAATGGCTCATATGGCGGAGTCAATAATGGCAATTTTACTTTGCCATTAATGCAACATAATTCTGGTGTTTCTCCAGCAAACTTCAATGCGCCACAACGCTTGCAAACAGCGTCCATTGGGCCAATGCAAACGAAAGGATGCGAGCTGTATGTAGTCTACTGTACAATCGTATATAAGCGCGGCTCGATTCAAATCAACACTTGAAACATTTCTTCTATCGCGTCAAATATTATCCCATTGTTGATCTGTGACTTAACCTAGCTGTTTCACGGGCTGCCTCTCTTTGCTCTTGTGTTTGAGAAGCACGAAGTTGGGCCATACTAACGCGGCGCTCTTCTCTTTCTCGATCTTCTTCAGTTGATTGATTCACAATGTTCCGAAGCCAAATGGAATGACGGCTTCGTTAGGAAAGTTTAGGTCTTGTTGATCGCGGCATTGAATAAATATACTCGCACAATAATATTTACAGTTGTTGTCCTTTTTTATTTTAAATGTGAATATATTTTTTTTGAATTTCTATTTTCTTTTGTTGAATTAAGTTTTTTTTTCCACTTGAATTTTTCCATTATTTTAATAGTTATTCTGCTATTCGGGGCGGAGAGGAATCCAACAAATCATATATCATTAAAATCGGTTCAGCCGTTCTTTAGTTATAAATACTGTAACTAACCCGATCCTGTTTTATATATATAGATATTGCACTTTCTGACTGTTTGATTGAATCAAATCAAAGCGTTTACTTCTAAGTATAAACCTGGCGGGCGTACTTATAATGTGATAGGTTTTCGCGTCTTTTCTGATTTATCTAATAACCTCAGTTTTGTGTGTAATTTCTAATTAATTTAAGAATTTATTCAGCCTCCGCCAAGAAGATACAGCGCGTAAGTCACTACAAATAAGTAAAAGGATTAGCTTCCAGTTAAAAGTGTGGAGTCTTACGACCGACGTCATAAAACTTGAAAAGAAGAGAAGCTGAAAGTCTTCGTTTTAATTCGGATTCGTCTTTACAAGTAGCAACCTAGCAACCAGAGAGCCATGACCCCCTCAACCATACACAGCAAGACATGTTTTGCTTGTTGTGTGTGAATGACCTACGCTGTTGGCCGCGGGGCCTTTACAGCTTCACCGGACAAGAGGGCGAGCGTGCAACCACTACGCTCGAGCCAGATAGCAAGACCTTGGTCACACATTTATTCATAAAGCGACATTAACTCAATTCATCTCGTTCGACAACATGGGCTACACCAAGCATAACTTGGTTTTAATTGAGAGTGCTTTGCTTTAAAGTATGAGCGAAAAAAAAAACAACAACATCCTAACTACTTTGGAAAAAAAAAATTCCATCGAGAGAGAATAATTTACTCACTCCACAACTATCCTTTTCATATATTACGGGATATAAGGATACTTCACATAAATCAAATCAAAATCAAATCAAATCTTCTTTATTTCAGGCTCAAAAAAAAAACAAACCCATAAGTTGTTAGTAAACATTTGCTTAAACTATGTTAGTAAATTTACATTTATTATTTTTATATACCATTACACCAGGTGTATCCTACACAGGTGCTCCATATAATGGCCCTCAGTTTTGCTGGCAACAACTCTCAGCAGACTGTTGTCACTGTCTCGAACACGTCGCAACAGGGATGCGCATCTTTTGCGCATAATACCGAAAAAGTCGTCAGTATGCGCCGCCGCAAACATACCTGATGCGCTGCAGAACCGAGGCAGCGACAACAGTACCCTAAACGCGTTATTGTACTGCACGCGCAAGGCATTATATGCTTTTTGTGTGTATCTGGTCCACAGGGTACAGGTATAAAAAGACTGGCAGAATGCCTTAAATAAAGTAATCTTGACATTACTGTCACATAAGCTCGGACGAAACTGAGCCATTTTTTATGGCGCGAAGGTTGTCTTAGAATAACACTAGAATTACACGTTACTGGATCTGTGCGGCGCGCCGTGCCTGCGCACGCCAGCATGCAGCGTCTTCCGCGGCGACCCAGGGTCAAGGGTCGCAGTAGAGGACGGAATGAATGGGCCTTGTGGCAAAAATCGTTAATTCGAACACCTGTTTAAGAAAAAACGGCTTGCAGAAAACCAGACAATATGAAAGCCCAAAAAAGGGATACTTCATAATATAATAGCTCCGGAATTACAATATATTTTTTGATAAGATGTTGTTTCGGCCACAGTTTCAAGAGCTATAAAAATGTTTATGACTATGAAATTTGCCTATGAAAATATATTTTTTCCTGAATCTTAGCGGGGATTTTACCTTGACAATATGACTCCATATTTCCGCTGCAAAATTAAGCTGGAGAGGCGCAGCGAGACCACGTGCTGTTGGCTAGAACGTATCTTTCGGAATCTTTGCAGAATTCAGACGCATGCGCGTGCGCTCCTACGCTACCCCCGCTGTGCACACCATACCGTCATTATTACTAGTGACTCAGAACGCACATTCAAAGTAAAACCTATATTTAGTGCTATCAAAACACAGATGTTTACAAGCACAGCGCGAATTTGCGTTAAACGACACGTGACGCGTGTGAGCATGAGTTTTCCGGGTAATCGTTACTATTTAATTTATTTGGCAAAAGCGTTTCGTCTAAAATTTTATATTTTCACCTCTTTCGAGTTTTGCTATCTTATCCTTACTTGCCTACCTTATCCTACCTATCGTCCTCGGAAGAATAAAAACTTAACGTGTAGTAGAGACAGTCTGAAGTTCACCAGATGAAGGCCGCATACGCGCATGATCGCTAATGATGCAATTGGCAGCATTGAATGAATGTTTCATACAGTAACCAGTCTCTGTTGTGTCGTTTAAACAACCTCACGTGGCGCTTGTTGATTTTACAAGAACTCGTGTTAAGGTGCATTTAACATGTTTATTTAATTAATCGACGTACATTACTCGTTTCGGAGGCTATTTAAGCACGTAGGAACTTCTAATACCTATCTGCATTTTACTGCCTTACACAATGCGACGAAAATATTTGTGCAATTAAATGGCAGATTGTTGCGAGAGGCGCTGTGCGAGGAGCGCGCCGGCGCGCGGTGGCAATGACATGGCATCACAATGTTTCGCTGACCTACATGAGGAGCAGCGGGCCCGTGCCAAGCCGCAGCGCCGCACTAACTCAATTAGCGGCCGCGGTCTATCGGCTGCGCACGCGACGCCAGGTACACGTCGCATGGAACTCTCGCGGAATCGCTCAGGAATGTTGCCTATCAATATTCAGGCAGTGGGCTCTCATCCTGGCGAGCACTCGGCAGCGGCGCGTTCGGATGCCGAGCACGTCGCGGCGCCGCGGGTCGATGCGCCCCCGCGCACTGTCATGCTCCCCCTCGCGCCCCCGCATATGCATCGCATGCGGAATCGACTTGCCGAATATTGCCGACGTCACGACGCGCCCGCTCCCAGCCCTGGCCCGGGAGCGATGATAAATCTAATTTAAACGTTGCTAGGGATGAACTCGATTTTTCGTATCGTCGAGCGTTTAGAGCTTGCAGGTACACTAAACCTCTTGATAACCGGTGGGGTTTTACAGAGTTTCCAAAAGTGTGTGTCAAAAATGTGTCGAAACGTGTATGTCATAATTGAAAATGTTGTTTCTGAAAGTTCAGTTGAACAAATAGTTCAGGGATGAATCCGCTTATCTTTGTAGTATGTGGGCGAAAGACAGCATACCACGATACTTCCCTCCGCTTAACATGTGAATCAGTTTCTTTTTCATTCATGTCATTTTAACCATTCAAGCATTTTATGAATCGACAAAAACAAAGAAATGGAACAAGCGGTGGCGCTTACGGAATGACATTCTTGTGGAGACGGTTAAGAATGTCTCCAGTTACGTACTTTTATAAAATAAAAAGATTTCACTTTTTGCCTGCGTATATTGTAAATTTTTACAGTAAATATTTATGTTAATTATAGGGTATGGAAGGACAATGTAGGTAGGTGGCACTTTGTGCTTCAGACATCGATTATTTAGCAGTCCGTTGGTGACTGAGCGAGTGTATTGATTGAGCGCAAGTCAGGGATTTGAAATAGACCCCAACTATGTTGTCATATTCATTAGTCTATCTGTCTATCGCATCACGCCAGATCCCATGAGGGGTAGGTAGAAAGTACGGAGATCCAATAGATCGTGGTCGAATATCCAATTGAATTTAATTTTCAAATAATATTAGAGAATAGTAGTAACATACTCAGATATTATAGATTGATCAAATTATTGCTTTATAAAAACGAGGACATGGACCCAATACGCAGAGACCTTCTGTAGTTCGTCTGCCGAGATCTGTCGCCGATAACATAGGAACATACACATATCTATGTAGATTGTAGGTACGTATATGGAAATGAGTGTTAGATTGACATGAAATTGGGTTATTGCCAAAGGAAAACCCGCCTTAACTAGCATTCTGTTAGTAATTATTTTAGGTAAGTGTCTCGTAGTCCATTATTATTGGTTACTTGCTCTTTTCTAGGTCAAGGCAAAGGTAATAATTTAATTATAAAAAATAATTTAACTTAAAATACGTTCAGCTATTTTATAATACGTTATATCACTCCACACTCTTTCATATATTTATTCTGTCCACTCATAAAAACGTTGACGAAACTTGAACAAATTAGCTTAGAACGAAATTCGCTTCGTTAGCGCGACTTCGTGGCCTTGTACATAGTGACGCATACATTAATAAGTTTATAAGCCTTGATGTAGCTTCGCGGGTTGCACGCTACAAGCCACACGCCGCGGAGACGCTCGGTCGCGATCAGTGATTGCATTACACGATGACTACGCATGTTTATACAGTGCCCGGCTCTGCTGGTGTGACGTCAGGTCGTGCGCGGCACCGCGCGCCGTCCGCGCCGCGTGCGTCGCCGGTGCCCTATAAATATCCACTCCAACCGTGAACTGACGAACGCGGTGCGTGTCTTTGCGTTTGTCGGTTCGTTTGTCTGACGGCCTGTTGGCATGTTGCTACGGGGAAGTTGCTCTTTGTCGTACAGCTATTTTAGGTCCGGCGACATAGTTACATTTTAAGGCTGTTAATAGTGAAATTTTCGTCGACGTGTAGATGTCGTGCCGCCTACAAAGTGTTGCGATCGTTCCTCTGATTTATTATCATATTTTAAGTCACGCTATCTTTAAACTAGGTCTAGGAGTTTAAGCGTCGTCCATTAGGATCGCTGGATTGAGAAATTTCTTGATGTCCCACCGAACTGACCACCAGACCGACACACGTAGTTACATGCGATCGTGCATGTCGATGTGTGTGCAATGTTTGTGAACGCACGAAAAAACACGTAAAAGAAAGAAAATACAATACGGAACCCTGCTGTAATTTTGGTTGGTTTTGGTTGGCATGCTTATTAGCTTTCATATATTCACAACAGCGAGCAGATAGTCACCAGCTCTATGTAGCCAAATCACTAACAACATACGCATACATAATAATATCAAGACTACGAGTTTAATCCGATTGGCATACATACTTATACTAAGTTACCGTTTAAAATTCTTAAAATACGAGGACGACCATTTTTGCCGCCGCGCCGTGCCACACATTCCACACACATTGGCAAATTCTGTACAGCAAATTCCAATTTCAGTCGGTTCAGCTGCCGCTCGGTTCAGCTGCACGCGGCAGCGGAAGTGTTCGGCGCGGCGCGGGCGGCGCAACACGGCGCGGCACGCGATATCTCAGGAAACCGGCACTCGGCACTCACAACGACCAATCAAACATCATTCATTTTCATTTTAATATTTTCAATACACGATATAGATCTTGACATCCAAGCGCCTTGCGCTTCATGTATATAACCACGGAGGGACAATACAATTAAATAGTATAGAAGCAAAAGTATCTTGATTAATCATGACATCATGAGTAATTCTCGGCCGCTTAAAGAGTTGCATTAAAAACTTATTTTTTATGAAGGTTAGGAACGTTAACTAAATAAAATAAAATACGTTAAAATAATAATGCGTAAGTAACCTTTTATAATATACAACTAGAAACGTAGTTAGGTACTTAACTTCTAATTTATAATATACTTTAACCGACGGTATTTCTAATATTTGAGTAAAAATTAAATGAAAGGTAATTCTATAAAAAATGAGAATGACTTGTGTCTAGGCAAATCCTGTCTTGTAGAAAATTATTATTATAGTAATTAATGTAACTGTTCATTTGTCCACGTTATTCTAAACCAGTTGATTTTAAAATTTACATCAACCTGCTTGTACGCTGTTTCGTGCCTTTTATTGTATAAATGACAGTGGAACTGATTGTGGAGGAAGCCAACGAAGTCTGTAAGAAAAGAATCCGCTTGAACTCTGCATACCCTGTTTAACCTGTGGTCTGACTTCGCAGTTACAATCACGCGATGCATGTGCTTCGCGAATAAGCTTGTATATGGAACATTATAATAATATTAGCCCTGTTAAGAAACTGTCCCATCGTTAGGCACGGGTTTCCTCCCAACTGGAACATTACTCATGAAATAAAACTATTTTTCGTATTGTGAGTGATATTTACGCTAAAGCATACTGTCAAGTACTATACCGATAGGAAAACACCAGTGTATGCCTGTTTCCTGGACCTCTCTAAAGCCTTTGATTTGGTTTCTTTTAATGTCTTATGGGAAAAGCTTCGAGATGAAGGCGTTCCCGAAACTATAGTGTCAATACTATCTTATTGGTATGACAAGCGAATAAATTTTGTAAAGTGGTCTAATCAATTATCGGACCCCTATAAACTTGAGTGCGGTGTTAGGCAGGGACGCTTAACTTCCCCAAGACTTTTTAATATTTATATAACTAAACTAATTGTTGAGCTCAGCAATAATCATGTCGGATGCCATATAGACGGGTTAAGTGTAAACAACTTAAGCTATGCAGATGATATGGTTCTGCTGAGCCCCACAATCAATGGAGTAAGGAAATTGCTTTCCATATGTGAAACCTATGCTGAGCAGCATGGACTTAAATATAACGCTAAAAAAAGTAGACTGTTAGTATTCAGAGATAGAAATAAAAGTCCAACGTATATCCCACCAGTAAAATTAAATGGTTCACTTTTGGGGACAGTAAACCAATTCAAATATCTGGGCCATATTGTTACGGAGGACCTTAAAGATGACTCCGATATGGAAAGGGAACGCAGGGCAATGGCTGTAAGGGAAAATATGCTGGCTCGAAGGTTTGCTAGTTCCTCGGTACTAGTCAAAATAACCCTTTTCAAGGCTTACTGTCAGACATTTTACACCAGCAGCCTTTGGGCTAATCATACCCAAAAAACAGACAACACCCTGCGTATTCAATACAATAATGCCTTCAGGGTGCTGTTGAGACTTCCACCTTAGTGCAGTGCATCAGGTATTTTCGCAGATGCGCATACCGATGACTACTATGCTATAATGCATAAGAAAGTTGCTTCAGTAATGAACAGAGTGCAAGGAAGCACCAACAGCATCATGAGGTTATTTGCGGAGAGGTTTGATGGACCTACTATAGGTAGATTTATCAAGCTACATGTCAGACGCGGGGCTTGATAAATCTTCCCTAGATGAATTATGTTTCGTAATGCCTCAATATAATATTTTACTAATATAAAATAAGTTGTAGTACTAACACGCTATGGGCCACGACGCCTGATAATAAAACATTTTTATTTTATTTTATTATTATTGTATCGCGGTTTATTTTGATTTTTAAGTTCCCGACGTTTCGAGTGCTTTGCAGCACCCATGGTCAGTCAGTCCTAACGGAAATCGTAATAATAAGGATCCGTTTCACCACACTCGAGTAGTGTTGTTACTTCTCGATTAGCGTTACTCGGCAAATAAAACTGGCTAGTTTACCCGTCGGATAGGGCTATTCAAGGATGGTGAAATCTATACATATTATTAAACTGTAACCGAGCCGAATCTGTGCATTGTATATTTTTTCAAAATTTTATTTGGGGTACACTTCCTTATCGATATAGAGGCCTAAACAATTTTTTTTTGTATTATTGTGCGTCCGTCTGTCTCTTTATGGTTCAATCACGCAAAAACTACCTAACGAATTTTAATGATATTTGGGATGGTAATAAATGAAGCCCTAACTTAAAATAATAAATACTTTTATCCCGGAAACATAACCAATCCGGGATAATAGCGGGATAAACCATAAAACTTTATTATTTTTATAACTGTTAGTGTCGAGCTGAAAAGTTACGTTAAAATGTGTGATTTTGCCTACATATGAATTTCGCCATTAACTTATATTGACCTCACATTCGTCTCCTCACAAGAAATCTTCGGTGGTTAAAAGTACTCACTTGAAATTGTGCATACACGTTTGATTATGATGCATTCAGGATTCTCTTCTTGAGAGAACCCTTTATCGATGAATGACCCGGACACTATTTTATATATTCATTTATTTAACATGGTACTGGATATTCTTACGAGAAGACTGACACGAAATTTACTGATAAGACTTTATTACATACTAAGCCCGCAATGTACTTTTTTTAATATTATTACGCCAATTACGGTCTTTGTAGAAAAGTCTTAAATCAAACATTTTGCCAATAATTGTATAATAAATAGATAAACTGGTAATCCTTCTCAAAAAGAAAGTACCCAGGTATTGTAAGAAACTTAGTATGTAGGTATCTTAGGTCTTGGAGTAATAGAAGATAGTAAAGCTATCTTGGAAAGACCTGTCTACCTATGTCAAATTAGAATATAAACGCGAGCGCAGCCGCGGGTAACAACTAGTTAGTATATAAACTTACTTGCAACTTTTATTGTCCGTTAGTCCACTTCAGACCGTACTCGAGGGTGGTGAGAGAGATCCTAAGACACGTGTCTTATTACGATTCTGTGATATTTGTTAGTTGTCGCGCGTAATCGCACGTAGACGGTGCGGCGCGGTACGGTGCGGTTCGGTGCAGTACGGCGCGGTGCGGTACCGTGCGACCACGGTGCGACGCGGCTCGGTGCGATGTGCACGAGCACGGTGCAGTAGAGTCCAGTACGGTGCAGCGACTGTAATTACCCACCGATACGATTTGCTATTATCGCTCGGATCTGTGAGCGCGCGGGATCCGGGTCAACGATCACATTTGACGTAGTATTTACTTATTTTTACCATAATTAGCTCGATCATAATCATGTGTTTAATTATAAACACCTCATGTCCTTCCTTCATTCGTTTCCTGATTTAGATATTTGAAGATACAATTAAATAATTGTGTAATAAGTGTTTTAATTGAAATTGCGCTCCAGTAGAAATGCATTCCCTTTTAAACTTAGAACGAGATTAAAGGAAAACAAATGGAATAGCCGTGAGCAAAAGCCGAGTAGTCTAGTAAATATCTCAAAACAACATTGAGTATAAGTGCTGAAAAATTAAATGTCTGCACGGTCGCGCGCTGTCCGGCGTCCGGCCGTCTGGCGTCCAGTCGTCCGCCGTCTGGCCGTCCCGGTGTCCGGAATGCGGCGTCCGACCGTCCGGTTGTCCGGTGGGCTGTCATCGCGACGCAATGCGATAACGGCGATCGCCTGACGGCCCCCACCGCGGCTGCGCAGCGCCCTCACTCATGCATATGTCGGAAACAATGCAAGCTCACTTTACTTCAGCTTACAAATATACTCACATACATCTTTATTTATACGGTCGCATTTCTTAGCATTTACAGAATCTTCGCATTTCTTAGTATTCGCGGGACCCATAAAGTATATCCTAAATTTAATTTTGTAAAACAGGAAGGTCCGTTTATTTCAATACACTAAGATGCACACGAGTGTGCATCATGTGTCACGTACCGGGTGTCCAATCGAGATGGGTCAGTATGGGGATCTTGTGGGTGATCTTCGCTCTTAGCCGATGGTTTTACAGCTTCACTGGAGTATGGGGACCTCCGAAACTAGAATTGAGAGAAAAATAACGATGTGGACGATTTTGGCGATAAGAGTACAGTGATTCATTCATAGATTTTGTAAAAATCTTATGCAAGATTCGGAAATCAAACCGGTCATTTTGCAACAAACATGTTTTTCTATCTCTATCTATCTATCTATAACCTCACGCCAGATCCCTTGCGGGGTAGGCAGAGAGTACAGAGTTCCAACAGGTTCTTTCCTTACATACCTCTCTGGCTTCCTCGACTCTCATAGTTCGTCTCATACACGCTCGCCGGTTACGGAGACTCTTGACATGAGACATGTTTTTCAATCTACATATACAAAATTGAATGTTTTTTGTATTTTTCCTAAACCTCTATGCGTTCCTAAACTATTCACCCGATTGTGATGAAACTTTGGGGATGTTCCTGGGCCCAAAAAGTCTTTGTATGTTTGTCTATAGGTACTGTCCAACTGCTGAGCAAAGGCCTTCTCTCACAAATCGAGGTGACAGAGATTAGTTCAACATCACCACGCGGACCTAGTGCGGTGCGGTGGAGGCAGGTTTGTGGCCACCTGCTGTTGTAACCTGCCTAGAAGGCTTCTAACTTGGCTTAACGAGTACTAAATTACGTAATAGCCGGGACCAACGGCTTCGAGTTCTTTTCGAAACATGGAGACGCTCGAATATTAAAATGCCACAAACGGTCACTCATCTAAAACCAACCGAGTCGACCGTTACTTAATGATTATCATCAAAACAATCAGCGAAAGAAGTATGTGGCTGATAGAAATGCTATGCTTTCTTATTCAGTTAAAGGGGTTGCATGGTGGGACTCAGAGTTAAAAAGCTCTGTAGAAAGTAAGAAGAAAGCGTGGCAGGACTATGTTTCTTCTTTGAATCTGAATGACACTATGACAGATATGAAGAAAGAAATATACCGGCAATGCAAGAATGCCACCAACACTTTAGTGACAGAAAACGTGAAAGAGTTAGTGTGATTGAGGAGGAGAAGCTGGCGAAGAACTTCGAGAACTACACCAAACTCTTTTAGAGCAAGGTGAGAAAGGCTCGGGGTGATTCGTTAGCCTCCAGAATGTAAAAGATAAAATCTAAAATGGTGACATTTTTGCAGACACAGAAGCTGTGCTAAACCGGTGGAGTGAATACTTTGGAGAAATGTATGAGGATGTGAGTTTACGGCACCATAATCCACAGAGGACATCACTATGAAAGAAGTTGAATGGGCGATACGAATTATGAAAAATGGTAAAGCTGCGGGAATAGACATATCTGCCGAGATGATCAAATATGGTGGAACTTGCGCTTTTTGGGTCCATGCAAATCTTTGCTGGTAGACCGGTAGAGTCTCTACAGATTAGCGCCGCGCAGTCATAGTACCCTTGTATAAAGACAAGGGCTCACAATATGACTGCGCCAATTATAGGGCCATCAGTTTGATCAGCCTGACAGCTAAAGTGTACGGTAAAATTATGGAACGGAGAATGCGCGAGAAGTCCGATGGAATGTTGTGCGAGGCACAGGGAGGTTTCAGGTCTGGAAGAGGATGTTCGGATTAAGTTTTCTCCCTCCGCAACATCGTAGAGAAACATCTGGCAGTATGCCGGATGGTTTTCTGCGGTTTTGTGGATCTGGAGACGGCGTTTGATAGAGTCGTGCGAAAGAAACTTTTAGACATTTTGCCAGAGTATGGTATAAACGGCACTCCGTTGCGAGCCGTCCAGACCACCTATGTGGACAGCAAGGCATGCGTACGGGTGGGTGGTAACACGTCACCCTGGTTTGATGTTAAAATCGGCGTCAAGCAGGGTTGCATGTTGTCCGCTACACTGTTTATAATATATCTGGATCAAAGTCTTCAAAGACTGAATGCGATGAATAAAGGGGTAAAAATGGGTGGCCACCTATTATAAGCAGATGACGCGGTTTTAATAGCGCCAACAGCCACTGATCTGCAAACACTAGTCACAGTTATGAAATACGACTGCATGAACAGTGGCTTACATTTTAATGTGGAGAAAACCAGAATTATGGTTTTTGAACGGGAATAAACCAGAACGAATGCAAGGATTATGGTTGGTACGATGTGCTGGAGTAAGTGAATGAGTTTGTATATCTTGGATGCGCCTTCAGTAAGGATGGGAAATATACCGCTGATATAGAGAGAAGAGTGAATGCAGGGAATAGAGTGAATGGTGCGATGGGTAAGCTACTTGGGAGCCGGCACTAAAGCCAAAAGGCGCAGCTGGCCATGCATAATAGATTGGTTGTCCTAACGCCGTTATATGACAGTGAGAGTTGGGTATGTAAGAAGAAGAACGAAAGCAGGACAAAGGCGGTCGAAATGTGAGCTCTGCGGAAGATATGCGGAGTCACGCTGACCGACCGCAATCGCAACAGCGTAGTAAGAAAGCAAGTAAGTATGAAATATAGTATCGGTGTAATGATGAGAAAGGGTATGCACCGTTGGTTCGGGCATATAGAAAGAATGTCAGAAGAAAGAATGACAAAACAGATATACAATGCGAAAGTGGAAGGATGTAGGTACCGGGGAAGACCTACACTATCTTACCATGACCAAATAGACCGTGTCTTATTTGAAGGGCAAGTCAAGAGTCTCCGTAACCGGCGAGCGTGTATGAGATGAACTATGAGAGTGGAGGAAGCCAGAGAGGTCTGTAAGGAAAGAACCTGTTGGAACTCTGTACTCTCTGCCTACCCCGCGAGTGAGCTGGCGCGATGATATAGATAGATAGGATACTTTACTTACAGATCAAACCGATACTTGCCGGCTAAGTAATATAAAAAATCATACCAATATGCATCTGAATCAGCGTGGAGGCCGTAAGATATTAATCTGATTTTTATATTAAGTACAAGCTCTGCAATCCCTGATGACATTTCTAAATACACTTGCAAAACGATGTTGACTTGGTAGCTTTAAGGCGTCGAACGGCCTTTAGGCTATGGTCATAGGTGTATGTCTGTGATTTCGGAATAAATAATTTTTAGGTTCATATTGCTATTCGAACGATGCTAAAACAAACGTGTCTTTTTTATCTACCTGTCTGTATGTTTGCTCAAAAGGACTGATGTGATTTTAAAATTATTGGAATATGCAAGACTTCTTTCGTTTTTACCCCGTGATATAGGTCTTCATTTAATTTCAGACACGGACTATAACGTTATGTTAAAATATGATAATATCTACACATTATCACCTATTGGACTCAGGTTCATTTCCTCTTGAGGAAACTCTTCAGTGATTAAAGCCAAAAACCCGATTTTTTTTATATACGTTTCATTTAGTTACAAATATGATTTTGGCATGAATTGATGATGCATTGAGGATTGTCTAATCGGGTGTGAGCTCTAACTCCGGTAGTACTCCCGGCACGAAGCTTTGCATATTTGGTATTTAAGATACCTAAACTTAATTTTGGTCATGAACTGTTAACATATCGTCTTTTTACGAGAGGACTGACACGGAGTGCACTGACAATATTTTGTTACATACTCAGCTCTCAAACAATTAAAAAAGAACTTTTCGGTGCGCGATGCCGACTCGCACTTTACGAACTTTATTTTAATTATCTATATCATCACGCCAGATCTATGGCAGGTTAAGCACAGAGGGTTCCATGGATATATTACACTAAATGAATTGAGCGAACACTGCGAAAAAAACGTGATGACAAGGATTCTCACTTAGAGCCGTCTCTTTCTAAATAGGGTCTGACAAAACATTGGTACGATTATGGACTTGTTGACATATAACTAACATACAATTCACGGGCACTGTTTGTTGCACAACAAACGAATGTTGTGCAACAATATGGACGTACGATGTATGTAGAAGTCAGAGGGTGTAGACGTCTACACCCTCTGACTTCTGTTCCTTAACGTAAAAGCGACAAAGTGACAAGGAACCAGGTCGCGGGTCACGCGATGTCGCCGTACTTAGTCTTCGCCTACTAGACTTAGATTTCGCCTGAAATCATCAGGGACCTGTGGGGCGGGACATTTGTCCCCTAATGTATACAAGATTTCGTGAATCTGAGCTGCACGCCCTCCCCGTACCCCATGTTATGCTAATGTTAGGACTGATTTAAATATTCGTATGTCGCCGGATGGTTGATTTTATTGTCTTTTTCTGTTCTATATTTGAGAGGCGTGTTCGGCGTTTACGTACATAACTGATTCCCTCATGGTGACTCGAAGCGAAACCGTCGTCACACGTCAAATCTTATTGTTGAGTACCCATTTGAATAAATTGATGAATTGGAACAATTATCTAAAATAAGTAAAAAAATACTGACAGCAACATATGAAGCCTGCTCATTGATCGTGTTTATAATAAGTCTTCTTTTTTCAGGTGAGTGAGAATTCCTCCTCATATTTGCTACGAGACCCTCTTCCTCAGAGTAAGTGTTAGTTTAGTAAGGCTTACTTTATTATACGCCAACAAGATCACAACATAAAAGATAAACAATAAAAATAGGCGTCCGGTAAACTTTTCGCGGACTCGCATGTGAAATATATCTGCAAACTAAAGTATTGTAGTCGTAATAAACTGTTTTTCAACTTGGGTTAGGTGTTAGGGGCGCTCTCCCTGCCGCGCCCGGCCCGACATGACTTATGAGGAATATTCTTCACTCCGAATGGCGGAGCTTCGCCGCTTCACCTAGATATTAAATGAAAAGGAGATATCATCATGGATGTTGTGAAAAAACCTAAAGGAATCGTTCAGTGAGTCTTCAAGTTAATAAATTGTTATTAGATAGAACGATTCGCTCCGACAGAGCAGCGCCTATCGGGCTCAATATTATGTTTTTTAGATTCCCACGTTAGACTGAACTGTCAGACAGGAGCGGTTGGTGGGATTCTAACTCGGGCTCCGGAAGTGAAATCGTTCGGTTCTGATCGACTAATCCAATCTAAATGTCGCGGAAGGAAGGCATTAGAGGGTGCAGGGCATTAGCGCGGAGGACGGCGGTTCCCGAGGAGCGGCGTTGTCAATTGTATCGGAAGTGAGTTTCATTTCGGCCCGGGCCACCGACTCCACCGCCCCCGCCTCCCGATTTCGCCCGCCGCCCCGCCCCGCTTGCCCTTGCAAGGAGATACCACCCTCATGGCTGCAACATACCATAACGGCAGCACGGCCTCTTGCCCTTTTACAAGCTTATATTTATTTGTTATATATATTGTTCGTATGTCTGTCTGTCTTTCCGGTTCACATCTTGTAATCAATTTTTGAAGCACTTGCAGGAATCCGATTGAGTTGAAATTTGGTATACGTATGTAAAATCGATGACAATGCAATAATATGTAACCATGCAGCTGGTCTGATGCTAGAAGCACAAGGTGGCCATAGGAACTTGTGAATATGGTTCACAAACGCAATCCCCTTACGTGTTTAGGCTTACTAGATTGGTATTGACAAGTACTATACAACCAGATAGTGTTCAATTTCTGATGATGAAGCCGAAAGGTGGCCAATGGCAACACCCAACTATTCAATATAACCACGCTGTGTTCGGGCTCGTTGTATTTGTCTTGACGAGTTCTTTAGACCTGGATGTTGTCCAAGGTCTAATGAACAAATATCTTCGTTGTGTTTTTGCTATAAAAGCTTGTTTTTAAAACGGTCTTTTTATTTAAACTTTGGATCGTGCGTTTATTGCCTGAATGAATGGATGTCTCACAAAATCCTCTCGCTGTCTTAGTGGCTCGCTGTTTTGGTGCGAACTTGTTGTGTGTAGTGTGTAATTTGGATTTTTGTGTGTGTGTGAATGATTTACGCTGTCGGCCGCGGGGCCTTTACAGCTTCACCGGACAAAAGAGCGAGAGTGCAACCACTGCGCTCGAGCCAGAAGGGCAAGGGGGCAACTAGCTCTAGGGCGCCTCAAGGAGGAACGGCCTCGCCTTGGGCAATCGCTATGGGGGAGGGCGTATACTAGGTGTCTTGCCGTGTTGCTCTGTACCGGCCGGCGGGCAAGGGATTTTTGGAACTCGCCGACGAGGTCGGTGTCTGATCCTGTGTGCGGTATGTGTATCCGAAAGAAGGAATGTAAGGGCATCTGGAGGGTCGGTGATAACATGCCGCGGACGGCGGTAGCGGCTGATAGGAGGGGAGTTAGGTTCGTAGTCGGTGGCGCCTACGATTAGCGGATTTCTATGATTGGACGCATTCGAGAAATATCGGGTTGTCGCCATTTTAATAAAGGCGCGAGATGAAGATCGACATTCCGTATGAACCACGGGGCTCCAACGGCTTCGCGGAGGAAACGGGATTGAACAGTTTGAGTCAAGTCTATCGATGTGAGAGCGAGCGGCATGCCCACAACACCTCACAAGCGTACATCATGATGGGCCGTATACAAGTGTTGTAAAGTGTCACCTTATTCCTAAGGGCCATTTTACTACGCTTGCAGATCATCGGGTAAAGACGACCGAGTACAAAGGCTGCTCGGTTAAGGACTTGCATTACGTGCGGTCCGAAGGTCATGGTATTATTTAGGGTGAGCCTTAGATATTTGACCTGTTTGACCCAGGAAATAGGTAGGTCGAACATGGTCAATTGACCTAGATTATTTCTGGGATGGCGCAGGGAGAAGCGCGGGGTGGCACCTCTGGAGAAGAACACCGCAGCGCTCTTGTCCGGGTTCACCTCAATACGCCACTTCCTGAACCAATCCCCTAAGGTATTTGTGGCTGCCTGAAGCGAAGCGATACAGAGCGGTATCATTCGCGAATAGGTCTAGATACACATTACTCGAACGAGGAATAGCGTTCGTATAAAGGCTGAATAGGAGCCGGGAGAGAGCTGAGCCTTGTGGGATACCAACTTGTATAGAGTGGGGGTAGAGCGCGTCATTTCGACGCGATACCGAAAGGCGCGATTCGACACGAGTCTGTCCGGCACACCCTTTTGGTAGAGCTTGTAGATCAAGCCGTTGTGCCAGACTTTGTCGACATCGAAGAAAAGGGCACCCGTGTAGACGGGTTTGGGTGCGTTGAAGCCAGTGAGGATGTGCTCCGTGATGCAGTGCACTTGATGGACACAAGAGTGTTTGGCTCGAAAACCAAACTGCTCATTGATGAGAATACCCCTGGACGATACAAAGTCTTTGAGCCGTGCCAGGAGAAGGCGCTCGTAGATCTTTGCTAGGGAGTTGAGGAGATTGATGGGGCGATAACTCGTGGGACGGCCACGAAGTTTTCCGTGCTTAGGGATGCCTATGACGTCGGCCTGCTTCCATTGAATGGGGAAGGTGCAGTGCAGGGACGCCCTGCGCTCGACTTCCCCGACGATCGAATCGATATGAGCCTGGTCAACGGGAAGAGAGCTGGGAGTGCACTTGCTCTCGAGTGTGTCGGCGAGAAGCTCGGCGTCGGCGCTTGAGGGGCGGGTAACGAGGGCATGTCAGACGTGGAGTCGGATTTAAGGGTACGCGCCAGCTTCCAGTAAGACAGATGCGATGGCGTGAGGCCCTCTAAGTAGTCACTCCAGCGATCCTCCCGGACCTCCGCGACACGACGCTTTACATCACGTTGTAAGGCGCGCATCTGGACCCGGTTGGCTTGAATGGAGTCGTACGCTCGGACTGAAGCATTTTTAGCCCGAGTGAATTCCCTAACATCGTCTGGCAGTCTAAAGCTGTTGAAATCTTTCGCCTCGACTTGCTTTGACGACTGACTGACAGCTGATTGGATATGGGCGGTGAAGGCATTTACAGCCTGATCGGTGTCCTAAGGGGACGGAGTAGAGTCCGAGCTGAAAGGAAGAGGGGGTGGGTCGGCATCCGCCAAGGCTGTACTCAGCGCATGCCATTCCACCACCGTCTTCTTAAGCGGTTGAGGGGTGTGTAATTTTGAATGACTTCCTCTATTTAGGTTCCGTAAAACTATATAATTTGATAAAATCCTGATGCTTCAGTCAGATTCCATTTTTCATGCAACTACTAAACGTTTTAAAAAAATTGGCTTCAAATGTTGGTATAATTCACCTAAGATGATATAACACGATTACATATTATATTTGATTCCTATGGACCAGTCAGGATCTCCACACAGGAGAATTGGAATCAAATTAGAATGAGTTCCTACTTATCTTAGTATTTGCGATGAGCTGCACAATTTTTTCAGCTAAGAAATGTTTTCAAGTGAGTGTGGAGGAAGCCAGAGAGGTCTGTAACGAAAAAACCTGTTGGAACGGCGAGTTCAGAACTCGCCGCCTACCCCGCAAGGGAACTGGCGTGATGATATATATAGATAGATAAATGTTTTCAACATTATATCCTATAAATGAATGTTTTAAAAAGTTTATTCTACGCATGTTTTATTGACAGTAAAAGGAGCGAAATCAACACCTAGATACAGACATTTGATAAGAATTTGTGGACTCTTCCGTAGCGTCATAGTCATATCCACAGCCATTTGGCTAGATAGAAGGATAATATAATAAAAGGAATTAGGCATCATCATCATCTCAGCCTACCCCCGTCTACTGCTGACCATAGGCCTCCCCGATCGCTCTCCGGCGCAACCGGTAATAGGATTAGTAAGCTGAAAGGAATTAATATTATATCTGTATTACTTTGCTAGGGTAGATGTAAAAATGTAATGATCGTTCTTTCTTATTTCAACCTTGACTATTCATAAGTACGATTTGGTCTACATGAATAATAAACTTTTGATTGATTTTCATTTTGTCGTGTTCGGTACTCTTAACCTATTTGGCGGAACAGGAGAAACACGGGAAATAGCAATGTATTGGCTGCTTTCTGTGTTGGAGGCCAAGATAATGTTGGGATCGCATAGTCAAACGGCCAGTTAATAATTAAACTTTATATTCGGTC
Organism: Phalera bucephala; assembly: GCA_905147815.2. NCBI lineage: Eukaryota > Metazoa > Arthropoda > Insecta > Lepidoptera > Notodontidae > Phalera > Phalera bucephala. The sequence continues at coordinate 400,033 of LR990609.1, read as the reverse complement.
AAGATAAGTTGAAATCATGTCCCCGGTTTTCTATCGTATATTATTTAGGTCAATTGAAATGGTTTATCCATATTTAGTATAACACCCTTTGTGTTTGTATATTGTTTTAAAGTAGTGTTATAAACTGTTTAAAAAAGGGAAAATATATTCATGCAATAATTAATTTATAGACTACACAGGCACTCATTCTCCCACTCTAGCATTAGTTCGTCCTTCATCGTTTGTCAGATTAGGTACTAGTGGTGCAACTTATGATCTGAGTGATTTACCAGCTAATGGACTTAGCATGCTGTTAATTCACACACATCGTACTGAAGCTAAAATAATTGTATTCGGACTCAACAAAACATTTTGTTCACTTATTATTAAATACAATTTCTATATGTTTTGTAAATGAGGGAATAATGTAGACGTTAATTTACACCAAGTATAAATACACGCTCATCACTAAACCTAATCTAGATCGTAGTGTATTATTCTCGCATATCACATTGTGTACATAAACAATGGTACATTTGGCGTTACTCACCATTTTTCTCTACATTCTGGACGGGTGGCGGTACAGTCTTAAGTAGTCGCCCTTCTTTTGTTTTTCGACTAATCATCAATCTGATCTGACTAATGATCAATGTCCTTTTATTTTACGTAGACCTTAAGTGTACGTACGTAAAGGACGAGCCTGCACGGCGCACGCGGCGGTTATTAAAGCATCCTTCTCAAAACATCCAACCTGCGGCTGCTAGCGTCCGGCCGTAAGCCGGTCGTAATTAATTACCTACGAGTCAGTGGGAGCCGCCACCGCCGCGGAAGGCGGAACTTTAACTTCGGAACTGAGAGGGTGACGTTGCAATTATATCCGTGTAGTCTATGTATCTACATCTTTTGGTTCTTGCTGCACCGAACCTCTCGAATGTTAATTTCTGCGTTATCCTATGCTAATTCAAGGTCCCGTTTTCCGGTTTTTTCCGCACATGCGCGCTGCTCTCGGAACCTTTGGCTGCTTTGAGTGGCATTTGGTTTGGTTTAGCCGCGTGCTGACACCGCGTTTACGAGTGGAGCTAGGTGGATCGATATGACAAAAGTTACGGCCGTTCTGGCCGGAGAGTGCGGCGCGGCGCCAGAGGCTGACCGGGCGCTGGGCGCCGGCAGCCGCACTCCATTGTGAACAAGTAGACTGGGTTTCAGTAGCGAATAGTCGGCGCGTCCGTATGTTTTATGTGGCATTTTGGCCGGTGGCCAATTATGTCCCAACTGATTGATTTTACTGTGACGGGTTACCTCTACAACTGTTGTAATCTTATTCATTTGCTGAGTCTAAGTATATTATGACACAGTCCGTCGAAAAGCGACGTATCTATTCGGAAGCAATGTCCCCGCCTCGCGATCGGTTAATTGGATTACGTTAGATGGTAGAGTTCATTGTTTTCCTATCTAATCTATTAGGTATCCCCGCAAGGGATCTGGCGTGAGGTTATAGATAGATAGATAGATAGGTATTCCTCGTATGCGTATTCTGCTGTCGCGTTAGCAGAATATTTTGGTATATAGTCAGGTTCTCGACGAAATCATAATTCATCAATATACCTACTTAACAGAATATTTGAAAACCTTGGACCGGATAAACACATCCGAACATAAAGTATTGGGTATACGGTTGACTCTTAAATTGCTTTTACGATCTATTCTACAAAGTGTATCTGTTTACCACCGTTGATTTATCACCATGGGCTGTTTTAGTTTAATATTATGATATGATGGACGGTGCCGCACGGTGCTGCTGTTCGCTGGGATAAGGACGATATTTTATGTTTCATCGTCGGTTACCTTCACAATCATGAACTCATAATTTGTAGCGAAACGCGTTAAATCAATGGCGAGAGCGCGCGCGTGTGGAGTCGCGCGGGCGCACACGCACGCGCACGTCGCGTACCGATGCTCCGCCTGCACGTGCTTTACAGCAGCGCGCACAGCAACTCGCGCTTTACGCGCTCTAACTAAAAAGAAAGCTGCGGCGGTGGGGATCTTAAAATAATTCGCGCACTAGTTAAAGACATAACTCCGACATTCCCTTTATCGTGCCGCAAGATAATATCATTTGTATTGTACATTTATGTAGACGGTGGCTGTCGAGTCGTAAAAACGAGATCTATTAGGACGCGCGTCGTCGCCGGTGACACGGCGAGCTGCGCGCATCAATGGACTAGCGCTCGCCGAAAAATAATCTGGACGAGAAAATTTTCCGCTTTTTTTATTATAATATTTATAGGTTAGCATGGACGAGATACTCATTATTGTGTTATTGAAATAGTTTCGGTATGTTTATACAAATCCGAATGCTCACCGCCACTGGGAAGCCATTATTTATGCCAATCCTAGTTTCTATTTGTGTTGCTTTGGGCTGCGATCTACTCTTGCTCGATCTATACTCTAAGCCATGGAGATTATGAGGTTAATATTTAAGATAATCGGCTGGAATCGCCGGGCTCTCGGCGTGGATCGACGCGTGATAAGTAACTTACACCGAAAGTGCATCAGCACTTTCGGTATAAGTTACGAAGTTACGGTATAAGTTAAGAAAAATATGAACATTCTTAAAAATCACAAAAATTAAAAATAAGCGGTTTATATTAAAACTCACAGTGCAACATGCAATAATCAAGATATTAATATCAGTAAACATTATATCAATTACTTTTCATTTCATAAATTTCCAAGAGTTTTAAATTCTCTTAGATCATTAGTTTCCAAAGAGGTCCAGGTGGACCCCCAGGGGTCCACGGGAGACTCGACCGGGCACGTTGGCGTGACAAAAAATGAGGGTTCACAATTAGTAAGCGGGGGTCCACGAAAATTTATTACTTTCGATAGTGAAGAACTAAAATTTTGGCTTGATTTCACCTATCAATGTAGGCAGATAATATTTTAAGAAGCTCAAAGACTGTTACTTGTAAAAACTTGCATATTCCATATTCAGTACAACGTGTCGATACTTGCAAAGCGCCTCCGCCGTCCGCAACGCTTGTTCAGACGTGCAGAGGGACGAAATACGACTTGTGGTGTGTGTGCTTGCAATCTTGCATGAACTTGTTTGATTCTTCACCAATATAAATACAGATGCCAAGGATAAACGTTACTCATTTGTTTCCGGAATTTCGAAAAGAAAAGGCCAACTTTACTTTTTTGACATCCACTTCCAACACAATCAATTAATTAATTAACCAATCAATTCTTTAAATTTTTCTTTTTCAATTTCTACGCAAATTTTCATAGTTAAATCTAATCTTAACAATTTTTGTCGAGTTTTGGGAATATGGTAGAAATGTAGCTGCAGGGCGTCCACCGGAACCAGCTAAATTGTGAAAGTGGTCTATAAGTAAAAAAAGTCTGGGAACTTCTGTCTTAGATTATCAAAAAAATCCTGGGGGAAATTGGAAACTACATTTTTTCAGGATAACCACTATTGGTTACCTGTACCGCCGTAGTAGCCTTGGTCTATACCAAGGCTACTACGGCAGTTCGCATGGTCCACTAATACTGTTGTTAGAGCGTGAAAAGGAATTTGATATATCATGTTCCGTATGTGATATCGTCATATTAGTGTTTTTTGTGTGTGTGGAATGATCTACGCTGTTGGCCGCGGGGCCTTTACAGCTTCACCGGACAAGAGGGCGAGCGTGCAACCACTACGGTCATATTAGTGTTGATATGTGTCATCGTAATGTACAATGTCTTTTTAAATTTAGTTAAAATTGAAGGAGAGCATTCAGTATCCTATCCTCAAAAGACTGACGTATGTAAAAAATAACATTGTATAATTGTTAATGGCGAGATATTGGTGAGTAACGACACTACGAGTAATATTGCCCAAAATCAGTGTCGGTCTTGCGATCTTGGTCTTGAATTTTTGCAAGACAAAAACCAACCCTGCCAGACTTGAGCAAGAAGTTCCGTGAGTACCTTTTTTAAACGACTTCTAAAAAGGAGGAGGTTCTCAATTCGACTGTATGTTTTTTTTGTATGTATGTTACGCGATCATTCCGCCAATTATGAATCGATTTTGATGATTCTTTTTGCATTGGGTTCAGTATAGCTCCAAGGTGGTCCCATTTTAATTTAATCGGTATTGGACCTTGGACTACAAGAAGATACACCAGGGAATTATGGGTATTACGTCAATCCTATGGGTACCCTGCCATAGAACTAATCAGAATATTATCCGACTTCAAAAAAAAATGTGGTCGACAATTCGTGTGTGTTTTTTATAACGTCTTTATTTATGAACTAATTTTGATGATTCTTTTTGCGTTGGGTTTAATATAGTTTCGAGGTGTTCCCATTTTAATGAAATCGTTATTGAACTTTGGACTTTGAAGATACATCAGGGGACTCCTAAACGGCGAACAGCACGAATGTATAGAATCCGTTATTAAAAAAACACCGATATCAAAAAGCAAAAAATAAATATTTCAAGTCTGTGCCAAGTAACCAACTGCACTAACCGGAACCGACTTCATATATTTATTTTTTGATTTTTGAAGTAAGTTTTTTTTAAAGATTTTTTATTTAAAAAAGTTACGTGCCATTTTAATTTAGTTTTAAATTTTTATTGTATCGTATGGGTGTGTGTTTTTCTTCAAATTAAAAATTTCCTCCCGGGCCAGGCGGCGGCTGTGGATCCTCAAGGTTTTGGTGCTCACAAGAATGGTCAAATGCTGACGTGCTACGGTGACGCACATGTAATGAGAATTGAATTAATGTGAACAAAATTGCGTGCAGATTCTGCCCGAGACCTTAAAATTATGCCTAGTTTTCACACTGAAACTGTTGGTCGCGCTAGGATATGCGAGCAGCTTGGTACCACCAACCTACTCGCAGTTCCTAGCGCAACGACCAATACATATCATATCACTTCGACCCACACCAGACATTTTGATCCATATCTTATAAGAATTAAGAGAGATCAAGGTAAGTCAATTATTTGATACAGTAGGTAGACTCGTCGTTTAAGAGTAGGTACCTACCTAATGAATACTTATAAACCTAAAATAATAAAAAAAAAAACGAATGAGCTCTTTATTTTGTTGGTATCACCTTTCATAAAATATTAATCGACACTCATTATAACCTTTTGTAAGAACATCATATATGTAGTCTAGATCGCTAGTATTACTGTTAAGGATTTGGCAGATAGAATGCTTAATTACCCTCGGCTACGGAGACAAAGAACTGACTAATAGTTAGAAGAGTAGGAAGTGGCACTAGCGGGTCCTGCCCGCCGCATCGCGATCTTAATACAAGAAGGAAGTTTCGGACTCGATCCGAGTCTGGCGTTGGAGGCAAACGGCGGAATGTTCACGCTTAGTTTTATAGGGCAGTGAAGCTGACACAGACGTGGCGAAGTTTCAGCAGCAGTGCTGACCGCACATCGCTGGCGACGTCTGGAGCGCGCAATCATAGCGTGATCTCAAAAGTCCATTAGCTGGCGTAATATAAATCAATCAATTTTTAAAGCAATGACAGGCTGGTCTTGTGGCCTGAAATCGAGCGAGCGAGTCTGGTTCGTGCCCGCACGGAAAGAATCTTTTGTAAATAGATATTTTGTTACCATTTAGGTATTTGTTCATAAGAATTTTGTGTCTGTAAGTTCACCCGCAACACTCGGGCAACGTTTTAAAAATGTATTTATATAATCACACCAGATAAAAACGATATATTGTACTAATCGGTTTAGTGGCGTATGAGTCTTGGGCTTGGGTTATTTATGGGTTACCTGTCGAAAATAGTGGCATTCTGAAGTCAGGTCAGTATGTGTGTGTGTGAATGATGTACGCTGTTGGCCGCGGGGCCTTTACAGCTTCACCGGACAAGAGGGCGAGCGTCCAACCACTACGCTCGAGCCAGAAGGGCAAGGGGGCAACTAGCTCAAGGGCGCCTTAAAGAGGAACGGCTTCGGCTTGGGCAGTCGCTATGGGGGAGGGCGTATACTAGGTGTCTCGGCGTGGTGCTCCGGCCCGCGGGCAAGGGATTCTTCGACCTCGCCGGCGAGGTCGGTGTCTGATCCTGTGTGCGGTATCTGTATCCGAAAGAAGGGATGTAAGGGCATCGGGAGGGTCGCTGAGAACATAGCGGCTGATAGGAGGGGAGTTAGGTTCGTAGTCGGCGGCAACTACGATTAGCAAATTACTAAAATTGGACACGTTCGTAAAATATCGGGTTGTCGCCTTTTTAATAAAGGCCCGAATAGGTTCGAGACCGAGATTGGAATGGAGACCGACATTCCGTATGACTCACGGGGCTCCGACGGCTTTGCGGAGGAAACGGGATTGAACCGTTTGGAATCTCGATGTGAGAGCGGGCGACGTGCCCGAACACCTCACAAGAGTACGTCATGATGGGCCGTACACAAGTTTTGTAAAGTGTCATCTTATTTCTAAGGGACATTTTACTCCGCTTGCAGATCATCGGGTAAAGACGACCGAGCACAAATACTCGGGTCGGCTCGGTTTCGGGTCAGGTCAGTTATTGTGCCCTGAACAAGGGAAATAGATCTTGGGCTGCGTGTACACGATACAGCAAAGATTGCGTTCCGGCAGCGGGAAAGTTGCCAAAGTGCACCTCACATCTTTATTAGGACTAGCGGTAATAGCTTCTCGACAGCTGGGCGGTGAGAGTAGTCTTGGGAACAAACTAGTCTACTTCCGTCTCTTGTCGAACTTCAACGAACGACGGTTATGTTTGTTATATTTGTAACCTAACAAAGACATTGGTATTATAGGATTAGAATATAATCAGGAATAGACAGATAGATAATTGTAAGACGTCTAATAATTTTAATTGAGATCCAAAAGTGTTGAATCCAATAAGTTTATTGTTCAGAATTTTATTTTATTTATTTACATTGTTAATTATGTTAACTTATAATAAACACACTCACTTTAAATTAAAATATAAAATTATATACAAAAAAGAAACCTTAATGCAAAATACCGCATCCGAGTGGAATGGTGGCAAGAATGCTGGCTGCATTTCCTCGCTGAATAGACAGACCAATCTTTTGAGCGAGGAATGAGCCAGCCCTCTAGTCACTCGAGGATGTAATCAGCGTAGGTGTTACTTTATTGATAAGTTTTTTTGAAGCAGACCTCATTCCCAACGTGTCCACGGCAAACGGCACAAATATATAATTTTTGCTAATAGTTGCCCAGTTCCGCCTTCTCAGGCGCAGCTCCCACCCTAGATATTGACTCCCTGAGATGGGGCAGAGCCAATGTATCGTTGCATGTGGCTTCCCGTACAAGGGCCCGCCCCTGTTCCCAAGGAATCAACGACATCCTATCGGGTCTCTTGTCAGCATCACGGAAAATCCCCGCCGGTCATAGCGCCGAAGGAACATTGATAATAGCAAGAGTCCTTTTGATTATGTCATTGAGCGAGCCGTGGCGAGAAAACCTGCTGGCACTTTTGGGGCAAAAGAGCCCACGGAGTGCGGACCGATCCACCTCCGCTCCACACGGACACCTGTGTTCTTCTAAAATCGGTGCCCCTAAGCGAATACCCATCGCGATCCGGAAGCTTTCACTATTTTACATGGACTCTGGAGAAAACGGGGTCTTAACCGTTAGACAGTCACAGAAGAACAACAAAGTGATGTTATAAGGGTTCCCTTTCTACCGATTGAGGTTCGGAACTATAAAAAAAGATATCTTAATAAAACATTTTTTTTTACACTTCTGTGTTAGAACGGAAAAAAGTGACGAAATATTCCGATATTGTGCAATAAGGGTCGACCTTCTTTTTATTGCGCCGAGCGTGCGTGGCCTGTTATAGTGTCACAGCGAACACAAAACAGTGTTTGCCAAAAAAGTTATCCCGAATTATAAGGCGTCCGCTAATCATTGGATAACGGATAACTATACCGGCTGTGTATGTGTTCTGTGGGTCGCGTGACACGGAATATATGACGCCGGTGGTCAATTCTTTCAACAAAATTCTGCCAAAATAGAATATTATGCGTCTCCAAGCAACGGCGTTTAGCTGTTTTTGTACCTAAAGTACCGTAGGCGGGCGACGTGCCCGAACACCTCACAAGCGTACATCATGATGGGCCGTATACAAGTGTTGTAAAGTGTCACCTTATGCCTAAGTGACAATTTACTCCGCTTGCAGATCATCGGGTAAAGACGACCGAGCACAAAGGCTGCTCGGTTACGGACTCGCTTGATGTGCGGTCCGAAGGTCATGGTATTGTTTAGGGTGACCCCTCGATATTTGACCTGTTTGACCCAGGGAATAGGTAGGTTAAACATGGTCACTTGACCGAGATTACTTCTGGGATGGTGCAGGGAGAAGCGCGGGGTGGCACCTCTGGAGAAGAACACCGCAGCGCTCTTGTACGCCTCACCTTAGTACGCCACTTCCTGAACCACTCCCCTAGGGTATTTGTAGCTGCCTGAAGCGGAGCGATAGAGAGCGGTATCATCCGCGAATAGGGCTAGATGCACATTACTCGAACGAGGGTATCGTTCGTATATAGGCTGAATAGGAGGGGGGGAGAGAGCCTTGTGGGACACCAACTTGTATATAGTGAGGAGTAGAGTGCGTCATTTCGACGCGATACCGAAAGGCGCGATTCGACAGGAAGTCTTGTAAGATGAGCACGAGTCTGTTCGACACATACATTTGGTAAAGCTTGTAGATCAAGCCGTTGTACCAAACTTTGTCGAACGCCTTCGCGATATCGAAGAAAAAGGCACTCGCGTAGACGGGTTTGTGTTTGTTGAGGACAGTGAGGATGTGCTTTGTGATGCGGTGCACTTGATGGACGCAAGAGTGTTTGGCTCGAAAACCAAACTGCTCATTGATGAGAGTACCCCAGAACGATACAGTCTTTGAGCCGTGCCAGGAGAAGGCGCTCGTAGATCATTGCCAGGGAGTTGAGACTGATGGGGCGGTAACTCGTAGGACGGTCACGAGCTTTACCGGGCTTAGGGATGCCTATGATGTCGGCCTACTTTCACTGAGTGGGGAAGTTGCAGTTCATCATGGCGGCATTAAGAATGTCCACTAAGAGGCAGATGAGTTGGGCGGGTAAACATTTGAGTACGCGATTAGAGATGCCGTCAGAGCCGGGGGCCTTTTTCGGTTTAAGACCTTTAATCTGCCTCGACCTCGGTCTTTAATAGGGGGGTCTCGATAATAGGGGGTAAGGAAGCGGTGGGGGGGAGGGACGCCTTACGCTCGACTTCCCTGTCGATTGACGCGACATGAGCCGAGTCAACGGAAAGAGAGCTGGGAGTGCACTGGCTCTCGAATTAATGATTAACCATCCCCGCTTCGGAAATATAGGCGTGATGGTGTATTAATGATTAACGATTACAATTATATTTTGAAATCTTTAACGTTTACCATCACACTTTAATAATTAATCTGATTATATCTGGCGCATATGTGGTTGCTTCAATGTGTTGATTTAATAAATAAGTAAACATCCTTCCATATCATTACCCCCGTACAATAATAAAAAATGTATTTTCGATGCCGCGATACCGAACGGTCATGGGCCGATCTTCACCTATCCCACGAATGTGTAACCTATATAATAAGTATAGTTATATATTGGATATCCATTTCGACAGTCCTTATACATTTCGTAAGTCTTTATCAACTTTATAGCTATATGTATGTATACACTTTTTCTGTTTTCTGTTTAAAACTTAATTTATGTATGTCTTAATGTAAACTTAATCTACACTATTAATTGAATGTAGTGTTTATCTGTTATATGGTGTGCAATTAGATATAAGTACTTAGAACTAAAATTTTAAACGTTAAGCATGTAAGATTGTAGCACCTGTTGATAAACCCAATAAATAAATAAATAAATAAAAATCCCTAGACCCATCTGGCAGGATTTTTTAAAAAACAATACTCAAACAGGTTTGAGGTTCAAGGTCTAAAATCAAATCTGTGCGTTTATTATCTTGGAGAAAGGAGCCTAGAAGGGTTACAAAACTCTTTCGGAAATTCAGGTTTTGGATTTTTTGTGAGTGTATAAAATCGATATCAATTTTCGATCAACAAAATTTATAGGAAGATTAGTCAGTGGTAAAAAATGAGTTACAAATAACTCAGTGGTCAAACATTCGGCGGTGTGCGAACTTCGCACTGCGAAGTGAGTGCGGCCAGCGGCGGGCGCGGCGCGGTGCTAATGGAGCAAGGCGGCGTCACGCCGTGCCTAATTGGCCAGCCGAGGTGACCGCGCACGCACCGATGCGTGATCCTGTCGTTTGCTGGCGGAGATGCCGCCCGGCGCGGTGCTTGCGCGCCCCGGCAGGACGTCTCGACGTCAAGGTGACATGCTGTGCCGGGCTCCGACACTGGAAACTAGCAAGTAACTTGTGCCGGCCGGCGCCTCGCCCTGGACATGAGGATTACACTAGCGATTATGACAATCGTAACAATTACGCTGCATATTAATTTAGCCCTTAGGTGTTAGTGGTTTGAGTTTTTTCCTATTTGATCCCAATGGAGATGGAAGAGTCACTTGTCGTGAAAGATATACAACATTATGACCGGTATGTCAGAAGAGGTCGTCACGGACGTTCGGAACACTTCCCAAAATTCATATTTTTGTATATATGTACAAGTACGCCGGACAAGAAGGCGAACGCGCAGCAACCACGCCACTGAGGACCATAAAAACAGGAGGGATAGCGGATAAAATAGGTGTCTCGCTGTGTTGCTCTTCGCTGGTCGACGGTAAGGTCGGTGTCGGTATTCGAAAGAAAGGAAGCATTTTGAAAAAAAAATATATATAATCAGTTTCTGCACAAACTACAGAGTTTTTACCGCAGTCACCATTTACGTCAACTACAAGAAGGAGGAGTAATGATATTTTAATATCCCGTAACTAGGGTCCGGTCTAACACGAGCACAGAGTCTTACGAGATAGTTGAAGTTATTAAAACTTTTTACGAGCATGCGCCTTTTGGGCCAATAAACAAACTAGTGGCAGAGTGGCGGCGTGTCGGTGGCGCGTTATCGCTCGCATTGATTCAATAGCGAAAGGTCGCGCCACCGTTTTATCTGAGTCTATTGATGCAATTGCGGAAAGAAACCGTTCAATCTGTCTTGTGCAGCGCTCGCCACCTCACGCGCCCGCCCCCGCCGCCACCACCACGCGCGCTCGCCGTATCACCCATCGTAATAGCACACTAGTTAAATTGCGGGCGGCCCTGCACGAAGTGATTTTTTTATCAGTAACACTTTCAAACCTTGAAGCTTGTTTTATTCTGTCTTCAGCGTAATTAAATGTGTCTAAATATTATCATAAAATTTCGACAGTCAAACTTATTAGTTCTATTTAAAACATGTGAATGGTCCATCTTGTATTTAAAAAGTTGACATTTATGTTATAGACGCGGTTTAATTTTAGCAAACCACCCCGCGATGGCGCGCGGCTCAATTCAGCCGCGTTCGCTCTCTGATGCGTTGAAATTTTCATTCCTTGAATTTTAATTGGTGACGGTTTTGTGTCTGCTTGCGTGGATGATAAACTGTAGATTTTTATTCAAAGTTATGTCACTCGATTTAATTGTAATTACTGCGTGCATTCGTGGGTCACATAGTTATCTCCGCGGAAGATTTATAGACTCCTTAGTGTGACTTTAGCTATTAAATTAGTGTCACATTGATAGCGAGCGAGGAGAGGCGCGCGCGCCACGCGTCCCGCGCCGACGCAAACTCAAACAATCGTACAGAAATAAAAAAAAAACCGCGAACACAAGTAAGTAAACATAAAACACAAATAGCTTACAAAAATAGACAATGAAAATAATTGACACACATACGATAGCACGTTCAAGACTGAGATTTAATTTAATTTATTGAGCCCGCATCAACACCGCGAGGCGCACGCGTTGCGCGACGCCTGCGCTGCGCCGCGCTTGCCAGGAATGAACGGACCGTTCGATCGCTACTCGTATTGATTTTTACTACCAGTTAATGAACACGATTCTCCAATCAACGGGCGACTCTACACGCGAGCTGCCAGCGGCGGAGGCCGTGCGGCACTGCCCGCCTATTGCTATTTTCGTTGAAAGCGGTGCAATTGTGCGCGGCTATCCCGAGAGGCTAAGTCGCCGCTATTAACTCTAGAGTCATTGGAGAGTAAAAGTCTCCTCTGAGCTGAGCCAACTCGCGTGCCGCTCCAAGAGAGTGATAGTCGTCTTCGTTCTGAGCCGGCTCGCGTGCGACTCGAGCGCGACTAGCACGCTTCCGAAGAATCCACTCGACGGCAATTTTCGCACATATATAAATGTATAACTAAGTGGGTGTCGCTCGTGACCTGCCTAAAATGTGAATCATGTGATTTGGCACCAACGTTGGTTCCAATAGTACGTCAAAGTTATCCGGCTATTTCTGCCGCGCGTCGTACGCTTGGCAACAATAACACTCGTTTGTTTTTTTCCCGCTACTCCCGCTAGGCCTACGGGCGGCCGGCGGCGCGCGCGGCGCGTACTCCGGCCAGCGCCGGCGCAGCCCGCGGCCGGTCGGGACGAGCCGCAGCGGTTTAGCTTATTAAGATGGAATTAGAACTTAGTAGATCCTACTTGTTACTTCAATATAATATTATGTCCGTGTACAGACATCGAATACATGCGAACGCTTAGGTTTGGAAGTATCGTATTCATCACAATCACCAATAAATACCACCACCAATGTGTAGACTGGCAGAGATATATACATACATAATACATTATTTAGCGCAGATTTAGCGCAGTGGTTAAGAGCTTAAGTCGCTCCACCCACTGTGTCTAATAGTCGCGGGTTCGATTCCCGCACGGGACAAATCTTTGTGTGATCCACAATTATTTGTTCCGGTCTGGGTATTTGTGTTTGGAAATTTTCATGTTTGTAAACGCACCCACGACACAGGAATTAATCATAGAGTGGGGCTACGTTTAAAAAAAAATATATATGTAGATGTCCTAACTAACCATCGGGTTGAATTAGCAATACAGAAGAACGTCTAGGCAGTTAACGAAAAGATGCTATATAATTAAGTGTTTAGTTTTAGTACAATTTCACAGGCAATGAGTATTCATCCGCTAAGTGCTGGTGTTAACTAGCGTCGCAGTGCAAAGATACTGCTACTGTTCGCTACAGAACTGTTCATGCGCCATGCGAATTTATAAGAATGATATTGTGTAAAGGGTGTTTGTTTGCTTGTAATCGATCCCAAATCGAACTCTACAGCTACTGAACCGATTTTAATAATTCTCTTACCATTAGAAAAGTACCTTTATCATAGCACAACTCATTCGCACTAGAGATTGTCGTGCACAATTAAAATTACATTTTCTTTAATTAATTTGCATTTTATAATGCGAATATATATGCGAAGTTTCCTGTATTACCTAATTACTGCAAAGAGTAATGTTTGATTAAAACTCTATTTTTACCGACTTCAAAAAGGAGGAGGTTCTATTATCGTCTGTATGTATGCCTTTTCATTAGTATGTTCACCGATATTGTCGTCAATTGTGGACCGATCTTGATGATTCTTTTTGCGTTGGGTCCAGTATAGCTCCAAGGTGAGCTCATTTTAATTTCATTGTTATTGGACCTTGGATTTAGAAGATCCGCCAGGGAACTCCAAACAATATGATGATGAATGTGTAGATTGAGTTATTACGGGTATTATGTCAACTTCCTACCATAGAACTAAGCAGAATATTAACCAACTTCAAAAAAAGTGGAGGTTCACAATTCATCTGTGTTTTTATAACTTCTTTGTTAAATAACCGATTTTGATGAATTCAAGACAGCTCCAACGTGGTCCCAATTTAATTTCATCGGTATTACATCTTGGACCACGAAGAAACGCAAGAGGACTCCCTAACGGCAAACAGTATGAAAGTGTAGATACCTTACTATAGATCTAAGCAGAAAAATATAACATAAGTATATAAATTTGAACCATTAATTAACTCACACTTAAAATCGTAAAATAACTATTTAAAAAAAAGGTACACCGATTTCAAACCGACTGCCAAATAACCGACGGCATCCAACGACTGGCACCGACTTCAAATATTTTTTTTTATTCGAATTTTAGTGAATTACCTTTTCAATCGTTAAGTAAATGCTGTCATAATTTAATTTTGAATCACTTTCAATGAGAAGAAAAGGAAGGTTAAAAATAAATATTTCAAACTTATTATTAATGTATCAACAACTTTGTGATTAAAGTAAATTCATTTCAATTTACCTGCTTTGGAAAATCTAGAGTGGCGATCGGCGTGTACCCATTTAGCACGCATGGCTCGGGTCGCGACTTTAGAAACAGGTCAGGGTGCAGTCCAGAACTGCCGGAGTTCGGTACCATGCAATGGTCTCAGAATAAGTTAAAATTTAAAGCATTGCGCTTCAGTTCTGAGTACCGCTATGATATCTTAATATCTATTAGGAACGGCGTGCCGTAAGGCTAGTACGGGTGGCAAGACTTTCCTTTTTCACGCGGGACAAAATGTTATCGGACCGTGATTTTAGTCTTGTACACAAGTCAATACGTAAATTCTTGATACAAGTTTTTTCGTCTCAAACTTTTTACGGCACGCCATGTTGGAACGTAAGACAAATGATTATCGCTAGTGTTGTAAAAACGCTCGAGTCTTGAACGTGCTCCTAAGTGTCTACTCAGCGCTAAACGGTCGACGCACAGCGTTTAGTTTTACAACACTAGTCGTCGCACGCCTAGAGTGAGAAAACCCGTGACGTATCTATGTCTTATCGCACCGCCTCTGCGAGCCCTGAAGGGAAAAACGCGGGCGGGCGGCGGCTCGCCGGCGTGGCGCGGACGCCGGCCCGTGCGCCCGCGCGCCCGCCCCATTCATTTTCTTACTCAGATAAAAAACACTTAATCTCTATAGTTATAAATCTTTTACCTACTCGTTACGTGCCAAAACTTGAGGGGCCGGGCTATGTACACACCTTTGTTATTCGACAGTTCTTAATAAGTGTGTGTGTGTGTGTGTGTGAATGATGTACGCTGTTGGCCGCGAGGCCTATACAGCTTCACCGGACTTAAAGGCGAGCGTGCAACCACTACGCTCTAGCCAGCCAGAAGGGCAAGAGGCGACATACTCGAGGGCGCCTCAGCGCCCTCGGTTGGGACAGTCGCTGTAGGGGGACGGGTGCACTACTAAGTGCACCGGTCAACCGCCGGCTATGGGAGGGGATCTACTACTACGTCGTCGTCGTCGCCCGTATTCTGAGCGGAAAGAAGGGATGACAAAGCATCGGGGGGGTCGGTGAGAACATGTCGCGGCCGGCGGTGGCGGCAGGGGTCGGGGGGGAGATCGTAGTCGGCGGTGGCTACGATTAACGGATTCGCATGGGTAGATGCGTTCGCGAAGTGACGTGTTGACGCCTTTTTAATAAAGGCGCGAATAGGTTCGAGACCTAGATCGGAGTGGAGGTCGACGTTCCGTACGAACCAGGGGGCTCCTACGGCTTTACGGAGGAAGCGGTTTTGAACCACTTGGAGTTTATCGATGTGAGAGGGGGCCGAATGCCCGAACACAACACACGCACAAGTCATGATGGGTCGAACGCAAGTTTTGTAGAGTGTCACCTTATTTCTAAGGGACATTTTACTCCGCTTGCAGATTAACGAATGGAGACGACCGAGCACAAATGATGCTCGGTGACGGACCCGCTTGATGTGCGTGCCGAAGGACATGGTACTGTTTAGGGTGACCCCTAGATATTTGACCTCTTTGACCCTGGGAATGGGTCGGTCGAACATGGTCACTTGGCCGAGATTACTTCTAGGGCGGCGCAGGGAGTGGCGCGGGGTGGCACCTCTGGAGAAGAACACCGCAGCGCTCTTGTCCGGGTTCACCTCAATACGCCACTTCCTGAACCAATTCCCTAGGGAATTGGCGGATGCCTGAAAGTGTCTGGTAATGAAACCCTTATTCCTATGCGAGACGTAGAGAGCGGTATCATCCGCGAATAGGGCTAGATGCGCCTTACTCGAACGAGGAACGTCGTTCGTGTAAAGGCTAAATAGGAGCGGAGAGAGAACTGAGCCCTGTGGGACTCCAGCACTGATGGAGTGGGAAGTGGAGCGCGTCATTTCGACGCGATAACGGAAGGCGCGATTCGACAAGAAGTCTCGTAAGATGAGCACGAGTCTGTCCGGCACACCCAATTGGTAGAGCTTGTAGATCAAGCCGTTGTGCCAGACTTTGTCGAATGCCTTCGCGACATCTAGGAAGAGGGCGCCCGTGTAGATGGGTTTGGGTCTATTGAGACCGGAGAGGATGTGCTCCGTGATGCGGTGCACTTGGTGGACGCAAGAGTGTTTGGCTCGAAAGCCAAACTGCTCGTCGATAAGGATACTCCTGGACGTTACGAAGTCTTTGAGCCTCGCCAGAAGTAGGCACTTGTATATCTTGGCCAGGGAGTTGAGGAGACTGATAGGGCGGTAGCTCGCGGGGAGATTGCGAGGTTTGCCGGGCTTGGGAATGCCTATGACGTCCGCCTCCTTCCACTTAGCGGGGAAGGTGCAGTTCGCCATGGTGGCGTTCAATATGGCCACTAAGAGGCAGATGAGTTGGGCGGGCAGGCATTTCAGAACGCGATTCGAAATGCCGTCAGAGCCGGGGGCTTTTTTAGTTTTGAGACCCATAATTAGATCTTCGACCTCCGTTTGGGTGATAGGAGGTAAGGAATCGACGGGGGGGAGGGATGCCCTGCGCTCGACTTCCCTGTCGACCGCGTCGACGTGGGACTGGTCAACGGACTGAGAGCTGGGGGCGCACTGGCTCTCGAGGGAGTCGGCGAGAAGCTCGGCCTTTTCGTCGTCGTCGAAGGCTGGGGGTGCGCCTGAAGGGCGGGACAGCGGGGGCATGTCAGTCGTGGAGTCGGACTTGAGGCTACGCGCCAGCTGCCAGTAGGCCAGATGCGATGGCGCGATGCCCTCTAGGAAGTCATCCCACCGTTCCTCCCGGACCTCCGCGACACGACGCTTTACCTCTCGTTGTAAAGCACGCATCCGGGCCCGATTGGCTTCGGTGGGGTAGGAGTCGTACGCTCGGATAGAAGCATTCTTTGAACGAATGAGATCCCTAACATCGTCCGGCAGTCGAAAGCGGTTGAGGTAGAGATCTTCCGCCTCGACTTGCTTGGACGATCGACTGACAGCCGATCGGATGTGCTCGGTGAAGGCATCTACGGCCTGATCGGTGTCCTGAGGGGAAGGGATGGAGTCCGAGCTGAGAGGCAGGGGGGGAGGGTCGGCATCCGCCAAGGCCGTGCTTAGCGCATGCCAATCCACCACCGTCTTTTTGGGTCGCTGAGGGGCGGAAGGGGGGGAACCGAGTCTCATGACTACAGGTCGATGGTCAGAGTCGAGTTCCTGGATTACTTCCAAAGAGTGCAGCCGTAGGGTGACACCCTTCAGAAGCGCCATATCCAGGACGTCGGGTCGGTGATTGGGATTGTTAGGATAGTGGGTAGGGTGCATAGGTGCGATGACGTCAAAGTCGAGAACGTCGACCAGGGCGTCAAGGCTCCTACCGTTAGGGGAAGTGGTGAGATCGTTCCAGGCCACATGCTTGCTGTTGAAGTCGCCCGCCAGAATGACGGCGCTTCCCAGATTGAGGAGTGCTTCAAAGTCACTCCTGAGAACGGATTTAGTGGGGGAAAGGTATACGGAGGCTGGTGCCCCGTGAGAGAGACTCGACAGACCGATGCTTCGATGTTGGTGAGCGCGGGGGGATCGAGAGGGATACAGTGAAGGGACCTCCTGTAGTAAATGAGAGTACCGCCTCCGCGGGAGCCGATTCTGTCATTGCGCACGAGGTTATAGTTTGCGATCCTAGGATCGCGTTGTGCGGGCTTCAGGAAGGTTTCCTGCACGAGGAGGATTTCAAGTTGGTGATCTCGGAGGAAATCAGCAACCTGATCTCGCTGGGAGCGAAGGCCATCGGCGTTAAAGAACGCCAGGAATAGGTTGTGGGGCTTATGGCGGGACTTAATAAGTACCTAAGGTAAGTGTTCCAGTAAATGAAACTTAAAGAAATTTTCAATTTAAAAAAATAATTTTAATGTTTTACCGGTGACGGACACATTTGAATTTGATATAACAGTATTAGAAATATGTTCAAGATTACAGTGTAGTCGTTTTTATGACAAGTTATGTATACTTATTTAGTTAATTAGCTGAAAATGGTAATTATAAAATAAATAACGCTTTGAAAATCATCTACGCAACTACGCCATAAACCCAGGAAAAATATAAATCAGAAACAAACGTTATTTTAGAAGAAAAAGGTTGAAGGTTGTAACCTGCAACCGTTTTCTTCTAAAATGACTTTGAAGGTATCTTGTATGTTATAATAAGGTTGAAGGTTGTAAGGGTTGGAAGTATCTCAGGGATAATGGTGGCTCTAAACCAGTAATATTAACATAAAATATTAACATTTATACGCCTAGTTTCAATCAAAAATACTAATTTAATAACTTATAATTTGTAGGTAACATAAAATGCAGTTAGCAGGATTAAAATCAGAGTCATCAGTTTCTAATGTTATTAATACATAGAATTCTTTTAATAATTTTTAATACATGAAATTTCTATCTAGAATTTCAAGTGCCACCATGTCAGTCCGTCTCCAGGATCAGACCTCAAACCCCCTCCAATTAAAGTAAGGTATGTGACAAGAAGGAGGAAGTATTCCACGCTGCAGTGGAAGACACCTTGAAGCTACTGAATTGAATTTATATCAACACGGCATTAATATCAACAACGAGTGCATCTTCTAGTTTCGGTTTGCCAATGCAATTGTGTGGCTGGGATATAGGAAAATCTCGTCACTGTGCTAGATGACCTCAGTAGAGATTCTCAACTAATTGGTCTAAAAATGAACATGGGCAAGAATTAACGGATATGAAGATCATGTCAAAGATCCATGTGATACGCACTCCTGTGGAGGTTCAAGACTCTACACTCAAAGTTGTAGACGGTCGTGTATATTTAAGACAAATAGTCCAATTAGGTGGACGCAACTTCAAAAAAGAGGTCAATCTAAGTTACGCCCCATCTTCTAAACTTAAATATCGCAGTATCTCTAGACAATTCTTTAATCAGTATGGATATGATGACGTACTATGGCACTGAGGTATGGTAGCTTACGATGGGTCTCAGGATCACGCAGAAGCTAATGGAAGGACAACGCTAAGAATTTCCCTGTAAGATCTAATCGTAAATTAAGAGATCCACATAGACATCAAATACATCAACATTGTTCTAAATTTGCCAATTTTGAAAAGTAAGTGTATCGCAAGTAAAACTCACGACCGTTGTGGCAGAAAGGTTCTCGAATGACGACTACATTCTGAAAGGCGTGGAGTGGACAAGCATCGATGGACCGATGACCTGATACAGGTAGCGAAATAAAGCTGGAGAATATAATCGGAAGCTTATCTTTTGCAATGGACGTCTTTTGGGTTATATAGAGTAACTTCAGCCCTATCATCAACGGCAAGTTGGGATGAAAGACACAAAATTTATCTGGGTACTTTATTAGATATTTCATTATTTAGGGTAGATATAGGAGCATTATGGAAGAAACTATCTTTTTTTAAAGTTAATAGGTATTTTAACATGACAGCGTAAAGTGTACGTTTATTGTATAATTAAAGATCGCTTTTATGGGTTGTCTTATTATAGTTGTCTTATTATCTAACCTCCTCCAGACACGTCAATCGTCTGGCGAGGTGAGCGTGACGTCACGCTGTCGCACAGTGCGCAGTGGCAGTAACTCATCGCCTCAGACAGAGCGTCGCGAACACTTAACGACTTGCAGCAGCCAGTCATTCGTTTAACGACCACGATATTCTTTTCCCATGTGACTGTCAGAGATCAAACTGTTCCGTGGTTACAGACTACTCTAGCAGAATGATATGGTATAGGTATATAAATATTAATAATTAATTCACTCATCGCCTAAAATTGTAAAATAAATAACATTAAAAAAAAGGGAAACCGACTTCGTAAAGCAAAATTATCTTCCAAATGATGTTTAGCGTAATCGCTCAATATTGGAACTCAGAGAGTGCACTCTCTGCCTACCCCGCAAAGGATCCGGCGTGATGATATAAATAGACAGATAGATTCAATATTTTATGTTTTCGCAATGCTGAACACCTATATTATAGATAATTATTATCTACAATGAGCCAGATTCGATTCGTACAGCGCGAGGGGAGGATCGGAGTTCTTGGGTAAGAAAAGGGAAGATAGATTTCGTATACTTATTAAGTTATCTGCGATCGCTAGTAACTGAGAAGATAACGTGCGTTTCACAACTGATTGTTTTACAGG
This sequence comes from Phalera bucephala, assembly GCA_905147815.2. Classification (NCBI taxonomy): domain Eukaryota; kingdom Metazoa; phylum Arthropoda; class Insecta; order Lepidoptera; family Notodontidae; genus Phalera; species Phalera bucephala. The sequence continues at coordinate 379,635 of LR990609.1, read as the reverse complement.
AGGTTTTTGTTTTAAAAACCTCAAAAATAGGTACGTATTGTAACAATGAATTCCTTTACCGTGTAACATTCCTACCTACAATAAAAAGCAACGTCGACACAACAAAATATAACAAAATATAATCACAATTATTGAAATTACCAACCTTAATCTATTCACGACGGCGTCTCGTTCCCAATTGCCGAAACACTGATGTTCGTTAGAATGACCAACCGAAGTGACAAACTCAAATGACAGTAACTTTGACATTAACTTTCTGACGCTGCCATAACGAATATAGAGTAATGATCGCGTATGATGATCGACTAACAAAATTGGAGTATATTATCTTATACGTTGTAGTTATAATTGAATATAGAAATAATAATCGTGTAACACAAGGGACCTATGAAATATATGGAAAATAAATTAAGGATCTGGCATGATGATCTAGATTCCTTAAAAAAACTTACAAAATCTTTAGTTAACGCCTTTCATCCTCCAAATAGCTCTAAGCTGAGAACTAACTGAAAGTGATATCCGTTACCAACTCGGCTTACGAGCATATTTACTTAATGATACCAATTTCAAAATTTTTTCTATCTATCTATCTATATCATCACGCCAGCTCCCTCGCGGGGTAGGCAGAGAGTACAGAGTTCCAACAGGATCTTTCCTTACATACCTTAAATTTTTTCTATACTCTTATATATCTATATGCTGTTTTTTTTTGATCATACAAAGCGTATGGTATCAATTTTTGAAAAAGATTTAAAAATGCTTATTTTACAGAAATTATTCTAAACATAAAATACCGTCACGCCTGTATTCCCCAAGCGGGGATAAACAACTAAACATAAATAGTAATTTGTCGCTTCAAGTGTAAATCGAACTCCGTAGTGCTCCCTACCGATTTATATGGTTAGATATCTATATCATCACGCCAGCTCCCTCGCGGGGTAGGCAGAAAGTACAGAGTTCCAACAGGATCTTTCCTTACATACCTCTCAGGCTTCCTCCACTCTCATAGTTCGTCTCATACACACTCGCCGGTTACGGAGACTCTTGACTTGCCCTTCAGCTAAGACACGGTCTATTTGGTTAGATATCAGTTTTTTAAATAAGGATTCTTAATAGAAAGCTTCAAACAATCTCAGCCGGCAACCTCGGCACCGTGCTGGTCAGCGAAAGTTTCTGATTGCGATAAACGTTCGTTTAGGAGGACCAACATGCAAAAAATAGATGTCCGTGTGGACTAGACGTCCTCCAGTCCACACCGTATCTGTTTATACACCAATCTACCTCCAGTGGAGGTTTCCGGACTCCATGGCCTTTCATGTCGCATAAGTGCGGGCAGGTTTTCTAGCTGTGGCCATGGGGGGCCATTACTGACATTATCAGGGCACCTGCCCTGCATTATGAACTTTCCTTCTTGGTTGAAACGGGCGTGTAGCACTAGCGATCGTCAATAGAGTATAGGTTAGTACTGAACTAGGTAGTTACTGACCTTCATTGAAGTAGAACATCGTGATCGGGCAAAAAAAAATGCTCGCTCCTATTTATAATTTGATTAAAAAACTGGACGGTAATGCACTTCCAGCTAATGACCTCTTCAGCCGCAAATAGGTTTAATTCATAGAATATTCCTCTTTTAAATGTCTTCCAGTAGTCTGGCGAAGCGGCGCCGGTAACTGACCTGCTACCACCCACCAGCGCGCTGCTGCGGTGCTGAGGCGCAGCGTGAAGCGTGTATCAGGCGCTCGGGCGCAATGCGCGCCTACATGTTGACAGTTGAACGTCAAAAGGGGGATACGCGACGGGGACATACATATAATGCAAGCGGTCTTGATATAAAAAGATGTATAAAATGATAACGGTTGCAGGCAAGCCGCCACGGAATCATACGCGGGGTCAGCCTAAATCCAAAATGCCTCCATCGAGATGATCGTAAGATGCCCGACGGTATGATACCTACTTGCACCCTGGGAGATGGGACGGCCGTTACTGACAACTTTCGGCGTCATCAAGCTGCATCAAGAAAAGAATGCCTCAAGTACCGCAAATGTGCAATCTTTTTGTCGCTATGATTTCTGTCAATGCTCGCTTACGCCCCCTGTCTCGCCGGAATCCAACATTTCTACTCGCTCTTTAAGTTCTTACTGCACCTATCATCCGTACGTCAGGCTGTCTGATCACCTGTCCAGGTATTGATACCTGTCCAGCCCAGCTGCACTTAAGTTTCTTTTCAGTTTTATCTGATTAAAACAATGAATAATCATTAAAGTGGGTACCACTAAGAGGTTAATTTACAGAATCTGTCTAATTGTGTACGTTCCTGTAGCAAGCCTAAGTCGATTTGTAGTCGCAGTTCAACATACCTATTAAGCTGAAAGTATTCAAAAATTTAAGGAAAATATAATAGATCATTAGTTTCCATGGCAATTTTATGTGTCGGCAAATTCTAGTCAGTACGATCATTAGATATACCAGCCTGGGTATGTCGTGGAGCGCGCGCGAGGTGGCGAGTGGCGCGACGGTTGCAGCCGTCACACGAATCGCACCGCCATTAGGTTCGAATTACGTCGGCGACGGACTCCATGAAGTAAGAATTTCACGCGCAAACAAAAGGCTGCATTAACGGCTAACGTCGAGGCTGATCAGCGCCATTGTTACCTGATGCGGACCCGCCTGTTGCGGCGTCCAGCGAGGCCAACGGAATAAATATTATATCACCAATTAAATACGGCAAACGTGTGATCCAACAAAAACGGTATATTCGTTTGAGTATTATGGGTATTCTTTGGAATAGAACCTATTTGGCGCTAGATACCAAAGCAAATTACAAACAAAATTTGTAAAAACTTCACATTCTGGTTTCTATCACAAGGCAAACATCGCGCGCGTCTTGTGGCGCTTAGTTTTAAGGAAGATAGTTATTGCGATTCTGTTTACATTGATAATGGTATGTCACGCTAGCGCCGCAAAAAAAAATTCGCCTCTACTTCAAGCAGAGCAGATAAACAGCGCACTATAAACCTAACAACACGGTTAATTTTAAGGAAATAATCCTCCGAGTCGCATTTACACGGAAATGAGGCGTAAAGTACTTTGCAGTGCATTATAACCGTGCTTTTAACTAGTTAATGGTTTTTAATCGATCACGTCATAGGAAGCATGAACATAATATGCGTGAAATTAAATCCGGGAAAACCGTGGTTCGGAAGTAACTTAACATTTCGGAATAATTTAGTAGGTAATTTTACACTGAACATTCACTTAAATTATCACAAATAACCGGCACAGCCCAAGGGATCGCCTGTGCGCCTTGGGACAGTGATGGCGAATCAGCATACACCTATTACATGCCACTAATTTAAGACATTTGAAGAAAAGTTTTCTGAATTAAGCATTTGAAGAAATATATGGATCTGTACACCTTTGCCACCCCCGCTGGGGAATATAGGCGTGACGGGATCTTTTTTCTTTACATGGATCTGCTGCTCCTGCGCCATCTTCGTACGAACACAACAAATTTTAAATATTGTGTTGTATTCAGAGTCATCAATTTAGATGCATATGTTTTAAAACATCTTTAATGTTATTGTTATTACAATCTCATCCAACATTGATGCTTCTCTGTAAAACTACTTAATTTTTCTGTCTGTAAATAGAATGTATTATATTCTTATCAACCTAGCAATTGTTTGCATCAAAATCTCACAATAAGTTAATTAGTGCACTAAGTTTATTTTCTAATGTTCTTTTCAATGCTTACTGATAGTATCTCGCGGCTACTCTTCTGTGCTCTTACTCTACGAATTGATCGTTAAATTAGCATCTCAATCGCAAGTGGTTAAACTGAATCACATTATGCGCCCCGTGCGGGCGGCGGTCGGCGCTACTGCTCGTCGGAGACAATGCGCCCAAAACTTTTGCGCAGCTCCCATTTAAACTCGCCTCATTCAAATACAGCTTCGAGTCCGGCTCCATTAACATGGAGATTAAAATGCGTTATTGCATCAAATTAGTGGGAGTCGCAGTTTTTCCAAACAGCCGATTACGATGCGTGTTGCGTATCATAACGACGCACTGTGTAATAGTTATGCATCGCTACGTAATTGTGTCGTTCAGCCTTCCCTGTGAATAAAAGTGTTAGTACTTCTGGCTACTGCTCCATGTCATCACATTCGACACTAAGTATATACTTTTTGGGTGCCAATTTTTATGATTCTATATTAGTAAAACATATTTTCAAAAGTGTTCAGTCCATTCAAGATGGTCTTAATGAACCTAGTTCATCGGGGCGCACCGGCATTGCAGTGTGTGCGTGTGTTGCCAAAAACAGGTATATGAAATAGGTACGTGAAGTCAATGGAAAAGGAGTAGGTCCGCAAATATGTAGGTAGAGTGTCGTTCACGGCACTCTCGACATTTTTGCGGCACTGGCGATTATGAGCCTAGCGGTCGGGACTCTAATCTCAATCGGAACTGTCGATAAAAACATCGAATGGGCAAGCCGCGGTGATGCATGCATGTATTCGGGATGATTTATTCTGACGATCAAATAATTTAGAAAGGAAAGGATAATCGTGCACATATTCCGGACCTCAAAAATACGCGCTTAAGCTGCAGAGCCTTGGGACGTGGGCCCCAAACGTCCTCTTAGCGTGACCTCGAAGATAGTGGCGTATTGTAGCAGGCTCCTTGCACCGATGGGGTACTAATCGGTGGGTATAAGTCTAGGTTCCCTCCCCGCGAAAATCCCAGAGCTCATCTGACTTCCTCTGTCCCGACGTTGGCAACTCTGGAATTTTAAAGGGTAGTAGTCAAATAAGTCCTGCGAGCTACGGCCTAGGCTCGTCGGAGTCATGTAACTTTGACACTAGGTGAAAAAAAAAACATATACCTATTTGTGATAATTAAGTTAGTTTTTAGGCGTTATTGTATTTTAACTAGGAAATAGGCATTCAAATGTGGGCGTTTAGCTTATTGATAGGCTATTCCCGGGAATAGCTAATTAACCAGATAGCAGCGACACACATATCTGTCGCGGTCATCTCACCATCACCTCACCTACTTTTCATATCTCGCGTAATGCTATTCAAGGGATATGTATTTTGGGCGATATTATCAAAATATACGATGATACGCCAGATTTGTGATAAATGATTGTTTTAGATAAGATAGCCACGCGACTGCGACGCGGCGCGCCTGCGCCACTTAATATAATAGCGTACCTATTAAAAAATAAAGAATAAAACTGAGGCCCAAATGTTAAAACTGCCAAATTACACTCATTATTATAATTTTCGTCCGCAAAGCAGAGGTGGAGGTGTTTCAATTTTTGTTCATAATTATTTAAATCACATCTTTATTGAATCCAAGTGCGAAGATGACAATCATTACTTTTGGATCCTCGAAAAGTTCTCCCTTGATATAGGAATTATATATAAACCAGGACGAACAAACTCGCAAGCATTTCTGAATACACTATCAGATCAATCGCATAGAAGAAAACGAATCGTCATGTTCGGTGACTTCAATTACGATTTGCTCGATAAAACCTAATCTGTAAAAGAGTACAAAAGAACGCTACAAGAAAGTGGCATTAAAATACTTAACAAAATCAGTGATCAATACTGCGCACGTTGAGACCAAACATACTAAAACGATCCTGGATCACGCTTGTTCAAACCTAATAAACCATGACTGCCGTATGGCTGTAATAGATAATGATTTATCTGATCACAAACAAATATTTTTACAGCTTAAAAAGTATTAACCAAGTACTATTAGCAGAGTATCATATACCTCGATTGACTACAAAAAATGTATTACAATCAAAGAGGATAGCAAAGCCTTTGATGAGGACGACACGTACTTGAAGCTCGACGAATTATTTTTTATTTATTTTATTTATTTATTTACGATCACAACATAATGCACAATATAAAAATCATCGCCCCACTAGAATCTACAAACTTAATATAATGATAACACTAACTTAACGCAAACTTTGGTAATGTTTTTTCAGATTCCTTTTTAATTTTTTTATATTTGTCTCGCCCCTTATGGCCGCCGGCAGACTATTCAAAATGTATGGGATGCGTTTTTTTAGCGCCCTGTCACCGAAGTAGTTGGTCCCCTTGGAACATTGTATCTGCCGTCGGGCACCAAGCGCGCACTGTACACATTGCTCACTGGAGTTAAAAACTCTCGACGGTCACGATTGTATACAATCAAAGAAATTTTTGTTTTAAACTGATCGGAAGAATTTACAAATTTGAAATAATTTTCTATAGTTATCCTTACAGCTATTTTTAATATTTTTTGACAAGTAGTTTTAGGAATCTAATTTGAAGCGTTTCTAATTTATCCAGGTTTGTTTTAAATGTAAGACCGTAACTATCGAGAGCATAACTAAATATCGAGTCTACTAGAGACATATATAAACATCTTAGAGTATTAATAGGAACTCTGTAACTAAGATGGTAAAATTTACCTAGTAATTAGCGATGGGCGATTGTTACAAAAAAAAACTATCGAATGAATTGACAGTTGCAGTTACACACATTCGATTGTCGATTCATTCGTCCTCACTAAAATACAATCGAATAACAATCGACGAACGAATGAAAATCGACGGTGCGTTGCCAACACAGGGTAGTACAATGGGGGGAATGTTTCAATAATTTTTAGTTGATTAGTAATTTCTGTCGATGAAAGTCATGTCGATAAAGGGCTTAGGTTAAGTTGGAAATATCGACTGAATGATAAATAAATCTAAACAAATCTAACGTAGTCATAATCACTAAACTACCCTGCAGGAAATCTGGCGTGATGATGAATTATGAATTATACTTGTATACTTATAGTAGTATACTTATTTACTAATAGTAAACAAGTTTGAAATTAATATTCTATAAGTATAATTACTTATGGACATAAATTTTTATATTAAAAATAAAAAAAAAACAATTCCGGTTCACATCTATTGAACGACGCCAAAACAATCGACAGTGCGGTCGATTCGTCTGTCGATTGCATACTCGTTACTAAAGTTACGCGCGCGCAGTCGAAACGCTGAGCAACAATCGACCAACAATCGAAGAATTATGATTGTCATTCGATTGTATTCGAATAAACGGAACAATCGAATGGTTCGATTGTTTTTAGTAATAATCGCCCATCGTTACTAGTAATATTCTTAATTTATTGCAAACATAGTCTACGTGCTGAGACCAAGAGAAGTTTTCATACCTAAATAAGTATACATTTAACCTGTTCGATAGGTTTACAATTACAATTGGTTAGATTGTTATGGATACATGAATAGTCGTGAGTGACTAAGAGGGGGGGTTCTAAGGATGAGTGTAAATAAGGTGAGTGTATAATCACGATACCATTGTCATGCGACCATTTTACTACTGCATCTATATCTTGTTGCACTAATCTGCAACTGTCATTGATGTCAGTGCCCGCGCGCAGCACGCAATGATCATCTGCGTACATGAATGTCGAGCAGTGCCTTAGTACACCGCACAAGCTATTCACGTGTATGAGGTGGCAGACAGGCCCACACCCCGATCCCTGTGGCACGCCGCGCTGCACTGTCATACTGTCACTGTACGCCTCGCCCACTTTCACACGATAAGAGCGTGATGTGAGATAGTCGCGGAACCAATGATTTAGCGGCTCTCTCACTCCGCACTCAGCCAATGCACTAAGTAGGGTTTCTGTTTGTAAAGTGTCAAACGCTTTTTTATAATCAAAAAATGTTCCTACTACAAACTTTTTATCACCTAAATAATTATTAAATATCTCGGATTAATCCTTGATAATCATTTGACTTGGCGTTCTCATATTGACAAGCTATGTTCTAAAATATCATCTTTAATCAGTTACGTGGTGCGGTTCGTTACTTACCATTGCAAGTACGAAAGCTCATTTATAATGCATTGGTTAAGCCACACACAAATTTGGGGAAGTGCCGGTAAAACTAATCTACAGAAATTGCAAATTAAACAAAACAATTTAGTAAAATTATTATTTAATTATAGCTATCTGGCACCATCTAACAAAATATATAATGAAACCGGGATAATAAATTTAACACAAACTTACATATATAAACCATGTTTACTAATTAGAAAAATATTAAACAAGGATATACATAGTCACATAGTATATAAAAAAAATCACAGATACAAAAACATCACATTAATATCTATTAACAACAGTTTGCTATTATGGTGTATTCAAACATTCATTGTAATTGTAGCTACCCTCCGACTTTGTTCTTTTTTTTATGCTTTTGTCATTTTTGTAAAACACCCACATGTACCGCTTACTAGTAATTTAATTTATAGCTAAGGTTCTCATGTAAGTGATTCGTTGTCATCTATGAGAAATCAAGAACTCTAAACCTCATGTGTGTGTTTGAGTGATATACGCTGTTGGCCGTGAGGCCTTTACAGCTTCACCGGACATAAGGGCAAGCGTGCAACCACTACGCTCGAGCCAGAAGGGCAAGGGGGAGACATACTCGAGGGCGCCTCAAAGAGGAACGCTTCGGTTTGGACAGTCGCAACATGTTCAGGTATAGGTAAGGTTTTGAGCGCTGCATTAGTATTCTTTCTATCCCGATCCTACTCGCATCGGTGTGAAGCTCCGATTCTGCTAATGGGTTATATATGGTTAATACTGGCCTATCTAATAATTTGTGTTTCAAAGTCTCGAACGACTTCGTTGTCATCGAATGCAATGGAGCAAGGGCTTGGGAAACTGTAAATATGAATGACCTTTTTCCTTGCAATTAAAACAACCTGATTTTTATTCCAATCTATTGCTGCCGCTGCCATTCGATATATTATAATTATTGTCGGAATTATTTAAGGAATTCTTATTTCTGACCGGCACGTATTGAGGAGTTTCTACGCGGCTTCACAACAATTATAAAAGCTGCTCAGGTTAGGGACAACGCAACGCTACTAGACTTCATTTTTCAAAATAAAATGACGTGTTAAAATAAGAAACCATACAGATGATGTGTGCGTTGCTCGAGCACTATTATCCGATACTATTAGGTTGAAGTTAAATGCAAGTATTATGCAGCGGGCGTAGCTGACGGTCAGCCACGGTGGAGTCTAAGCGATTATCAGGTTACCGAACTGATAAACATTTACAAGCAGACAACTTTATGATTAGAATGCGATTTAAATTCGTGTAGTTTCGACTTGCCATGTTTTGATAAGTCCCTATGCGATAAGGCAGCATAATTATCGTTACAGTAGGGAGCTGAATTAAGACAAAACGTATGTATTGCTACAGTAAACCAGCGACACAGCATCATGTCGATTGTGAATGCTATGATCCAAGAGAATCCGGCGCCGCATTAGATTAGCAAGCTGAAGTGGCAATGGGCGGGCCACATAGCGCGTAGATCGGACGGGCGTTGGGGCAGAAAGATTCTAGAGTGGCGACCACGTATTGGCAAGCGCAGCGTGGGACGACCGCCTGCCAGATGGACCGACGATCTTGTGAAAATCGCAGGAAGTCGTTGGATGCAGGTGGCATCGGACCGGTTACGCTGGAAAGCGATTGGGGAGGCCTATGTTCAACAGTGGACAAGTATGGGCTGAGAAGATGATGATGATGATATACCCTAGTGGGGTATAAGGTGGAAATCATTTACTCTACTTACTAGAAGGGTGGATCGAAACCCCAGCGCCTCGGTAGAGTCACGTTCAGGAATCGCGACTCTCATGACACAATCTAGCTGAGTACCAGTGCTTTCTGCCATAAAAGTAAAAGATAGTTTAGGGGCTCTCTCTTAAGCCTTTTAAGACGGCGGAGGTGAATTGTGTTTGTCGGTTTCATGCCGGGAGTGGCGGGACCCACGCAAGAGCGTTTTTCTAGTTGCTGAACCATCTCAGCAACCATATGACAGTAAAATGGCAATGTCGTCGCATCAGAGGAGCCTGCGCCGGGGGAGTGTCGCGGCGCGTGATGCGTGCTGCGCGGCGCACACCTCCTGCTGGGGCATCATGCTTGTTATCATTACTGATAACCGAGTTAACAGCTGTTTGTGCGTTTACTCATACTTACTGCGCGCCGCATAATTGCATTTGTAATACGTTTAGGAATTAGGATAGCATGTCTTATGATTTGATTTCATTCATGATTTTTCTTAGGGTAGCGAAGTTTGTATTTTAACATTGGTAAAATTTATAAAAAGTGTCGCGGAGGTCTTGCGAGCCTGTTGCAATAAATCAAGATAAGATACCGATATCGTTGTGACAAAACTTGTAAGTACGTAATATTTAATTAGGTAAAGCCTAAATAGAATTATATATTGTATTTTAGTATTTTATTATTATTAGTCATTCGCGCTCTCTGTCTCCCACTCCAACGGAAACGAACCATACACTTTTTTCATTTGCAACAATTTTTAAAAAATGCTCTTTTAAGATATATCAGAAGGCTTAGCACGAAAACTTTGATGTTAGCGTGAAGCTAGCGAGCAATCGTACTGTCAGGTTCATGGTAATTTAGTAAATTTGTAGTGTGACAACGATGACGCCATCGATTAACTCGCTAGCCTCACGCCGGCGTCAATCTCTCCGTATTGTACCTACCTCCTAATAATCCTGCTAATATTATAAATCTGAAAGTTTGTACGGTTAGATCAGAGGTACCCAGACTTCTTTCCTCATAGACCACTTTCAAAATTTAACTGGTTCCGGTGGACCCCCTGCAGCTACATTTCTACCATTTTCCCAAAACTCTACAAAAAATGTGAAGATTAGATCTAACTATGGAAATTTGAGTTGCGGCCGAGTTGTGTGAAAAAAGTGTGAATTGATTGGTTAATTAACTAACTGATTGTGCTGTGAGTGGATGTCAAAAACGTAAAGTTGGCCTTTTCTTTTCGAAATTCCGGAAACAAATAAGTAACGTTTATCCGTAGGAACTCTACCAATATTGCAATGCAAATACAATGACAGTCCATTGGTCGCCACTATATCGAGACCATACGATTGTAAAACCTTATTTAGCAGGAAATTTTACTATTTTTTGGTAAGTTTCCTTTACAATAATATTAATAAGAATCTGGATTTTAAGTCTATCTAAACATCAATGCAAAAAAACATTAATAAAATGGTTATTGCAACTTAATTATGACGAAACAGAAAAACTTATTCATCCTATACAATAAATATAATTTTAAATTTAAATAGATTTAAATATATAACACAATACTCTAATTAATTTAATTAATTTATTATATATACAGAGCTGAAAACTCACACATACTTACCAATTCTGGAAAGCATCTCAATTATTAATTGCAAGCATCAAATATTAATTAATTATCTATCTATCTATCTATATACATTAAATATGTGCCATAATGATCAAATTAGATGAGTCACTGAAAGGTAGCTGGTGCTTATAGCTCAGGGTTTTCCTATTTTAAGCACCAGCAGTACATTATATGCCACAATAAACGGACCTCACTAATATATCTCAAAATGTTAATGTATAAATTTAGACTACTCATATATTTAATGACCGTACCGGAAGACGTGTAGGTCCGTGTAAGTGGGTAGGCCCCCTACAAGATGGACCGATGACCTGGTGAAGGTCGCGGGTAGAAGTTGGATGCGTACAGCACAAAGCCGGTCGTTTGGCGGTCTTTAGGGGAGGCCTTTGTCCTGCAGTGGACGTCTTTCGGCTGAAGAAGAAGAAGAAGACATATTTAATAATTATGAAATTATGTACCTCAATAATCATAAATTATGTGTCTTTGAATGCTAAATAAATTATTATTATTATCTCGCTGACATTCAAGGGCTTTACCCGGACCTTTGAAAGGCTTGCATGGGGACATGGGTCCAACACGTAGAGGCCCTTTGCGAGAAGTTAATGTTATGTAAACCACCTGCTGAGATCACTTGCTGAAAATGAAGAAACATAACCAGCGAACTGACACCGGCAGGTGCAAGGACTATTGTAAATTATGGAAAGAAAACAAGGGCTATGTAAATGAGGTTTGATGGACAAAAACTGGACTATTTCAAAGGGGACGGACACCGGCCATAATTAGTGATACCTAATTACCCGTGGCCGGCGGTGACTCGCCGCTTATTATTATTATTATCCTTGGCATTCGTAATTATATTGGTGAAGAATCAAACAATTTTAATGCAAGATTACAAGCACATACACCACAAGTCGTATTTCGTCCCTTTGCACGTCTGAACAAGTGTTGCGGACGGCGGCGCTTTGCAAGTCTCGACACGTTGTACTGAATATGCAATATGCAAGTTTTTACAAGTAACAATCGCTGAGCTTCTTAAAATATTATCTGCATACATTGATAGGTAAAGTCAAGCCAACATTTTAGTTCTTCACTATTGAAAGCAATTAAATTTTTGTGGACCCCCGCTAACGAACTGTTAACCCGATTTTTTTGTCACGCCAACGTAGACCCCCGTCGAGTCTCCCGTGGCCCCCGGGGGTCCACCACTTTGGAAACTATGGCTTTAGATGATTGTTACTAAATCACGCAAAACCGATGAACGGATTTGGATGACATTTGCACACTGAAGGTTTGTTACCTGGATTAACACATATCAAATCAGCCTATTGCAGTCCACTGCTGGACATAGGCCTCTCCCAATTTGCGCCACAATACAGGGTCCTCCGCCTTCCGCATCCAGTCCCACCCTGCGACCTTCTTCAGGTCGTCGGTCCACCTAGCTGGGGGGCGTCCTACCTTACGTTTGCCGAGTCGTGGTCTCCACTCTAAAACTCGTCTGCTCCATCGGCCATCGGTTCTTCGACAGACATGGCCAGCCCACTGCCACTTTAGCGAGCTCACTCTGCGGGCTATGCCAACTACTTTGGTTCTTTGACGGATAACTTCATTTCGGAGTTTATCTCTCAAAGAGACTCCGAGCATAGCCCGCTCCATAGCTCGCTGCGCGACTTTGAGCCTATGGACTAGCCCTACTGTAAGTGTCCACGTCTCGGCACCGTATGTCATGACTGGTAGAACGCACTGGTTGTAGACTTTCGTCTTCAGGCATTGCGGTAAAGGCGAAGAGAAAACCCGACGTAGTTTGCTGAATGCCGCCCAGCCCAACTGGATCCTTCTGTCGACTTCTTTCTCGAAGTTGTTCCTACCAAGCTGGATAATCTGCCCAAGGTAGGTGTATTCTCGAACAACTTCGAGCATCGATTCTTCGACGTAGACTGCTCTCGGCGTGAAATGTTCATTGAACATGATCTTGGTTTTATCCAAATTCATGCCGAGACCAACACGTCGAGAGGCTACATTTAGGCTGTGCAGCATCTCGCTTAACTGTTCCAGCGTCTCTGCTATTATGACGATGTCGTCGGCAAACCGAAGATGCGAGATGCACTCACCCCGTCCCGCCCAGTTAAGCGTCTTAAAGACGTCTTCAAGCGCGTTGGTGAAAAGCTTAGGGGATATTACATTCCCCTGTCTCACCCCTCTGCGCAGCTCAATGGGGTTGGTTTTTGTTCCTGGAGCTGAACGGTCATAGTGTCGGTATCATATAAACATCTCAGCACTTCGATATAATGCCAGTCAATACGACATCGTTGCAGAGCATCCAGAACTGCCCAGGTTTCGATGGAGTCGAAGGCTTTTTCGTAGTCCACGAAAGCCATACACAGCGGCTGATTGTACTCTTCAGTTTTCTGTACAATCTGCCGAACAGTATGGATGTGGTCTACGGTGCTGAAGCCTTTTCGAAACCCGGCTTGCTCTGGTGGCTGAAACTCGTCGAGTTTTCTGGCGAGGCGGTTTGTGACTACTCTCGAAAACAGCTTGTATACATGGCTCAGAAGTGAGATGGGTCTGTAGTTCTTCAGCAAGGCTTTATCGCCTTTTTTGAAGAACAGAGCCACCGCACTCCCGCTCCACGCTTTAGGTGTTAGGCCCTGGTGAATGATGGAATTGAAAAGGCTTGCCAGCTCTTTGAGAACCGGAGTCCCACCAGCTTTGAGGAGCTCGGTAGTAATTCCATCATCACCAGGAGATTTATTGTTCTTAAGTTGCTCGAGAGCCGCCTTGACCTCGCCCTGATCAACATCTGGGATGTCTTCCGTGTAATGGCGCGTAAGTGGGGCTTTGTGGTCATCATCGCTGGGTCTCGTAGGCTTACCTGTCCGTGATGCAAACAGTTCTCCATAGAAGCCCTCGATTTCCTCGAGAATCTCGAACTTAGAGGTCACGGTTTTGCCATCCGCAGTTTTGAGTTTCGTCAGACGGGGACGTCCGAGCTGTTGGGCGAAGACCTTAGTGCCCTTATTCTGCTCGATCGCAGCCTCGACGATGCGGGTGTTGAAGCGTCTGAGGTCGCGCCGAATCAGCTTTCGGATTCTAAGGTTTAAGTTCTTCCGATCTGACGAAGATATCTGCGTAGGTGGCATTTCTCGTCTACCTCTCATAAGTTCGAGAGTCTCGGCCGAGAGTATAGAGTCCCTGTTTTTGCTTTTTCCGTACAGAAACTTTCGAGACACGTCCTGTAGCATTCTGACCACTGTGTCGGTTTTCTCGTCAATATCGCCAATGGTTTCCAGCAAGTCAAAACGGTTTTGAAGTTCCAATTGGAACTTTTCGGAACCCAAGGCTGTTTGGAGCGCGGTAGGTCGGAGAGTAGGCTTCACCATTCGGGCCCTTTCGGCTTGAAAGTCTATATTTAGGGTGCCTCGGACGAGTCGGTGATCGTGGCCAGTATTGAACCTGTTGATCACAGAGACGTCCCTAAATATATACTTCTTATCCGTCATGATGAAGTCTATCTCGTTCTTTGTCACGTTGTCGGGGCTTCGCCAAGTCCACTTTCTACGGGGCTTCTTCTTAAAGAAGGAGTTCATTAAGAAGAGCCCCTGCGACTCGAGAAAGTTTACTAGCATTTGCCCCCTGTTATTTCTGCGCCCCACACCGAAGGGTCCGATTTTTGTTTCGCCGCATTCTTGTACTCCCACTTTGGCGTTGAAGTCCCCCATAACAACGCTGTAGTGAGCCTTTGGAGTGCCGTGTAGTGCTTTCGCAATGTCTTCGTACACGGCTTCGGCTATTTCGTCAGCGTATGTCGAGGTCGGCGCATATACCTGTACCACCTTAAGGGAGTACCTATCGCTGAGCTTCAGTATAAGGTACGCTACCCGTGTCGACACACTGCTGACTTCCACAACCCTGCTAACGAGGTCCTTATTGACCAGAAAACCGACACCACCCTGGGAGAGCTGATCACCTTCTCGGAAGTAGAACAAGTTACCTGACTCAAGGGTTATCGCGTCCTCCCCCTTTCTTCGGACCTCACATAACCCCAAAATATGCCATTTTATGCGACCCAGTTCTACCTCGAGTTCGGTGAGGTGGTGGTCCAGCCGTAGTGTGCATCCATTATACGACGCGAGGGTCAGTTCTTTATGGTAGCCTCTCGTAGCCCGGAGATTCTTAGCACCCCCTCTCCCGCTGTCGCCCCGACCGCTACCGTGATCGGGAACAGCGGGAGTACCGGGAACTGAGGGCCGGTTAAATTGTTGTGCTTTCATGGGAGGTAGATTAGCCTACTATACCACGCTGGCCAGACGGGTTGGTATAGGGTTTGATTTCAGGTTTTCCTTCTCTACGCACTGGGTCGTTTGCGCGAGTGTGTTCCCTTTGTCGGCTTTTACGACACCCACGGGATGATAGGGGGTGATGACACATGTATTCTTTCCCGTCACCACACGGGACTTTCCCGTCACCACACGGGACAAATTAACACATAGAATACTTTTTATCCCGAAAAAATGTTAGGTCCCTGTCTAAAGTCGACGCGTGCGAAGTCACGAGCAGAAGGTTGTATTAAAAATAACCCTTTTACATTTACGAAGATCTAGTCGAAAATACCATTTTCCAAGTCCCATGAGAGTGTTGCCAATAGTAACGATGTCGTTGCAGGCATCCCTGCTACAGAAATCTTAATGACTGTATATATTTTGTGGAATTTCCATTAAATGAATACAAGTAGGTATATATATATATATATATATATATATATACTTTTATCAATATTATAATACGAAATCTGAAATAATTCTAAGTGTAATTGACCTCATAGATCACGAAAATGCATTAACATTAAACTCTCGATATGCTCATTAAAGTGTCTCGCACAATACTTTAAGTGACAATATGATCGATGTTTAAGGAATTCTTCAAAAACTGAATCTGCCTAATAATTAAATACGTTGACGGGGAAGGTATCGGTATATTGATTAATAAATAATCATTCTTGACAATATTTTATTTTCGTAATGTTTCTTTTTTATTATTTTACACACGTATTAGATATGAACGTTATATTCGGTTATTTATTTATTAAAATTGGCCCTATATCCATAGATGAAACATCGAACTTTTCGTAAATACGTACCAGTCCGGAGTTTGGAATTGTGCCCGGTAGACTTAAAGACAGTAGACTCGCCCCCTATGTAATGTAATAGATATACCTAACATGACGGCGCTGAGGCGGTGTACACAGCACACGTCTGTTTATTATTATTTGCTCTATCTACCTACTCGTAAACACCTCTTTTTAACCGATTTCACAAAAGGAGGAGGCTCTCAATTCGACGATTTTTTATGTATGTATGTTACGCGATCATTCCGCCAATTATGCATCGATTTTGATGATTCTTCTTGCATTGAATTTAGTATAGCTCCAAGGTAGTCCCATTTTAATTTCTGCAGTATTGGACCTTGGACTTTAAAAATACACCAGGGAACACCTTAAATACCAACAATACAAATGTGTAGATTGAGATATTATGTGTATTACGTCAATCCTATCGGTACCCTACTATAGAACTAAGCAGAATATTAACAGACTTCAAAAAAGGAAGAAGCTCCATCATTCGTTTATGCTTTTTATAACTTCTTTGCTAATAAACCGATTGTGATGTTTATTTTTGCATTGGGTGTAGTATAGCTCCGGGGAAATCCCATTTCAATTGTATCGGTATTATACCTTGGACTTTAAAGATACACCACGGGACTCCTTGACCGAGAAGTGTAAAATCAGTTACTATGAGCATTATATCAATCCTGTAAGTACATTATTGTATAATAATATAATATAATATAGATATATAAATATACATAAATAATTCCTCATCACTTAAAATTGAAAAATCTTTTAAAATAAAAATTAACCGACTTCAAAAAGCAAAAAATAAATCTTTGAACTCGGTACCGGTTAGTGCTGTCGGTTACTTGGCACCGACTTTAAATATTTATTTTTTCCTCATTAAAGTCGGTTTACTTTTATAAAAAAAGATTTTCATTTACAATATTAAGTGACGAGTGTATTATTAACTAATATTTATATACCTATATTATATTATTTTGCAGAGTTGTACAGTAAGGTACCTACAGGCTTGATATAAAAATCATAATAACGGAATCTATACATTCGTGCTGTTCGCCGTAAGGGGTCCCCTGGTGTATCTTCAAAGTCCAAAGTTCAATACCGATTTCATTAAAATGGGACGACCTCGAAACTATACTAAGCCCAACTCAAAAAGAATCATCAAAATCAGATCATAAATAAAGACGTTATAAAAAAACACAGACGAATTGTCAACCGCCTCCTTTTTTGAATTCGGTTAATATTCTGATTAGTTCTATGGCAGGGTACCTATAGGATTGACGTAATACCCATAATATCTCAATCTACGCATTCGTATTGTTTGTCGTTAAGGAGTACCTTGGTGTAACTTCAAAGCCCAAAGTCCAACACCGATGAAATTAAAATGGGACCACCTTGGAGCTATACTGAACCTTATGCAAAAAGAATCATCAAAATCGATTCATAATTGGTGGAATGATCGTGTAACATACATACAAAAAAAACATACAGTCGAATTGAGAACCCCCTTTTTTTTGACGTCGGTTAAAAATTAAAAACTTTAAAAAAAAAGAGAAACCAACTTCAAAAAGCAAAAAATAAATATTTGAAGTCGGTGCCAATTAACCGTCCGCACCAACCAGCATCGACGACAAATATTTATATTTTGCTTTTGGAAGTCGGTTTCCCTTTTTTTTAAAAGTTTTTATATGAATTTATACTAAGTCCTTGTAAGAGTTGCAAGTTACAACTAGAAACCTTTACTTAACACTGTCTAACCTTACCTCACCTACCATTCCACCTCTATCTTACCTACCACTCGCATGGCATACTTCCAACACAGATTATAAAAAAGATAGAGTTCCTAGTCAATACTTCATATATGGTGAAAGAACATTAGTAGTTAGCATTCAATTGGCAGTAGGATTTGTTTTTATAGCTCGTGAATTATGTTATATGCAATATTTTTATTAATGTGTTAGCCTTGGATGTATTGCCAGCAAGTCCAAGAACAAATTTACAAAGTCACCAAATTCAAAACCGCCCATAAAATAAGTAATATATAACAAATACCACTTGAAAGTTACAAATCAAACTGATCTCCGATGTTTACTGTGATCAGCTACTTCTGTTGCTGACGGTATGCACCTATCATTGGCAATATTGACCCAAAACATTAATAAAACAATATTCAGCATCCGTAGCTACGTGACAGAACAATACAAATTTACGTTTTTAAGTATACCATTTATTTATATACGACTCTGTGGAGCATGTTCTATAATGCAAAAGCCGGAATGGGCCCGTAATTTCGCCCTTAAAGTTGGTAATATATTTTTAAAAGTCGGTTAGATTATTTGTTTAAAACAATAATGAATCGGTCCTATTTATTAATTGGTATTTAGATAACTTGTGCAGTTTCTATTTCAAAAGCCGGACAGGCCTAACACGTAAAATGTTACCGGCGGATACCACCGCAAAAAGCCAAACATTTCCGGCTAAAGCCGGACACCGGGCAACCCTATGTGTACGTACGGTAGACTGACCTGTCGGTCAGGGCATCACGTCGGCAGGTAGCTTTTATATTAATTATACTTGTTTATCAAATTGCCGTGCATTGTAGCCTAATTTACCGTGCCATTCATTATACTATGTAAGTAGTACCTACTGCGGCGCTCAAGGTCGAGTCCGAGCGCGCCGAACACGGGCCAGCGGCGGCCGCGCGCTCCCCGCGAGCGGAGTACTCGTTTTGTTATTGTCGCAACTAATATGCCTCGCCACGCGCCCGCCTCGCCGCGCCGCCGCCGTGTCCACTCGCTGCATATTACGTGAAATTATGTCACACTCGTAACACTGGGAGTAAAATTGTAAACAAGTGCCACCGGGGCGCCATCTGTATGCTGGCGCGCGAGACGGCGGCGCGGCCTTCGTGGGCATTTATCACGTGCTGCGGCACTCACTGCTGTATCGACGGCGGCGGACGCCACCAATGGGGAGCCGTCCTGCCATTACCGACGGCGTGCCGCTCACCAATAGCGGCAAAGTATACTTTGATCATAGTGCGCACATGTGACCGGGCGCTATTTCTATCGTAAATTATTTATTTTTTCAAAACTTTACTAACAAAGACTTTAATTTTTTTTCGTGATTTTTTATTATTTCTTGGACACTGTGAACAGCGTAGATCGTAGTGATAATGCATAGAAACGGTGAGTGCCTACCTAATATGGTGCCTTTAGTTTCCTTATTTAGCCACGATGTCGCTGGCGTCCTGGGCGGCGATCTCGCACACTAATATCAATTTGGGTTACCTAAATGATGGGCATCATAAGTTGACGAGTTGCGCGGTGCTCTGCATAGATGGCGTTGTAAGTGTTAGTAGCACCGCTGATCTGGCGACTAAATTCAAACCAACAGCGGAAATAAAGTGACATTTAATTATCTCTGACTAGCGATAGAAGGCGCTACCGGAACGAAATACTTGTCGCACAACTTACATGCCGAGTTGCGGTCAGCTTGTTCGAGGGCTACAGACTAGGATCATGGAACCCTGAGATATTTGCCCGAGAATGTAGCGGCGAGTACTATATATATCGTGGAGCCTTTTCAGTTATTATACGCCAAGTAGGTATAAATATAACTACCGTCTATTAGCACTGTCCAATATTAAGAGACGGCAGGGAGGGTTTGCTAATCTCTTCGGACGAGGCCCTTCGTATAATTATGATAGAACTTCACGTACAGGTAAGTTCGTTTAATCACTAATTATACTCGAGCTTCGTCCTCGAGATTAGAATATAACACAATGTAGACCTTTAGAGATAAAGAAAATATTCAAAAGTTACATACAGCCAATTGAGTAAAACAGTAAAACATACTTGAAACTCAATTTTGTATATTAACAATCAATATGAATAGTAATTAAATAATTAAAAATTAAATTGATCATTAAAAATTATTGTCAAGAATTGTTCTCGCAAAATAATCTTCATGAGGTATAATTGTAGACCTATTATAAAATTTTGCAAAGGTATTGGATGTATTGCTCCAATCCGCTGCTCTTCTAATCTTATCGAGGGAAACACCGAGTCTATGAGCGGCAGATCATGGCGCATGCCGTGTGCTGTGCCCACTAAATATGGACGTGGCTATACAGCGTAAACATGAAGTAAATATTCTTTAACCACCGCCTTAGTGTTTGAGAAGTAATAGCTTTATAAGGCTTCCAAAAACTTATAAATAAGCATTCAGTATGTTTGCGTAATGGACTAGTGAACTTAAGATAACACTCCAATGTCCTTTCCGGGCATATTTCTAGTTTTTCATGACAAAGGAGATGATAAATAAAGGTTGGCTGGAACGTAATCAAGAAGTTTTTATCAAATCAGAGACCTCGATTTCGATCTTTGAAGGTAAAATCTTAATGTTAGACACCTTTAGTTTTAACAAAGTTGGTGCTCGATGAGCAGTTATTAGGGCCAATAAAGTAACCGATTTTTGAGTGATTTTTACCATATTGAGATTTTTTTTAAGTAAAATTAAGTTTAAATCCGTTCGATTAACGTGCTGATCTCCATTATTAAAGATTTGAGTAAAAATAATAAATGACATCTACAACTAAGGAACTATATATATATACTTATAGTAGATTATCACCAATACAATACGAATACCATTCTATAAGACATGTATCATATTGTTTGAACGATTTTCAGAAAGCGAGACCAAGCTTATGTAATTGCCCGTGGAGGGATACCGCTTTTAATCATGGCTGTCAGGATGATACTTCTGCCACCAGGGTAATCTTGGTGTGGACGTCTCGGTTGCTGGAAGAAGGACATATTGTTAAATTTTTATTTGCTTTAAACTCATTGAGTACCGAAACTAGTAAGCTTATAAAAAGAGGGTACCATGGTTGAGTAGGCTACTTTGGTACTACCATGATCCCTTTATCATTGTCCTTAATGATTTTGGGCTAGGATTGTAGTATAATTGTGAACGGCGGAAAGCCATAGAAATAAAAGCCTTTCCAAGAAACAGTGAAAGCGTTTATAGCAACCGCTTCAGGGTCTTTATGCCATGAAATGAAATAGTCACATTTTTTATTAATTCTACTGGCAAACAGATCGATGCAAGGATTACCGAGCTTAGTTTTAATAACGTGAATAGTTGACTCAGATAATTGCCAATCTATATCAGGATGGGTGAGTCTGGATTCGGTATTAAGAGAAACAGAAACAGTATCCTTTATTTGTTAAACACGGGTGGTACAAAGTTGATAATATTATTTGCTACCACATTATCTTTAGATGCAATGTAAGACGCAAACACATAATCGGCGACGTTCACACCATTGCTATATTCTCTTGGTGATTTCTGACAAATGTGGAAACTGTATACCTCCCGTACGATTGATGTATGAGATTGCAGTCGTATTGTCAGTTTGTAATATAATTTGACGAAAGATTTCCAAATAATTTATATACCTAGATTTTTCACTATCGCTTCACAAACCGCTACCTCTCTTTACCACAGAAAATACCAACCCCGTTGTTAAGGTATCAAAGAAAATTTCCAAGTAGTATTATGTTTAATGCTATTAAACGGTATTTTTATCGCGCGTTTCCACCAAAGCAAATCAGGTTTTATCATTCATAAAGCCGTCATAGTTAATAATATTATTAATTAAATTTAAATATTTATGACTGATGAAAAGTGTTATGTATAACCACCCTTATTCTATTTCAGGACAGGCTGAATTTAATAGTCCTACAAATCTTGCAGACCCGCGAATTGTACACCGTTTAAGTGTCAAATAATATTAATTATCCACTTCAGCATGAATGCGACTCACTTTTTCTAACTGGAAAGTTTCTTAAGTTTATAATATAGCCGAGGAATTTACAACTTGTGCTTGGAACCAAAGAACTTTGATCCTCGTTAATTACAAAACCTAGTGAACACAAAATCATTTTTGTTTCTATAATATTTTTAGACCATTTTTGGTTACGTGCCTACCAAAAAAAAATCGTCGACATATTGAGTGGACAAATGGCCTTTTGATCTTAGTAATTTCACTATACGTTTCATAATATTTGTGAAAACGAAAGGTGCTGTGCTTACTTACACCAAATGTTTAACGTTAAATTGATACAATTTATTTTCCCAAATAAAGCGTAAGTATTTACGGTGATCGGGGTGTATTTTAATAAAAGAGTATACATATTTGATGTGTATAGTGCTCATAAAGCTATTTTGTTTTAAGAGTTTGACGGCAGTTCGAAAATATTCCAATATAAGGTATTCAGCATCTATACGTCGGTTTTTTTTTTTTTTTTTTTTTATTTATTATTAGACACTGTGGGCCCGGTTTGATCTGATTATGGGTCTTAAAACTAAAAAAGCCCCCGGCCCTGCCCGCCCAACTCATCTGCCTCTTGGTGGCCATTTTGAACGCCGCCATGACGAACTGCACCTTCCCCGCTAAGTGGAAGGAGGCGGACGTCATAGGCATTCCCAAGCCTGGCAAACCTCGCAATCTCCCCGCGAGCTACCGCCCTATCAGTCTCCTCAACTCCCTGGCCAAGATATACGAGCGCCTTCTTCTGGCGAGGCTCAAAGACTTCGTAACGTCCAGGGGTATCCTTATCGACGAGCAGTTCGGCTTTCGAGCCAAACACTCTTGCGTCCACCAAGTGCACCGCATCACGGAGCACATCCTCTCCGGTCTCAATAGACCCAAACCCATCTACACGGGCGCCCTCTTCCTAGATGTCGCGAAGGCATTCGACAAAGTCTGGCACAACGGCTTGATCTACAAGCTCTACCAATTGGGTGTGCCGGACAGACTCGTGCTCATCTTACGAGACTTCTTGTCGAATCGCGCCTTCCGTTATCGCGTCGAAATGACGCGCTCCACTTCCCACTCCATCAGTGCTGGAGTCCCACAGGGCTCAGTTCTCTCTCCGCTCCTGTTTAGCCTTTACACGAACGACATTCCTCGTTCGAGTAAGGCGCATCTAGCCCTATTCGCGGATGATACCGCTCTCTACGTCTCGCATAGGAATAAGGGTTTCATTACCAGACACCTTCAGGCATCCGCTAATTCCCTAGGGAATTGGTTCAGGAAGTGGCGTATTGAGGTGAACCCGGACAAGAGCGCTGCGGTGTTCTTCTCCAGAGTTGTCACTCCGCGCCACTCCCTGCGCCGCCCTAGAAGTAATCTCGGCCAAGTGACCATGTTCGACCGACCCATTCCCTGGGTCAAAGAGGTCAAATATCTAGGGGTCACCCTAAACAGTACCATGTCCTTCGGCCCGCACATCAAGCGGGTCCGTCACCGAGCATCATTTGTGCTCGGTCGTCTCCATTCGTTAATCTGCAAGCGAAGTAAAAAGTCCCTTAGAAATAAGGTGACACTTTACAAAACTTGCGTCCGACCCATCATGACTTATGCGTGTGTTGTGTTCGGGCATTCGGCCCCCTCTCACATCGATAAACTCCAAGTGGTTCAAAACCGCTTCCTCCGTAAAGCCGTAGGAGCCCCCTGGTTCGTACGGAACGTCGACCTCCACTCCGATCTAGGTCTCGAACCTATTCGCGCCTTTATTAAAAAGGCGTCAACACGTCACTTCGCAAACGCATCTACCCATGCGAATCCGTTAATCGTAGCCACCGCCGACTACGATCTCCCCCCCGACCCCTGCCGCCACCGCCGGCCGCGACATGTTCTCACCGACCCCCCCGATGCTTTGTCATCCCTTCTTTCCGCTCAGAATACGGGCGACGACGACGTAGACGTAGACGTAGTAGTAGATCCCCTCCCATAGCCGGCGGTTGACCGGTGCGCTTAGTAGTGCACCCGTCCCCCTACAGCGACTGTCCCAACCGAGGGCGCCTGTAGTTGCTTTTATATGCACTTGTATGGTACATGCCGCTTATTTTTTATTTATTTTTTTGGTTTTGTTGTTACAGTGCTTGGTATTTGTTTGTAGCGGTACTTCAGTAGAGGTTTTTTCTTTTCCTATAATTTTTTTTTTTTAATTTATATTAATGATTTTGTAAGTGAATGGGGCTTTCTGTTTTGGCTTGCCTTTGAGCGAGAATGCCTCAGTTGTGTAGGTGTTTGGCTGCTTGTAAGGGTTTTCTTTAGGCCTCCGCCTCCAGCAGCTTTTTAACAACTACCATGTCTCGACTGCGAATAGCCATCTTTATGTTGTATTCTTTTATTTTTTTGGTCGCAGCTGCCCCCGCACTGCTTATTAGTGTAGCCGTTGCGTCCCCTTCACAGCTGTCTGTGTAGTAGACGCAACTTCCAGTGTGGCGAGATATAGCTACGACCGCGTGTGGATAGCTTCCGTGGAGCTTCAGTCTCTTGGGGACCGCTCGCACTATCACCACGTTTTCACTCGTTAGTCCCTGAGACTCATGCACGGTGAGGATGCGCGACCCGTTTCCCGACGCATAGCCCTGGCCGAGGAGGATTTCCTTCTCGGCCTGGGTGTGCACCAGAAACAGGGTGTTCTCCTGGTGTTTTGGAATTTGCGCTCCCGTGTACTTACTGAGGCTCAAGGACCTCACGAGGGATTTGGACGAGTATATGCCCCCATATATCTCGTTGAGGGCATACGCTACGTCCATTGGGTTTCTGTGAGTGCAGAGCAGCTCCCTGTTGACACGCGCCACGGAGTCTGGGCGGTTGTAACGCAGTCGAAACAGGTTCTCCCTATCAATGAACGGCAGTTGGTTGCAGTCGCCGACGAGAAGAGCCTCTCTCGCGCCAGTTATCTTGATGGCCATCACTACGGCTCCAAAGTGGTTCATGAGTGCCTCGTCGATGATAATACGTGTGCACTCTTCACCTTCTTTCAATCCGTTGACCAGCATTGAAGCCATAGTGCGGACCCTCCTCTTGGTGTTTGTTTTAACTTTTTGCGCGAGTCTCTCCCTTAAGTCATTCGCTGCCTCGGTTGTAGATGTTATTGGGATATCGCTTTCGATGTTGTAATTTGCGATTATCCATGTTGTTTTTCCGCATCCAGGAACCCCGTTGACCCATGTTATTTTGGGTACGGTCCAGTGCTCGATTGCAGGCCCCCGACCCCGGCCACTTGAGACAGTTTCTGCCATTTCAAGTATCCGGTCGTCGAGCACCACCCTCGTGCACTTCGCCGCAACCACTATTGGGTCGTTAGGGGGGGTTCTGAACTTATGTTTGCCGGTCCGCCGTGTTAACGTGGTAGAGTTGTCGTTGTCGTACACCGCCGCTTCTGCCTCCTCGAGCTTCACCTCTAGCAATCCTTCATTGCCCAGGTGATAGGTTTGCAGGATGGATCTACAGGTCTCACTATTGACCCTTCTTGTTGCTTTGGTGGTTGCTTTGAACTCGAGGAACGCGTTTTTTGTGTGTTGCAGCGGCTCCGTCGCCTCGCTGAGCTCCGGCGGATCGACAAGCCCCATCTGGGCTCTTGTTCGAGCCTTTTCCGGCTGCTTATGACTTTTGGGAGGGGGCTCCCTCAAGAACGCTTCGGCGGCGACTGCCACCCCCTCCGCCCGTTGGTCCCCCTGATTTTTTTCCCCAGCACACTTGGTATGCCGAGGACCGCCTTAAGGGAGGTCGGTTAAGGGATTTTAAATTAAAGAAATATTCCAGGCAAATACTGATTTTTACATTCTTGGTATTCAGAAATAGCGTCATACTCTGAGAGATTGTTAATAGCGTCAACAAAACAAAGCTTTTCTGTTTTGGAATAAGATATTTTCTTAGGTCTGAACTGTCTATATTACCGGGCATGCAAAAGGAATTTTGTAGCCCTTAATATATGAAATATATGAAATGACAGTAGTATCATTAGTTGACAATGACCATTTGTGATAAACTGCCAGCATAGTATACCGTATTTATCGACGTTTCTGGTTGGCTCGATTCCGATGTAAGAGCTTCGAAGATGTCGTTTGCAGATTGTCCTTCACCAGTGCATGCGCAAGCACCCTTACTATTCGCGGCGCACCCTGCTGCCTGCGAGCTGGAAGGGGACCTTTCCAGTTGTTTGTCCAAAGGACGTTTTAAATCAGAGACTGATTTACGATTTGCCTTTGCTGATTTTATTAAGTCTGTTAAATTTTCGTTAAATAAATATTTGTCTATTTTTGTAATTGCTGAGATTTCATTTCCTTTTTTAAAGAAAAAAATATGAAGGACTTACTCGTTCTAGAGTTACAGTATTGGCAGTTGCAAAGGATGCGAACTGTGTCCATTAATAATTTCAGTATTGCAGGATCGTTATTTTCTGTAGGAATCTACAAGAATATCGCCTGAGTTAAAGCAGTTACAGCCGACATGAGTTGCCTTTGGTTAATTTCGATAGGTTTATCCCTTTCGACGATGGCTTCCGTGACAGCTAAGCAGACAGATGTACAGCTAACAAGACAGTAAGCTCTTTGTGCATGTCTTTTGTCAATCCTTCTGTAGCATAATGTTTCAGCCTGATGGCAAGAACGTTATGTATTTCTTTTCCATACGATTGGTTAATAGTTGGGTCTTCTCTCAAGGTGTCAAGGCCTCTATTTCATTTGAAATTCAGTACAGTAGCTGCACATACTGTTGTACCCGATTCGGGTAAGCCCAGTGGATCGACCGCATCGATCACCGGGTTAATAAGCTTGTAGGCGCTTGAACAACAGCGAAATCTTCTTGAAAATCTGGAGCGGTTAACTCCGTTTCAGGTGGTTTCGGTTAACTCCGGTTCATGATATCAGGTTCTGATAGCAGTTAAGAGATAGCTACAAATTTGCTATCCGCAAAACAGTTTATTCAGTAAGAGACAGTCTCAAATGACAAAGCATGTACTGCCCGCGACCTGTTTTACGTAATGACAGGAAACAGTCCCTGATTGTACTGATCGCCTTGTCTGAATACGCCATAATATATACAAAGAGGCCTCTTCAAGAGGCACGAGTCCAGCAGTGGACTGCTATAGGCTGATGTTGATGATGATGATGAAAAGTAAATAGATAATCTCAAGTTTTCAAGTGCTATCCACAATACTTCATAAAACATACACAATCTTTTAACTACCTATTAATTTATTATAATTTTAGTTATGGCGCAAAAGATCAGGGGAATGTTGTTAACTGTCAAGACGATATCGAAATACATCAATTTTGCTGACCTCGAAATAGGAACGAAGTGATAATTTTAGTTTTATATTCTTTACCATCAAAAGAATAAAAATAATTGAGGGTAGGCACTTTTGAACGTGCAAAAATAGTTCATGCTAAGTATTATTTACTTTATTTGTCGATAATATCCTATTAAACATGTTGTAGGGGAACAAGAAACAATTAGTTACAATACCTTCGATATTTAAACGCTGCGGCGAGGAAACCGGAGATGATTTTGAATCCTTAATTTCCCTTCGCTATATGACGTCAGTTTTTACGTAATTTGAGTTCATATTTTCTGCTTTATCTCTTTATATGACAATCAGATTCGTCGTCACCATATTTCCTCCGAGGCACTTTGCTAAAAAAACAAACCATACGCGGGAACGAAATAAACACGTGCGGAACGGCCGAACACTAGAAAAGCGAATGAAGTGACGGGCCGCGATGACAAATCAGTGACTATTAAAAAAAAAAGTGTATTGTTTTCTCCTAAAAGTAGTGTGAAATGGCTATGCATTACACGATACTACATTGTGTTATATTCTAATCTCGAGGACGAAGCTCGTGTATAATGAACACGAACTACTACCAAAACAGTCAATTAGAGGAAATATCATAATTTCCATTATGATACGCGTACGATACGAGTACGCGCGGAGCAATTGTCTCAGTGAATCCGTAAGATTGTAAAACGGGGTACTGATTGGCTCAAGTGCACATTGTTCACAAACTGACGGCTAGACATCGTCAGATGACAAACTTACAGAGTATCTGGGGCTTAATGTAAAGTAGCTGCCCGCGACTTCGTTGGCCGGTATTGTGTGATGATGATTTTCAGATGTGTATTTTTTAGACGACGTCTTGAATAATGATGGGTTCCTTATACAAACTTTCTTCACCTATTAGACCCCTTAAAGGATGATTTTGCAACAACGATGAAACACGTAGTTCCTGATTCCTTATCAAAAGCCTAAATACGGATTTTCATATCCCTCACTTGAAAAATTATTGATTCCATATACAAATTTTAATTCCCTATTTCACGCGCTAAAATTTGTTAACGAGGCGAAGGGTAGCCTATGTCTAAAATGAATCTCCTTGCCGAATCTTCCTGATCACAATCTGTTCAGCGGTTTAGGCGTGAAATGGTGACAAAAAGACTGAGTAACTTTCGGATTTATAATTTTAATATGGATTGTATGCCTACCAGATGGACCGACGATCTTGTGAGGATCGCAGGAAGTCATTGGATGCAGGTGGCATCGGACTGGTTGTGCTGGAGAGCGAATGGGAAGCCCTTTATTCAGCAGGGGACAAGTATAAGCTGAGATGATGATGATGATGATGGATTCTATAGTCTGTTCACAATCTGTCGACAGTTTACAATCTTGTTAGATTTTTATAAACTGGCTGTTCTTACAACTTTTCGGTGACATATACGTTCGTTATTGTAAAGCTAAGAAGATTTACGTATGTTACAGTACAGTAAGTGTAGGCAAATGAGTCTTTCATCCTCATCAGGTACCCTTATGGCAGGGCTTGTGGATCAATTGAAACTTAAGAAAATCTTTTATTAATTTATCCGTAAAATCTGCTGTTAGTGTACACCTCCTGTATGATACGAATTGAGTAAGCAATAACATACATGAGGTACTCTCATATTATCGTCTAGAGTGTAACCGGCCTAACACATGTCTATATATTACAGCAATAAAAAATAATAATTTATCTTAAAAAATATGAAATCCCTTATCAATTCTTAATACTCCGATTGGATTTGCACCGATTGTTGCACTCAATACAATAGAGGGCTCGGAGCTCGGAACTAATCGGCTGCGTTTCTCGCGGACGTGGCTTGTACGTGGATGTACCGTGATGCTGGCATCGCCAGGGCTGGCTTCCAGCGGCTCGCCCGACCGGCTGGGCGTAGGCCCCACCCCTAGCGCTACCGACTCTCCTCGATATTAACTGATATATTACGTTGAAAAATATTACGGCTAAAAATGGGTCAAAACACAATCCACCTGCACCCCGAAAGGGATCTCGTGCACTTTGTAAGACCTACATTTTATTAAACAGTATTTTTCTTTTGTTTACAGATTTCCTGAGTCACGGGGCTAGTTTCAATAAAAAGTTTGGTTAGTACTCATTTAATCATTACTTATGTTTTATGCTGCTCGAGACTTTGTGTGCGCTGATAACTCGTGTATTTCACTGTGACTACAGTGCACTCGATTACTTTTTTAAACCCTGAAATACGTACATGAAATTATGTGATGTGTCGATTATATTATGTGTGTAAGTAGCCATCACCTCGTTACGATCTCATTTAATATTCCACTTGTGTATTTGTTAAAGCCTTTTCAGTATACGCTGCCGGGTGTCTTTGTACAAATAATTAAAAAATAAACAAATCAAATCGCATCGCTTGGTGATTACGAGGTCCTGGGTTCAAATCCTAGGTCGGACAAATGGAGTTTTTCTAATGAAAAACTTCCCAGTATTAGTCCGGAGTCTAGAATTGTGCGCGGTATATGGCAATAGGCTCGCCCCCTATTACATGGGAGCTAACATCGTCGGCGAAGAGTGGGTGTACTCAGTTCACCTCTGCTACCCCCGCTTGGGGAATATAGGCGTGATGGTGTTGTAAATAAAAATAAACAACGTCACGCCTGTATTCCCCAAATGGGGCTGACAGTGGTGTACTGAGTGCACTTATTCTGACACTGTATTTGAGCCTCTTACTGAGCTATGAGGCCTTCGACACATCCAAAAAAAATGTTTCTATGTGTATAATATTGCACGACCTGCTTGAGGCACAAGTTGCACTCTCTGCAATCTCCTGCCTCTCTACCCGCGACTCAAGCTCTTGACCACTGGGGTAAGCTGTCCGTCAGTCTGTCCTACTCGGACTATTAAGATAGCTCGGCAACATGGCCGCAGGGCCCTTATTCGTTACGAGCAAACGCGGTGCGTTCCCATAACTTCGTGAAACGATCGTGTAATTGTATTCCGTAGGCCGCGAGTGCTATACGTCAACGACAATTTCACGAAGTTATTGGAACGCAACGCGTTACGTGTTCAATTGGTCATAGCGAATAAGCGCGCAGGTCAACAATTACAAAGCTTGTATATTTCATAAGCATTTTAATTGTGTGTACACAAACTTCAGAACGCCTTTGATAAAGTTCGCCGTGCAAAGCTTTAGAAAAATTATGTTAGCGTTAAAGGGCAGTTTCTTGCGTTGTTCGCGAACGCTTACCTATTATGTAAAACTTTATATAGAGGTACGGGTAATTTAATGTGCTATTGTTTATTATTCCAAATACCACCATTTACAAATACCAAAGCTATCTAAATGTGAAGAGTCTTCTTAAAATAGGTTCAGTGATATCTGCCCGATACCTAAACAAACAGACTGAACGACATTATTTTTGTCTTATGACATTGGTGAATGTGTTAATTGTTATCTAAATAGCCGACTGATGATTATCGTACAGACACCGCCTCTTTACAATTTTATAAGTTTCATACAATACTTTTGCAAGGATTAGGAGCGCCCGCGCCCTGCAGCGACGCCGCGGCCCTCCTCGCGCTACTTACCCAATCCAAGCAAAATACCATCACGCCAGCTATAAGTTTTTATTTATTTATTCTTTATGCACTAGTGGTACAAAGGCGGACTTAATGCCTTAGGCATTTTCTACCAGTCAACCTTCGGGTGATGCAGAAACAAGTGAGGCAGGTGCGAAAACTACACAAGGATGAAGAGAAAAAGTGTGGTTGCGAAAAATAAATATAATATATTATATATACTTACAATACATATACACATACATACAATACATTAATATAACATATTATAGTTGAGATGATTCTACCAACATTTTGTGCAAATAATCCTGGACTCTTTGAAAGAAAAGCGATCGGCCGCCATCCTGAGATCCTGGGGTAGTGCATTCCATAGCAAAATGGACTGAACAAAGAAAGAAGAGTGTAGAAAATCTGTTTGGTGAGAAGGGCATTTAAGCAGACGATTATTTAAGGATCGAAGACTTCTATTATGATTCGAGCAAAGGTATTGAAAATGGGAAGAAAGATATTCTGGCGAAGTAGGAGAGTCAAGAAAGGAAAACAACATTGTCAGTGCCCTCAAAACTCTGCGTTGACGAATAGGTAACCAATTTAATTGAGATCGATGCTCAGATACGTGGTCAAGTTATAGATGAATCGAATGCAGTTATTAAGGAGCCGGTCTAGTTTGTTGAGGTGATCTGCATTCAGGTCGAAGTAGCACACATCACCATAGTCGAATATGGGCAGGATCAAGGTCTGCACAAGCATTGCTTTTGTGTTGGAGGGGAGCAAATTTTAAAAAAGCGGTAAAGATGTCGCAACATACCGGTGATCTTTTGACCGACGGCAGCGATTTGAGTTTGCCAACTGAGAGTATTGTCAATATGTAAACCGAGGTCTTTAACGCTGGAACTAAAGGGCTGGAAATATAAGCTTTTATAGCAAAAATACAATGGGACCGATAAGTACTTGTCAAGAGAAATGTAATGAGCCCCAACAAGTCGCAGTTATCTTGAATAGTTGGGTGGTTCTGTAGGCCACCCGTCTGCTTCATCATCAGAGCCTGGATATCATCCTTGTCTACAAAACTTGTCAATACAAATCCGATGAGCTCTAACACAGCGGTGTTATGTTGAGTAGTTCTATTGGCCACCCTCCGGCTCCATCATCAGACCCTGGATACATCCGGGTCTTCAGAACTCGTCAAGACAAATCTAATAAGCTTGGGCAAAACACGGCGCGGTTATGTTGAATACTTGGATAGTTCCGTTGGCCACCCTCAGGCTCCATCATCAGACCCTGGACAACATCCGGGGGTAAATTACTCGTCAAGACAAATCTTACGAATCTAAACACGGCGGGGTTATATTGAGTACTTGTGTGGTTCCATTGGCCACCGTTCGGCTTCATCATCAGGTCCTAAACACTATCTGGTTGTATAGTACTTCTCAATACCAATATAACGAGCCTAAACACGAGGGGGTCACGTTGTATAGTTCACATGTTCCTATAGCCACCTTCCGACTCGAGCATCAGATCAGCAGCTCCATGGTACCATATTATTGTATGGTCATCGGACTTACATACGTATGCCAAATTTCAGCTCAATCGGATACCCGCAAGTACTTGAAAAATGGATCACAAGATTTGAACCGGAAAGAGACACAGACATACGAGCATTGCAAGTTAAATGCGTCTTCTTGCTCGTTCCCTCATTGCTGAGGATCGCCACCACACACAAACTACCTCCAGCGGGTGCGATCATATAGAGTGTACCTCCCGATGCATGCTGCCACCCACCGCCTTCTTTATAGGGTCAGACCATCTTGCAGGTGCCCTTCCATGAGCACGTCTGCCGCCTATTTTGCCTAAAATAATCTAAGTCAAATAAAAGCTTGTAAAAAAGAAACGTTATTTTCAATTTTTTTCAGTACTTGTACTCTGTAGCACAACATAAATATAAGAAAATCTTTACGTGAATGACATGTCGCGGTGCATTATCAATCACAAAATCCATCCAGCTATCCAGCGTAGCACCGAGTTTAGTGAGGGACACATATAATACTATGTCTATTAATAATTAAATAATATACTTTTAGTCAGCCTGCTTAGATTACATTTAGACGTACATTTTATATTTTGCATTTCGCACAGGACTCTATGTTAGGGTCTGCTTGGAAAGTTCCATATTTTAGAGACATTCCTGTAGTAGGTAGTGCAAGTGATCACACAAGAAGGATAACAGTAGGAATTGATGGTCGATCGTTTGATTCGGCGGAGCGAGCGGAGTTGAACGGAGATGAGCATGGCCAGTTAGAATTTTTGTTAACATAGAGCTCATCAGGAAAATATTTTCTATATTCACTTATGAAGTTTAATCTTCTTTTTTTATTAAACTGGTCAGCGATCGACCCCTAGCTCACTTGAGGGACAGTGACGATTAGGGCCGAAGATGTGTCTCGCTGACTCCGTAATTATTTTTAAGACATTTCTTAGCTTCTGCTCCCCGCGGATCCTTTTTAGCCAACTTCAAAAAGGAGGAGGTTCTATGTGTCTCTATGTATGCTTTAATTTTTTCACCAATATTTGCGTCATTCATGGACCAATTTTGATGATTTTTTTTTTGCATTGGGTTCAGCCAAGCTCCAAGGTGGTCTCATTTAAATTTCACCGGTATTAGACCTTGGACTTTGAAAATAAACTAGGGAACTCCTTAACGACAAACAATACGAATGCTTAGATTGAGATATTATGGGTATTACGTCAGTCCTATAGGTACCCTACTATAGAACTAAGTTAAATATTAATCGACTTCAAAAAAGGAGGAGATTCATAATTCGTCTGTATTTTTTTATAACTTCTTTGCTTATAAACCGATTTTGATGATTTATAAGTATTATTTATAAATATTAATAATTAATTCACTCATCACTTAAAATTGTAAATTTAAAAAAGGGAAACTGACTTCATAAAGAAAAAAAAATTATATTTGTAGCCGGGGCCGGTTGGTGCAGTCGGTTACTTGTTCTTGTTGTCGTTCATATGGCGTGCGACAGGGGCAATAGGTGTAAGTCTGTAGCTATTGTCATAGTTGCAGCACTCGCCCAAAACATTTCACCCTAATATCAAACCTTCAGAAAAAAAAAATAACCCTACTTTTCACCCAGGTACCTTTTTTGTAGTAGTAGTATTATAACCAATTTTCTAGTTCACCTATTGTGTGTGTGTCAGTTATAAAGTCGGTCGGGACGTCGGGGTTAGCACGCAGTCTATATATCTTTGTATGTATTATATATGTTCTACCGTATCGCCTAAACTACTCATCCGATTGTGATGTGTGAGGTGACAGTCGGTGCATTATTATGATGTGGGCGACATAGGCTACATTTTATTAATGATAAAGTAAAATTACCTGTACGTGAAGTTTTATCATAATTATGCGAGCTGCTCCAGTTTCGCTATTAATATTAACTTGTAGGACTTGTCCAAAGGTATCCAAAGTAGGAGTGAGTTATATTTATCGTAACGGGTAAATTTAACAAGTATTTAAAAGTAACAGCGTGAAACTGTTAAAGATATTCTATTTCACGATGAAGGTTAGATCTTGGTTGTGTTTAGCCGTTCACATGCACATTGAGTTAGTGTGCGTAACCTCGGGAGCTCTCAGTCACGATCGCGACGCGGTCCGAGTTACTAGTGTTTTATGTCCGCGCAAAATGTCAGCACCGCAACAATCTTCTCTTAAATTGGAACTGTACGATATAATAAAAAAACAAAGATCAACACATACCATACAAAACCGATAACTTTATCACGAGCAAAGGTTTTGATCGCCCGCCTTATCATCCAGAATTAAATGCGATTGAAAATATTTGGGGAATTGTAAAAAATTATATCGCTTCATAGAATATTGAGCAAAATCTGACCTATACCGAAAAACTTATCAATGAAAGCTTGAACAAAGTTACCAGCAAAACAAAGAAAAAAATATTGAAAAGGAATACTTGAAATATGTTGACCTGGATTTTGAGTTTGTGATTGATATGTATCTGACAGTGATTAAATATACATAGTGACTAATTATAACAACTTTGTTTTATTGTTTTGTTCTTTTTCTAAATAAAAATGTATGACCATCTAAGTGTTTCTAGTAACTTATTATATTTAATTCCCTTTGTATAAAAAAATATCATTTTAAGAGCTAAATAATCATTATTTACAAAAAAGCATACAAAAAAAACTTAAACCTTAATTTAAAATGCGTTTAAGATTTCTTTGCTAACGCTCCTTCAGTTTACTCACTCACAAACGCGCCTGTCTGTACACGTCACTACTACAACCAAGGCCAAACCTTCATCGTGAAATAGAATATCTGTACAGTCTAGGAGTGTTCGAAACGGCTATATATTAAAAACGCGTTATAACGATACGCTACTTTTAAAACGCCTATTATTTTTTACGCTATTAATAATAGTTATTATTTCGCTTCGTTGAACGACGCCTTTTAATTATTGTCGCAAAACAAGCCGCGCCGCCGCCGTGAGCTGTTAAACATTAAAAATGAATTATATATTTAATAAATTAATTATTTACACGTAACTAAAACTAACTTTTATTTACGGTTATTACAATAAACAAACTAACGATTTATTTGCAAACAATTTGACACGCGACGCCGCTCCGCTCACAAAGCCAAGATGAATGCATAAGTCCGTCATCCAAGATCACGCCAGTAATCCGCACTGATTTTATTCAAAAAATAATCTAACGTTGTAACCAACACGTTATAAATAACGTATTATACGAACAAATATATTGGCGCGATACATAATAAATAACCTAATAATATATCACTTTCATTACTGGACACGCATTTAAAATAGATCATAATATGTACTTGTCTTAGAGCATAATATAACACGTGACTTGTGACAAAAATATTATACGTCAAAGTGAAATTGACCGTAAGTCCAGTCAGTCAGTGTCGCTGTGTCGCGTGGCAGGCTGGTAGGCGGTATTGGTCGGACAATATGTAATATAAGTAACGCTTAAAAATAACGCTTGCCTGAGGTAATCAATACTAAGTGATTTGATTATTTATTAAAAATAGATTATCTTTTTCAGTTATGTAATATAACGATCACTCCTAACAGTCATATCGCTATAACTGCTCCTGTTCCTAATGTGTCATACATACGCTAAAATAACAAAACACGCACGTCACAAGCTGTTGCTCTTTCTTACACTGTAAGTTACTGTAGTTAGAAAGAGACAAACTTGTTCCAAAGGGTTCACGGGCTAAGCCAATATATTTGTCACAAGCTCTTATATATTCTAGCTTATGAAAGTTGCAACAGACAGAAAGAGACAACAACTGTTCCAATATTGGTTGTCACAAGCTCTTATATATTCTAGCCATATTCTAGCATATGGCCATAGAAATAAGCTTTAAAACATAGAGGGAGCATGTACAAGATTATATATTTGCACTGCTTACACTTATGTCAGTGATAAGAAAGGGGACAAATTCATCATTAACAGTTACACCCTTAAACATTTTTTTTGACATTAATACATAGACCATACTTGTATTTTCCCATAGGTGTAGTATTGATACTTTCCCATATAACTGCGAAAGCTTTATCGATGAAATCATTTTGTATATATGTCGAAAATTAATTATTTTTTACAATACAAAATATCGCTGTGTCTCATATTGCCAATTATAGATGCGTAGTTTACTTAAGTTTTGTAGTAATCAATAATAGTAATTGTATCTAAAGAATCTTGACATTCGTTATATGTTAAGAATTTGAGTAGTTTCATTGGCCACCCTCCGGCTCCATCATCAGACCCTGGACACCATCTGGGTGTAAAGTACTCGTCAAGACAATTCAACGAGCCAAAACACGGCAGGGTTATATTGACTACTCATGTGCTTCCATTGACCAACTTTCGGTTTCATCATCAGACCCTGAACGCTATCTGGTTATATAGTATTTCTCCTATTTCCGTCTCGTTGATCTAGTGGCAAAGCGCATCGATTAGTGATCACGAGGTCCTGGGTTCAAATCCTAGGTCGGACAAGTGTAGTTTTTCTAACGAAAACTTCCTAATACGAGTCCGGAGTCTGGAATTATGCCCGGTATATGGCAATAGGCTCGCTCCCTATTACATGGGACCTAATATCGTCGGCTAAACGTGGGTGTACTCAGTACACCTCTGCCACCCGCGCTAGGGGAATAAGGGCGTGACGGTGTAGTATATGCAATAGCATTGTCGTCGGACTTA
This sequence comes from Phalera bucephala, assembly GCA_905147815.2. Classification (NCBI taxonomy): domain Eukaryota; kingdom Metazoa; phylum Arthropoda; class Insecta; order Lepidoptera; family Notodontidae; genus Phalera; species Phalera bucephala. The sequence goes on along the minus strand of LR990609.1, from coordinate 342,187 downwards.
CATACGTATGCCAAATTTTAGCTCAATCGGATGCTTGAAAAATGGATCACAAGATTTGAAACTGAAGGACAGACAGATAGACACACGAACATTGTAAGTTAAATAAAAGCTTGTAAAAATAAAATTGAACCTTTCATGATGTTTTTATTTATTTTAATAAGCGCGAACAAAATAAATAAGAAAAAAGCTATTGCAAAAGATATCATTAATTTAAAAGAGAACAAATTGAAGTTAATTTTACATTGAAACTGCTACTGGTTGTAATCTTCGCTATTTGAGTCCAACCACGAAGCACTCTTTTGAAAAATGTTTTGAAAAGATGCAAGTATACTGAGTTCACTCTTAGTATTACATAGAAACACTATTCATGTAGGCTGCAATATCTGTAGGCATACTAAAACAAAAAAAAAAACATGTGTTAACAATTATATCGATATCGATGTAAATTTTCCCATCATTATGACTAATCTCTTTGGGAATACGATTATTAAGATTCTATCTACATCTAATCATTTATGCTCAAGGAAAACAGTCACTCTGGTGTAGTTATTATGCATCTTCAAACTAGTTACATCTTTTTTAGAAAATACATTTTATCTTTACCATAATACAGCAAAACCAAGTCACCGGCCGAAGCTTACATAATTTAGCTTCATCTGCTTTTCTAGACTAATAAGATTTGCATTCCAATATATAGCACGGTATTTTAGTTGTGTGGCACCATGTTATCACAAACTGTTTAATTATATATCTTTTTATTAAGTGAAAACAAATTGAAAGTCTCTGAGAACACGGTCACTAGGCAAACAAATATTAACCGATAAATTTGCGTGGAGCCTACGTCAAAATGACAAGTCATAAATTTTGAATAAAAAAGCAGTTCGTGCAAAGATTTTTAAATTGGTAACCTAAATGGTACCAAGTGTCCAGAAAAAGTGTACGGCTGTACTTCGTTTGAAATCCCTCTATGTTTTAATCCTATCTGTATGCATATAGTAGTTATCATAGATAGTAGTAGTAATATTCGTCCTTTACGGACAGGCAAAGGTACAAAGCCATACTGCCAAGTCTTATATTTGTTTAAATTAATTAAACTCCCCGATGAACTTGACGTTAACGACGATAATGAAACTGATGAAGTATCCCACCCTGGATAGTAAAGCGATGGATACTTTACATACCAATTTGGACAGCCGTTTTGAGGGAAATCGAAAAGGCACGTTTTATCACTTTATGTCAATTGCCTTCACTCATGCACATATAAGAATACATAATGGTTAATATTCTACCAACATTACACATTATTATTCGAAAAAACACAAGTTTTGGAAATTAAGACTAATTGACAACATCACTCTTCGACTTCCCGCCAAAAGTCCTGACACGTATTGTGTAACTAACAGTCGCAGAAAGTACCAGTGTAGCAAACTGTTCCAGTATGTACGTTTGGAAATTACTAACAGAATATATTTTTCGTTATACCGTGTAATTTGAATATTTCAAATATTTACATTTCTAGCTGTTCTAAAATGTAATAACAAGACAGACTAAGCACTTTTTAAATTCAATCTAAATTGAGATAATGCGTATTATTAATGATTAGATCTGTGCACTGTACTTATTTTTATTTACTGCACATCAACGTTTCCGAACGTATCTTGAATTTTAACATTAAAAAAAATTTATATTTTAATTATGCAATATGTATGTACTCACGTAATTCTATAATAAACATGAGTTTTGTTCTATTTTAGTAACGAACCTTAGTACTCAAAGCAGGTTACAGATTTTAATTTAAAATTGGTGGAACTATATTGTCGTAGTTCTACTTACACTTACTGCAACTTACTACAAGAAATTAACAGGCTGTTATTTTAGTGTAAGAGGTTTTAAAGTTTACCTAGTTCACTCCTAATCCAAAGTCAGGGTAAATGAGAACATCAAAACATTCAAAACCCGGAATGCATAGAGGTTTCATTTGCCTCTTACAATTTTACCTAATATTTCGAATGCAACGAAACCATATCGCGTTGCAATTCTACTCTAACGCCATCTATCAAAGATGGATGTAACATAATAAATCATAAATTGAACAGGACTGTTCCGTATTTCTTGGCGAATACAATATAACACGAATATTTAAAGAAAAATAAATATAAATCTGAAATAAACGAAAAATATTAGTAACTAGCAGATCCCCGCGGCTATGCACGCGTTTATTTTATATTTACGTAGTAGCTATGTTGCAGTAACAGCTAAAAATGAATAAAGATCTAATTCAGATGAGTTCCATCTTCATACATTGTATTAATTAATAGTAGCAATTTAAAATTATTGCAAGGTATAAATTATTAAATAAGTATATAAACATAATAATAAACATACAAATAAATTGTTTTTTTTATATATCAATAAAGTCTTTTTAACAGACATATATGTAATAACAACATAACAATTCACCATTTTTTATTTCAAAAAACGACGCAAAAGATTGTTCGTCAAAATTCCGAATAGTTAGCTTTTCACGGTAGTTTAGGTACGTCTAGCTATATGTATAGGGTTAATAATTTAATTTTATGTAATATCTAGAAGTGCTCTATTACCGAATTAAATCATTTTATTCATGCAACAACATCCTTTGGGCGGTAACAACGGCTTTAGTAACATGAACTCATCTTATTTTTTAACATATACGTTGTATATACATATTTGAATGTCTTTTATGTACATAAATATCAATCATTGTAAGTAAATAAACGTTAATTAAATAGTTCGATTTATGTATGATAACTTTAACGGAAACAATTTAGCAAAAATGAAGACCGAGTCTTTTTACTAATGGGTGAGAGCCGCGGCCGCGTGGGTCGACGTCACGCTGTCTCGCCGCGCTACGCCGCACTACCCCCGCTACGCCGCTACGTAGCGCGCTACGACTCCTCCACGACGAAACTAATAACGACAAGAAATTATTTCCCCTGTGACCGCGTGGACCTACTAATGACCGGCTTCAATATTAAACTGAAGGTTCGATTTGCGTACTGTCTGTAGAATTTTGACAGAATTTGCAAAATATGTCAGAATTCTATCCGTAGTAGGCAAATCTATCCTAACTATTTCAACCGACCGTAAGTCATTATACCCGACGACTCGAGCACCTATAAAACTAGGCAGTAGCATAGGTGTAGTATAATTTTCTACGTTTACCAACGTTTGTTTTACGTCGCTTGGAGATAAGAATAATGAGGCAAATCTCCACAGTGCGTCGGTTTGGATAAAATGCATTATTGCGTTCGCAATTAAAACGTTTTATTGTTGCCGCATGTTGGGAAATGTTATTTCTGTAGATACATAACATTTCCTATAATATTTTAAGATGTTTTAACGTCTATACCGTACGTGCGTATTTTAAGTATTACAATTTCAACCCTATAGGGGGTAAAATGCGAGTTAAAAGTTTACTGTTACTTAATAAGTTAAGATCATAAAATGGTCTTTGGTTTATCGGTACAACACAAATAATAATAATATCAGCCTATACTGTCCTACTGCGGGTCAAAGGCCTTCTCTCACAAATTGAGGTGAGAGAAATTAGGTCATTGTTCATGAATGTGTCTTTAAAACTAACAGTACTTCCATACAAACTACCATACTTCACTCTCTCTCTTTGGGGGTAGATTTTGTTAAAAACACTAAACACGTGTTTCTTTATTTGTGACAACAAATTACCTCTTTGTATGATCTTAACTCAAAAACTAAGAGTTTTTCTATACAAAGTGTTAACCCCCGGTCGAATTTTCTAAAACCCTGAAATATGTGTTTCTTTGAACCTGAATTCCTATTTTCATGCCTATCTTTAGTTCTAATGGTAACACGAATTTGTAGATAGAGTTGTTACGGGTATTACGTCAGTCCTATACATACCCTACTATAGAACTAAGCAGAATAATAACCGACTTCAAGAAAGGATGAGTTTCCTAATTCGTCTGTGTTTTTAATAAGTTATAAACCGATTTTAATGACCCTTTTTGCATTGGGTACAATGTAGCTCTTAGGTGGTCTCATTTTGTTTTCATCGGTATTGGACCTTGGACTTTGAAGATACACCAGGGGACTCCTTCACGGCAAACACCACGAATATTTATTATGAGTTGTTGTTTATTATGAGTATTATATCAATCCTTAGTTTTACAGGAAGGTACCCTTCCTGTAAAACTAAGTAGAATAATTTTATATGGGTTTACAAATATTAATAAGTAATTCACTCATCACTTAAAATTGTAAAATAAAAACAAAATTTAAAAAAGCCAAATCGACTTCAATAAGCAAAAAATTATATTTGAAGTGCCAAGTAACCGACTGAACCAATCAGCACCGACTTTAAATATTTTTATTTTGCTTTTTGAAGTTGGTTTCCCTTTTTTTAAGATTTTTTATATATGTATAGATTTCATCATATCTATCCGCGATGGTTTTCATAAAAAATCTTCGTCGAACTATGTATGTTTACCGATATATCCAGCAATTGTAGACCGATGTTGATTCTTTTTGCGTTAGGTTTAGTATAGCTTCGCCATTTTAACGAAATCTGTATTGAACCTTGGTCTTTAAAGATACACCAGGGGACTCCTTAACGGTAAACAGCACGAAAATATAAATTCCGGTATTATGGATATTATATCAATCCTGTAGGTTAGTTCCAGAGTAATAGAACTAAGCAGATTAATATAATATTGGTATATAAATATATAAATTTATTCCGGATAATTATGAAGCAGTGATGGCCTAATGGTTAGACCGTTAGACTGCAAAGTCAAAAGGTCTCGGGTTCAAACCTTTTCGAAAGCATGTGCGTATTATAAATTAACTATCACTTGCTTTAACGGTGAAGGAAAACATTGTGAGGAAACCTGCATGCCTAAGAGTTTCTCGAAGATGTGTGTAGTGTGCCAACCTGCACTGGGTCAGCGTGGTGGACTATGGCCTACACACTCTCAGTTTGAGAGAGGCCCGTGCCCAACAATGGGACAGTTTCCTAACAGGGCTAATAGTATTATTATATATAAATATTAATAATAAATTCACTCATCACTTAAAATTGTAAAATAATTAATTAAAAAAAGAAAACCGACTGAAGAGCTAAAAATAAATATTTGAAGTCGGTGCAAAGAATAACTGACTGCACTATTTGTCGCTTATTGATGTCGGTTTTCCTTTATTTTAAAGTTATTTTCTTATCCTGAGTTCTTATATAATTTTAAACGTGTTTTGAACTTATCTAGATGTAGTTTTTGACGTATCAGTGCAAGGCAAACCTTTAAGTGTATCTATGAGATAAACTCCGAGCATAGACAGCTGAGAAGGCAAAGGCAACATCGTTGTTCAATTTAATTAGTAACGTCAATTCGCGTTACGTCTGTTTAGAATGGAACGAATTTCAAAGTAGGAATTTCATACGATAACGTTATCATTTTGAAAAATAATAATAAAATTAATAGGTGTGTTAAAAAAATACGTTACCAGTGTAATATAATATAACAGAACATGATATTCTATGTGGCCGAACCATTGGAATATTGTATATAACATACGTATAATAATACGAACGCTTTCCCTGCCTCCAGGACCAACTGGTCCAGGTCAACCATGAAGACGGGAGTTCAAACCCAGGCTCAGGAATTGACATACCCAAAATATGCGGTTAATATCAAGTATTTATATAGCATCAAGGGACTGAAGATCTATCTTTCTATCTATATTATCACACCAGATTCCTTGTGGGGTAGGCAGAGAGTACAAAGTTCCAACAGGTTCTTTCTTTACATACCGGAAATATAACAGAGAAATGTCTACATCCCCGAAGACTGAATACTTTAAAAAAACATGTACGTGTGTAATTGTGGCAGTCCAACTAAAATATCCAGACGAAATGTGAGTGCACCGAAGTGCCGTGCTCTCTGACTGCTCGTCTACAACTGATTTGAGTTTTGCTTATATGCTGTCTGCGGATACCTTGTCACAAACGTTTTTGAAAAACAGCATTACATAGAAAACAAGAATTTGGCACACCGGTGACGTGCGTCGAAATTACAGCATTATGTTGCAGAAATAAAGGAATTTCTGTTACATTGCCAAACTTCTTGAATGTTTTGCTAAGGATACGGCCAATCCAACGCGTTCAGCCGCGGCCGCGGTGGCGTGCACGGTGGCGATCAGCTCCTGCAGTAATATTTGCATGGAAAGATTCATACCAACGCATCCTGCGTCCTGCACGCGCTATATGGGCGGCGTCTGCACGCGCAATCATAGGGAGATACTGATGTGGCGATCAGTATCGCCGCCGGGGACGCCCCGCACCCCGCACCCCGCACCCCACGTCATAAAAACATCGTCACATCTATATTTCCCAAGAGGTGTACTGTGTACACGCACTTATCGCCGACGATGTTAGGTCCCAAGGTAATAGGGGGTGAGCCTATTGCCATTATATCGGGCACAATTTCAGACTCCGAGCTGAGAATTTTTGCAAGATTACACATTGTATGAGCTAGGATTCGAACTCAGGAGCTCGTAATCGGCACGCGCATTAAGTCCCACTAGACTAGAGGTTCCCAGACTTTTTTTCTCATAGACCACTTTCTAAATTTAGCTGATTCCGGTGGACCCCTGCAGCTACATTTCTACCATATTCACAAAACTCGACAAAAAATATGAAGATATAACTATGGAAATTTGCGTTGCGGCTGAGTTCCAACCACAAATCAATAGCTTTCGAAAAAAATGTGAGAATTTATGGGTTAATTAATTAATTGATTATGCTGTGAGTGGATGTCAAAAAAGTAAAGATGGCCAATCAAAAAAGTGATTCCATCCAACTTTACTTTTTTGACATCTACTCACTGCACAAGGAACTCATCACTTCTCACTTATTTCTTTTAGAAAACTCCCCATCGGAGTGGTAGAAATAAAAAGTAAAATAGTATATTTTTTTTGTGTTGTATTTATTCAAATATGTAATTATTACACGGTTAATTATTATTTTTATCATATTACAATGTAATATGATAACAGTCGTAATATAATTACAATTAAACATTAATAACGTAACGTAGCTTGTACAATGACGATCATAAAATAGTCATAATTTTAATGGGAAGGATGTACTTGATGGATTAACAGCAAATAAATAATATTTGGCTTCAGTTTTGTTAGGAATAACCGCAAATCTCCCCGTTCCGTGATATTCAATCTGCTCCTTTTTTTGTTAAAAGGTTTGTAACGACACTAAAACTTTTTTCGACAAGATATGACCAGGGAAACGCTATCAAAAGCTTTCTCGCAATTCCCACAGTCCAGGATATTTTTCAGGTATTTCTGCCTGCAGCCAAAATGTTTGATACCTTCTTTTAAATTTCACCTTCAGCTCCTCATTAGTGCTAAGCTCGAGTAGCTCCTTTTGTAATATCATATTCTCCACTTCCGTTTCATGAAATGGATTTATGATCCATGGTGGTATTTCCATCGTCAGAATATCCTCAAATCTGATTTTGAAGTCATCATGCAGGGTAATTAAATGTTGAACGTATGTCTGAATATCCTCATCAAGGCATTCTACTTGTGACAAGTTTGAAAACTGGGAAACTTCGCGCCGACTAATATTTTGCTTCATAAATGTCAATTTTCCAAGAAAAGTTGAAATTACATCCTTTGTTTTTATTAAATTGAGGCTGTCCCCTTGTAAATGTAAGTTAATGTCATTAAATTTTTTGAACAAATCTGTCAAATACTCGATGTCTGCTTTCAAATTGATCAGGCTTTCTTTTAAATCTGGATCTTTACTTTCCAGAAACTCTAAAACTGATTAAAAAAGTCAGTAAAATCTTGTTAAACATGCACCTTTCGACAACCAGCGTACTTCAGTATGTAAAAGCAATCGTTGGAAGTTTTTATCATTTTCATCGCACAATTGTGCAAATAAACGCGTATTCAACGCATTGCTTCTTATTTTGTTAACTGTATTAATCACAAATTGAAACGATTGGTGCAATCTATCACTCAAATTTTTCGCTACTAGGTGTTGTCGGTGGATGACACAGTGAATTGCGGTTACCTCTGGTATAATTCTTTTAAGATGGCTTATAAACCCACGATCGACCGATCATGGCAGGAGCTCCATCTGTTTCCACCGAAATAACGTTCGTGAATGGAAACGATTTTTCCTAAAACAAATCACTCAGGACATTAAATATTCATTCACTTTCTGTGTTCGTCTCCAAAGTTTTCGCGAATTATGGACGAAGAAATTCAAGAAGTAGCTCTTCATGAGAATGAGAAAAATGAGTTGTTTGCAGATAACTTCGTAGTTATCTGCAATATATATATTGCTGATAACTACACAATAAACTTTCAATATCAGAGCTCTAAGGAATTCTTTTGAGTATGTCAAATGGAGAGTTGTGCAGAACAGTTTCTAAAACCTCTTCAACAACAGGTAAAATTAACTGTTCTCTAATGGTGTGCAGTTTTCCAGATTTATTTTGCTATAAGTATTGATATATTGTAAGATGCCCGTTACTTTCAGATGTTAAAGCGAACATACTGTGCACGGTGGGTCACTTTTCATATTTTTCCTTCAATGCTTGAAAATATTTCAAATCAAAAGCCGTATTCAAAAACTCTATTATGGATCTTAATCCATAATAGAGTTTTATGAATACGGCTGAACCGATTTTAATGTAAAAAAAATTTTCATAAATATATTTTGATATATTTCTGTAAATTATAACCTATAACCTCACGCGAGATCCCTTGCGGGGTAGGCAGAGAGTACAGAGTTCCAACAGGTTCTTTCCTTACATACCTCTCTGGCTTCCTCGACTCTCACAGTTCGTCTCATACACGCTCGCCGGTTACGGAGACTCTTGACTTTTCCATCAGATAAGACTCGGTTTATTTGGTCGTGGTAAGATAGTCTAGGTCTTCCCCGGTACCTGCATCCTTCCACTTTCACATTGTATATCTGTTTTGTCATTCTTTCCTCTGGCATTCTTTCTATATGCCCGAACCAACGGAGCATGCCCTTTTTCATCTTTACACCGATACTATCTTTCATACCTACTCGCTGTCTTACTATGCTGTTGCTAATGCGGTCGGTCAGCTTAACTCCGCACATCTTCCGCAGAGCTCGCATTTCTACCGCATTTATCCTACTTTCATTCTCCTTCTTACATACCCAGCTCTCGCTACCATATAACAGCGTTGGGACAAGAACTCCGTTATGTATAGCCAGCTGTGCCTTATGGCTTAAGTGCCGGCGCCCGAGTAGCTTTCCCATCGCACCATTCACTCTGTTCCCTGCACTCACTCTTCTCTCTATGTCAGCGGTGTATTTCCCATCCTTACTGAAGGCGCATCCAAGATATACAAACTCATTCACTTGCTCCAGCACATCGTTACCAACCACAATCCTTACATTCGTTCTGGTTTCTTCCCTTTCAAAAACCATAATCTTGGTTTTCTTCACATTCAAGTGTAAGCCATTGATCATGCAGTCGTCTTTCATAACTGTGACTAGTGTTTGCAGATCAGTGGCTGTTGGCGCTATTAAAACCGCGTCATCTGCATAAAGTAGATGGTTTACCACTAAGTCACCCATTTGTACACCTTCATTCATCGCTTTCAGTCTTTGAAGACTTTTGTCCAGATATATTATAAACAGTCTAGCGGACAACACGCAACCCTGCTTGACGCCGATTTTAACGTCAAACCAGGGTGACCTGTTACCACCCACCCGTACGCATGCCTTGCAGTCCACATAAGTGGACTGGACGGCTCGCAACAGAGTGCCATCTATACCATAGTCTGGCAAAATGTCCCAAAGTCTCTTTCGCACAACTCTGTCAAATGCCTTCTCCAGATCTACAAAACCGCAGAAAACCTTCCGCCCCACTGCCAGAAGCTTCTCTACGATGTTGCGGGGTGAGAAGACTTGATCCGAACATCCTCTTCCAGACCTGAAACCCCCTTGTGCCTCGCACAACATTCCATCGGACTTCGATAGAAAATACTTTTAAATAATATTTTGATCTCAAAACACCGCGATTTTAATTATTTATTTATTACTTTGATGCACGTTACGGGTACGTAAAGACGCGTACAATTTATGAAAATATATTTAATTAAGTCATTTAGCATTAGGAACCTGAAATATTTACAATCATGCAGGTCAATCATAATATATCTCTCGTTTAGTGAGCCACCACACAGTCGGGTAAAAAGAAATAACTAATAAAGTAGGGACAAAAAGTTCAACCTTTCTAGGCTTTCGAAGTGTCTAGTAATGACTCTGTTCAGTATTTAATTTTTAATACATACCTACCATACGCAAACATTACAAATATACTTATTACAACATAAAATAAAAGTATGTATAACAAATAGGCAGGTAAATACTTACTTTTTCTGACACTGGCAAACACTAACATCGATTCACTTTACTTTACGAAACAAATGAGTAACGTTTATACCGGCATTCGTATTTATATTGGTAAAGAATCAGATAAGTTCCTGCAAGATTACAAGCACACACACCACAAGTCGTATTTCGTCCCTTTGCACGTCTGATTAAGCGTTGCGGTCGGCGGCGCTTTGCAAGTGTCGACATGTTGTACTGAATATGGAATATGCAAGTTTTTACAAGTAACACTCGCTGATCTTCTTAAAATATTATCTTCCTACATTAATTGGTGAAGTCAAGCCAACATGTTATTTCTTCACTATCGAAAGCTCACCCCCGCTTACGAATTGTGAACCCCCATTTTTGTCACGCCAACGTAGACCCCCGTCGAGTCTCCCGTGGACCCCTGGGGGTCCACTTGGACCACTTTGGGAACTAAGGCACTAGACCGTCGAAATAGTTGTATACCTGCTCACTATAAAGTCCTTGAATCGAAACAATAGAAGGTTGACAAGTTTCTTAAAAAAAAATATAACACTTTACATATGAAAGGCATCTTTTGACGTTTTCCTAGAAAGCATTATGCGTTTTATGAAAAGGTTATTCTTAAATGAATTTTTGACTTAACGAACTGCTTGTCCGGCCGTTCCATGTAACCACGACAACATTTAGTTTATATGTCCCGCTTTCCCCGCAAAGCCGTAGGAGCCCCGAGGTTCATACGGAATGTAGATCTCCATTCCGATCTCGGTCTCGAACCTGTTCGCGTCTTTATTAAAAAGGCGACAACCCGATATTTCGCGAACGCGTCCAATCATAGAAATCCGTTAATCGTAGCCGCCGCCGACTACGAACTTAACTCCACTCCTATCAGCCGCTACGGCAGTCCGCGGCATGTTCTCACCGACCCTCCCGCTGCCCTTACATCCCTTCTTTCGGATACAGATACCGCACACAGGATCAGACATCGACCTCGCCGGCGGGGCAAAGAATCCCTTGCCCGCCGGCCGGTGCAGAGCACCACGGCGAAACACCTAGTATACCCCCATAGCGACTGCCCAAGCCGAGGCCGTTCCTCCTTGAGGCGCCCTTGAGCTAGTTGACCCCTTGCCCTTCTGGCTCGAGCGTAGTTGCACGCTCGCCCTCTTGTCCGGTGAAGCTGTAAAGGCCCCGCGGCCAACAGCGTAGATCATTCACACACACAAAAATTTTATTTATATGTTCTCTTGTTTATGTTACGTAATATTCAGAAAATTATTTTAATACTAGTGATTTAGATAAGTTTGCGAGTTTTTAGATGATATAGACAATTGCGAGGTTGTTCAACGACAGCCGCCCACACACCCTGCTGTCTGCTGCATGCGGCCCGCGGTTTTAATTTTAAATTATTCTACACTTTTTATTCCGTGTTAAAACTTTTTGTTATTAAATGGTTATTTACTTATTAATTCGAAATATTTAACCGTTCTTATCAAACAGAATAATATTTATGTGAGTTAGTACTTCTTCTATTTTTATGCCATTTTTGTTTTGAAGGTCTATAACTTCCATTCTAGATCTTAAATAAGATTCGATTTATTGGATGGTTATCAGTCAATATGGAAGTGCAGAGATATCTTCCTAGTGGTAGAAACTTCGCTTTGTTGTCGCGACATCTAGGGTTAAAATCTCGGCTCACACCACTGGGGCTTTCGAAAACTATATGCTACTGCTAACGATGATGAACATCGCGAGAAAATATCAACGTCCGAGAGGTATTATAAATATCGAACGCCGAGCTCGCCCTTGTCACGTTGCGATGAAAAATACCCCAGTGAAATGTACAGCTCTGGCTGCCCTTTTGGGGCTAATGAACATAAGCGGTGTGAAAATAAATGTACGAATAGTATCAGGATATTAGGTAAAAGCTGGAGGCGGCCAGCACGAGCCGGTGTTCGTGGCTATGGCTGCACCCCAAAGATTAGGTATTTTCTATGGGCTAATGATGAGCAGGATAATTATTGTCGCAATCGTTACCACGGACGATGGATAATTTCAATGTACTTTAGAATATTCAGATTCGGAATAAAATTAATAACTATATCTTTTTGCACCTGTCTTAACAATAAAAGTAATTAAAGAAGTTTCAGTTGTATGAGATGCTCAAGGGTATAAGATCAAATTATTCTTTATTTAAATAGTCGTTAAATTTTTATTGCTTTAGGTACATCCTTATTTAAAAGTGTCCAATCCTGACAACATCGTAAACGACAATTTGGTCGGTCGATAAAATATTGTGAATGACGTGTGAAGCATAGTCCGCTCAAATATAAATCAATTATTTTCTTAAAAATGGTCACTGAAGTGGCCGGTGCAGTTTCATCGCGGAACGATATATGCTCGAATGCCTCGACATTTATCGCATTGGTTCACAATTTTGTAGTCAGTCCCCGCGTGGGGGCGCCCTACTATTCGTTTCTAAAGCTCCCCTCTACCACAGTGTAAATATATTGTAGATATCGCACCCTCACTAGAAAAAAGCATAAGCCGTTTAACTTTGAATTTTACTTATTATTTTTATCCGGAAGAGCGATTTAAATAACGTATCTCATCGTCAGTTTCTTTCGTATATTTAACGGAGATTTTATTCAAGAAATTTTAAATAATGTCGTTTGACGGTTGTATTTTTGTTATTAGCAAATAAGGGAATATGTAGGTTTACCCCAATTTAATAATGTTTGTTCAAATGTTATCTTTATTTTAATATTTATCCATAATTAAGTAATTATTCCGGATAATTATGAAGCAGTGATTGGCTAGTGGTTAGACCGTTAGACTGCAAAGTCAGAGGTCTCGGGTTCAAACTGAGGCACCTCTGTCTTTTAGAAAGCATGTGCCTTTATTTAAATAAATACTATCACTGCTTTAACGGTGAAGGAAAACGCATGCATGCCTAAGAGTTTCTCGAAGGTGTGTGAAGTTCGCCAACCCGCACTGGGTCAGCGTGGTGGACTATGGCCAAGCCCTCTCAGTTTGAGAGGAGGTCCGTACCCAACGGTGGAACAGTTTCTTAAAAGGGCTAATATTTAGTAATTATTTGAACATTATTATGAATAATTACTGCGTTTTTCGTTTCCGAAAAATATACACGTAGGTATATCAAGTAAGAATTATTGTGGGAATTTTCTTTTTAAAGCTTCGCGAGTAAACGTGTTTACATCAGTGTAGAATATAAAGCCTTGTGTGAGCTTTCATATCTTTCTGGCTCCTACTCCTACGACTAGTCGTTTTAATTTATCGTTTCATCAAGAAATTACGGCGTCCTAATATTTTTATCTCTGATTACCCTAACAGAGTGATTGAAGGCCTTATAAAATGTTATTTTACTGATATTATAGATAATGAAATTTGTAGTAACCGGTATTCCTGCACCATCCAAAGGCTTGTGCCATTTCTAGATTTCAACCGACTGTCCCGTAAGAATCGGAGGCAGGATTCAAAATGTAGATCTACATATGGTATAATGCATCAGCACAATTCCATTTTATTACCGCGCATAGAACGCACAGTTGATAATTTAGCACTGTCAGTGCCACAGGGTATTTGATCGTTTCGAGCCACGACGCGATTTACAAATTCTTAGCAGTTTTCATAAGACCCTGATTGATGTGCTTATTAGCAGCACCATACCAATTATTATCGTCTCCATAACTTATATTATGAAAAGCCTGTCTTAGCGCTGGTGAGATTCTTAATCGGCCAGTTATCTTTATAAGATCCAATGGCTTGGCTGGCTAATACGCAACGCTGTTCGCACCACTTACGTTGATGTTGCTTTATTTTTATACTCTCTCAATACTTTATAATTATGACGACTGTCTCTGCCGCACCTATTACAACTGCGATAGGAATCGATTTGTCATTTCACGTAGGCTGCAGCCATCCTTGTCCTTGGTGGTTACCGCTGCCGCCTTCAAGATCGTCGAGATTATTTCATACCTTAGTTCTTCCTATCTTCTTCGTATTCTTATTGCGAACCGCCCCCTTAGCTCTGCTGGGCCCATTTAGGAAGTCTAAAGTTTCACATCCATTAGTACGGCGCTTTAACACAACCTGAAGAAGCCAAAAAGAAGCGCTGCCAGGCTGGACATTCCTATCGGGAGGACGCGCACCGAGAGAACCCCAAACAGCTGACAGTAGAGACAGTACAGACAATAAATATATTTCTGTGTTTGGGATTATTTAAAAAGTACTGAATTGATAGTTAAGGTGCGATTTCTTGGCTGTGTTGTGTAGTCTGTAAAATGGTTATAACGAAATGCAAAATATGATATTAATTTTTGTTCATATTGTGTGTATTCTGACTTTATACTGAGGTGTACTGTATAGGGGAAAGTGGGGAAAATACGAACACCTAAGGGAAAACTTAAATAAAACAGTGGAATTAGATCACAGAATTTTTTGATTATTTTAATTATAAATTTTACTTATCTGTCTAACTAATTCACTAATCAACATTTATATTTTTTTAATGAATTGCAACAATATGAAAGAAAAACAAAACCCTTAGAGTGTTCGGCTTTGCCCGACATAGTCGGGTAAATACGAACACCAAATGGGGTGATTACGAATTACCATTATTAACGACACAGATCACATTTAAAACCCAACGATGTTAACTATCCGTCAGTACAACTCTCGTGAGCCCATTTTTGCACACGTAGCACATAATCCAGTCTTCAACGGGGGATCTATATATTTATCTCTACAAAAAATACAAAAGTAGTCTTTATTTAATTTTTCGCCTTTTTCTTTTTTTTTCTAATTTTACTGGAGTCACTAAGTCTTTTATATTGTAGAAATTCTTTAATACTACTCTTTCAATCTCCTTGTTTGAAGGTGTATCCTTACTACATTTCAGTCTTTTTATTTGGGTTCCTTTTTTTGGCATACTTTCCGTTTTCTTCTTGATTTCTTCTGCTTTAGCTTTTTTTCTGTTTTCCTTTTCCTCTAACTGATCTTTTATAGGTGTGCTTTTAAGAATAGTAGATTTTTTATTCCTGATATTGCGTTTTGTTATTTTTGGAGAAATAATAGGCAATTCAACGATCTCTAACAGGGAAACCGCATGCGTGCTTGCATCATCGCTTTGTAAATTAACAGGACCTCTATCGGAAGCCCGGTTAACAAGATCTTCGACACGGTGTACTTGGGCTTCGGCAGCTATTTCGGCATAATTATGAGGGACAGGAGCTTGTTGAACATCAATTGCTTGGTTATCTGAAGGTTGGGTATTCATATGAATGTTTTATGTCAAATTTATTGTTTCTTGTGCGGTATATGGCTGAATTGAATCTATCTCAACGGGACGCAAGGGATATATTCCTGCAGCTCTAAATCCACTTGCAGCTTTTTCAAGGTTACTGCAACGGTTAAAAGCGTTTGTAAACAATTCGACTATGTCGTATTGTGTAATGGGCTGTCCAAATCGCTGTGCCATGTGATTCTCACATTCTTGATTGTAAGCAGTCTTGATAGGGCCAAAATATGTCAAGGCCAAAGGTTGGAGTCTGGGTGAGGTGTGTGGTGGCAGAGTGAGCATAATGATTCCATGATCTCTGCAGAGTGAGAATGCATCAAGACTTATATGACTCTCATGGTTATCTAAAATAAGCAAAACGGGGTCTTCCTTTTTGAAGGCTTTGCATATGAAATAAAGTGGTGTAACCAATCCACAAATAGGCTTTCATTTATCCATCCAGAGTCTGAGACAGCCCCAACCATATTAGGGTTACTACCTTTTCGTAATTGTGGATTCATACGCTTCCTTTGGAATATAAAAATGGAGGAATGTATTGGCCGGCTGCACTAAATGCACAAACAACTGTTGTTGTAGACCCCCTTTCAGCACTCGTTGCCTTACCAACTTGTTTCTGACCTTTTACTGCCACTATTCTCTGATTTCTTGGGACCGATGATATACCTGTCTCCTCGACGTTAAAAATTTTATGAGGATGAATATGATATTTGTTTTGTATGGCCTTCAAATTATCATAAAAAAATTTAACGCCAGATTCATTGAAAGCAGTGATACGATTCAGTGAAGTCGGTCTCCTCAGAGATATACTGGGATGTCTTTTCATGCAATTGTAGTACCAGTCTTTTCCGGCTAGCTGTTTTACTCGGTCGAAATTGTGCGGACGTTTGTTCTTGACGCGATTTGGCGATTTTTTTCTATGGTTAGGCCATAATAGAGTTTACTGCATTTTATGATATAATCGACAAGTTGCATTTCCTGATCGTCTGTAAATAAAGGTTATCGTCCAGACCTTGGCTGTTTTAACGCTTCTTTCTTTAGGTGGTCAAACATAGTTGTTTTTGATCCATTATAAGTTTCTGCTGCTTTGCCTAGGGTGAGTTATCTTGTTATAACATCGTCTATAGCCTTTTTGAGATCTTCTAAACTGTACTTCAGTTCGGTCTTTCTTTTGTAAGTACGAGGCATCTGTAACAATAATAAAAACAAGTTGAACGGGGAGCCAACAAACGGGAGTGGGGTTTTGCCGAATGTTCGAGATTGCCCGACATGGAGTGTTCGTCTTTACCCCGCGGGATCGAAAATAATAAAATGTCAAAAAATAAATTAGGTTATATTTCTTTTCCCAACTACGTCATTGTCATTTAGCTGATTAACATGTGATTATTCCACTATGTAAAAGCTGAATTACTATTGTAGATAGAAATAAAGCTTCACCAACTTGAATTTACCGAAAAATTACATCTAAAACATACAAAATATTGAAAAATGCATACCTTGATAAGTACGTGCGTCCGCGTCTCCCGTGTTGTTGACTGGCACTAGTAGTGGCGTGATCTCCGAAATGGCGGCAAGTAAATATGGCTATCTCTTTCTAACATATTAGAACCATTGAATTCGGAATTACTCCGCGTTCGCGTTTCCCCCACTTTCCACTACATCTACGAGTATGTAACAGAGGGCTAGTCTGAAAATTTTACTGTAGAAAAATTACATTATGTCCGACCTAGGATTTGAAACCACGACCTATTGATTGCTATACGCATTGTTTGCCACAAGACCAACAAATGAGTCTCGCCAAAGATATTTTATGGTCTTAGAATGGTTATTTTTTTGTTCATTTCTGTTGTTATCAATACTGGCAATACTTTTAATCTCGGCTCGGCTCAAATTTAAAAGATTATGGTTGTAGAAATGCGAATAGGATATTATGTTCCTGGATAGGTTTGTATTTTGATTTTAAAATGAAAATAAAATGATAGTATTATAAAATTTTTATGTCTATCTCTACTTTGCTAAAATTAATAACAACTAGGTAGCCACTGCGGAATGAAGAATAAAGTAAAGAAAGTGTTAATATTTTTTTCTTTAACTATCTATTTATTATCATTATATTAATACGTGAAGCAAAAACTTTGAACCCCTTTTTACAGAAATTGCGCGGACGGAGGAGTTATAAATTTCCCACACTTATAGTTTATATATAGAAGGAGTGCAGAATGTTAATATTTATTTAAAATTATGCATAAAAAATACATTAAATCAATAAAAAAAAAACATTACACACAGTACCATGTATTTGACACACACACGCATATATACTCTTTTGTTTATTGTTAAAGTCTGTGGTCAAATTGAGAATAGATCATGAATAGATTAATATTGTTTGTCTCATGTTTGTCTTTAATATTATTGGTCTATAGTCTTACTGAATGTCAAACATAACCAGCAAATGATGAAAGAGTTCTTCTTCTTGTTCTTCAAGTTATGGCTTCACACTAATTATAAGTGTATTTTGCCAGTGTCCAGTGAGATATATAATCGTGTTTGTTTAAATTAATTAAACTCCCCGATGAATTTGATGACAACGATGATAATGAAATTAATGAAGTACCCCACCCTGGATAGTAAAGCGATGGATACTTTACATACCAATTGCAACAGCCGTTTTGATGGAAGTCGAAAAGGCACGTTATATCACTTTTTACAGTTACCTTCACTCATGCACATATAAGAACACATAACGGTTAATATTCCACCAACATTACACATTATAAGTCGAAATAACACAAGTTTTGGAAATTAAAACAAATTGTCAACATCACTCTTCGACTTCCCGCCAAAAAACCCGATGAAAGAGTTTTTACAAATTATCGAAATATGTCATAAAGTGGACAGCATTTCTTCTTATTCTTCTTCTTCAAGTCATGGCTTCACACTAATTATAAGTGTATTTTGCCAGTGTCCAGTGAAATATATAATCGTGTTTGTTTAAATTAATTCGACTCCCCGATGAATTTGATGACAACAATGATAATGATATTAATGAAGTACCCCACCCTGGATAGTAAAGCGGTGGATACTTTACATACCAATTGCAACGGCCGTTTTGAGGGAAGTCGAAAAGGCACGTTTTATCACTTTGTTACAATTACCTTCACTCATGCACATATAAGAATACATAATGGTTAATATTCCACCAACATTACACATTATTAGTCGAAATAACACATATTTTGGAAATTAAAACAAATTGACTACATCACTCTTCGACTTCCCGCCAAAACTCCCCCAGCATTTTCTTTATCGCATGATTTTTTGTTTCAATAAAAAAAATGATAAAAAGGTATTCTTTATTTTAATCATTTTTTGGATATTTTTATTAAAAATTTCATATAATTTGTTTGAAAAAAAAATAGGCAAATTAACGGTGTAGCCTTGGCGAAATCTGTGATTACAGAAGTATAGTCTTTGATAATAGAACCTTAATAATTTTCAAACTTATAATTTAGATTAATTATGGTCGAATTTCGACCAATGGGCGACCACTAGTTCAAATAAAAAGGTATGTGTAAATACTTAGACAAAACAATTAATTATCATAAGGAAGAAAGCTGTTAAGTCATTAAATCAATCTATTAAATTCTATTTATTTATAAAACCAAAAAGCTAGTGATAGCGAATATACATATTAATACTGTGTTGTATTTTTTATATTTATTAAGTAAAAAAGTTATGTTTCTTCTTCTTCTTCTTTTTTGAAGTTATGGCTTCACACTCATTTTAAGTGTATTTTGCCAGTGTCCAGTGAGATATGTAATCGTGTTTGTTTAAATTAATCCGACTCCTCGATGAACTTGATAATAACGATGATAATGAAATTAATGAAGTACCCCGCCCTGGATAGTAAAGCGGTGGATACTTTACATACCAATTGCGACGGCCGTTTTGAGAGAAGCCGAAAAGGCACGTTTTATCACTTTGTTACAATTACCTTCACTCATGCACATATAAGAACACATAATGGTTAATATTCCACCAACATTACACATTATAATTCGAAATAACACAAGTTTTGGAAATTAAAACAAATTGACAACATCACTCTTCGACTTCCCGCCAAAACTCCCAAAAGTTATGTTTGTCTTAATGGTTTTTTTTCTGTACTGTACGATTGAAAAAATCCACTCAGTCTTTTTTTTCCACTTCGGGTGCAATATACGGTGCTTGTGCGGTGTTGCGATACTTCACATCGATATTTTTTGTAGGTGAATCATAAATAGTTTAAACATTGCGGTAGCAATGTGCGCTGCGCGCCATTATTCCTCCATTTATTACCTATAGTTTCGCCGATCGCGTTCGCTTTTTTTCAATACACGTGTAATATTTTGATTTGTTTTACTATTATTTTATCTATTGTTTATCGACGGGATCATTATTTTATTGGTATACCGTAATATATTTTAGTAGTTTAGTAAGTACTTAGAAGTAGTTATTTAGTTGGTGATTGAGCGCGTGAACGCGTGGGTGAAGCGCAAGGCGCAAGGGTGGGACGTCCACCCCGGGGCGGTTGCGCGGCGCGGAGCGCGGGGCAGCACGTGTCGTGGAGCGTGCGGCGCGCACGTGCCGCCAAGCGTGCGCGCCGCGTACTCGGCCGTCTCCTTCAATCCTGCCGCTAACTTCTCCGGGAACGGTCGCGTCCGCGATATACGGCTCCGCGATTGCTACTCCGATTGGGAACTTCAAAGTGGACTGGAGCAGTGCTTGCTCGCAATGCAGTCCCGACCGCCGCTTGGACAAGTACGGCTACATCGACATGGGCACGGAATCGCCGCGCGTCGTGCCGCCCTGGATCAAGCCTGACCCGCCGAATGCTGACTGCTGCTTCCTGCTGCCGCCGCCGCCGCTGCCGCTGCCGCACCAGCGCCGCCTGCTGCCGCGGCACACCATCACAGGTACGTCGGATCCGCGGCGGATACACCGTGCTATCCCGATACTGGACTACGCGATTTCGGAGTGCGGAAATAATGTGATTCTGTAACAAGAGGAGAGTGGCACATATAGTCACAAAAAATAAAAAACATAGTACATGCTTCAAAGGAGCTCGTGAAGCGGCGCATGTGTTAAACGCGGAAGGTGACGGTTCTCGGGGCTGGAGTGGCTAGGCGCCGCGGTGCGCGGAGCCGTAAACATAAACAAGGCGGCGTGGCGGTGTTGAGGGCGCGCGAACCGGGGCGCCGGCCGGCGTGGGAGACGTCAGTTTCAGATATCTCTATCTATCTATATCATCACGCCAGATGCCTTGCGGGGTAGGCAGAGAGTACAAAGTTCCAACTGGTTCTTTCCTCACATTCCTCTCTGACTTTCTCCACACTCATAGTTCGTCTCTTCCACGCTCGCCGGTCACGGAGATTGGTTCAGATATCTGACATCGAAATCATAGTCTTGCGATTTGAATATGAGTTTTATATTTGCCCGATTGACGGCGGAGCAATTCCGCGGACAGACAAACAGGCACGGCTATGACTCCCGCGCGGTAACATCCGTCGAGCCGTTGCTATAGACGATTTAAAATGAACCTTGACATTCAATACATACATATGTAGTTAGATAATGAACGGGCCCTACGGCGTAAAATATAAATAACTCTAAGGAGTACAGAGATTCAACATTTTATATTTTTCAGTTTTATTAAATGTAATTTGTGTCAGAATAGTAGCAGAAAAGTGAATGTTCTAATGTGTTATACCGTATTATTGTCAGTGACAGTTAAAAATCGTTCATAAAAGGGTTGTAAGAGTTTCTTTTTCAATAGACACGACCTGTTTAGTTTTGTGTGCAAGTATTCTCAAATGTATTCATTAAATAAAGTCGCTTAATTAAAAAAAGCCGGCGAAGGATATTGAAATATTTTAAAATTCTTGCCCTCAAAAAATTATCAGCTCACCTGGACATCTGGACACGACACAGATAACTATCAAAAAGATAAACAAAATATAATAAGTAAGTAAACATTATCTAACAAGAAAATCAAGTGTAGGTCCACGTCTAAGCGATACCATAACAATGCAATAAACCAGTGCAACATACTGTTTCAGTGCATGCCATCATACTCGTATACCACGAATGATATATTTGACAGTTCTAATAAATTTTGCAAATAATAGCCAAGGCCCATATTGTTGATCACTTTCGATTTGTAGACCCGAGTATGAAATGATATTTACAAATATTTTACCTTTTGTCCCTCCTAAATTTAATGCGAATCTAACGAATATATTATATATCACCTAAAATCCTTCAAGCCCATTTCTAACAGCTTAAGCTCCAAACCATAACAAAATAAATAAGCAAAAGTAAATAATGAACAGGAAAACTCGAGTACCTACTGCTAAATTAGTTGATTGATAGGTATTACACAAACCTACCCCATACTCTTACAAGCCATAACATAATACTTTCCTCGTTATCAGTCGTTACGAGCCTGTCGTCGCCAGTGAGGCCCGGTCGCGCAAAAGCGGAGATATTTAAACAAGGTGCGCCGCAACTAGCGCAAGACCTCCGACAGCCCGATTAGACAATTGCTTCACAAATTCAATACGAAAACCAAATTCCCAAATTTAAAGTTTGTTACCCTTTTTTTGAGCACTTTTATACCCCAATTAACAATGAAACTAGTACGTGCATGTGTATATATTGAGATATACATTTTTGAAATCTCCATATTGCTTTCATTCAATAATATATTTTGTTAGTTATAGCGCACTGAAGGAGTAATATGCACTTATTAATCTACATTTATATATGACCGCCCATCCTGTCTTTTCTGTGTATGTGCCGCTCGTCTCGGAAACCATTTTCACTCGGTTTTCGCCAGTATATAGACTGATCCACGAGGAACCTTCCTCGTGAATTAATTTTTATCACTTAAGCATTAATTTATATCACTTTGTACAAATCGGTCGAATCATGCTGATCTACTCGTACCTATCTATATCATTAGTTCAAATTCGTAGTCAAATAATATTTGAAGGAAACAACAGTAATTCTATATTTTTATTACATTTTATACACATAAGTTTCTCTCTCGGCAGATCATGACATCTACCGAATTTTTTAGCTCTTTTTACGATGATGATATTTCTGATCTATATTTTGAATAGTTCTTAAATTTTTGATCTTGTTCTCTGACCGGTAAGGTCTGAGTGGGATGAAATACTATCCGTTACCTTTAAAGTTAGAAACTTGAAAATTTGTATTTAGCTTCTCTAGTCCGTAATAACTAGTAAATGAAACGTGTTGCGGTATTTTATTGAAACTAAATAATTGAAATAAGGGATGACTTGTGAGTAGTTGAGTGCCAGTAAAGAGTGGTAAACAACCGACAGCTGAAGGCGGGCGCGAGCAGGGATGCACATGTTATTAAGGCAATTTTGTTAACTCTTTTCGGAATGATAGTTTTAAGCCTAAACTTTGAATAATTTACCGAAACTTTTAATTTTGACGGATGACTTAGCGCAGTGGTTAAGAGCTTAAGCCGCTCCGCCCACTGTGTCTAATAGACGCGGGTTCGTTTCCTGCACGGGACAAATCTTTGTGTGATCCACAATTATTTGTTTCGGTTTAGGTATTTCTGTGTGTACTTACATGTTTGTAAACGTACCCACGACACAGGAATAAATCTTAAGGCGAGGCTACATTTAAACAAAAATACAAAAAATGTTAGTTATTTTTTAAAAAGTAACCACACAACATATTAGGTACGGATTTCCGTAGTTTCAGCCGTACATGAAAAATGGTCACATTCAACGCCGCAGGCAACAGTTATTTTATATAGATACTTACACTTACAAATTGATAACATTACTTTTATTTTTTCAACTTAATGGACTACCAAACCGTAACGGTCCGTTTCGAAAAACCAGATATAAAATCAGCTGACTTAATGTTTGTTCATTTAATATTATACACGCCTAGGTGTCTATATCATATTGTATATACATGTCTCATAATACGTTTGCGCTGTTACTCCAGTGGGATGTCTCACAAAGAAGAAAGTAGAAGAGTCTACTTTTTAAAGATGTGTTGAGATCAAGTGTTATATAAAACAAAAATCAACTAAAATGTTCAGTAGCTATTGTCTTCCATGTCTTCCCACCTACTTTTTCTATTTCATCACTACATCGTTTCTTCTGCTTACCTCTTTTTCTTTTACCATTTCTAGCGAACCAAACTGTAATTATTTTACCCTACTTGTCATTTCCTTTGAGTATGTGTCCGACCCATTTCCATTTAAGACGTCTTACTTTCAGTGACGCGTCAGTTACTTTACTTTCTTGTCCTATATCAATATTTCTCTTACGATCTTTTCTTCTTATTCTTAACATACTCCATGGCGTGTTGACAAACGGCTATTTTGCTTAATTGAGACTTTGTTAAGGCCCACAAATGAATAATAGCAAACGTTCAACGTTATTTTAGAGACATGGACACAAACTGGAAATTAAGTGACTAGTGAATTGATTGTAGTCGTTTTCCTTTTGACACTAAAATACATTTTCTATAAACGTGTGGCATCGATTGTTAATAGATAATCATTGTTAGATTATTATTCTAGTTTATTTGTTTGAGTAGCAACTCCCAGGGTTATGGCCCTCCGCCGCGCCTCCGTCGGCCGTCCCCGCGGCCGCAAGGCGCAAGCCTCAAGGGGCGCAAACGCAGACCCACAGTCTTTAACACTGAGTGCGCAAAAATTACGGCCATGGGCACTTACCTAGGACACTGGCAACTCTGGCAGCATCACCGACCAATCAGAGGGTTCACAATGTAGAGTAACCGTAAACTTAGAAATTCATGATATGAATTAACTATCGAAATGAACGTGGAAAGTTGTGAATATCCATCCGTTCATAATCAGAATCCTTAATAGGTAAACAAAGGTGTTAACTATTTCCCGGAGAAAATATACCACAACGTGTAACTTTATATTACACTTTTTAAAAAAAGGAGTTCGAACAATGCAAACAAAAAATAAAGAAATATTTTTAGCACCGCCCCATTAAAAATATTTTCTGCCTTTTAGTTGCATATAACGGAAGATTTTATTTATTTATTTATTTATTTGGTTTACCAACAATTGTTTACACTAATACATTTTAAGAATACATACATGTGTCAAGAACATTTTCTGTGCAACAATTACTTAAAGGTAAACACCGCATGCAATAATAGAAAAAGTACAATAATAGAAAAAGTGCAGACAAATAAATTTACGTCAGTGTAAGATTACAGATAACATAGGCTATTCGATTAAGGTTATTTAAGATTGTTGTTGAAAATATACCTTTGTTTCGTTAAAGAATCAAAGTGTACGTCAATGTTATCACTACACTTGTTCAAAATCTGGCACAACCTTGCACAGGGGGAATTGGCACCTAAAACAGTTTTCCTTAACGGCGGACAAAGTGGCGTGATAGAGTTGCGAGGTATTTTCCACGGGACCCGAAAGTTAAAAAGGGCCAGTAATTGTGGACAGTCAATTTCGTTATTGAACACTTTACACGCGAACAGTTCATCATTCATATTCCTACGTTTGTCAAGCGTGTTCATATTAAACAATTTCAATCTGTTTTCGTATTAATGTAATTTTTTAGCCTTACCTATTGAAAAAACAAGGTGCCAAAGGATTTAGAAGATTAATGTTATATTTTGGAAAATATGACCAACGAGAATAAAATGGGTAAAAGTTGAAATTAAAGTCAGATACCTTTTCTTGGAAATGTAGGCTTCCACTCTATAATAGATATAAACATAATTACCTTTTATAAAAAGGTAACCGATATCACCGTCACGCCCGTATTCTCCGAGCGGGGGTGGCAGCGGTGTACTGTGTGCATCCAATTTTCGAAGACGATGTTAAGTCCCATGTAATAGGGGGAGTGCTTAGAGCCATTTTACCTGTTTGGTGCTGGGTCGCGGAATCACATTGTGCTAGTAGATAAGTGTCATTTGATGTCGACGTCGCAAAAGGCTAAATTTCGTTTAAAAATTAAACTTACATAAGAAGCATCACATTAAAAGTGAAAACTTCAATGAATCTCGTAATCTAAATTTAAAGGCAATAAACAACTATCCTACAGTTTGTGCGTATTTCTTCCCGTTAGCGGTTGCGTTACAAAATACTTTCCTGATGCGCGATCACTGTATCAAAACCGCCTAGCCAGTATCCAAACTTGTGGTGTCAAATCACGAAAAGAGTTAACAAAATTCTCCGTCCAAACTTTGCACAGATACATTAAAGTATTGCGTTTTTAGTTGCATCTCGTCATTATGTTTATTGCCAAATATTCAAACATAGTTTTGGTTTCTTACACCATGACACATCGAATGTAAGAATAGTTAGGAAGTTTCAGATATATTTAGTAGATGTATACATTTGGTCGTGGTAAGATAGTCTAGGTCTTCCCCGGTACCTGCATCCTTCCACTTTCACATTGTATATCTGTTTTGTCATTCTTTCCTCTGGCATTCTTTCTTCTGGCATTTATAAAAAGTGTGACGAACTATCAATACATACCCCTCACATAGGTATGTAAGGAAAGAATCGGTTGGTACTCTGTACTCTCTGCCTACCCCGCAAGAGAACCGGCGTGATTATACTCAGACAGATAGATTTTTTTTACAGATAGACAAATAGTGAGTCTGATATATATTTCTTTGGTTCACCAACAACAGTTACACTTTAATAAACTATTCAAAATATAGTAAAACTGAGTGCACCGTTACTTAAAGGTAAACACTACATGCTTAAAAATTTAAATTACTAATTTTAAAATTATTAATCGTATTAACTAGTGATATTTATTATATAAATATTATCTAAAGATTAAAGGAAGAAGATGGGCAGATTGTTTAGGATTGTGACGATAATAAAAGATTAAACTTTATAAGTGACATTTCGAAAATATCCATTGATAGGCCACATGCGTCGTGCCGCTTGCACAGCCTGGCCAATGGTGAATTACATCCAAACAAGGGTCTAGGCACTGGTTCATCGACTGGTTTAATTCTAGGAGGATGACGTGGTACCCTGAGGCATACGCAAGAAAAAAGTTCGGAATCAACTTTATCATTAACTATTTTGTATAAGAAAATTAAATCTATCATATCTCTCCTTCTATCCAGAGATGTCATTTTGATTTTTTAAGGCGAAATTTGTATGATCTTTTCGTATTACCTGTTGCATATGCTAGAGGGTGCAGAAATCTTATTTGAAACCATCTTATTCACCTCATTTAAAAAGTTTCTTTTCGTGAAGGTATGCTTGAAAGGGGCAAGGGGTATTATAGTGATTTATGAAAAGACTGCACAGGGGACTTAACGAAACAAATCTGGAGAGTTATTTGTCGCATTAACGCATGATATTGGTTGAAGTTGAAGTAAAGCATTATGTTAGTCAACAAAGTCGCCGAGTGTCGTACTTCAGCGGAGCCTTTCTTCACAAATACTGTCCTAACGCTAGTCTAGTCAAGGAAGAGAACACGGAAGCTCCCCGGTACGACAACGTAGTAATTTGTAAGTTTAGCTGTGACACAAGCTGGTTAGAGAAGACGAGCGCGAGTGGGTGACGGGCGGGTTAGATCGATATTACTGTTGCACTATTCAGAATCTAAAATTTCATATTATAATTTACTAAATCATAACGTAGGTTTTACCAAAAAAAATTTAGGAAATCTCTATCAACCATTATCTTAACAGTGAAGTAAAGTGGGATAATATGATTCTCGAGTCATATACAACATCAGTACTTTTACCAGAAGTCCGTGCTGACGTTTCAGTTGAGTGATGAAACTATCGGTAGTTTATCCATACTATCACGACCTTAAAACCAGTAACAATATTAGTAGCGCTATCTGCTTTGCATTATTACTATCGATAGTATTTCTTTCATGCCATTATTGATTCTATCACTTCTATCGATACTTAGAATACTCTCGATAGTATTCTACTAGAAAATGTCAACTTACAAACGTATGTAGTTCTCAGGTACAATCAATACGCAATGTGTGCCGCTCCAGCTTCAACTGAATAGCATAATGACTGTGCATTATGCCAATTGTTTATCTTACATACAGTATTAAAAAAACACTCGTTGACTCACTTTGATCATTTTGCTTACCAAAAACGTCAATTTGATACTGTATGCAGTAGTCCTTCTTTAAAAACAAGTTTCAGCCGAAGATTTTTCTGCTTTATGGGGTCTTACCTCTACAATAAATGCAATAGATCCACCGGCATATACGCCCTTAATTACAATCGTTGTAAAAAATTGTTACAAATTGGCTTATCAAAATAATATATAATAATAATAATAAATTAACTATAAAAAGACAGAAGATCTATTACAAGTAATATTTTGAACCTGTTCTCTCTCTCTCTCTTTTTGGCACGTACCAGCACCATACACTCAGCGTTACACTCTACCACAATACACACACACATATATACAATACACAACAAACATGCACATGAATATGAGCATTCTTAATGATCATTATTTTGTTTCCTGTTTATTTTATTATGATTTCTTAATTTTCATTTTTGACAATAACTTTATTTGAGCACATGCCGCTCCGAGGCGAGACCTCGTGACCTGAAACACAAGGCTCGCCTATGCTCGGGCACCAGTCTCCACAATGTATGTAAACTGTATTTCAATTTGCGAAAATCAATAAAGAATTATTATTATTATACTTACTAAAATAAAACTATCGATACTATCAATAGTGTCGATACGACCGTTGCGATAATATCGTAGCAATAGTATTAAGTTGACTATTA
The DNA here is from genome assembly GCA_905147815.2 of Phalera bucephala. NCBI lineage: Eukaryota > Metazoa > Arthropoda > Insecta > Lepidoptera > Notodontidae > Phalera > Phalera bucephala. The sequence goes on along the minus strand of LR990609.1, from coordinate 313,598 downwards.
TTGATAATAGGTACTAGTATTGATATAGTTGGTAATTTACCTATCGATAGTATAGTCACGTACAAATAGTATCGATAATGCTATCGATAGTATATATACTGTCGATAGTGCTAACGATATTCTAGTTTTCGAAGTCAACTGCCCATAGTTTAATTATCGATATATTTGCAACTCTGGACTTGGTGATAAATAAAACTGAAGTCGGCGTGAATAGATTAATCGAAAAAGGCACGGTTAGTGTGCCGTGTTGCGGCTGCCCATAGACAGTTGTACCGCAACTAGTCGTCAGTTCTGTAGAGTACGTGTAGGTGTATAACAGCCACGTCAAACTTAAAGTCACTGGTGAGCCAAAAGCATGAAGACCGTAGACTAGGTGCGCCGCAAAACCTAATCTTAAAACAGACAAACTACTGAAACTCTTAACGAAAAAAAGTACTATTATAGGTTAAGTATATTTGTTAAAGTCCCAACGGTTTTTAACAGTCTCGCGGGCCATGTGCCGTGGGCACATGGTTTTGTCAACAATCTGGTAGGTAATAATAGTCGGCGCGGCGGACTCTACCTTCTGCGGCGACAAATAATTGGAGAAAAATATTAGGCGTCCAAATTATTCCGTTATTTCTTTTAGTCATATTTTAGAGAAGCCACTTTATGAAGTAGCCTTTTCAGCGAGCCGATGCGTAGTTGCGAATTCGAATGCTTGCAATGGGTGGAGGCTGTCTAGCTTCTGTCCGAGCGGACGCTCGTTACGTATTATGTTGTGTGGGTGCTTATATTCTACTAACAAGCTAATTGCGTAGTACACCTTGAATCACAAGTGGATAGCAGACATAGATGATTGACATTGCTGATTTTTGATGGTTTGTTTACATAATTTGTTGTTTCCGTGTAGCCTAGGCGCACCCAACTGTACACGCAGATGACACCGTACGTCGTCACAACACAGCGCGGCCGCCGCGCGCGTTGTCCGCCCACATTGCCTGTTCGCAGTGCGTACGATATGCTGATAAGTTAGACTATACATATCTGTGAACTGTACCTCTGGCTCTTATTAACTAATTAAACATCATTATAAAATTGTACCGAAGTTTACGTCTATAAAATATTTTTTTGCAATGATCGATTAAGTGCAGTTCGGCCTTGTACACTAAGGGCTCCGCATCAAAAGGTTCCGGTCTCTAAAAAGAATGTTCCCGCGTTCCAAAAGCTCGTTCGGGCCACCTTCAAGGTGGACGAGCCAAGAAGGCGACCAGCTAAGACGGAAACTTTGCCCAGTCCCTATTCTGTCTTCTCTGGTGTTAGTTCAGTCTCACCTCGGCGCACGCGATCTATCTCTGCCAAACTAAGATTATAGATTTTGAACGGGAAGAATTCAGAACATATTCAAGCAATATTGTTTATAACAAAGTGCTGAAACAAGTAAACAAGTTTGTATATATTTTGGATGCGTCTTCAGTAAGGACTGTGACCCGGTGACGTTCAATTTGAATTTTATTAGTATATGCTGCATGACGTTAGCCCCATCTTAAAGTTCTTTGCTTTCGGAAACTGCCCACCCTAACTCCAAATAAATTGGATCACTGTCAATTTCAGGGTACCTCCTCCCCACGCGCGCTTCCCACTGCTTAGCGGTGCGTTCAGTTACGACTGTTAGATCCGGTATCTGATCAGTGTCGCTGGCGCCGGCCGCATCGCGCCACCGCTCAGTTTTACTCAACTAATTCAATGAACGCGTCGCATCGAATTCCTCCACACAATTATTCCAAAGAGTATTTTCAAAATTATTTCAACCGCTTTACCTAGATATGAGATACGATATGAGGGAATAGTTTGATAAATAGATACATATAATTCGTCCGTGGTGCGTAAATAACTACTTCTATGTAGTGCATTCGTGTCATGGAGCGGAATAATATAAATACGCAAAGAGATGCCGTGTCACGGCACGTAAACGATCGCAGCTCGTGCGGACGATTTCCCACTACCTACCACACACGGTGGACGTATGCGTCCGTGTACGACGCGACGACGAAGGCGCGCGGCGCGGCGCGTGCGCGCGCACGTGACGCGGCATGTGCTAGCTCCGAGCTCAACCGTGATATTAATTTATAGTTATAGCATTTACGTACCGGCATATATTCATGCTTTGTATTGTATGGACAGCCTTCTAGAATCGTTTCCTCGATGTATTCCTCGCAAGGTCTTAAGACGCAAACAGGTTGCGCTCGCACCGCGCGCTGTCGCGCCTATCGATCATCAATCAACATTTTATTGTTGCGCTGTGTAGTGACGGTCTTACTTCAAAAGTTCCGTTACGTTCCGGGAGATGGCGCTACTCGCTTGCCTATTATATCGACGCGACGGGTGGGCCCATAACATTTTGAAGGATTAAATTACTCAATTTGCCTTATAAAAAGAAGGGCTAGTAACCCCAAAATAAAAAATAAAAACACAAATACCCAGTTTGTTCTAAAAGGAACAGACGTTAAAGTTCCCGTACCTTTGTGTCGATACTCATTCTTCATAACTGTAACATAACGTCGACTACGGTACGACTCGTACGGTATAATAATCACGCAAATAAGTGCTCGCTTGAATGCTATTGAACGTAATCGTCGATATTAGCAGAACGATCCCGGAAGCCACTGCGGCTCAGCGGCGGGGCCGCGAGGTCCCGGCGGCGGGTTCAGGAAGCAGCGGAGCGGTGATCGCGATCAAGCAAAACGGCGCGGCGGGACCCTCCATCCGGGAACCCTCGTCACGTGGCGGCGCCGGCGCCGACCGCTCACGCGCTGACGCTCGGTCACGTTCCCTGTTGAATGTAACAAAACGTTCAGAGCCAGCACACAATAAGCTGGCAAAAAAAATCCTTTATTGACTTAACTACGGGACATTTTTGGTAATATTTACAAAGACACGTTCTGTCGGCCCCACTCGTGGTCGAACCATCAGATCGATAAAGCTGGCGGATAATCGCAGGGTCCTCGATCCCCGGGCCGCGAGCCGGCGCGCGCCAGGCGGATGGGTGCTCGTTTCTTAAAGTGTTGCTGGAGACGAGCGCGCGTGCATTGCTGAGCGCTGCGAGGTGCAATCTCTGGAAGGAAGAAGTAGCCCTACCAAATCCCTTAGTTTCACCTGCTGACAGTCTCCCACCTGGACATAAATTACCATGACCGGTATAAAAATCTTTAAATAAACTTCGGATTCAGGTCGGCCGGAGCAAGGAAAAGATGTTCAAGTGGGGATTCACGGACAGTACTGCACTTCATAATAAAAACTATTTAAATAAATCCAATCCTAAGATCCGTTCATAACATTGACAATCTGACCGACGAGGACAAGACTTAATTTGTTTATCGAAAAACCGACTTTTAAATATTAAAAAAATACTGAAGAAATTATAACAAAAAGTAATTAAAGATATTATTATTTTTATCAGGTATTCAAATGATATATGCTTTCAATGTATTTGCATTAGGATACGGATTCATACGGACCTGTCGAAGTGAAGGAAGAGCGCAGAGGATATGATCACTCTGCAATATTTGCAAATGCCAAGATACTTTTTCCTCTCTGATCTGAGCAATTAACAGATCAGCGACGCGTTGCTCCAGGTCGCTGTCAACTGTGCGTGCGTTACGCCGATAGGGGGCATGCATTAATTACGTGAGCTCAAAATGGGGGAGTAAAATAAAAATCTCAACAAAACTCATTTAAACGGAGTTCATAATTGAAAATCGTTTTGACGTTAGTCAACTTAAAAAAAAAAATTAAATTATTATTCGCATAATAAAAATATATATGTCGTCAGATGGCCAAACCAACTAGCACAAGAGCTCAATCTTTAGACTCAGACATGCGCGGGGATAGGTTTCCAAACAGCTAAACACAATAATTGCCCATCAGTTATTTAATCACATAACTTATCCACATGAAACACAATATCAACCATTTAATTATCAAAAGGGCAGGACGACCATTTTGACACGTCGTCATCGCATCGTTCTCCATGTTCCGTTCATTTTCCTAATTCAAAATCCCGTTGACTCTCGCGTTCCGTCAGCACGCGGCCGTAGCGCTGACTAGCGGACGACTCGCGCACTATTTGCCACAGATAATAACCACGCCGACATATATATATTTAATTTTGCTTATAATTTTCTTTGTTTATTTTCTGAAGATTCATAAATACTATAATGGCTTACATGAATATTCTGATACTGATTTTAACAATTAGAGCGTAAATCTCGCGTAAGGGGGACGGGGGCTCCCACCAAATCCCACGAAGAGGGAGGGAGAGGTCCGAATTAAAAGAAAACACCACTCACGTAATTCATGGATATGCCATACCATTTTATTCATAAAAACACCGTCACGCCTTTATGCCCCAGACGGAGTAGAGGTGTAATGTGTACGCTCTTATTTCATCAAACTAACCACTCCTTGTCCGACCTACGATTCGAACCCTAGACCTTGCGATCGCCAGACCAATAAAGCCAAGTACTTTATCATGTACACAAATAACAATTTTATCTCCAGCGGCCGGCTATTAAGTTGTTCGGTGATTGAAATCTATCATCTCGTATATAGAGCCGTTTGGCCGTACCCGTTACCCTACAATCATAAATTTTTCCAAGAAGCAAGGTTTTACAGTACAAGTAAAGAAAAAATCCGAACTTCCCATTTTTTTCTGGATTTCGATCAATATTATCAGTTGTGCGAAACCCTCAGAGTGCGAATCCTATTTGCACTTGTCCGGTTTTTTCTACGAACACCGGTAATGATATTTAGGTACATAATTCCAGAACCACCTATGGTCCCCCAGCCTAATGGTACACACAGTTGTCTAAAGTACTTCAATACCTGGTTGGAATAATGAATTTTGAAAAATAACACTGAAAAATAATTTTGAACTCCATTCACAAAACCCGCTACCACCTCCCATACGTTTTAGGGGAGTGTTGTCGTCTAACGACACGGGAGATCGCGCGATGCCCGCTTCTGTGACCGTCGCGATTTTTGCAAAAAAGCATTACAATGCGTTTTTCTTTTTATCCTTTTAAAACTATTTTTGTTTTTCACAAAGCATAGTCCTTGCGTATGTCAGCAGGTGGCGCGCTTGTAAATACGCCGCCATTGTGCGACGCACAATGGACCGATAAGAGGCGAGCGATAACACGAAGCCCGGCACCAGGTGCCAGCCCTGACATTGAACCACTGACTGGCCGCGCCACCCGGCCTCGCCCCGCGGGACCTTGCGCCCTGCCACCAAACGACTTTTCTGTACTTGGCGCCCGTACAGCACCAGAACACGACATCACCGTGGCGGCGTGGGCGCACCAGCCCGAATGTGGAGTGGAGCCCGACGTGGAGTCCTCCGCCATGTCGAGTTGATCCTTGATCAACTCGACATGGCGGGATGTTACGTTTGTGTGCGATGAGGCTTTTCCTTACCGGGGCGCAGTGAATTACCTTTGATTTATCTCTTCGGCCATACTAGTTAAGTGGGTAGCGAAAATAAATCAATCAGTATTTTTTTCTTAAATAGAAAGAGAGTTCAAAATTCACAGCTCGATAGTGTCTCTCGGCCCGATTCACAATAGTGTGATATTTACCCGGGCTAGAGTCCGCGAAAGAAGCCTTTTTTATTTTGCGACAGTTTAGAAAGTCGATCGATGGCGATCGGCGCAGGAACCGGCGCGCGGCGCTGCGCTTGCGGCTGCCCGATAAGCTTGTTTATATTACTATAAAAACGCTATTGTGTTCGACGCAAACCTCGCCAGACCGCGCGATAAGAATGCAATCGGCCCTATGGGAAATGAATTGATTGTTCACACGGCATGACGTCAGCTGTCCGATGCCTCAGACGCTTGCGGGCGCGAGCCACTAGGCTCGAGCCGCTGGGAGCGAGTCGCCTGGTCGCTGCTGCCGATTAGAGCCCCTCGAGCTGCTGCTCTCGGATATGGCGAGCTGTCTCACTGTTTTCTAGAAAAGTAGAGACTGCGCATGTTCGATGTTTGGTAATGCGCGTTAAAGCCGCGGCAGGTATTTTTCGCGCAGGTTTCGGCAAAGGTGAAAGTGTTCGTGTTTTTGAGAAAGGAAAAGTTGCTTATTTTTTGTAGTAAGAAGCTGCGCGGGCGCACGGTCGGTCCGGCCAGCGGCGCCCCCGCCCGCACCCCGCCCGCCCCTCCGTGGGCCATGAAAGTGAAATTCGCTGCTTACGATGCCGATACCGAGTTTCGGCAAAAACATTTCTGTGAGGTCGCGCTCTTGCCATAAATTACTTAGTTGAATATACTAACAACCTACTTGCCGGCGCTATATGCAGGGAACTTGCCAGGAGATTCGCATGTGCGTGAGAGTTAAAAACAAATCGGACTTCTTCGAAACAAACGTTCTAAGAGTTACTTAAAACTGATTTGAAGTAGGAATCGATAACTTCGATTACTTTCAACATAGAAACAAAACAAGTAAGGCCGAAGTGTCCGGAGTGCACTCATATTTTGACGACGATGTTTAAAACCAAATGTAAAAGCGGGCGAGCCTATTGCCGGTATTGTCTAGAAACATAATCACTGACTAGTTATGGCGTTGCTCATCCAGTTGTGATATGCAACAAATAATCTCTCCGCGCGGCGCTGGAGTACGTAGAGGAGGAAGTCACTGACCATTGTTTGTCACCATTTTACCAATGAGGTTTTATATATCCGTAACCGGCGCGCGTGTATGAGACGTGAACTATGAGAGCGGAAGAAGCCAGGAAGGTATGCAAGGAAAGCACCTGTTGGAATTCTGTACTCTTTACCTACCCCGGAAGGGCTCTGGCGTGGTGATATAGATAGATGGTCTTGTATTTGTAGTTATTATGTAGCCAGCGTATAGGCTCAAAACTTAACTTGGCCACATGATGATCAGGGAGCACTGATCATCGCAATAATCCTCACTCGAGGTCGGCGTGACACTCCTTCTGCTTCCGCCCAGATCCTCATTCCATTGATATCAATAAAATTGTTTATGTAGCGTCAAACAAATAGTAACAAATAATAGATTTTCATAAAACTACACGGTGCGCCGTGGAAGTTTACTTGCCAGCTTGCGGGCACAGCCCGCAGATATGGATTATTATTTGCATCACTCGAAACTTAAACAATTATGTACGTACTACAAATTGCAAGGTAAGATTCCCACTATTAAGAGATGACGTTATATTTTACGGTCTCTCAAACTGAGGCTCAGCTATACCTTGTGCGAGCGCAGGCCACGACGCCGGTCCAAGCGCGCTAACGGCACTGACAATAATATATATAAGACCCGCCTGTTAAGAGTTGCAAGTAATGACAATCTGTGGTTCAAACCTATAAAAGAGCACGGCACGCATTTGCGCCGCGCCGCGGCCGCGCCGGGTCAAGTGCGCGCGATAGCCCGCGGCGGGTTATCGGCCGCTCACGCACAGGCACCCGCTCCCGCCCCGCCCTGCTGGACTGTTCGCGCCCAAGCACTCGACGCAAGAGGCTATTCCAATCTGTACAATAGTTCAAATGAACTAGTTTGGTCTCGTAATACTTTTAGTTCACTAGTATACTATCTATCTACCTATCCGTATTATCACGCCGGATCCCTTGCGGGGTAGGAAGAGAGTACAGAGTTCCGACAGGTTCTTTCCTTACATACCTCTCTCGCTATTCTCTCCTCCTTTCTACCTTCTCTCAATTTCTAATCTTAACTTTCTTTAAATACATTTATTTATATACTATTTATTTTTCCTATGTTTTATTACTCATATATAAATATATTTTTCTTAGAATTTGCAACAAAAGAAATATAACATCTGAAAACCTTACATTATAAGATTAGTTCCCAGTTATCTTCGCTGAGAACACTTGTCACGGACCGTCTCGTTTCGGGTGTACAACTAATCTTGTATCTCGTTCGGTGGCAATTGTACGAAATGGACGATGACCGAAAGCATCCGACCGAGTAAATTTTCAATAAGAACCAAGTCAATTGGAACAGTCCTGTCCTGAGATATGACTAGATGAAAATAGCGAGTTAGATCGAATGGCATTCAAACGGTTTGTTACAAGCTTTCATTTAACTTGCAATGCTCGTATGACTTTCTGTCTTTCCGGTTCAAATCTTGTGATCCATTTTTCAAGCACCTGACATTGACCTGAAATTTGGCATACGGGTGTAAGTTTGCTGATAATGCAATAATATGGCATCATAGAGCTGGTCTAGTTGTGGAGTCGGAAGGTGGCCATAGGAACATGTGAAATATACAACGTAACCTCCGCGTTCTTGGGCTTGTTAGATTGGTACTAACGCGTACTACACAACCAGATTGTGTTCAAGGATAAAGCCAAAGGCTGGCTAATGGGGTTTCATTAGCATAGTATTTGGGTGGTTACCCAACTACTCAATATAACCCGCCGTGTTTGGGCTTCTTGGATTTATCTTGATGAGTACTTTAGACCCGGATGATGTCCAGGATCTAATGATTAAGCCGGAAAGAAGATATAGAAACTCCACAACTAAGCAAGATATCTTCTTTTTGTTTTTGCTAAGAAAGCTTGTCTTTAAAAAAAGAACCTTTTTAAATTAAAATTATAAATAGGCAATAAGCTCATGTGACGGCATGGTCCGACTGCTTACTTCGACCGATCGAACGTCGTGAAAGCCTTGTTCAAAGTCACTCCACAATTTATCATTACACTTTCTTACGGCGCCAAAACTGATAAGTGTGCGCCGCACCAAATGCCGGCCGCTGCGCGGAGTTTCTTATTTACTAGGTATCGATCGACGATACATATGTGTGTGTGTGTGTTTGGTAAGTGTGTGATGAATTTATATTTTTTGTCCTTATGCTCTAAACACGAGTGGATTGATCATAGTGTTTGGAGTAGTACTTATACTAGGATACAAGAACATATTTGCAGTAAGCTACATAAATGTGATCAGCATATAATCTTAGTCGAGTCTGCAGTGTATAAACTGAGTTTTTTTTATACTGCCCCATGTTCACCTTTATATTCTTTCTAATGAGTTCGTATATTTATACGAATTCTAGGAACTAGAGTCCGAGGATCCTAGTAACTCATTAAAAGAATTTAGCGAGTTAGGCGATTTTCCAGTGAGAGTGTCATTAGTAGCATTGGATTAAAATTCTATAAATAATTTATTTTGTATTGCCACTCCGCTGGCGTCGGTCAGACATATCAAAGCAAAGTGATCATTTAGTTATTTATTGACATGGGTAATATTATTCATGTAAATTGTTCACTCGTACTGCCCGTGTATTGCGCCAATATAGATTATATTATATCTTTTTAAGTGCGACCTGACTGACGACCGTTTGTGGCGCGTCTCGCGCCGCTCGCGGGCTGTGACTGTCTAATGCGCTTATTGTTATGCTCACGTTGATACTATAGCTTATTCTTTTAAGTGATAGACCATAATGTTATGAAATTCCTGAAAAACTTGTATGTGTCATCACACGAATAGTGAGTCAGCGAAATAGCCAGGTGCGTGCGCGCAGCGGGTCGAGTCGCGCGGGCGGCGGGCACTCGCGTAAACATCACGCAGAGCTCGCTATTAAGCCGAGTGGATACAGCAATTTCCGTTATTTAAAAAGAACATTAATATTATTAGCAATCATATCAGTCATAAACAAAGGGTAGGCTAGCCAGGTAGGCAACGTAGGTTTCGTTACTATACTTTTATTGTAACGAAAGTATGGAGAGCGTAGGGTCAGTTCTCGTTCCCCTTGTGCGCTCGCAACATTTAGCCGCACAAGTTTTGATTGACAGACTCCAAACAACGGAGGACTGCCATCCACTACACATGCGGTTGCACAAAACTGGACATGACAAATTTAACTTCAAAACTGGAGACACGTGGAGTGTTAAATGAAGTATCACAAATAACCGTTAAAATCTGTCTATTCCCTTTCTCGCTTAGTATAGAAGGACCTACATCATGTAAGTGAAGAGGAGGTGACTACAGGGAGATAATTTACATATGTTTCTTCGCGATCGTATGCCGAGCGGATGATCTCAGGCATTTGAGACTCTGCATTCCGAGTATGCACATTAAGTCCGAAAGTCGGGGTGCGGGTGTTATCGGTAGGTTGTACGGCTGATGAGCAACAACTTACCGTTTCTTGTCGACGTACACGTCAGCGTCGCCTCCTCTGCGCCTGTCTTCGTCTCGGTGGGTGTCGGCCCGGAGTGTGACTGACGCGCTCCATAACTGTTAGTTACGCACATTCTAAGAGTCCATCAAAATAAAATAAATAACCTAAAAATGACCGCGTTATCGCAGAAGCCCGGACACCTCACACAGATTTCTCTGGTAGCAAAGTCAATACTACCGCTACTAAGGAGAGGCCCAGGCAGATGCGATCGACCAGGGTCCGCCATTTCGAGTCTCCACTTAGTCCCCACCACAATAGTGACAATCCTCGCTTTTCCGCCAATTTTGTTTAGATGACTATCGCGTCTAATCTAACTCAACCAATTTTTTATTATTTACTTAGCACGCTGTATCGGTATTACACGTGCATACAACCTTATGCTAGGTACTAAGTATACTCGGATCTACAACAAAGAATATGATTTATGTGAAATAAAACTATTTTACGGATTTTATCGCGGTTTATTTTTTTTTTATTTTTAGTTCCCGATGTTTCGAGTGCTTTGCAGCACTCATGGTCACGGGAGGGACTGAGGTGTTAGACGTCCAAAAGGCATAGTTGTTCCGGGGTACCCTCAAACTACTTAATTATTTTTGTTGTTGTTGGTCCGATCTACGCAGAATGAGCTCACGGTGTCTTGAGGTCTTGCAGTGTTATGCTTGGTTTTGGATTTGATTATATTAATTACCGGATCCCAAGACGACGGAAGCACCCAGCCATCCTTCTCTATTGAAATTAGGATGTTTTTTAATTTCAATAGCCTCGCGAACCATCCTTGGTAGGAATCGGTGTTCTTTCACGAGGATTTGTGGTCTATCAAATCTGATGTTATGGCGGGTGCGGTCAAGGACATGTTCACAGACTGCAGACTTCTTTGAGCGACGGTGTTATAAACCGCGATAAAATCCGTAAAATAGTTTTATTTCATGTGTAATATTCGCGTAAATCTAAGAACTCAATATGATTTATGTTGCCCAAATGCAAGACCAAGACGAGACTGACCCTGGTCCTGCTCTCGGTCTGGCATCAATCACCTGGTCTTGGTCTTGCAAATTACATTTTGGTCTCAGTCTTGAGCAAGAGTCTCACATTGATCTAATGCTTATTATCAATCTATACAAATATTCTTCCAAAAAAGTTATGAGTGACGATACAGATTTTATAAAAGGTGCAATTAGCAAGAAAACAAAGTTTATTCGACTTTCATTTTATTTTAGGTTTATCAATTCGGTAGGTACCTACTTTAGCGAGCCCACCTGCCGTGTCAAATAATTGACTCACCTTGATCTCTCTCAGTTCTTATAAGATATGGGTTAAAATGTTTGCGATGTCGAAGTGATATTATATGTTTGGGTCGTCGCGCCGGATAGGGTAGGAATAGCGAGTAGCGATCCGCTCGATCAAGAGTTTCAGTGTGGAGCCGAGGCATAAGTTTAAGGTCTCGGTGACAATCTGAACTCAATTTTGATCGAATTCATTTAGTTCTCATTGCATGTGCTTGGCCGTAGCACGTAGCGTTCACTACTCGTGAGCACCTACACCTTGAGGATTCGCAGCGGCCGCCCGGCCCGGGAGACAATTTTTCATTTTGCCGAAAACACACACTCACGCAAAGCATGCGATATACGTACATACAATGCATAACTTAACGATATAGATAATTTTAAATCGCATGTTAGTCATTAAATAAATAATTTTAAATAAAAATACCTTTTTAAAAACAAGCTTTTATAGCGAAAACACAATGAAGATATCTTGCGTAGTTGAGGAGTTCCTACGGCTTCCTTCCGGCTCCATCGTCAGACCTTGGGCACCATCCGGGTCTAAAGTATTCGTTAAGACAAATCCAATGAGCTCGAACACGTTAGGGTTATTGAGCGGTTGGGTAGTTCCATTGGCTACCTACCATTCGGCTTTATCATCAGACGCTCCTCATAATATAGTTGTATAGTACTTGTCAATACCAATCTAACAAACCTAAACACGAGGGGGCTACGTTGTATATTTACATGTTTCAGTGGTCACCTTCCAACTACAGCATCAGACCAACACCATGGTACCATATTATTGCATTGTCACTGACTTTACATACGTATGCCAAATTTCAACCCAACCGGATATCCGCAAGTCGTTGAAAAATGGATTTGAACCGGAAAGACAGACAGGTAGACAACATTACAAGTTAATAAATGCTTGTAAAAAAGATACTTACGGAACTTCGAGACCGCAAGAGTCTCGCGGAATCAGTCTTGGGCTTGTCAAATCTTGCGGCGTCGGTCTTGGTCTTGATCTTGCTAATGTTAGGTGGTCTTAGTCTTGGTCTTGCCAAAATTGAAGACCAAGATTAAGACCGCAAGACCAGGACTGATTTTGGGGAACACTAAATATGATCAATACGCTTGAACCGAATAAATAACCCAAAGGTACGCCTACAAGGCTCCAATATTCGTACGCTTCAAAAGACTTCAACGCGCGTGCCTCATACACTAAATAAATGCAGTGAGCAGAGGGGTTTAGCACGAACAGATTGACGTTAGCGTAACGCTAGCGGGCATCCTTTGCATACTACACATTTACTAAATAACGATGAATGTGACAGCACGCGTTCTCAAAAAATTTTACGACCATATCAATGGGTTTGTCATTTGACCACAGAAACTATGCGAATTTTTTAAAGTCTGTCCACTGCTGAACATAGGCCTCCCCAATCGTTTTCCAGCGTAACCGGTCCGATGCCACCTGCATCCAACGACTTCCTGCGATTTTCACAAGATCGTCGGTCCATCTGGCAGGCGGTCGTCCCACGCTGAGCTTGCCAATACGTGGTCTCCACTCCCACACACATCTTTCTGCCCCAATGCCCGTCCGATCTACGCGCTATGTGGCCGGCCCATTGCTACTTCAGCTTGCTAATCTTAAGGGCTATGTCGGTGACCTTGGTTCTTCTACGAATCTCCTCATGCCTGATTCGATCGCGTAGAGAAACGCCGAGCATAGCTCTCTCCATAGCTCGCTGAGCAATTCTGAGCTTTTTTATGAGACCTATTGTAAGAGACCACGTCTCTGATTCATATATCATCACTGGTAACACACATTGACTAAAAACTTTAGTCTTAAGGCACTGAGGTATTTTGGATGAGAAGATGTTGCGCAGTTTCCCGAACGCTGCCTGCCGAGTTGGATTACCAATATCAAATTTATAATCAACAGCGTCGAGTATTCAGACTATACTCCCGTGAGCTCTTTATACGATCGGAATGATGCGCACTCAATACAAAATGTTTAGTGGCAATTAAAGTTATAATATTTTCTAAACTAGTTATTACACGACATGGTTTAAAATTTAATTATAGTGATATTCGTTTACGAAATTTTTGCTTCTGGAATGTGCACGCATGACCGAATGAAACCCCGTCAATTTATATGATTTTCATAGCAATATCGAGGCGTGAGTGGTGTTTTCATATTTGTTTAAACATTATTGTTTCTAGTGAACTGCATGCGTCAGTGTAGATCAGCGACGCGATCACATCGCTCTCGCGGACCTGAGGACGTGCGGGGGCGTGTCGAACATTTCACCCCGTAGCGCCAGTGTCTCAGTCAGACGACGAGTATCTCTATCATTGAGTACTAAACAAAGTATGATTTAATACGAAACTTGGAACGCTAATTCCAATGTCCCGTTTATGCGGCTCTAATCATAATTAAAACACCTATCACAACTTGGAATTTATTCTTGGAGACTAAAATAACAGGTTACACATATATTACCCTAACATGAATGTATTATACCGCCAACTCTGGGTGTCATAACATCTATTGTTAGTAGGTAATGTAGAAATGCAGTCTCTCGCACAACGAGCGTAACATTATGTTAGACAGTTTGCTGAATACGTCAGAATCAAATTTATTTTTATTCATGTAATAATAGTAATATATTCATGTAAACCATTATAGTATTAATGAATCGCCAGAAAAGTAGCGAAGACTCTACCACCACTTCGGAATGTAATTCCCGTGGAGAAGAAGGGCAAGAAAATCCGCGGTTACTCTTTAAAAAAAGTATATTTACAATTTTTTCCATCGACATTTTATTGTGTGGAATAGCGGAACACGTCAGGCGTAATCTACGGACCTTGCATAAGATAGGACCGGAAATAAACTCGGCATAATTTCCTTGCGTTCAAGCTTTTGTCTCCATTTTTCTATACCTAATTTGCCATTTTGCGTGTCTACCGCATTGGAAGGAACTGGAATTTTATTTTTTCATAGACTCCGGATTTCTTTCCTTTCGAATTAAATTTGCTGCGGTTTCCAAGACAATTAAGGCGCTCCCCGGAACATCCCGAGGTTCAAACCCTGACATTCAAGGAGACCATTGTGGATCCTGACTAAAAGGAGTAACAATGGTGGCAATGTGTAGTTATTAGTCTCAGTGAAACAAAGTCACAAAAAATACCCTTCTATTTAAATCGATTTTTTTTTTTAAAGATGACAATCTGATTATCATATAACAACAATATTATTTCACCACAAAAAAGTGTACTTTTTTTGTAGTACCGTCACGGCTCTGTCGACGACGTTGATGGTGGTCTCAACTAGTAGTGTAGCGAGGCAGTCTACATGCCCGCCTCCTGACTGGTCGTGGCGTTCCACAAGGTTTCATATTAGGTCAAATCCTCTATATGCTGTAGTAACTCTGATATCATGTCCCTGTATTTTGTACCAAATAAAATAAAAAATTATTTACACTACGTTCTGATTTATGTCTCTATAAAACCTCATACTTTTTTCATGGTAGATACCAAGCCTATACTAACTAGTGTGATGTTACACTAAGTCAAAGTTTGTTGTGTTAGCGGTTGTGTCTCAAACGTGAAAATTGTTATCGTATGTTTTTGAGAAAATTTGTTTTTGAGAACATGAGGTAGGGCTGGCTTCTCGCTAAGTTTGCCCTAGCCTATATTGCACGGGTGCATTTTGTGGCAGCTTTCGTTATTTTGCCATGAAATGCTGGAATTAGCTCCCACCACCGATCAGGAATTACATTGATTTAAAGGCTCATCCTTAAAGCGCATTTATTATGGCAACAGATAGTAGAATGCCAATATTCAATAATATATAATAATTATTTTCGTCATGACACAATAACGTTTTACTCTTTCTGCTGTTATATATATATTTTACTGTTCCTCTTACTTTCTCTATTAATACACATTACACAGTATAATAATATTCTACACTATTCATGTATTTGTAGGTATTCAACGAGTACTTCTGCATTTACTACCTTTACGTTGTCATTGTGAGTAGTTAAGATATTTTAAAATAGCTGGTATTCGGGAAGGCAGGCAGCGGGTGCCTCGCTCTGCATTATACGGAGTGCGTAGGTGTACTACCTACCTTCTGCGCCACATTTGTCACTTAATCACATTTTTATTCTATTATTTATATGCGTAGCTGCTCAGTTTTCTTTTTTTAATTCCTAAATGCTTATCCAGAAAAGGGATCTGGCGTGGTGATGTAGATAGATAAAAATTCCTAAATGTGTTTTATTTCGATTGGAATTTATTATATGAGGAGATAGTTTAGTAGGCGAAGTTGTGTTGTATTGGACTGTTTTTGTCTACGGGGCTACCGCAATCGTCCACTTATCGACCGGGAGAGTGACAATGATGCATTTACGTTAGAAATAAATAATCTAACGTCAAAACGACGTCTGAGCAAAAACAGATTTTATCATCTTCTAAAATACTTATACTATGAAATAAAAAACTGCCTTACAAGAACTTTGTTACATTTGTTTTCTACGTTTTTAAGTCAATTCTATTCAATTTAAGCGTTTTTTATGCTTTGGAATGAGAAAATGTGAAGTAATAGAGATATTTAATCGTGTATTCCTTTTACCAGATTCGAATATATAGAGTCCAAAATCATATTTCTAAATACTAAGTCTCTAATCTGTATACTTCTTGAAGTGCATGGAGTACAACAATTAACATATTTTTATCGCGGTAGCCCTTTAACGCAGACGTAGTTACTTAGGGAGCAGCAACTTTTGGAGGAAGCAACTTGACACTGAATCGGGATCGCGCTGCATTTGGGACTGATGAACCATGAGCGCTGTGTGTAAACTATGTCGATAGATAGAGAGACAAAGGAGCGATGAAAGCGAAGGCAGATAAGAATCAAGTCATTAAGTTAAAGTTATTTCGTTGGAATGCACAGTCGCACAGTTGCGGAATTATTACGTGATGAGCAGTGCGCGCCCGTGTAACCCAGTTGTCGGCTTTGTTTACACGCGGCGGGCGACACGTGCACTCTTATGTACACAAGACATGCGCCGCGGCCGCGGGCCCGCGAGCCAGCCTCACCGGTAATCAGTTATCGGCGGC
The DNA here is from genome assembly GCA_905147815.2 of Phalera bucephala. Lineage (NCBI taxonomy): Eukaryota > Metazoa > Arthropoda > Insecta > Lepidoptera > Notodontidae > Phalera > Phalera bucephala. The sequence goes on along the minus strand of LR990609.1, from coordinate 297,011 downwards.
GAGAGTGATCGCGTATCGCGTCTATTATGTCACCGCAATTAAAACTGTGCCGTGCATGCGAGGAAGTGGCGGCAGTGCGATGGCGGTGGTGGGGGCGGCCAGGGGTGGGGCCCGCGGGCGGGCGGCGCGCGTTCGCCCACCGCCGCGCCAGTCGCGCGCCGCACGCCGACGCGTACGCACGCTGCGCGCACCCCTTGCGCCTGCGCCGCGATGAGTGATCACTGAGCGAGTGCGTCCGCGAACGCCTCGACTCGAACCCATGGAGTACCAACACCAGCCCATTCAGCCGCTCGGGCCGCCGGCGCCGCCGCCGCAGCTGCTGCCGCCCGCGCCGCCGCCCCCGCTCCCTTCGCTGCCGCAGCTGCAGCACGGCCACGCGCAGGACGACGATCGGTGGAACCAGTACCACATCTGGAGGCAGCACGTCTTCGTCAACGGTCAGTGGACAGGCTAGCCGCGGCCGGGAAGCGCCCACGCACTTTCTCCGCGTTCACCGGATTCGTGATTGATGCTGTCCTCGGGCGCGAGAGAGCCGTGAAAAAGAGAAAGTGCGCGTGCGCAGACGGATATTGGACGAAATTTTTGGTCGATTGAGAGTTCTTTGTTTCGACGACGTGAGCCTTTCACCCGCAAACACCCTCGCGCGAGCGGGCTCCCGCCGCCGCGCGGCCCCTGCGCCGCCTGCCACAGGTTACTGTTTATGTTATAGGGTCACCATGGCCTGACACTGTTGCGATAACGCGAGACGTCCATGCGTGACTTTTATGTCTTCTCGGACGTCATAACAACAGTAGGTATAGTGGAATTATCCATTATCATATTATTCTGCCTTCACGTTATATATTCAGTCTTACGACTGAACGATTATTCGTTGAATTTCCACGTGATCTCGGTTCCTTTAACCGAGAATCATTTTGTTTCAAAGTGAAAATAGAGGTGAACGTAGGTGCGTTACAACTTACGACCGAGCCGCGTGCGAAAAACACTTTGACCTTAAACCCGATTAGTTTGGAAAGAAGGAAGCCCCACCGGTGCGGACTCGTATCCGGGCACACTTCGCGTACCCTCTAATCATATTTACACCAGCTTTATTAAATTAGAGACTAATCCTCTATACGAAAGTGTTCACTCCTGAAATACTGGTCGGACCGTGAGGCGTCCGACGTATTTTATTTTCTATTTATTTATTACTTTCTTCGCCGTTATGATTAGATTTCCTACGCTGCTGGTTATCTCATGCAAACACAGTAGTTTAAACTGTTTACAAAACTTACTCATAAATAATAGTTCATTCAAGGTTTCTTAATACATTTCAGTATTTGCTCAGTTCGGTCGGACATCTTTTTATTTTGTTTTATTAGAATCTCTATGTCTTCTTTCTTTATGGAACGATCTTGCAGTCTCCGATGCTGCCATTTTAATATTAACAGAATCTTTCCTAGCTTCCATCATTTCTTTTTGTATCGGAACTGATATCAAGCAATTGAACACGGTTTTACCGTCGGAATAAATTTGCGGTGGACGAACAGTCAACACTTTCAGTAGTGGCAGGCGGCGGCGACGGCTGCTCGGCGTTGCGGCGTCGAACCGTCTGCTGGCTGCTCACTACAGTTTAAGTACGATCTACACCTTCGATCCTATTCTAATTATCGGATGAAATCGGATAATGTGTAGGGCAGTCGTCCTCAGTTCATGCCCTACACATCATCCAATTTTATCTTATCATTAGGATCCGGTCGGTTAGTTTTGAAAGGTGTAGATCGTACATTAGTTCAGGGAAAATTCGGGCCGCTTCTCGCCCTGTTTCGTCATCATCATCACAATGTTTAGCTCGTGCTCTATGAAATGAGTCTCTATCGTATAGTTCGTTTCAAGAACACTTTTGCAATCGTTGTTGCACCTCGAACGTCTGTAGGGAAATATTTTACCAGCTCAATATAACAAAAACCCTTACCTTTCTTAAATTGAGGATGCAACCCTCCTAAATACTGGCAGTTGACGTCAGGAGTATAGTTTGCAGGTGATATGGCTGCGTAGAGGCATGCGCGCAAGCAGCTTCGGCGACCAGCTACCGGCGCACACTCGCGTGGCGTACTAACCTTACGCCTAACTCTTCATTATTTCCATACGCTGCCGCTGCACCGTATCAACAGCAGGCCTTATTATATCTTAAGCTGCACAAATTAACTACATGGGTTTGAAGCGCCTTAAACCGACCGATGAAGTTTAATAAATATTATTGTTTAGTGAAATCATCGTGCTGAATACTTTTAACATTAGAAAAATCCAATTTTACGTTCAGGTACTTATTGGATAGTGAATTGTTGAATGCTTGAAGCATTAAGTTGGGCATTAAGATGTCTCATTATTTTTTGGTAGATAATCAGCTCCTTTTTCTCCGAAAAGCTCGGGCCGGAGCAGGCACAAGTGCCCTCCCAGGGCATCATGTGCTATATTCGTAACGAACTCGTCATGAGGTATGGTGAAGGTTCTGAAAGAGCACGGTGGGGTGGGGTGCGAGGGCGGGCGCCGCGTCATCGCTTCTCGTATCTGTTTTGATCAATTCAAGCATGGCCGCGCGCACTTTCACTCGGAATATTTGGGAAAAAGTGGCGACCTTTTCGCAACTTTCTCCTCGCCCCTCGGCCTGCCAGCGGCCGTCGCGAGGCGCTGCCGCTGCGCGCGCGCACGTGTTTCCTTCCGCGTGTGCGTCGACCACTTTTACTTTTCAACTTAACAATACGCTCCTGAGTCGCTGCGAGATAGCTTCAGTCGCCCCGCAAACGTCTCTCCTCAATCACTGTTTTTTTTTTATCTATAGACACTTTATAACCGTACATTTTACACTTTTTATAAAGAATGCTTAAATATTACAACTGTAACAACCGACATATTATGCAATTCTTAAAGAATTGGAATATGATAGCTCGATACAGTAATCCTGTCAGTAATCATATGGCTACACGGGTCGCCTCTGTCCAGAAATCAATTCCTTTCTCTCTGTGTCACTTCCAATATGTTCCCATATGATACGCCTCGCTCGTGCAGCTGCCACATTGACATAGATCAAAGAAGCGCTTATTTCACTCGGCTCCAAACCTCTTGTTCACAAAACTTCAAGTTCAGAACGAACGGGGTTCTCAATTCGTCTCTATATATTTTTGTTTCTTACTACTTGTTTATAAACCGATTTTGATGATTCTTTTTGCGTTGGATTCGGTATAGCTACAAAGTGGTCCCATTTTACTTTTATTGGTATTGGACCTTGGACCTTGAAGATACACCAGAGTACTTCTTAAAGTCAAACAATACCAATATGTAGATTGATGGGTGTGATATAGGGTATATTTTCTATGTACTAGTTCATTATTATTAATTATAGTGCATGATGTATTTTCCTGTAATCGGAATCTATTTAAGCTCGACACTTAACAAATATCTTGAATTTGTGAGTTTCAATGTATATTCTGTTGATTATCCATAATAAATAAATAAATCCTGGAGGTACCTTACTGTAGAACTCAGCAGTATAATATAATATAGGTTTATTAATATTAATAATTAATTTGCAAATCACTTAAAATGCCTCGTTGGTCTAGTGGCGAATAAAGCGGTTTCCGATCACGAGGTCCTCGGTTCAAATTCTACGTCGGACAAATGTAGTTTTGGACAAGTAGAGTATGGAATTGGCACCATTAAAATGTGTTAGAATCGAATACTCTTTATTGTACACCAAAATAAAAACTTACTACTTCGTTTTGCATTATTTGAAATTAGTTTCCTTTTTTAAGATAATTATTTCGACTCGGCTCCAAAATGGTTTTAGGTACCTACTTAAAATTAAATCTAGCAAATATTTACATAAATCAATTCCATTTTGCTCCAAAAGTTTTGGAAGCGTTATCATCAAAGACTTTAAATATATTAGAATAGGACAATGTGTATGTCAACAGCATAATAGTATTGTTATATACTATAACTACTAGCTATAAAATATCTAAATTTAGTTCAAAATCACAGTCAGATAAGATGTTCTTAATTAAACTGGTCACAAGATCAGTGTTTGGTGGTATGGTATATATGAAATGGTCATTTTCTTTTTTGTGGATCAATTCAATCTTATGGAATTTTATCATTGCTTTTTTACTTTATTCAAAAGTGGTCTAATGGTTTCCACCCGGTCAAAAATCTTTTTATTCCGTGATAACGTATGAATTAGAATTTTTATTTTTCTTGATAACGTATGTCCGTATCGTTAAAAGGTAAAAAGCACTAGGATGTATTTGTTTCGGTTGTGTGACCATAGATCAACGTGCATAATATAAAGGACATTGTCGAAAATTGTCCCAGAACCAACAAACATTTGACCCATGCCATCATATATATTTTATTAAAATAATGGCAAATACAATTTGCAATCTAAACCGAACATTTCAAAGTATTGTAAGTAATTATATCGTAGTCGCCGACATCTTAACTAAATGTCAACACACAATATAACTTCATATGTACTGAATTATAACCACAAAATCTAATACTTTTTGTGCAACATTGCGATTCGCCCGCTTGTCCGTTTAATAATAAATAAATGCCTTAAGTGAATTTATGGGTGATTTGAGATCATACAAAAATTTTCTATTGCTGTTGTCTTTCTTCGTTTTTATTTCCTTTTATTACCTTTAATATATTTTTTATATGTGCTGTGCTGAATAAATATTTTTCTTTCTTTCTTTCTTCTGTTGGTTCTGGGGCAAATACTGTATGGGCGCAGAACAATGTCCTTTGATGAAAAGTTGTAGAACAACTTGTAAAGGTTTCGCCACATAGCCGACGCGGCGTGGCAGGAGCGAGACGCCAATACGTGTTCGAGAGGGACGCTGATGTTGAGCGGCCGCGTGCCGACCGCCGGCCGAGCGGCAGCCGAATTCTGCCGAGCTCCGCCGGTTATTTGACCAAACCCTCTCCACACCTTCTCTCCCCGTTCATGTTGGCTGGACTGTATATTTCCTGGATGTCGTGGGAATCACAAAGTCAAAGAAATATAAGTCATGGATGTAGTGAGGATATAATGTTGGAAGTCTAGTAACAACCCGGTCTTGGGCTATTTTTCCAGCCTCTTCAGATCCGTAAACATATTGCTCGTATAAATAAATAGGCATATTTTAAAAATCAATAATAGAAGTTCGTAAGCATTGCACTAAAAAAATTAAGTCGGTTAAATTTTGTAGTAGCTATTTTAATACCAAGAACAGCATTGACATTTTAATTTACAAATTAAAAAATAAACATTTTTTCTGCTGACCGTAAACATAACAAACTAAATTGTATAAATAACGTTCACTAAATTGAATGAATTAATAATAGTGGCTCAAATGTGATTTGGAGCCATATGAATAAGATTTTTGGATTTGAGTGAAATAAGGCCTGAAAAGTATATACGTACGTCTGTAGTTCGGTGGCAATGCAATAATATGGTACCATGGAACATGTCTGACGACGGACATAGAACCATTAGAACTATATAACATAATCCCCTCGTGTTAAGTCTTGTTAGATTGGTATTGACAAGTACTAAACAAGTTCAGGGTCTGATAATAGAGCCGAAAGGTAGTTAATGAAACCGTCGTTTCCCGCCAGCTGGGACCCACAATTTTTGCTTTTTTTGGTAATTTTTGCCCAAAGAGCATCCGACATGCGACCACGCTGTTTCACAATAAAATTAATTCCTAATTATTTTCTCCTTTTTAGTTCGGCTTGCTACGTGTTTGTAAAGTATAATTAATTTACTTTTGAAAAAAATAATTATTCCGCTTTGTATTTAATTTACCTACTACATTGCATGCTGACGTGTTATTTTAATAAGAGATACTCTGTTGAGGTCACCGAGCATTCGTCCTAGATCTTCCAGCGATTCCGCCATGACCACAATGTCGTCGGCAAATCGAAGGTGAGTGATGTATTCGCCATTGATGTTGATGCCAAGTCCTCGCCATTCCAAGAGCTTGAAGCCGTCCTCTAAGGTGGTCGTTAACAGTTTCAGAGAAATGACGTCTCCCTGTCTTACTCCTCTTTTTATGGGGATCGCCTTCGTGCACTGCCCCTGTACTCAAACTAACATGGTGGCGTTATTATACAAGCACTTCAACACTTCGATGTACCGATAGGCAATGCGGCATAGCTGGAGAGATCTAAGAACCGCCCAAGTCTCGATCGAATTGAAGGCTTTTTCATAGACCACAATCGCCAAGCATAGTGGCCGATTATACTCCTCAGTCTTCTGTATAATCTGTTGCAGCGTATGTATGTGGTCTATGGTACTAAAGCCTTTCCGGAAACCGGCTTGTTCGGGAGGCTGGAAGTCATCTAGCTTGCGTTCGAGACGATTCGTAATGACTCTTGAAAACAACTTATAAACATGGCTCAGCAGTAATGGGCCTATAGTTAACTTTACTAAGGTCGCGATCTGCCCGCTTTCAGAAGCTTTGCGGTAATTCCGTCTTCACTCGGCGCTTTGTTGTTTTTAAGTTATTTGAGAGTCATCCTAATCTCGTACAGGCTGATATCCGGGATATCTTCAGTTTAATGTCGGGTTAGCTTGGCTCTTGGGTCTTTTAATAAGTCAACAACAGGTTCAGCTACTGAGGTATATAACTGCCCATAGAACCTCTCTATCTCCCTGAGCAGCTCTGACCTATTCGACGTTATGTTTCCGTCCTCCGTCTCCAGCTTCGTCAACTGACTTTGCCCAATAGACGCGTCTCTTGCGAACACTTTGGAGCCCTTGTTCTGCTCTATAGTCTCCTCAATACGCCTTGTATTGAAGGACCGTAAATCGTGTCGCAAGGACTTCAATATATGTCCATTGAGCTGCCTATAGGACTCAGCATCATCGGAGGTTTGGAGCGTCATGGAACGTCGCTCAGCCATGAGGTTCCGGGCATAGTCAGATAGTTTTTGAGGCCTATTTTTACAGTGGGGCTTAAAATACTTGGACCCGACCGTATGGACAGTCTACCGACCTGTTGTTGATTTCGTCCACTGATGCGCTGCTGTTTAGCAATTCGAAGCGGTTAGACAATTCGAGTTGAAAGTTCTCGGGGTTTTGGATATATGCATAAGAAGGTCGGAGCGTAGATTTTATCAGACGCGATCTTTCAATTTTGACATTAATATTTAATGTGCCTCTGACCATTCGGACCCTGGGAATCACGGAGACATCATTAAATATTTGTCGCTTAGTGTTTATTATAAAGTCTACCACATTTTTTGTGGAACCATCAGGGCTCATCCAGGTCAATTTCCTATGAGACGGCTTCTGAAAGATAGAGTTCATCATAAAGAGTCCCCCTTTCTCTAGAAATTGGGACCCCTGGGTTGCCCTGCCCATATCAAATTGCCCTCTTCAAAAAAACTCTCAACTCATCATCGCCCCGTTTGCCTAGCCGCGCATTAAAGTCACCCATAACCACTGTAGAGTGTGCTTTGGAAGTATGTGTGGCTCTACTTATGTCCTCATACATAACTTCGACCTCATCATCTGAGTATGCCGATGTCGGTGCGTAGACCTGTATGACCTTCCGCGTATATCTCGGCGTATTACGACGGCGACATGTTCCATGGTACCATATTATTGCATTGTCACCGAACTTATAGACGTATGCCAAATTTCAACTGAATCTGATATCCGCAAGTACTTTAAAAATGGATCATAAGATTTAAACCGGAAAGACAGACAGACAGACAGATCCTGGTGATGGTGTGACAGGATATTAGGCCAAAATGATAAATTTATTGTATTGTCATTGGTCCTTGGTTAGGTGTACCAATTTTCAAGTTAATCGAAAGTAAACCTTGAAGTTGCTGAAAATCACGTTGAAAGATTCCGTTACATACATAGACAGTTACAGGTCAAGCTGTTAAAAGCATGTTGAAAAATAAATATTACGGGCGATAACAATACGGAAAATTAGATAATTATACATATAGAATGTATTCCAATTATATAATCGATCTTTATTGACGTAGAAAAGTTTTTTTGGTATATTCACAATTTTATTAGAATTTTATTTTCCTCGGCCGCAGTTACCGGCTTAGATACAGACTCCCTGAGGTGGAACGAGGCCAATGTATCGACGCAATTCAAAGGCACATCCCTGTTTCCATCAGGTCTCTTGCCATCATCACAAGAAATACCCCATCGGTTTTAACACAAAAAGAACGTTGGTGGTGGCAAAAAAGTTCTTTAAATAATGTCATTGCATATTTCTGAAACCTAAAAAGGCATGTAAGATTTTTTAGCCGATGTCACGCTACAAATTTATAACGTGTCCCTTTCCGTACTATTAGCGTGCTGTCCGTAGCGCAACATCGAGCTTCTGGACCACAGGAATCATAATAATAGTGTCGATTTCGGTGAGGCTTTAAAGGCCCTTTGGCCAACACACACACACAAACACACACACAACATACTCACAAAACACACACACACACACAAACACACACACACAAACACACACACACACACAAACACACACACAAACTCACACACACAAACACACACACACACACACCCACACACACAAACACACACACAAACACACACACAACATACTCACAAAACACACACATACACACACACACAACATACACACAAAACACCACACACAACATACACACAAAACACCACACACAACATACACACAAAACACCACACACAACATACACACAAAACACCACACACACCACACACACCACACACACACCACACACACACGCACACACACACACACACACACACACACCCACCACACACACACAAAACAGAATCGAGGCGCAGGCATTATTGTCCATCGTAATCTATCCCGTTAAGGTTCTACGGTCCACTGCAAAACGGAACAGTGATTGCCATAGCCATATTCACAACTGTGCGGGATATGTGGGTCCATTTGTGTTCTATTTTATAATGGACATCGCTGTGCGAAAACATTGTGTGAAGTGACATAATAGATGATATGTTTATTATAGTTCCGGAATGACGTGCGCTTAGGTTGTTATAATATGATGTGGCGGCGAGGGAAGGGGGGGGGGGGGGCTCAGCGGCGCGGGCGCAACGCATGGCTGCCGCGGCGCGGAACTTATTATGAGAACTACGTTCGATTGTGTTATCATATAATGTGTGTCATCGCAGCCATCGAGTAATTAATTATATTGTTCGTCACTGGCGAGCACACGCACCGGCCGTCGCTGAGGTTGTTGCGATCTGATGATGCTGCTGCAGACACATCTAAACAACAGTTTACACTTAAAGACGAACAGAAGCGTTCATGACACTTAGCGCGGATGTCAATGTAGAAGAATTTAACGGATCCTAGGTTCAGTTTTGGGTAGGTAAGTCCATTTTTTTCTTCTAAAAAAAAACACCGTCACGCCTATATTTCCCAGAGGGGGTGGCAAAGGTGTACTGAGTACACCCACGTTTCGCCGACGATGTTAGGTCCCATGTAATAGGGGGCGAGCCTATTGCCATATATCGGGCACAATTCTAGACTCCGGACTCATACTGGGAATTTTTCGTTAGAAAAACTACATTTGTCCGACCTAGGATTTGAACCCAGGACCTCGTGATCACAAAGCGATGCGCTTTGCCACCAGACCAACGAGGCAGTCAAGTCAATTTTTCTTCTATATCTATCTATACTAATATAATAAAGCTAAAAAGTATGTTTTTTTGTTTCTTTGAACGGAACTCTTGAACTACAAGTCGGAATTTAAAAAATCTTCTAGGATTTCATAGCCCATTTCTCTAGGAAAGCTTTATGCTAGGAAAAAGAACGCTAAGAGAAAAATAGTAATAGCGCGGGCGAGCGACCGCGGGGCGCAGTTAACGTAACTACTATGAAATTAATAAGGAGTTATACATAAAGATATTAAATAAAATGTTTGCGGTTGACTGTGCGTATTCACTTTGAAGACGAAACAACGTTTAAAAAAGTTATTTGCTCAGCTGTCTGTTCCGGGCATCATACAAAAACTACTAAACCGACGTTGAATAATCGATATTTGTTAGATAATGAGTCGGGAGTTTAAATTTACAACATCATGAATCAATCATCTATCTAACTTTATCATTACGCCAGATCCCTTGCGGGGTAGGCAGAGAGTGCAACAGGCTTCAACAGGTTCTTTCCAATCAATGATCAGCGTATTATAAAGTCTTGACTCACTCACTGCCCGACTTATCTACATTCAGTCAGACCCTTGTCAATAAGATTGGATTTTTAATATTCCTACGGAATAATAGGATAGCGAATGAAGAGGATTAAATTTTCACTTTAAAGTTGCTTTATTTTATGTTTCGGAAGGTAATACCTACCTATGTCAAATAACAAAATAAACGCGTGTGAAGTCGCGGGCCACAGCTAGTATATGATAAAAATCAGCTAAGCAGACGCCTAAGCGGGCGCCACAGTATTCTTCCTCGGACAATAAGTTGACACGGGCGTAAATAGATATTTGTAGATAAATACCAATCTCATAAAAAAATAATACACCCCATGCCCTTCGTCTTCTTAGCAGTAAGCAGAGAATAGTTATCTCTTCTGTAACTATCCTCTGCTTACTGCAGGTACGTTTTTGTTGCGACGAGGTGCTTTAGTTGGCCGAAGCCACAGGTAGAATCTAGTAAGTTCAATATAGGCTCCCCGGCGAGAGTAAAAGTAATCTTCCGGCAGTATTTCCGCGTAGCACCCTGCCCTCCCCGCGCCCCCGCACCTCGCTTCGGTAACTTCCGACTTTTACTTTTCCGCTGACGTACGAATGCGCTCGCGCCGCGTGCCGCTGGCGCCGCACCGAGTTCAGCTTAGCGCGCCGGAATCGCTCCTCGTACATATTTATTGTTTTCTTTCCATTGCATCGCATGCATATTCATAATATTATATAGTTTTTATATGTATTAGCTCCGTTTGTTAGTTTTTACTTTCATTTTGTGAGGTTTGTTTTCGTTTGAGGTTTGGTGTCGTTGTTTTCATCAATACGTGCATTAGAGAACATGGCAACTGCCAATTAATACGTAACGATTATGGAGGTTCATGTCTCTATCTATCCACTGATATCCACTTAAATTTTAACCCACTCGTTTCGTACTGAATAAGTAGGTGCATTATTGCATTCAACAGTATTTTATTTATCGACTAAATGATATTAGTTCATGATTTTAAAAACATGCCTAAATTCGTGTTCATGCATCCTCGGACAGCATAACAGGTGTAAATTATGTAACAACAAAAAAAAAGTTGCAAGCTTAAACTGACTAGTGTAGAGCTAATAACTAAATCAATCAATAATTATAAATTATCGGCATATTCAAAAATATTTACTGTTTTTATTAAATTAAAGTTGAATTTGACTCTAGTGTGTCTTTAAAAGTAAATAGTGTAGTAGATAGGAAAGAAAAAACGACTATGTACATTTTGCCTATTATATAAAATAAATAAATCAAATATAATTATGCATTTTCAATTGATTTAGATTCTGACTAAAATATTATCCTGACAACACTGTAAACGTCAAAAAATACTTGTATCATTTCAAATCATTCATAAATTCTCTTAAGCCATTAATTATTAAACGGACAAGCGGGGGAAACGCAATATTAAAAAGTATTAGATTTTGAGGTTATAATTCAGTAGCCCTTAGTACATTTGAGGTTATGTTGTGTGTGTTGACATTTAGAAAATGTCGGCGACTTCGATATAATTTATAACTTAAATACTTTGAAAAATTCGATTTGGATTACAAGTTGTCCGTTAGATACAGATATTTGCCATTATTTTAATAAAATAGATAAATAATGACGGCATGGGTCAAATGTTTGTTGGTTCTGGGGCAATTTTCGACAATGTGCTTTGGCCGGTCGAATACTTTAGTTTGCCTGATTCTCGCGGACGCGGTCGTAAGAGTACGAGGCGTATGGAACATAAATTTAGCAGTACACGCAGGGTGACTATTTAATCTGTAACGCGGTACCTACTGACCTAAACTTATCGATGTCATAATAGCACCAGCGGCAGGTGCAGGGCGCGGTGTAAGGGATCCTCTCGTAACAAACTAAACGCCTGACTTTTGAGTTGGATACTTTCTCGCGACTTTCGCTCAATTCACACGTTAACGAAAATGATCGCGCGTCGCCGGAAAACACCTGCTTTCTCCGTTGCGCAAGACCGGCCACTTCCCGCTCGACGCCGCCGCCCGCGCGTCGCCTGCGCACCCCCTCTGCGCCGCCACGCGGCACTCTTCACCTATTTTCCGAGTAGGAAATGAGCAAGTTACGCAACGCCAGCTTTCCACCAGCGGCGCCGCCGGCGAAGCGTTCCCCGCACGTCTGGTGGTTGCCGTCGCATGTACTGCCGGTATCTGCCATGGTTCACATTCTTTAAAATATTGGAGGACTGTGCTGTCGCTTTGTTAAATGGCAATTATATAGGGAGTGATTCGGAGGCGTCACTTTCTACCGCCCGTATCGGAAGAAAGTGAGAGTATGTCGTCAGCGGCAGTGCGCGCCGGGCGGAACTGGCTCGCGATTCGGACACTTTCTCTGTCAAGCGACGCGCCCAATCCGCGGCCGCTACTCCCGCCGATTGTAACTTCCGGTTTCATACAATATCACCATTTTCTAGCTACACGTTTTGGCTATGTCTGTGCTGGCTAAGCCAGTGCAGCTTCCTTCCGTGACGAGCATATGTGCTGTGTGCACCAACTTATACCAGTCTGATGAGCCCATTGTAATTACAAGAATATTTTTTTCTAGTCATCATCATCCCCAGCTCATTTTACACTTTGCAACCGTTGAGCATACTGTAGGGGGTGCCGCAGTGACTGATAAATGATAGTTGATAAGTTTGATAAACACTGTATATTTCCTTCGATAGCTCTATAATATAATGATCGTGAATGATATGATTTACGAATGCTAAACTGATACAAAATTGATATGATACAGCGACGCGTCTAACAGCCTGGATTAAACTGCCCCGATCGAACGGCACGCATGCTGCTCAATCGCGTAAAATGCTGACGCGGTGTTCGGCTGCACAGTGTACCGAACACATACTCTGAGCTAAATGATCCTGAGGCAATCTTGGCTAGGTCTTGCCTATGCGCTTACTACACGTTTGTACAGCTTTTCTACAACTGCGATATTCCATTACCGCATTTGCCCTTGAATTTAGAATACCTACTAGATTCGTTTGTTATGCTAGCTAGTCCTTAGTAAGTCAAATAAAGTAGTTGTTATTGAATAATTTGTTCGAGTCATACATTCTATGGGCGCCAGTTAGAAGCAAATCGGTATGTAGCTAATAAGTTTCGTAACAAAACATTCCCTTGCATGATTGCAATAAAGATTTTAGCGAACATGTTGGGAGATATATGTATATTAATTGTTCCAATGACTCGTGTCTGGCGGACGGGGATGAGCCCCACGCGTGGTGCTGCGTGGGGCGGCCGCGGCACGCAATCGGAAACAATCGTTGAGGAATTTATGATAGATGTGCGCGATGTCGTCATCGGAATTACCCAGAATACTTTCTCTGGGTGTGATGAAAGTGAGAGCGGTCGCGGCGGCCGGCGCACGCGCGCGCCGTCGCGCACGCCGCCATCTGTGGCCGCCGCGGCCGCGACACCCACCAATGTGTGCACGTCGTTGAAGTAAAAGGGTTGGCCCATTCAAAAAATCATAGTTGTTTGCCGTGGGTGCGTTTACTAACATGAATATTATATGCAACACCTGGACTGTAACAAGTAATTGTAGGTGACACAAAGTCCCATGTGAAGATCGAATCTGCCACTACTCGATCCAGTGATCCGATAGGTATGCAAGTAGATAGTAAACGATTTCTCATTAATATAACTAGTCTTTCTCCGCGGCTCCGCTCTCCTAGCTAGACGAAAGATAGGCACGTGCACCTCGGTTCTTTATTTACTTAATTCTCTGCGCGCGTGAACGTAATGAGGGCGTGTACTACGGCTTTCGGATCCCGCTTGACCTTCCCAAAGCTATATATCCGTTTTTACTAAACCGATTTTGATTTGACGTATCGGATTTGATTTGACGTATCGGATATAGCGGTGTGGTGGAAACAAATTCGTCTGGCTTCGTAAATCTCTTCTCACATTATTGCCAGACCTGACCATTGTGTTTTCTTCTTTATATTGGATTTCTAAACTGGATAGGCATCGATATGAACTTTCTTAAAAATATATAAATTGGCAATTCGCTTAACTGTTTCTGAAAAATAAATGCATCTCGGGAAGTTGACAGAAACCGACTCCAAGTAAAGAAAGAAAGAAAGAAACACCGTCACGCCTATATTCCCCAGAGGGGGTGGCAGAGGTGTACTGAGTACACCCACGTTTCGCCCCATGTAATAGGGTGCGAGCCTATTGCCATATACCGGGCACAATTGCAGACTCCGGACTCATACTGAGAATTTTTCCTTAGAAAAACTACATTTGTCCGACCTAGGATTTGAACCCAGGACCTCGTGATCACAAAGCGATGCGCTTTGCCACCAGACCAACGAGGCAGTCGACTCCAAGTAAATACATTATATTGTTACTTTCATAAGTACTTCATTCAGTTTCCATTTTATTTAGGTCAAAAGCGCAGCTCTCATCACGGACGGATTCCGTTTCGTCGTGTTTCCTACTTGCTATGATCACTTTTGAATATATAAACCGAGAAAATTGTGTATGTTTTCCGGTTTTTACCGACCTTAGATAAGGAGGAGGTTCTATGTTCGTCTGTATGTATTTTTTTATTTATTTTCACCGATATTTTCGTCAATTGTGGACCGATATTGATGATTAATTATATTGTTATTGTACCTTGGATTTTAAAGATACACCAGGGAACTCCTTAAGGACGAACAATACTTATATGTACACTGAGTTATAATGTGTATTATGCCAATTCTATAGGTACCTTACTATAGAACTAAGCAGAATTATAATTAACTGAACACTTAAAATTGTATAGTAAAAACCTACTAAAAGGTGCCAAAAACCGATTGCACCCACCGACTGGCACCGACTTCAAATATTTTTAGTTAGTTTAAGTATCTTAGTGATGCGTTTTTTGAAGTCGGTTTATGTTTTGTTTTAAAAGTTATTCATACTTTTACAACTCAGGACAGCATATAACGTATATTTCGTCCAGGGAATATTTTTAATGCAGGCTTTTACGTGCAAGCAATCGGTAGCGTCCTCGAACGATGTACCTTGCTGGGCGGAGGCGTCGAGCGCCATCTCGGCTCTCGTCAGTTTTGATTATAACTTAACTGATATCGTATGACAGCCGGCGCGGCGAGTGCGCAGCGCGAGGAAAGCGTAGCGCGCAGGTAACGCGAGCGCGGCACTTCTCGCTTCCTGCAGCGCGGGCGCAGTTCTTCAGCAGGAACTCGGGGCGGCTCCGCCTCTCCCCGTAGGATCGCGAGAGCACCTCGACTTCGCGATTCTACTTCTTATGTATCTACAAAAGTTAATTTCGATTTTTAGGTTTAGTGACATCAATTATTAGAAAATACCGGACACCGTACGAAAAACTTATTGACTTGTGCAGAGAAGACAAACACGACCAGTGGCACCTACGTAGCTGCTCAGGTTGTCGTATTGTATCTCACCCCTTGCTTGCACTCTCACTCGTTCGGCAATCAGCAGAGTGGTTGATTTGAAACAGGCGAGCGCGGGAAATACAGTTTCTCGTGAGGTAAACAAGTTAACAGTAAACAAGTAAACAGAGATAGATTACATTCTCGCGCTGTGTCCATTATCATGACGCCTAGTCTGCCCACTGTCGCGCGAGTGGTACTTACCATCCAAAGAAGTGAATGTCCTTTTTTGTCCCTTTGGTGGTGACTACGAGAACTTAAGTCGTAGGCGAGCGGTTTGCGAGACTAAATACAAAATCAAAAACAAATACAAAACTAAATACAAAACATCGACATGTGCGGAAAACGCGACCACTGAATTTAAATACATTGCTTTGTACTATCAATGCATAGAATAACAATTATCAAAAATTTTAAATGTGCAGGAAAAAAGAGCTATTTTAATCTATCTGTCTATATCACCCTAAATACATTGGCTATTTTTAACTGGTGATTTTATTGACAAAGGGTGGCTATGGCAGATTTTCTTGACTCATCAACTCGACTTCTATCCCGCTAAACAGCGTTTGCGTAGTTTTGAATTGATGTTAATGGCAATATCGCGAGCGTCGCGGCGCGGTCGAACGGCTCGGTATGGTAATGTGGTGGCTCGCCTTGGCGGCACTCGGGCGCGCCCGCAGCCCTCCACCGCCGGAGACGCACGCCGTCGTCGTGATTTAGCCGCACAGTCACCGGAACACCTGTAACGTGTAACCCGAACTTACAATAATAAGAATACGGATGTTTCCATGCGGGCCTCCGGTCAGTCCGTCTGTCGCGAATCGCTCCGGTCGCCGTAGTGGTGCGTCACGGCGGCGTGACGTGGCGGCGTAGCCGGGGCGGGGAGAGGCACCACTCTCGTGCCGGTGTCACGTGTGCGCGCACACGAGACCGCCCGCGCGCGCCTGCCCCGCCCGCGTGACCTGTAACATGAGCACCCCCCCGCAGCCGTCGACGCTTCTTCATCCCGTTCACGTGCACTTCTCTTCCTCGCCGAACACAAGTTTCCTCACAAACGAGGACTCTTTATGTTATCATCGCTCGATCGAAAGGCTTCCCCCGCCGTGGCGTCACCTCGGAGTGCGGCAACTGCCGGTATTCTGCTTCGCTCCCTAGCGCTGCGCCGCCGGACGCACGCGCCGTGACGTCAGCAACTTGCGAGCTGTGACGTAGCGCGTCTGAAAGGGAACCGATGATGTGACTTGACTGATTTGAAAATTGATAAATTTTGTCACCTGCAACAAACCTGTTTCGCGTTCGCGATGTATTAACGATAATTAATTAATTAATTAATCTCTTAACATACTAGAATATAAAATATTAATAAATCTCTGACATAGTAGATAATCTACCTTCATCGTATCCCAGTCGATAAAAATGAACATTATGTTAGGGTAATGTACTGCTAATCTGTCAGTACCGTCGTCACCACGGGTAAATAATTATATAGAAAACTAGCAGTTTCCCGCGACTTCGGACCCGGTCGACAACAGCGCCACCTACCGGGTCTATGTTTATAGTATATAATGTATAGCATATGTTACTTCTGGATAATGTAGTTTTTTAATGGTGAAAGAATCATTAAATTTGGTCCAGTAGTTTTTGAGTTTATTCGTTACAAACATACAAAAATACAAATCTTTCCTCTTTATTATATTAGTGTAGACTAGGTTCTTTCTTGATAACAGCGTAAGCTGCATTGAAGCGTTATTGATGTCGTTTAAACCTAGGTAATACCTGGCTCTTTTAGTGTTCCGTGTATCGGCAGAAAACAAAGCCAGGATCTCTTAGTGGTCCGTTTACCTGTCAGTCTGTTCGACCGACGGTAAATACCCTTTTTCTCAGGATAGTGCAAAACTTTGTCAAATACTTCCAAATTTATGTCAAATACTGCGGTCTACGGCCCCTTTTCTGAGTAAAAAATAAGCTTCTACGTCATTCCAATTAAAGGACGCGACCGTTTAAGCTCACTATCAAAACCTATAGGGCACTACCGACTAATATTGAAGTAGAGTAATGAAATTTGTAAAAAAAATATTGAAAATTGATATTATACCATAGCGCATATAAAGTGTTTTTTCCCGAATCCGATGAAAAAAATAAGTAATGACATACCTATAGTGGTACCTATAGACGGACGATTCGGTGCAGTGGGTAAGAGCTTGAGCCGCGCCGCCCGCCGGATCGAATAGTTGCGGGTTCGGTCCCCGCACGGAGCAAATCTTTGTGTGACCCACAAATATTAGTGTCGGTCGGGTGTTTGTAGTTCTGCACCAACTTTTACTTGTTATGACGTTAAATTAATTATTATATATATTTATTTATTTATTGAGTTGACCCATTCCTGTTGGCGGGTCGTCTCCTCGCGAGGACCCCGCATGGTTTGTAGCATCGTCTTGTAATTCGATATACAGGGTAGTATGGATGACTTCACTCACGCCCGTTTTCCCAGAAGGGTCAGTCAGAGGTGAACATAGGACATCCACATTTCACTAACATTTTTTTAATCTGTACCCACCCTCTATACAGACCTATCGAGACCGACCGCATCTGTACAGACTAAAATCGATATTCAAGAAGTACCAAAAAAGAATATAATAAACCGCTACAATTAAAAGATTCGCGGGATATTGCGAGAGCTGGGCAGGTTGTCTTTCCTAACCTCACGACAACATTTTACTTCTTCTTCAATACTTGTTTTATTGGCCAAAAATGGAGATTTTTTTAAATATTCGATTGATTTTCGTAATGCGTCGACTTTCATGCAGGGATTAAACATTTTGTTTTAATCACCGTGTTTTAAACAGTATTTTCGACTGCGTTTAATCAGTATTTTAAACAATGTTTTATACAATTGGATTTGCAAATAAAATTTGCTTACAAGCATCCGATCGAGTTCAACCTCGGCATGTGAGCTATGGCTCGGCATGTAGGTATGTAAGTTCGGTGACGCAGTAATATGGATCCATGTAATTCTATACCTGTGGTTACATGGAACTAGTCTGATGATGACGCTAGAAGGTAGCCATAAGAACATGTCAACAGATCATGTCGAAATACGGATATCAGTTTATTTTTGTAATATTTCCTCTGTGTGCAAATGTGGGCGTCGATATTTTGTTGTAAAATATTAATTATGCTGGCGCGAATATCATACTGCGATGTAAAGACGCGAGCGAACGCCATGCGAATGCCTTCGATGCGATGCTTAACAGACGAGAGATGTTCTCGCTTGCGATGCGAACGCTAACCGGTGCAGATGCGCGCTTGTCGAGGCCGTGGTGTCGGGTGGTGCACGTGCGCGGGTGGCGTGCGCGCGCGCCGCCAGTCACCGGGCTCACGCCCTTGTCATCATTGTTGCAGGCAAATCGGTGAACAGTAAGGACCCGCTCGAAGATAAGAAGGATGACAGCGACCTATGGGAGGCGCAGGCCGCCTTCCTCGGGCCTACGCTCTGGGACAAGACCCTGCCCTACGACCCCGATCTCAAGGTATAAGAAGGCATTAATCACAACTTTATTACCTACTGCGTGTCGCGTACAGCGCGTGTGTCCCACCTGCTCACCCGACTGCATCACGCCCGCGCTAGGTAATAAAGTCGCCGCTTCCTCGGCGATTCCGCTCCCGCTATCCCGCTCCGACTCGCTTCCGCATAAGACTGTGTCGTTCATTTAATTTACATAATCGTCTACTACATGCGAACCTTTAGATAAGCAAAGATGTCGAGCTCGGCGATTGTGCACTGTGCGAATTGTGACCGCGTAGCGGAGAGAGCGTCGCGCCGGCGGCCGGCGGGCGGCGGCGCGGCGCGTGACGCGAGCCTATGTGTTGCAGTACGCGGACCTGGACGAGTTCCTGTCGGAGAATGGCATGTCCGGCGAGGGGCTCGGCGGCCCGCACCTGGGCGGCTCCGCGTTCGGGCCGGCGCTGGGCCTGCAGGCGCCCGTCACCAAGCGCGAGCGCTCGCCCTCGCCCTCCGACTGCATGAGCCCCGACACCATCAACCCGCCGCTGTCGCCCGCAGATTCCAGTGAGTATCCCGCAAGGGCCTCACTTAATGACTAATCACTGTAAAAACCACCGTCTACTTCTTTAGAGATAACGAAGATGAGGAGTACTTTATTCTCACAGCCGACTTGCAAAATCCCCCTGTGTTCTCGAGGACGAGTGTGTACAGGAGCATTGTAATATATTTTCAGCGTTCTCTATGGCGTCGTCGGGGCGCGACTTCGACCCCCGGACACGCGCTTTCTCTGACGAAGAGCTGAAGCCGCAGCCCATGATAAAGAAGTCCCGGAAACAGGTAAATGATGTTAGTGCGCTGATCATACCTAGCGGCATGCTGCGGACTGCCTGCGGGGGGCGGCGTTACTCACTACTCACAACTTACAACACACCACACATTCGCGCACGTACACGCTTTTCCATGTCTCGAGAGAGAAATTCCCCTGATAAAAATCTGAATTAATTCGTCCAAATTCTAAAAGATTGGATATTCGTTGAAACTAGCTCCCTCAACACGTCTTGCGCCTGGAGTGCACGGCCGCGTCCAACCGAACTCATATATTGGGTGGAAAATCCATTTAAGGATACCCGCAAGCCAATGGGAGTCTTATGTTGGCTTACGCCATCGACAGCCGGCAAAATAACGCTTATCGATGCCGCAAGACTTATGAGTTAAAAATCAAAGTGTGTTCCATCACTCCACTCAAGAATTTGTCGCAGGAATGTTTTCTTAATCATCCGTAACCGAGAGAGTCGTTTGCTAAAGTAGATTTAAAGTTAGACAAGGCGTAAGTGACAGAATGAACGTCACTGCCACCTACACGCTGGACCCTCTTCTGCTGGTTCTTTTGTGACGGTTTTACAAACCATAGTTCGAAGCACTGCTGCCAATGAGAGGTCCCTTCCAATCTTCTTGATAGAATCAGCGTCACACCCGTGACATGAAGGGGACCTGCTCATACCTTTGTAAAGAGACTTGCTAAAACAACCATGCCCCGACAGGACCTGCACCCCCCGGTAGATGAGCGAGTGAAACTTGCGTGCTAATCTGTCAGCACAGGTTGACCCGCCTTGATTCTTCCGATAGCCGGCTTTTGGTTCTTGCAACCGCTTCTTCCATCTGAGCATTGCAGATTCAGGTAGCTATCGCAACTATCTTGCTACTCGTAAATAACATGCAGACGATATACCGAAGCAACGAGACCCGCTCCTACGTTCCTTGGTATCGAGCCCACAGACGCCGCGGTGTCGTCTACGGCGCGCGACTTTAACGCGTAATTTTTTAAAGGCGGTGCGTCGCTTGTCGCAAGAGATGGTGCAGTATCCGCAGATTGCTCTGATCGCCATGACCCACATCGGCGCGCCGTATAGGGTTATAGACTTCAGAACTCCCATGCATCTCTGACACGGCCTCTTCGAGCCCCTTTCCGTAGCAAAAGATAACCTTACTAACTTCATGTTTTCTATCGCTTTGGTTCTGCTATACATATATTAGTATATCTGTGAAGGCCTCGTTAAAGTCGAACGTATCGCCAACAGCTTAAAATATTATCGCTAAAATATGTTCCGACAAATCTGGATTAACTCGTACACAAATACAAAATACAAAAGTAGTGTCGCGGCGCGGCAGGGGTATGCCTGCGACTGCCGACAGACGTATGCGACCTGCGACCACACCCGCATATTTTGCCCTCGTAATCAATAATGTAGTAATAGAAATTTTGACCAATTTCTGTCCTAATCAAAAACGCCAACTTTGCCAAAGATTAAGATTTTAGTCGCAAAACATTTAACTTTGATATCGTATAAAAATCTTTAAAAAAAAAAAAGGTAAACCGTCTTCAAAAAGCAAATAATAAATATTTGAAGTCGGTGCTGGTTGGTGCAGTCAGTTACTTGGCACCGACTTCAAATATTTATTATTTGCTTTTTGAAGTCGGTTTACCTTTTTTTTTAAAGATTTTTATTTTACCATTTTAAGTGACGAGTAAATTATTTAGTAATATTTATATACCGATATTATATTATTTTGCTGAGTTGTACAGTAAGGTACCTACAGGATTAATATAATGACTATAATAACGAAATCTATACATTCGTGATGTTCGCCGTTAAGGAGTTCCCTCTTGTATCTTCAAAGTCCAAGGTCTAATACCAATAACATTAAAATAGGATCACCTCAAAACTATACTGAACCCAATGCAAAAAGAATCATCAAAATCGGTTCATAAGCAGAGGAGTTATAAAAAAGGACGAATTATGAACCTCCTTTTTTGAATTTGGCTAATATTCTGCTTAGTTCTATAGTAGGGTACCTATAGGATTGACGTAATACCCATAATATCTCAATTTACACATGCGTATTATTTGTCGTTAAGGAATTCCCTGGTGTATCTTCTAAGTCCAAGGTCCAATACCAATGAAATTAAAATGGGACCACCTCGGAGCTATACTCAACCCAATGCAAAAAAAATCATCAAAATCGGTCCACAATTGACGGAAATATCGCATACATACATAAAAAAAAGCATACATACAACCGAACATAGAACCTCCTCCTTTTTGAAGTCGGTTAATTAGTGTGTTAAGTGGAGATGAAAACAACACGTTAATTGCATTTTTCTCGGCATTTTGCAAGTACTGCATTTGCTATTACGAGGGCTGTATCGCTGGCACAGGACACACCACACCACACGCGCTTCACTAACGCCTCTAAGTTCGGCACTAACCCCGGTTCCATGGCACGAAGCGACGCCTGTTGCTTTTATTAGTTATACGGTCATGTTATTGTTCAGGTGATTAGCGCACGGGGCGGCGGTCCGCGTTCGCCTGGCCCCTGCCGCGGTCAGTTTTACTCTGCTCGGCCGCCGCGCCGCGCCGTGCGCTGATCGTCTTAGCCTTAGTTTGATTTTAAACTGTTACTTAAAGAAGTGTTTGCCGCTAAATACCGGCGCCGTACATATGGTGAGCGTAGGGCGGCGGCGCGGCGGCCGTTCACACGGATACCACCTATTTGTGCGTGAACAGTCTCGAGTCCGACAATACGACCTCGTGGCCGGTACTCGTCCCCGCCATACGCACGCCGCGTGCGTGCGCCTCGATGTGGCTCGCCGAACCGGTGGGCCCGGGCGTATATGTACACTGCACTGATTATGCCCGTATTTACTTGATTATATATGATGTCATTACGAATATCGAGCGAGGGAGTCGTGCGCGGATCGACACCGCCGATTTCCTAGCTCGGCGTCTCGTTCGGCCGGCGCGGTGAGCGGAGGCTGCCCGACCACACGCAGCGCGCACGGCACGCGACGAGGACGGGGGGCGAGGCGCGGGAAGGCGTTCTCGTCGCGTGTCTCGCGCCGCTATAACGTCTCTCGTGTTCCTCTGGTGGGTGAAGGGTGGTATGAGTTTGTGGCGCGGCGTGCTAACCCCATATCGACGTCGTCGGCAGTTCGTCCCCGACGATCTGAAGGATGACAAATACTGGGCGCGCCGGCGGAAGAACAACATGGCTGCGAAGCGGTCTCGCGACGCCCGCCGCATGAAGGAGAACCAGATCGCCATGCGGGCTGGATACCTTGAGAAGGAGGTGCGTATGCTCGTGCGAGCCTAAACGATTCAGTAGCGACGCTTAACTTACATATTATGTTTACACTCACGAGAGCACGAATACTTTGCAGGTAAAAAATTAGGGCTGTGGACAAAAACCTAGTTCATGAGCTTAATTGATAATTCAGTGGTGAAACTCGCACCTGGTAGTCTCACCTGGTCCGAGTTCCCACCGCTGTTCGCGTCTCTGAATTTTACGATATTTTCATATCATTTCCTGAAAACGTCACTTGCTAACGGTGTGGGAAAACATTGTGAGATAACCTTTATATCTGAGAAAACTTTACAAGTTTCGATAGAGAGGCCGGTAGTTGAGAATTTATGTGATGTCACCACATTAGTAGAATAGGGTGCTTTCAGAAAGCCGTAGATAATAATTGAGTAAGTATACATGATATTTTGCAGAACATGGGGCTACGGCAAGAAGTGGAGCTGCTGAAGAAGGAGAACCACATTTTACGTGAGAAGCTGTCCAAGTACGCGGACGTCTAGGCGACCTCCACTCCACACCCGCATAGCACAAAACGCCACACGACATGTGAGTGTTACTGCGCCAAGATAGGTACTTCATTTTTACTTCGTTCATGAATTTCATTTTGTAAGATGATAATAAATATTTTAAACGGTTACGTATCTCAATGGATAGAAACTATAACAGAATCACTGTTTGACTTACGTGTCTATCTTTCAGTCTGTAATAAAGAATAAGGTTCTAAAATAACGTACAGACAACCGTTTAAAATCACTCATCAAAATCTTAAGGCTAATTTCCCGTAGTTTTAGAATCTTGAAATTTGCCAAGAATAAGGTTTTACAGTGTAAGTAAAGGTTTCGCCACATAGTCGACGCAGTGCAACGGGAGCGCGACGGTGGCGCAGCTTGGGGAGTTGTAATGTACTGAAATGTACGGGAGACGCCACACAGCGCAGCTCCGCTCGGCGCGACGGTGGTGACTGAAATGCTATTCAACAAAATTAAAAAAAAAAATGGTAAAATGAAATATACCTAATCGGTAGCGTTCGACCGAAATTTCGGTTTTGACCAATTTCGGCGCAAAATTGGAGTTCCGGTTTCGACAGGAAACCGGCCGAAACCGAAAGTTCGTGAGCGGTCGTACAGTCTTCAGGAACAATCGGCGAGGGTCGAAACGACTGAACACGGTCTAGGAGTACACGTATAACGAATTAGAATCGATTTTGCATGAAATCGGACCTTAATCGTCGGACCTAGATCGTAATCGATTAATGTAGGAATCGAGGTGGAGTTTAACTACACGAGATAACCCCGTCTTGTTTGGGCCTATTAGATTTGTCTTGACTAGATTTTTTTGGTTCTAGGTAGTTTCCAAGATCTGATAATGAACTTGAAAGGTAGCCCTTGGCACATTTTAACTGAACAAAATAGCTCCATCATGTGAGCTTATTGGATTTGTTTTGATAAGTTCTATAGACTACACTTGCCAAGGTCTGTTGATGGAGACAGAAGGTGACCATAGGAATTCACCAAACATACAACGTTACTCCTTTGTATTTAGTATCTTAAAAATACGATACAACTAGGGGGTAAGCAGAGTCTGAGCCAAAAGAAGGTCACAGGAGCTCCTCAACAAAGCAAGATACCTCTGTTGTGCTTTCGCAACAAAAGCTTGTTTTATTTAATCGAATTCAAGAAAGAAAAAATATATAGGTATATATATATATATATATATATATATATATATATATATATATATATATATCGAATGGTCAGAGGCACATTAAATATTAATGTCAAAATGGAAAGATCGCGTCTGATGAAGTCTACGCTCCGACCTTCTAATGCACATATCCAAAACCCCGAGAACTTTCAACTCGAATTGGCAAACCGCTTCGAATTGCTAGACAGCAGCGCATCAGTGGACGAAATCAACAACAGGCTGGTAGAGACTGTCCATACGGTCGGGTCCAAGTATTTTAAGCCCCACCGTAAAAATAGACCTCAAAAACTATCCAACTACACCCGAAACCTCATGGCTGAGCGACGTTCCATGACGCTCCAAACCTCCGATGATGCTAAGTCCAATAGGCAGCTCAATGGACAGATATTGAAGTCCTTGCGACACGGTTTACGGTCCTTCAATACAAGGCGTATTGAGGAGACCATAGCACAGAACAAGGGCTCTAAAGTGTTCGCAAGAGACGCGTCTATTGGGCAAAGCCAGTTGACGAAGCTGAAGACGGAGGACGGAAACGTAACGTCGAATAGGTCGGAGGTGCTCAGGGAGATAGAGGGGTTCTATGGGCAGTTGTATACCTCAGTAGCTGAACCTGTTGTTGACTTGGTAAAAGACCCAAGAGCCAAGCTAACCCGACACTACACTGAAGATATCCCGGACATCAGCCTGTACGAGATTAGGATGGCTCTCAAACAACTCAAAAATAACAAAGCGCCGGGCGAGGACGGAATTACCGTAGAGCTTCTGAAAGCGGGCGGAACGCCGGTACTTAAAGTCCTTCAGAGGCTGTTTAATTCCGTCTTGCTCGAAGGGAAAACGCCGGAAGCATGGAACAGGGGTGTGGTGGTACTGTTTTTCAAGAAAGGTGATAACACTTTTCTGAGGAATTATAGGCCCGTCACACTGCTGAGCCATGTTTATAAGTTCTTTTCGAGAGTCATTACGAATCGTCTTGAACGCAGGTTTGATGACTTCCAGCCTCCCGAACAAGCCGGTTTCCGGAAAGGCTTTAGTACCATAGACCACATACATACGCTGCGGCAGATTATACAGAAGACCGAGGAGTATAATCGGCCACTATGCTTGGCGTTTGTGGACTATGAGAAAGCCTTCGATTCGATCGAGACTTGGGCGGTTCTTAGATCTCTCCAGCGATGCCGCATTGACTATCGGTACATCGAAGTGTTGAAGTGCTTGTATAATAACGCCACCATGTCAGTCCGAGTACAGGGGCAGTGCACGAAGGCAATCCCCATAAAAAGAGGAGTAAGACAGGGAGACGTCATTTCTCCGAAACTGTTTACGGCCACCTTAGAGGACGCCTTCAAGCTCTTGGAATGGCAAGGACTTGGCATCAACATCAATGGCGAATACATCACTCACCTTCGATTTGCCGACGACATTGTGGTCGTGGCGGAGTCGCTGGAAGATCTAGGACGAATGCTCGGTGACCTCAACAGAGTATCTCAACAAGTGGGTCTTAAAATGAACATGGACAAAACCAAAATAATGTCTAACGTCCATGTCGTACCCACCGCACTCACCGTTGGGAACTCTACTCTTGAAGTTGTCGACGAATACATTTACCGGGGACAGGTAGTCCGGTTAGGTAGGTCCAACTTTGAGAGAGAGGTCAATCGACGAATCCAACTCGGCTGGGCAGCGTTCGGGAAACTGCGCAATATCTTCTCATCCAAAATACCTCAGTGCCTTAAGACTAAAGTTTTCAGTCAATGTGTGTTACCAGTGATGATATATGGATCAGAGACGTGGTCTCTTATAATAGGTCTCATAAAAAAGCTCAGAGTTGCTCAGCGAGCTATGGAGAGAGCTATGCTCGGCGTTTCTCCACGCGATCGAATCAGGAATGAGGAGATTCGTAGAAGAACCAAGGTCACCGACATAGCCCTTAAGATTAGCAAGCTGAAGTGGCAATGGGCGAGCCACATAGCGCGTAGATCGGACGGGCGTTGGGGCAGAAAGATTCTAGAGTGGCGACCACGTATTGGCAAGCGCAGCGTGGGACGACCGCCTGCCAGATGGACCGACGATCTTGTGAAAATCGCAGGAAGTCGTTGGATGCAGGTGGCATCGGACCGGTTACGCTGGAAAGCGATTGGGGAGGCCTATGTTCAACAGTGGACAAGTATGGGCTGAGATGATGATGATGATATATTAATATTTATTCAAAGAACATTTTACTGATTAATAGTTTGTGATATTTATTTATTTCTTGTTTTTATTGAATATT
Organism: Phalera bucephala; assembly: GCA_905147815.2. NCBI lineage: Eukaryota > Metazoa > Arthropoda > Insecta > Lepidoptera > Notodontidae > Phalera > Phalera bucephala. The sequence continues at coordinate 269,728 of LR990609.1, read as the reverse complement.
GCATAGTTATCTAGTTCTGAACTATATTAATTTAGTTTTAAGCTTCTAGCTAAGGCTTTTCATTGGGAAGTTAGTTTAAAAACCGAACAGACAAACAGATAAGGAAGGCTTAGGTAAAACTTTGTAAATTCATCAATAAAATATATCCATGGGGTAAATAATTTAAATAAGGTGCATATGAGCTGTATACCAGCGATGTGATGGATATGACATTTCGGATACGGATGTATGAAAAATATTTGCCAGTTTCCGATGTGAAATTATTTCTGATTATCCGTTAGTTTCGGATAGTTTCGATTTCGGATATTAGATTTTCTAAGAATGGTAAAAGTATAATACAAATAGGTAATGATTTGACTTTATTTCTAGGTTATCATTTGGTACTACGATCAGTCATACCTTATTAGTATAGCTACTCACTTTTAAGTGTAATCTACCTACTTAACATGCAAAACAAAATTATAATAAACAAAAAGGTTTGGAAAATTCAAAAGTGCACGCCTTATAACGCTCATTTAATTTCTTATAACAAATTCATTTTGTTGCTAACTTATAAAGTAATTAAAAAATAGTTGTAGAAAAGAAGCGAAACACTGTTTACATTTTGCGGAATCAGTAATAAATTTATCAAAAAATGTTCAAATTTAATACACATGCGACGCATTTTGTCCAGATATATCTGGACACAGTTATAACATTTTATACAACACTTTTTGTTTAAGTAAATGTAAAATTGTAAATGTTTCCCGCAAGAACAAATGACTAACTCCTGTGATTAAGCTATAGAAATAAACAATGTAAGGGACGCGTGCGGCTAGTGTGTCGGCTCCATTATTATAATCTTTGGTCGGCTCGGCCGGGCTTAGTCGTAACGTGTCAAGAACCTGTCTCATTTAGATTCCGCCCCTATCCAAAATTATTTGAGATTTTTATATATTTTTATATTCGGATATCCGATAGTTTCGGTTACGGTTACGGAGCTCCATAACATTTCTGGTATATACTTACGCATCTACGCATTACTACTTTATAAGATAATATGGTAAATCTATAAAATAGTGTGTTTATTTTTGAACGAAACTGTGAAACATGTTGAGTGTGGGGGGTAAACGTTTACATGCGGAGTTCACGGGCGACCCTAGAGCGCTGTAGAGTGCTTCCGTGAGAACGTTTGTACTGAGGTGAAGGCGAGTAGGAAGCGCGTGTGACGAGTCGCTGTATGTTGCAGGTCGCGGGCGCAGCCGGCGCCGCGCCGCCGCGCTGTCTCGCCCGGCGGCGCGCCGCGCGCCGCTCCGCGGGACGCGCGCCGCTCGCCGCGCGCCCAGCCGCGCGCTCGCCGCCGGACCTCTATAACATGTTCGACTTGTAGGATTAATTATTAACGCAGTTACCGTAAGTCTACTTAGTTTAATAGGTGAATCTTAACCAAAGTTCCGTTCGAGTTCTGATCTATCGTCGTCTCTGATTCCTTCTCTCGGACTTAGTTCGACACGCAACAGGGTTAGTCAACGACGTACGGACCAAAATTTATAAAAATGTTGTTATTTTTTAAACGGTGTTTGTCGTGTCCCGTCCGGAGCGTGCGCCGCGTCCCCGTCGCGTCCGCCGCCGTCGCGCCCGCGGCTATGTCCGACTTTAGTACAGTGTAAATTATAATAAGTTAACGTTGTTAAATAAATATGTATATCAATATCGGCTCGGCGGCGACCGGCGGCGGGCCGCGGCCCGCCCCGCGCCGAGCGGCACGCATGTTTGCTCAAGTGGCTCGCGTACGCATGCGCAAAGTAGTGGCTGCGTCTGTATATAGATAGTTTTAATAGGGCCTTGAACCGGCCCCGGGCAGTCGAACCTACTCGAAATCTGTATTATAAACGTCGCTGTTGTAACTTCGAGGCGTCCGCCCGCGCCGGCCGCGGCTCGCTCACTCTAGATCGCTTCGTAGCTCTGCTCCGTACGAGAATAGATCCGCCGGGGCTCCAGCGCCCACTCCACCCTCTGTCGTTTCCGTAGTGAGCGAACGCAAGTTTCGTTTCAACTTTGATTAGTGGATAGTTTAAGTAGGATGTAGATTCCGTAGTGTAGCTGTCATTAGTCTATTTTTGTTATGGCTGTAGTTGTTAATGTTTTTGAAAGTTTATATTATTTCTTTTTAGTTATTAACAGACTCGCGTTATTTTTGCGTTGGGTTGGACCCACGGACGACAAATGAGTCGGCGCCGCGCGGGGAGGCGAGCGGGGCGCGCGGACGGCGGGCGGCCGCTCCTCGCCCGCCCCGCTCGCCCCCCCGCGACATGCGCGCGCGCGTCTCTTGGACGTCTCTCCGCACTCTATTTGACTCGTGCTAATGTTATAATATATTTTTGTAGGTTTTTGTCGTTGATAAATGAGTCAATTGAATGTTTATTGAATTGAAGAAAAAATAATGTTTATAAACTAAGACTTAAGAAGTTGTTGCATTTGAAAGTATTTTATGGATACAAAGCGAGAACAATAAAATGTTTTTTCTACAAAGGTTTACATGTGAGGGAGGGATACTATACATAGGTGTGACGGTTAAACTTCGAAATGCACTGTTTCATATCAAACGATATTATTGTAATAAAAGTTAATGTATAATGGCCGCCCGTCGGCGAGTATTTGATATTCCATCTTGTTTGTTAAAAGATATACATTGAATTTGCAATATTGTGAATAAATGGTACCTATACATACACCATAACACATCTACTCGTTTCTCCGAAAATTGTAACACAGTTATATAAATGTAATATTGTTAAGGATATATCGCGAAAGCCGGAGTCGTACGTTCTGAGCCCGCACGGTCAGGCGCACCGGCGCCTCCTGCGCTTCCTTATTATTTATTTATTTTGTTATTGATCGCCCTCGTCGCAGAGAGGCTACCGTTCAACTGAACTTCTCTACATTACGACAACATAAAACATATTGTTTTACATGTACGAGTAGTATTTTGTTTTGAATTTAATTTATATAATGGTTCTATGGATTGAAAATAAATGTTAATTGTTGTATTTACATTTAGTTTTCTTTGAGGCGCGCGGCGAGCTGCGCGGGCGCCCCGCGCACCGCGCAGCGGCCAGCGCACTCACGGCCTCTAGTGATCTAATAAATCGCTGATTCGCTATCTCGATCGGTGTTTTATGTACCTAATAAATCGTGTATAAATTACCTTGCACAAACACGACTTTTCATTAACCCTTCCTTGTGAATCTATTTAATATACTGAAACGAAACCTGGCGGAACCCCGCCGAGTCGTCTGCCTCGCTCGTCTGGTTATCAACATGCATAACACTGACAACTATACTCCACAGCCTAGTCAGGCAGGTAGTCACCTGTAACAGTATAACAGTATTGTTGTATCCCGAATTGAGAATTATTATATTTAGTTTCCACACTAGTACTACATAGTACTTAACTACAAGTAGGTACTAACTATCAGCAAACTGCCAACTTGCATCTGTGCTCTCAATATGTTTTTTGGAAGAACATTTGAAATAAAAGATTTGGCGGTCCCGACCAGTCTTGTATTAAATATCCACTTTGTGAGCCAGCTTACCTTTACGAACTACTGCTTACTCTTTGCTCGAGACATTTCGGGTACTTAATTAAAAAAAGATTTAGGGTTTCGCGTAGCAAAAATAAAACCCATGAAATCCACGTGGACAGTCGCGGGTAACAGCTAGTAAATACTATCATCTATATCATCGCGCCAGACCCTTGCCGGGTAAGCAGAGAGTGCAGAGATACTATAATGATGTATATGTATGATATTTAGAAATTGTATACAATTCCTAGGAAATGTAAACAAGGCTGATCCTATTTAGGGAATGTATAATGTTTGTGTAAGTGAATCTCATGTCTAAACGCACCCACGACCTGGGTGGGTGCGTTTACAAGTGGTTGCTAGCGTGAGTTATGTTTAAAAAAGTCGCGCAAATAATTGTTGAAGTCTGTATATCGTTATACCCTATACATTACTGAATGATTTTATGTATATTAGAGAGCATTTTTACATACCATTAATAGCTATAGTCCGTATAAGTTCTTCATTATGGTCACCGTACTGCATAGTAATGGGTGCGAGCGAGACACCGGGCTCTAGGTTATTGCTCTTACTCATCACGGTTTCTCTAGTTGTTTAAATCATAGCGATTTTTGTGTTACACTGTTGGCCGCAGGGCCTTCACAGTTTCACTGGACGAGATCATAGAAATCTCACTGTTGTGCCTGTGAGTAAGAGTTTAAATTTCTGAAGCAATATTTTGATATTGCTTAAGCCATTTTGGATAGCAATTCAAGTAATTCATCTAAGGACCGTATAACAACGTTAATCAGTCGTGTGATTTTTGTGCTGAAAAGTCTGTTTTAAAACTAGATTCACGACTGGTTTTCGTTCTGTAATACAGACCTAAGACTGTTATACAGCGCGAGAAGGATCTTTTGGCCCATGGAGGACATCGGCAGGCGGGCGCTGGCGGCGAGTGATTTGGTGTGACATTGGCGAAGTACACTGGTAAACTGTGGGGCCATTCATTAAAATAAGAAGGAGACGACTTTCGGCATAATACCCGGTCCCACCACCCATAGGTAAGTAAGTATATTAATGTGCCAACAAATTCGTAACAATGTGATACTTAAAATACCTATCGTCGTTAGTATTACTCACCTTTAGGGTGCTCGTAGCACTGTGGTAACTATTGGAATATGTAGACTAATATTGAAAGCATTTCCTTAAAAAAATATCTTTGCTGTTATAGTCTATCGATAGTATCTTGAGCTCGAAGAATACGATATCGGTAGCACTATCCATAGCATAATGGATTGCATACAATACTATCTATAATATCAATTGAATTAAAAGTCTTTATTTGAAGAATATTCTATCGCAGGTTGTCAAACTATCGATGATGCAATACTATCGATAGTATTGATACGAGATCGTATAGAGACTATCCTATAGTAATGTCTGCAATTAATAGTATTTGCGAATTTGTACTATAGATAGAATCGACACTCGCTATTGTACTCAAAGTCAACTGTCGGTTGTTTTGTAACTCTATGCTGTTACATAACTCCCTTCAGTCCTTGTATATTTAAGGGTATGTAGGTACTGTTATCTGGTAGCCTCAAAATATTTGCTATTTAAAAGAACACGAACACAAACATATAACTTTAAAAAAACCCTACAACTGCACACTTGTTAATAATCGAAATGTGAGAGGTGCCGCACAGGTCCTTTGCCTGCGTACCCTATTCTTGCTCGGCATAGACCTAACGTACATCACAGTGTAAATACAGGTATAGTTAATGAGTAAACGAACTTACCTGTATGTCAAGTTCTATCATAATTATGCGAAGGCCTTGTCTGAAAGGATTATAGAATAACACTTGTAGTTGGCTATTCACGAACTTTATTTAAGGGTTTAAGAGAAAAAATAAATTAGGTCAAGGTCACCGAGGTAAGGCCTACGTCCATTTTTCAGTTTAGAAGATCACAAATATTTCACGAAAAAGGGATATGGACTCTTATGCCTGCAAGAAGGGTGGTTATCCCTTTGGACGAAACTGCATAATTATGACAGCAGTTTACGTACAGGTAAGTTCGTTTAATCATTAATTATGTTCTGGCATCGTCGAAGGGGTTAAAGAATAACACTTGTGACTTAGAGATTACACCGAAATATTTGATTTATTTCAGAGGCTAACCTTCGCTGCCAACATAACAATTATTATAATGAGAATGTAACGATTAGTAACTGTAAATATTAATTATGAAGATGTGCGACTGCTAATAATCCGATTATTCGAATCATTACAACTACTAATTTACTAATTCGACTTGAACATTAGTAATATACTTATGTATAATCGAATGTCGACTAGTAAGTTAGTAACTACTAATGGCGATTCGATTAGATCCTGATTAGATTATCTGCATCTCATTGCATATTCGGAAACGCAGCGACAGTTAACTGACGTTTATTTTATGCGTAACTTTAATGAAGGAATAGCTATTGAGAATTTAACTGAATGTTACAGAAACCGGGCATTTATAGCAATTAGCTGAGACGTGACGTGATCACGCGAAGTATCAAAACCTAAACTACTAACGATTTCCTATAATCAAGTTACTGAGGCTAGATCTTACTCAACGGAGCTCTCAAGACAACCTTCCTTGCTGCTGGATCAAAAGCACGCACCCAAGCATAGATTAGTAAGCTCAGACCATGCTCAGACCATCATGTCGGGAACATTTGTCATTCACATAGAGGTAAGCAACAGGTAAGAATTAAATGCATAGAGGGATTATAAACCCAGTTCAGCTTAAACTTTTGCTGTGCATCATCGGACACTTGGTACCATTCAGGTAACCAACTTAAGAATCTTTGTTTCTTTGGGTTCTACATGGTTTGAACTTTGTTCGAATTTGTTTTTTTTTATTCAAAATGTTATGGCTTCTCATTTTGACGTGGCTCCGCGCAAGTTCTTTAGTTAATATTTGTTTGTCTAGTGACTGAAGAGTGACTGAGTTCTCGGAGAATTTTTGTTTTCAATTAATAAAAAGATATATAATTAAAATATTTATGATAACATGGTGCCATACACCTAAAATAACGTGCTTTATATTGTAACGCAAATCTTATTGGTCTAGAAAAGTATATCAAGTTAATTATGTAAGCTTCGGTCGGTGACTTGGTTTTTGGTGTGTCAAGATAAAAAAATGCGTTTTGTAAAAAAGATGTAACTAGGTTGAAGATGCATAATAACTACACCAGATTGACAATTTTCCTGGAGCATAAATGATGATATTTATATTAAATCGTAATAATCGTATTCCCAAAGAGATTAGTCATAATTATGGGAAAATATACATCGACATCGATAGCATTTTAGGAAATTTGTAATAATTGCTAGTTTTCTTGTTTTAGTATGTCTACTAATATTGCAGCCTAAATGGATAGTGTTTTTATGCAATACTAAGTGCGTATTAGAATTGAACTCAGTGTAGTCGCATCTTTTCATAACATTTTACAAAAGAGTGCTTCGATGTTGGACTCGAATAGCAAAGATTACAACCAGTAGCAGTTGCAATGTTTCAAAATTAACTTCAAATTGTTCTCTTTTAAATTATATAATTTTTGCAACAGGTGTTTTCTTAAATATTTTGTTCGTGCCTATCTTCTTCGTCTGAGCGTGTTCCTGGAAGCATCCTCAGCTGCTGCTTTGGAGCCCGGGGTCCGCTTTCTTGCTTCTTCTTTGCCACTTCGCGCGGTCTTCGGCATCCTTTGTGGCGAGGCCATTGGCACGCATGTCGTCCGTGACGACGTCAAGCCAGCATTTCTTGGGGACCTCCCTTCTTCCGGGACCCGGCGGAGATGGCATGGCCAGGCACTTGTTGCCCACGTAATTTGCCGGTTTCCGTAAGACGTTGCCATATCATCGTAGGCGGCTCTACTGCAGTTTATATGCTATGGCACGGTCATGAAGGCTGCCGCGGATGCGGGAGTCTTTCCGCGACACTCCACGTATCCAACGCAGCTTATTCATTTCCGTGACACGCAGCTCTTGCTTGTGCCGTTCAAGCATTGGCCAGGCGATACATATCCCGGATAATGTTAATATAGGTCTCTGGCACCCTTTTGGACCTCAGTGCCCACCAGATCGCCACACGAGGTACACAGTCGAAGGCCTTCACCTATACTTTATCTATAGCGCTCAACTGGCTTTTTAGTTGGTCTTACGCAGAGGTCCATGACAAGTATACGATGTTGAGCAGTGAGACTCACCGGGGATGAACTTGCAGTTGGATATTTTGCCGATTTGGTGTCTGCTGGTCAGTAGGAAATCGATTTGCGTAGCGTGCCTCCCCCTCCTGTAGGTGATTAGATGATCGGGTTTCTTTTTAAAATACGTGTTTACAATGGCAAGGTCGGCTGCCGCACACGTTGTAAGTACATCTACCGTGAACACGTTCATCTCCCCATTCGCCTCGCCCACATGACCGTTTAGGTCACCCCCCCCCCCCCCCCCTTGTCTTGACGAGTACTTTACAACCGGATTGTGTCCAGGGTCTGATGATAGAGCCGGAGGGTGGCCAATGTAACTACCCAACTTCTTCACATACACCCGCCGTATTTAAGCTTGTAAGATTTGTCTTGACGAGGTTTGTAGACTCGTATTGTGTCTTGGTTCTGATGATGGAGCCGGAAGGTAGCCAAGGGAACTACCCAACTAATTAACATAACCCCGCCGTGTTTAGGCTGATTGCATTGTTCTTGATAAGTTATGTAGACACGTATGATTGCCAGGGTCTGATGATGGAGCTGGCGGGTGGCCAATGGAACTACCCAACTACTTAACATAACCCTGACGATTTGGGGCTCGTTACATTTGTCTTGACAAATACCATAGTACTTGACGGTTTCCGTGGTGTTTTTGCTATAAAAGCGTGTTTTTAAAAAGATCTTTTTAAATTAATTTTATTTATTCCTCAAATCTATAGTGATTGTCAAGATTGTTCAGATTGTCAACAGATAGACTAGATAGAATTTATATTATTGATTACAAAACTTAAGTAAGTTACGCATTGAAGTAAATCAATAGAGATGAAAACGTCATTGCGGCGCGTCGAAATAGTGTAACCACCTAAAAGTATGCCGACGTAGCTTTGAATCCGATAAGAAATTTAGAGTAAACATATATCCATCCCTTTTACCCTTGTTCCCCACCATACCGACATTATGTCGATCCGATAGAGGTAGCGATATTACTAGTAGTGGGAGGCTCGGCGTTGCTTACTATATGATTTTTTCCTATAATTTAAATTATAACGAATATAAATTACAATGAATGTTATGAATACTCGTATAGTTTTTTTTTTTTTTTTTTTTAATTAACTTTTTTACATTTCAGTTAGAATCCAATACATAAATGAATAAAGTAAATTATTGTAGTAATTCATTTCTTCTTCTACTTATCGTTTCGATGGCAGACATGTCAAATCTATATAGCGGCGGCCCAGAACGCGGCCACCTCGACCGCATTGTTGGTGGCATTCATCAAATCCTGCCGCGTGAAGGTGTTGGGGCATGCAGAGCACGATGTAAGTTGAGCCATCGTTTGCGTAACACCGCACAAACACTTAAGATTGGTATTGTCTGTGAGTCTCCATCTGAACATGTTTTCCTTGCTCTGGCCAGCCCTAGTTCGAAGTCTATTTAAAGACTTCCAGACCGGCTATGGTAATTTATGTCCAGGTGGAAGACTCTCAGCAGGTGGTACAAAAGGATTTGCAAGGGGCACTCTGTCCGTCCAAAGGTTGCACCTCGCTTTTGATGGCTCCAAAGTTAGTGGGTCGACACACTTGATAAAACTTTTACGGCTCTTCAGCCGTTGCTGCACTAGCGTGTGGCTGTGCATGGGGTGCCGTGGGTCGTTTTCCATTTTTCGTCTTTCTACAGACCTCGCCACAGCCCCGCGAACAGCTGGAGGTGCTATGCCAGCTAATAGGTACAGCAATTTTACCGGGGTCGGTTTAAGGCAGCCAGTAATGATTCGGCAAGTTTCATTGAGTGCTGTATCCACTAGCTTAGCATGGGCGGAGCGACTCCAAACAGAACACGCATATTCGCCGGCAGAGAATGCCAATGCAAGGCCAGTCGTTCGCATAGCCTGCGGCGAGGCTCCCCACTTGGTAGTGGTGAGACGCTGGAGCAAGGAACTGCGGGCATGCACTTTATTCTTAACGGTTTCACAATTTTTCCCGAATGTGAGGGACCTGTCCAGAATGATACCCAAGTATTAAGGATGGTAATTGTGGGCTATGGGTACACCCTGCCATACGATGTTAAGCCTACGACCCGCTTGGTTGTTGCGAAGGTGAAATACGCAAGACTCGGTCTTGGAAGGGTTAGGCTTGAGTGAGTTTTCCTCATAGTATCGACTCAGCGTGCCAAGAGCTTTAGTGAGGTTAGTCTCTACTTCCTCAAAGCTGGTAGCTTGGGATGTTAGCGCAAGGTCGTCTGCGTAAATAAAGCGTGACGTGTTGAGGCTAGACGGTTGGTCGTTGGTATATATATTGAATAAAAGCGGGGCCAGAACACTACCCTGCGGCAAGCCATTCCTTTGCCATCTCCAACGGCTCTGGTCTGAGAGACGATGGACCTCGAAGCGCCGATTGTGGAGAAGCTCTCGGACTGTTAAGGCAAATTTATGATCGCCGGTTACAGTTTTAACCTTCCACAACAGTCGCCTGAGGTTCACTGTGTCGTAGGCCGCAGAAAGGTCAACGAACACAGCACCAGTAATCTTCCCCAACTCGAAACCATCCTCTATGTGTTACGTGAGTTTCAGCGTCTGGTTGCAGCATGACTTCGCTGGTCTGAAACCCGCCTGCTCCGGTATCAAAACCGGGTCAATAGAACTTATGAGCCTTGTCAGCAGTATCTTTCAAATAATTAAAAGTGTGACATAAGAGTGATATTGGCCAAAAGTTTCTGGGATTATCTGCTGGTTTTCCTGGCTTTGGGATGGCTACTTTAGATTTTCTCCAGAGTCGGGGACTTAAAGCGGATTTCAGGCAGGCGTTGAATAAAATCAACTGCTAGGACACAACAGCGGGACCGAGCCGCATCAATTGGTCTACAGATATATTGTCCACTCCTGAAGCCTTATCGCTTTTCAGTCGACTAATAGCCTGAACGATGTCAGTCAAGTTAAATGGCTTGCATATCCGGTCACTTGTGCTTGCGCAGCTTTTTAATCTTGGGACCTTCGCAAGGCGGCCTGACGGTTTTCCGTTCATGAGGAGGTGATGAGCTATCTTGTTTGCGGTGACTCGGCTAGGTGGTGGTGGTGGAGGCGGATCTCCAGTCAGTTTCCGGATGGCGTTCCATGCTTTCTTACTATTGTGAGTCATATCTATGTTGGTCACTGTGTTGATCCACTTCTCCTGTCGAGTTTCACTAATCCGTGATAGCAACTCCTCGCCGACTAAAGTGGTCTTTAAGCAATTCTGCAGATTCTTATGATAGCCCTGGTATGTAAGATGTTCGATAAGCTCTAGGGATGCACTTACGTTATATTTTTGCCACTATGTCGGCAAATCTGTCATAGTTTTGTGGAGTTGGCGAAACATTAATTAAGGCCTCGTCTATCAACTGCGAGAATTGTTTCCAGCTGGCCTTGGAGTAGTTAAAACGGCGCTTTAAAGGGACTTTAAGGGGACGTACAGCGGGCTGAATTGTGCACATGATCGGCCTGTGCTGTGTACGAGGTATTGGAGAGCATACGGTTTTGGTGCACTTTGAGCTTATGCTTTCGCTGGCAAAGATCAGGTCAGGGTTATAGCCACGCTTCCATCAGCCGCTGTTAAAAGAAGCCGGTAGCCGGGTGTTTTGGGTCGTGAATAAGAGCCAGATCATTTGCTTCTGCCCACTCCTCAACCGCTTGCCCACTTGCGTCCGTAGTATTGTAGCCCCAGCTCGTACTGTGACTGTTAAAGTCACCAGTCACAACTTTGACAGCCTGGTCATGAAAATTTCAGGGGGTGAGAACCCAAATAGGGTGCCAGGAGGCTTGTAAAGGGAAGTGACGGAGCAGTGGCCAAGGTCTATTGTAATGACCTAAATTCCGTTCTGGGTCGAACATTTGATAGACTTTGTGCTTACGCCGGGAACAACAAACACTGCGTTACCGTGCTTCGGATGACAGATCTCGGCAATAAGAGTCAATCAAAATCAAAATCAAAAGTTTTTTATTCATGTAGACCAAAAGGCACTTATGAATAGTCAAAAATAGAAAATTATTAATTACTACCACCCGTTCGGAACGTCATTCCTGTGGAGAAAAAGGGCAAGAACTCCACGGTTACTCTTTTTTAAAAATGAGTTTTACAATTCTTTTTGTATACATTGCATTTATGGAGTATGGGAGAACAATGCAGAACGAGCTAAATAGATGTGCTTAAGTATAGATTAATCATAAGTGTACTTAGATTCATAATATTGGTCAGTGTCTACATAGTCCTCTCATTTACAAAATAGAGATGTTGTAGAGGTATATAATAAAAAGCATAATAATAATAGTAAGAGAAAGTGTTACTATAAAATATGTAAAGAGTGCGTACAAAACAACTGGTCATAGCTCCAGTGTGATGCCGAACGAGACAAAATTCAACAGCATTATGGTACACGTTCAGTCAGACAAAGGACAGGGGACGGACCAGTCCCCACCAGCAGCACCCGTTCACGAGTATGACCTGAGAAGCAGCCATCACTCTCCTCAACCATTTTAGAGGGAAAAGAATGACCCGCTCCACAGAGCCGCCACTAGCAAAGACATTTTAGTGAGCATGACCAATCCACGACCCTGTCGACATCGTTTGAGAATAATATTTAAAATCAATGAACGCTCGCTAGGCAGGACACGCTGCACTTAACATTATAATCTTCTAGATTTCAGTTAATTTGTGTAAAGGCATTTTTATCATTTAAAAAATCATTTAGTGTATAGTAGTCCTTTACTCATTAGTGAAGATTTAATATACTTTTTAAATCTGTCAAGTGGCAACTCTAACATGGGCTTTGGTATCTTATTGAAGCAGCGAATACAGACTCCTACGAAGGGAGTAAATACTTTTTTAAGCCTAACAATTGGTAATACCAGTTTATGTTTATTTCTAGTGTTTAATTTATGAACGTCGCTCACTTTATCAAATAAATGGATATTCCTACGTATGTACACTATGTTGTCGTATATATACTGTGAAGCGACCGTGAGAATGTTGATCTCTTTAAAAAGTTCTCTGAGGGAAGCCCTAGGTCCAAGATTATAAATGGCACGGATAGCTCTTTTTTGCAGTATGTATACATTTTCCACATCAGCAGCGTTACCCCACAGTAGGATACCGTAAGACATAATGCTATGGAAGTAACTAAAATAAACTAGACGTGCTGTATCCACATCAGTAAGTTGCCGTACTTTCCACACTGCATAAGCAGCGGAGCTAAGTTTACCCGCAAGTGATGGGCCCCCCATTGGAGTTTAGAGTCTAGGGTAATGCCTAGAAAGACAGTGGAGGTCCAGCTTTGTACCATTAATAAGAATATTCGTAGCATTATGTTTTACATTGGGCATAGTAAATTTAATACTAATAGTGAGTCCAGGAATGTGTGGCCGGCCCTGTGGTTCGTCTCTATGGATTTCTTGGACACACAGAACGTCGCAGTGCATCGTACAGAAAGTATTTCTGACTTGTCCTGTGAGAAACCCCCGATATTGATAGATACTACACACAGGGCAGGTTTTAGGGCTGAACTGGAGGTGTTTGCCATCGTGGTGAAAGGATTGGCCAATCGGCGTGTAGAGCTCTCCGATTGTTACTAGGGTGCGCCGGACGTACGGAGGCTCATAAGATACGTCACGCAGGGAGGCTCCTTTCATGCACCATTTGATTTTATTCAATATGATACTAGTACATTGTAATACAGATTATTTGGATATTGGCGTGGTGATATACATGGATAGATAATTAATAGTGTCTATTTGGGTATGTGTTCAAACTATGAAAAAAATATTGGACGAGTAATAAACAAAAACACACCTAATGTTATTTATTGCATTATTTTCATACGCAGGTTGATAGTTACATTGTATTTAGAGCGGGTAAAATAAATAAAAATTTACACAATGTGTATCTCTTCAACAAACTCGGGAAAACGTTGTTGCCTATTTTCTGTTTCCAGTGACGACTTCTTGGTCCAGACGTTCAGAGCGGTAGGCCGCTCCGGTTACTAGACTGAATATTCGCGGGTTCGATTTCAGCATAGTACAAATCTTTGTGTGACTCACATATTTTGTTTAGGTCTGGGTATCCACGTCCTGGTGGATCAGCTCGACTTTGATGTTATCGCGCCTATGCACCCCACTCACTATCCGGACAATATCGACCACCATCCTGCCGTCCTGGACATGGCGCTCCTAAGGGGTATAACCTTACGGTTGCGCTCTTTGGAGATAGTCCATGAGCTGGATTCTGACCACCGACCTGTAGTCATGAGACTTGGTTCTCCGTCCACCCCTCAGCCGCTCGCGAATACGGTGATTGATTGGCATGCGCCGAGTACAGCTTTGGCGGATGCCGACCCCCCCGTGATCGAAGAATCCCTTGCCCGCCGGCCGGTGCTGAGCACCACGGCGAGACACCTAGTATACGCCCTCCCCCATAGGGACTGCCCAAGTCGAGGCCGTTCCTCCTTGAGGAGCCCTTGAGCTAGTTGCCCCCTTTGCGCTTCTGGCTAGAGTGTAGTGGTTGCATGCTCGCCCTCTTGTCCGGTGAAGCTGTAAGGGCTCCGCGCGGTCAACAGCGTAAATGATTCACACACACACAAATGAGATATGTGTAAGCAGTGCAAATATATAATCTTTTTTAATAATATTGTAAACGTTCCCTGTTTGCTTCTAGTACCTCTATGGTCATTCACCTTATAAAATGACAGTGCTAGAATCATGCTAGAATTGAATGTGACATTTCTTTTTTTTTTTTAATTTTATAGTGCAATTATATAGTGAGTGTCAAAGTAAATGCATGACACAGCCTGTAACTATTTATATTTACTTTACTAAGATTAGAGTAGTGATGAAATATATTAAACAATTTATACAGTAAATATATTTATTCATAAAAATCATACAAGTCATTCATACATTAAATAGAAACCATATTTACAATAAGAAACATCTAATGTAATTAAAAAATATATTACAAGCAAAAAACCTAATATAAAGCCTGTCCACATACATACCTATTAATTACATGGAGTCATTATTAACACAACATTAGTATTTTTTATTTGTACAGTATACACAAATATCTGTATATAACTGTCTCGTTGGTCTAGTGGCAAAGCTCGTCGCTTTGTGATCACGAGGTCCTGGGTTCAAATCGTAGGTCGGGCAAATCTTGTTTTTTTAACGAAAACTTCCCAGTATGAGTCCGGAGTCTGCAATTGTGCCGGTGTATAACAATAGGCTCGCCCCCTATTACATGGGACCTAACATCGTTGGCGAAACTATGGGAATATATAGGCGTGACACACAAATATATATTGAAACTTAGTAAAATGTGTTGTTGTGTTTACTCACAATAGTGAGTGGGCGCAGCGGCTTAAGCTCTTAACCACTGCCTTAAATCGTCCGTCGAATGTGAATCCAAATGGGATTTTTATTTGATATTGAAACTAGTACTGGTATAATATATTTTATTTGTTGGTCATTAGGTAAAACACGCTATACTTTCACTTTTTTCCTCACATACAATAGCTAAGAGTCTAGCTGTATATTATCCGATACAGATTTATATCGCTGAGGATTATTGACGCCAATATAATCTTTGCACGCCCGTAATTCGTGTAGGCCTGTCACACCTTTCCGCCTCCGAGCAAGCGAAGCATACATACACAATTTCTTGAGGTACAATCAAAGTCCGTTTAGAGAAAGCAATTATCAGTTTCGTACGATAAAGTCGAGTAACTGCAAGGTTTATTAAAACTAAAAACAAATCGGACAACCAGGAAGAAAAAGAATACCGAAAACTGTTTTGGTAAGTTGAAGTTGTCACTAAATTGTTAACACAAATATCATTGTTATCGAGTATTGCCATTACATTTCTTTTAAATCAATTCCATGAACTATTTAAAATATGTTGAGTGTAATATGTTTTGTTTTTTGTTTTAACTGTTTACAAATCTGAAAGTAAAACATTACGACCGTTTTTATAATTTTGTCTATATCTAAACATTTATCTACAAATGTTTATTAGTTTCCACTATTTACATTACTTTTTTATTACAGTTAGGGTGATTCAAATAAAATGGATGAACATGACAAAATCCAATAACGTGCTTTAATTTAAAAAATATTGCCCTGCGCGTTTACATACAAAATTAATTTTGTGTAAAAACCGACCGAATTGCATTACTAATATTTGCACATGTCGTATTTTTAGACACTTCATAAAACATTCAGGTAGGATCTCGCCATTGTTCTTTGCGTGGAGCCTACGTCAATATGACAAGGCATAAATTATTAATAAAAAAGAAGTCCGAACCATGTAGAAACACAGATTTTTAAATTGGTTATTTAAATGTTACCCAGTGTCCAGAAAAGTGTACAGCTAAACTGCGTTTATAATCCCTCTATGTTTTTATCCTACCTCTGTGGTAAACTGGGAACAGTCACTTTTTAACCTATTAAAACCTTACCGACTTACAAAAGTGATTCAAACGAACCACAGTAAACGCGCTTGGTTTATAATATTCGTCCCTTCTCGCTCGTGCTACAATAGTCCTTCATTGTTCGCTCAAGAGAGAAAGATACAGTTGCGGATTGCATACGTTATAAATGAACAAAATAATTGGAAAAAGCATTATTTTAACGCGTATAAAGACAACACAGTATAGAAATCGAAACTGATACTTACGTAAAATAAGACACCCCATAATTTTCTGTTACTTTTATTTGTATAGTTTTTACTATTTTTTATTGCACATGTCCGTATGTTGGTCGTGCGGTAATCAAACGACTAAAAGCAAGCAACATTACTACAACGACTAAAAGCAAGTATTATTTTGTTTATTTATAACAGCGTATCCAATCCGCAAGTGTCTCTTTCTCTCGTAAGTGTGGAAGCGAAACAAAACTTAATCTATCTCTGGATCAAGGTCGCCAGAACAAAAACATGATGTCGTCATAACGTTGCTTTATTTTATTACATTACATATTTTTGAAGTGTTCCGATTTGTGTAATTTAATTTTCCACGAAATGAGATCCAAAGAGAACAATGTAGGACTATCGTAGCACGAACGAGAGAGGAATATTGTTAACCTACCGCGTTTACTGTGGTTTGTTCGAATCACTTTTGTAAGGAGGATATGTATATAATGGCGAAAGGTTTTAATAGGTTAAAAAATGGCTGTTCCAAGTTTACAGGCAATGTTAATCTTTGGTTATCCAATCCTGAATTTATTACACAAAACGGATTGAGCACTCTACGGAAAAAATCGTGAAGACAAGGATACTCACTTAGAGCCCTACGTCTCTTTCTAAGTAGGGTGGCCAAACATTGGTACAATTATGGACTTATTATTAACCCTGTTAAGAAACTGTCCCACTGCTGGGTACGGGCCTCCTCTCCAACTGAGAGGGTTTAGGCCATAGTCCACCACGCTGGCCCAGTGCGGGTTGGCGAACTTCACACACCTTCGAGAAACTCTTAGGCATGCAGGTTTCCTCACGATGTTTTCCTTCACCGTTAAAGCAAGTGATAATGAATTTTGAATACGCACATGCTTTCGAAAAGACAGAGGTGCGTGCCTGGGTTATGGACTTGTTGACATCTAACTAACGTACAATCTCAATCTCTCTCTCACTTGACGATTAACGAACGTGACAAACGACGTGTTTTTTATCTCTAGTACAAAAAAAATGATTTAATATTAGTTTCCAGTTTTCATATTTGTTAATAGTGATACAGTATACGGTAAGACTATCAATAGTTAATATATAGTGTTTTTTTAACGACAATAAGACCTTATGTGGAATTATTTATCAAAAATATTGATTAACAATTGCTAATTATCAACAAGCTTTTTAAATCTGAACATTGGTGAAGTGAACGCGTAAGCACCGCGATATCCAAGGCGCTTACGACCTTTTCGTCGCGGCCTTTATGCAACGGCTGCACACCAAACTCAATAAGCAATTAACCGGTCCAGCGCTTTGAGACAAGGCAAAGGTTAAACGGATTACGCTTTCTAATGCTACAGCGCCTGCACAGCAACTACGCATCAAAGGTCAGTGATTTGCAATTTTTATAATGACCGGCAAAGCAAAATCTTGCGCAGGGTGCTTGAAGAAAATTACGAGCAAGGACTATGTAATATGTAGCCTTTGCAAGGACATATACGACTATACCTGCGCCAATCAGCGCTTTTCTTCAGCGGATAAGGAGAAGAAGGATAAGTGGACATGTCCGGCTTGCCGAAATAAAGCAAAAAACAGGGTGATAATTCTAATTCTCCAATCCACCCGAAATCTTCTCACCAATGTGATCCTGACAACGAGGCAATAAATAACGCCGAAAATGAAAACATTACAATGCGCAAAAAGCCTAACAATTCGCCTTACAAGAACACCGAGTCTGTTGAAAACTTATCTGCCACCTCGTCATTGGTTGACTCAGACTTATTGTCGGTCATTAGATCTGAGATTCAGTCTTCTATTGACAGGTCTCTCAAAATGGTGATTCAAACTTCTCTGGGTTGTCAATTGAAGGCCATTAAAAACGATCTTCAAAGCCTAAAATATCTTACAACTGCAGTTCAATTTATTATCGCTGAATACGATCGTTTGAAACAGGACTTTAAGGAGTTGGAAGAAAAAGTTGAGTCTTTGACAAAAGACAATGGTATCCTGAACACCAAAGTTGCAGACCTGACTAATAGACACAACTTACTAGAAAAACATTCACGAGAAAATAACATTGAAATAAATGGATTACCTGAAAATAAGTCTGAAAATTTGATCTCGGCTGTTAAGCAATTATGCGCCTCAGTTTCCGTACCGCTAGAAAATACAGACATACTTTCTTGCACGCGGGTTAGTAAAATGAATGAGGGTAACAATAGACCCCGTGCTGTAATTGCCAAACTCCCATCTACGGACATAAGAGACAGCATTATTGCAGCAGTCAGCAAATTTAATAAATGCCATCCGACGAATAAACTAAACTCCAGCCAATTAGGATAAGGCGGCTCCAAGTCACCAATATTTGTTTCACAACATCTTGCTCCTTACTTCAAGGTACTCCATGCACGCACCAGGCTAGTGGCTAGGGAAAAAGAGCACAAATATATTTGGATCCGAAATAGCCGAATTTTTGTACGAAAGAATGACTCAAGCCCTGCAAAGCAAATAAAAAGTTACGAATCTTTGAATAATTTGTAATTAAAGTATCAAACTGATATAATCAAGGACCGTATTAACAAATATAAAAATCAAGATTTACTACCACAATTTCAGAGGCTTGAAGACAAAAACTAAAGAATTAAAATTAGCTGGACTAACGGCTAATTATGATATAATTGTAGGCACGGAAACGTGGCTGGATGATAGCGTTTACGATAACGAGCTGTTCGGAAGTGGTTTCAATGTTTACACAAGAGATCGGAGTTCTACATCTTCATCGGGTAAAGTTGGCGGAGGAGTAATCATAGCGGTATCTAAAAGTCTACAGTCCAAATGATTAAAGCACTGAAAGTACGTACGAGGATTCATGGGTTTCTGTAAAGCACCAGCAAAATTCTCGGATGCCCAAAGAATTAGTTATTTGCACCTTATATATACCACCACCCGTTAAATTACCCACATTGGACTCCATTCTTGATAATTGTAGTCAGGTCATGCAGTCTTATTCTGGAGATGTTATTATGCTGGGTGACTTCAATTTGGGTTTTATCGATTGGCGTTATGATGGAAGTGTTTGTTGTAATAATTTATCGCCCTTTAATTACAACTGTACTCTAGGATATAGCCTAATTTATTTCATGTCACTAAATAATCTGTCCCAGTTTAACAATATTTACAATCACAATGTTAGGGTCCTGGACTTAATCCTGTGCAATTTCGAGAGATTACGGGTACAAAATTGCGATTCCCCAATGATCAAAATCGACGCTCACCACCCTGCCTTAATAGTAGAATTAAGAACATATAATACGTCTAGCACAACATGCAGGCGTTTTGCTACACATAATTTTAGGAAAGCAGATTACTCTCTCGTCATTGCGGAGCTGAAAAAGGTGGATTGGGTCTCGGAGTTGCTCTCAGTTGAAAATGTAGATGTCGCAGTTTCAAAATTTTATGATAAAATTAACATAATAATCGATCTAACTATACCTAAGACTAAATTACATAAATCAAAGTATCCCTGTTGGTTCTCACGTAATTTAATTCGTTTAATATGCGAAAGAGATAAAATTCACAAGAAATATAAAATATACAAATACCCAAGAGACCAGCTTGAATTAAAATTATGTAACAAGCGACTAGACACTGTGATTTCTTCCTGTTACTTAGACTACATTCACAAAACCGAAAAGGCCATATATACTAACCCTAAAAAATTTTGGGCATACGTGAAACAAAACCGAGGTGGAACTTCGGATCTTCCTGGAGAGATGTTTCTCGATGACCGATCAATAGAAAAGTTCCTAAAAGCAGTTGACCCTAGCAAAGGTGCGGGTCCAGATGGGATACCCCCGATCTTCATTAAGAAGACATACAGACATCTAACACTTCCATTAAAGATTTTATTTGAAATATCTATGAAAACTGCTAAATTCCCAAGTGTATGGAAATTAGCTAATGTGGTGCCCATTCATAAAAAGGGAGAAAAGGACAATGTAAAGAATTACCGACCTGTCTCAATTTTGAACATCTTACCAAAAAATTTGAAAAAATTGTCTGCTTAGATGTTACAAATCACTTGGAAAAGGTAATTACGAATTATCAGCACGGTTTTTGTAAGAAAAAATCAACAGTCAGTAATCTTCTTGAGTATGTGACATCTGTCACATGATGGGAGGGCTCAAATTGATGGCATATATACGGACCTTACCAGTGCGTTTGTCAGGGTGGACCACAATATTTTGCTATCAAAGTTGGAATTTTATGGTTTACATGGCAAATTACTTATTTGGCTCAATTCCTATCTTAGAGACAGACGGATGCAAGTCACAGCAAATGGTTTCACATCATCTTCTTCCTTCATTCCAGTGTCTGGCGTTCCTCAAGGTTCGCATCTCGGTCCTATTCTTTTTTTAGCTTTTATAAATGATATAACTAACAACTTTAAATTTAGTAAGTGTTCCATTTTCGCCAATGATTTAAAACTTTATAAACACATAAAATGGAAAATGATATCCTATTACTACAGTCTGACTTGAATTCCATACAAGATTGGTGGCATACTAACGGAATGAATCTCAATGCATCAAAATGCACGCACATCAAATTTACGCGAAATAAACAGGTTATTCCTTCCAAATATTTTATAGAAAATGTCCAATTGATAGAATCAGATTCGGTCAGTGATCTTGGTATCCGAATTGATAAAAAGTTGAGCTTTGTAGAGCATATTGACAACATTATATCAAGATCGTGGAGAATGGTCGGCTTTGTTAAACGCACTTGCAGAGATTTTAAAGATCCTGCTGCGATATTAATCTTGTACAACGCCTTGATCCGCAGCATTCTAGAATACGCATCTCCCATTTGGAACCCACAACACAAAGTGCATTGCGATCGTACAGAACGAATACAGAGGAATTTTACCCGTTTCCTTGCCTTCAAACATAAAAACTGTCCATATAGAGCTAATTATAATACGAGAATGGATCACTTTAAAATGCTTTCTCTTGAGAAGAGACGAAAAATTGGTGACTTAACAACGCTGCACAAAATTATTCATGGGGCTATGATTCCTAGCGAATCTCTCTTGCATCTTAATATAACGGTCCCGCGTACTTTGCCAAGATACCCAGTCACAAACACTTTCAGTCCATGTAGCTCAAGAACTAACTTATAACGATATTTGCGCAAAAGGTGACATTGACATTTTCAATGATATAATATTAATGACATTTATTGGCTGAGGCTAACGAAAAGGTGATTTTGTGTGGCGATCTGAACGGATGGGTAGGAACCAGGCGGCAAACTTGCGACGCTGCTCTGGGTCCTTATGGTGATAAGAGAGTGAACGATGCAGGTAAGCTCATTGTAGATGTTTTTTTGGAAAGGGGTCTCCTTGTGTCTAACACGATATTCCAGTACAAGGACATACATATGTATACGTGGAGAAGGAATGAACAAAAAAGCATGATAGATCTGATCCTGGTTGATAACCGTCTCCAAAGCCAACTACAAGATACGCGTGCGTATAGAGGCCCTACTCTGGAATCAGACCACTATCTCGTAGTTGCGCGGTTTAGTGTTCTGTTCAGGAAGTGGAGGCACTGGCGAGAGCGTATCCCCTTCGGAGACCTTGAAAGATTAAAGGTTGAAAAGTTGCAAGATGAGAGCGTGAGGAGAATGTATGAAGACAGAGTCCAGGACAAGCTTTTGACAGCAGGCTCTTCGGACTCAAATGTAGATGAATGCTGGAATAGCCTGAAAGAGAGTTTGGTGGAATCCGCGAAAGAAGTATGTGGTTGCTCAAAGAAGCATATTACAGCAAAAGGTGATGCATGGTGGGATGCGGAGTTGCAAAGCTCCGTAGAAAGTAAGAAGAAAGCGTGGCAGGACTATGTATCTTCTTTGAACCTGAATGCCAGTATGACAGAGGAAAGAAATATACCGGCAATGCAAGAATGCCACTAAAACTTTAGTGAAAGAAAAGCGTGAAAGAGCCAGTATGATTGAGGAGGAGAGGCTGGCGAAGAACTTCGAGAACAACACCAAACTCTTTTGGAGCAAGGTGAGAAAGGCTCGAGGTGATTCGTCAGGCTCCAGAATGGAAAGGATAAAATCTAAAGATGGTGACATTCTTGCAGACACACAAGCTGTGCTAAACCGGTGGAGTGAATATTTTGGAGAAATGTATGGAGATGCCCCGGATGCTGATGCCGCAGGCGTGCCCAAAGGCGAGATTGCGGCACCAGAATCAACGGAGGACATCACTATGGAAGAAGTTGAATGGGCGATGGGAAGTATGAAAAACGGTAAAGCTGCGGGAGTAGACATGATATCTGCCGAGATGATCAAATATGGTGGAACTTGCGTCCGGGACGCTTTCCGGGCCCTTGCAAACCTTTGCTGGAGGACCGGTAGAGTCCCTACAGATTGGCGCCGCTCAGTCATAGTACCCTTGTATAAAGGCAAGGGTTCACAATATTACAGAGCCATCAGTTTGATCAGCTTGGCAGCCAAGGTGTTTGGTAAAATTATTGAACGGAGAATGCGCGAGAAGTCCGATGGAATGTTGTGCGAGGCACAAGGGGGTTTCAGGTCTGGAAGAGGATGTTCGGATCAAGTCTTCTCACTCCGCAACATCGTAGAGAAGCATCTGGCAGTGGGGCGGAAGGTTTTCTGCGGTTTTGTAGATCTGGAGAAGGCATTTGACAGAGTTGTGCGAAAGAGACTTTGGGACATTTTGCCAGAGTATGGTATAGATGGCACTCTGTTGCGAGCCGTCCAGTCCACTTATGTGGACTGCAAGGCATGCGTACGGGTGGGTGGTAACAGGTCACCCTGGTTTGACGTTGAAATCGGCGTCAAGCAGGGTTGCGTGTCGTCCGCTAGACTGTTTATAATATATCTGGACAAAAGTCTTCAAAGACCGAAAGCGATGAATGAAGGTGTACAAATGGGTGACTTAGTGGTAAACCATATACTTTATGCAGATGACGCGGTTTTAATAGCGCCAACAGCCACTGATCTGCAAACACTAGTCACAGTTATGAAGGACGACTGCATGATCAATGGCTTACACTTGAATGTGAAGAAAACCAAGATTATGGTTTTTGAAAGGGAAGAAACCAGAACGAATGTAAGGATTGTGGTTGGTAACGATGTGCTGGAGCAAGTGAATGAGTTTGTATATCTTGGATGCGCCTTCAGTAAGGATGGGAAATACACCGCTGACATAGAGAGAAGAGTGAGTGCAGGGAACAGAGTGAATGGTGCGATGGGAAAGCTACTCGGGAGCCGGCACTTAAGCCATAAGGCGCAGCTGGCCATACATAACGGAGTTCTTGTCCCAACGCTGTTATATGGTAGCGAGAGCTGGGTATGTAAGAAGGAGAATGAAAGTAGGATAAATGCGGTAGAAATGCGAGCTCTGCAGAAGATGTGCGGAGTGAAGCTGACCGACCGCATTAGCAACAGCATAGTAAGACAGCGAGTAGGTATGAAAGACAGTATCGGTGTAAAGATGAGAAAGGGCATGCTCCGTTGGTTCGGGCATATAGAAAGAATGCCTAGAGGTAGAGGTATGTAAGGAAAGAACCTGTTGGAACTCTGTACTCTCTGCCTACCCCGCAAGGGATCTGGCGTGAGGTTATAGATAGATAGATAAACATTTAATTCCAATTTAAAAAAAATCTGTCATAACTCAATCAATAATAATTCAATCTTACAATTTAATTCTGTCCAATTGTACTAATAATCTAATTTTATTAAGTTCACGATACTAAAATTAATGTAAATCCTTTATGTTCTTATTGTTCAATTTGTTCTATTTTTTTTTTATAAATCGACATTTTCTTCTACAGTATAACATTTATTGTAATTTGTTGTAATCTACGTCTTTAATGAGTGCTGTATACACGTGTAAAGTCATTCTACACAGAATTTAAGAATTATTGTTACTTTTATTTATTGTAAGCATTTTTTGTAGTATGTCGTTGGTGTATCTATATATAAATAAATAAATAAATCTCGGGCACTGTTTATCGCCATTATTCTTTTTTTCCACACATATGCCACATCTTTAATGACCTAATGTATTTTCACTAAAACATTTTATTGTTTCGGTCACTGCCAACATAATAAACGTAAGACCTTTTTTTTATTGGTAAATTTATTATAATAACTCCTAATTACATAAAGATTAAAAATAAATGTAATTAACTGAATTGACTCCAACTATTTTTATTTTCATATTAGATTTTTTTTAATATTGCAAAAAAGGCTGTTACTCCCTTAGAGCGCTATAATAAATTAATTCTTGATTCAAAGCAATACGGAGATTTCAATTGCATTTCTAACACGTATTTCCCAATTCGCACACATACATGTACAAGTTTCATTATTTATTGTGGTATAAAAGTGTGTAAAAAAGGGGATAAAAATTTTAAATTTGGGAAATTGGTTTTCGTATGGAATTTGTGAACCAATTATTTAATCGAGGTGTCTGCGGTCTTGCGTTATTTATGTTACACCTTGTATACAGTAATAGTGGAGGCTTGTAAACGTCAATTTGTTTCTATTTGCCATTAACTTTTTTACGCTAGCTGTACGGCTACAAAATGAAAAAAAATATAGTAGGGTTAAAACATTTAATATAAAAAAATCAGTTATCACACTTTACTCCATGTACGTTACTTAAAACCTTGCAAAGGACAATGTCGAAAATTGCCCCAGTACCAACAAAAATTTAACCCAAGCTATCACTATCTATGTTATTAAAATAATGGCAAATATCCGTATCTAACGGACAATTTGCAACCAAAGGCCGCGTTCCGATCCGTTGGTAGTTGTAAAAAATGTAATAATTTTTGACGTCTGTAAGCGCTCTTGTTGGCCTGTATAAATTTGACTTTGACTTTGAAATTCACTGATAACATTGAAGTATTAAATAAATGTAGGTGAAGCGCTTTAATTTTTTTTTTCTTCTCTTTAGTCGCATCGTGCATAGATATCCATCCATGGCCGCACGTAGATCTTGCCGTTGAAAATATGCAGTTACTTTTTGTCTTAAGCAGCAGTTGTGCAGGATGGTAATAGTTCTGGGCATAAGTTGATGTAATGGTCACCACCTTTTCACATGAAATACCAATTAATAATTTTAT
Organism: Phalera bucephala; assembly: GCA_905147815.2. NCBI lineage: Eukaryota > Metazoa > Arthropoda > Insecta > Lepidoptera > Notodontidae > Phalera > Phalera bucephala. Next base: position 244,080 of record LR990609.1, on the reverse strand, counting down.
GGTGAAAACATATATTGGTCATACCTATGAATCGATATCCCACAATTAGCATAGATTTCGGTATTACATCCCTACACACAAGACTTTTTTAGACTTCAAGACTACCGGCCACAATTCCAGACTCTGGACTCATACTGGTAATTTTTCATTAGAAAAACTACATTTGTCCAACCTATGATTTTGAACCCATGTTTATTTTATTCATTTATATTTGAAATATAAATGAACAAAATAAACCTTTTGGAACTCTGTATTGTTTGATTTTTGTAGTACTCCAATTTTAGTTGATCCAGTTGAAGTTTTTGATCCTTGTGAGAATCAGGATCGAACGGCATCAAAAAAGTGTTTGAGTAAATAGCCCATTTTCTTGCTAACTGTTCATTTGTTTCAAAATCTGTAATTAAGGTCCAAATGTCGCCAAAGTTATGCGTAGTCTCCTAAGGCCGTTTTTTTGTAGTTACAATGGTTCAAATAGCTGCCCTTACTGACCCATTTTAAAAATCCATTCTGAATATACAGATGAAATGAGGACCTTATTCGTTTTGAACTCTGTTATAAATGGTTTACAGCATATTAGGACCATATCATAAATTGGTACAGTACATACTGAGTTCTTAGATTTACGCGAATATTACAGATCAAATAAAACTATTTTTCGGATTTTATCGCGGTTTATTTGTCATTTACAAAACGTCGGGAACTTAAAAATCAAAAATAGTTTAACTTCACGGTATAGTCCATGTTAGTTCTACCTTAAGGTCACCGTACTACATAGTTATGGGTGCGAACGAGACACCGGGCTCCAGGTTATTGCTCTCACTCATCATGGCAACATCATGGTGTCCCGAGTTGTTTAAATTATAGAAAATTCATTGTTGAGTCTATGAGTAAGACTTTAATTTTCCCAAAGATTTTTTTCTAGCAATACTTTTGTTAGGGGCGACGCCTTCGAATCGTAAATGAGCATATGTTCTAGATTAAGTTTAGATTAGACATGTAATAGATTAAGTTTATAGCACATAAGGATCACGTAATAGATATACATAAGATAGAAGAGTGTAGCCCTAGAAAGGGATAGATTAGATAGAAGAGTGTAACCAAGATAGAGACAGATGATTGTACTATGTGATTGGTTTACTAGCCCAATAAAGCTCACTGCAAAGCCCGCTAGTTGTGATCCCAAAAATATTACTTAAGCGCGCGTGACATCGCGCCGCGTACGTCGAGCGACTGGGCACATATACTTTTAAAGATGAAACTCTGCGCGTTCGACTGATGGGTGGAGCACTGTTTTAAGGTTTGTTTGGCTTTTTACTTGAATCTTCCCCCGTGACGCACACTGGCCAGAATTGCAACAGGGCGCACGACGTATTATTTTCGTCCCGTTCAATTTTGTTAATGATTTGATTGATAATTCTGCCAATGTCAACTTTGACAAGCTTTTTACCCAATCCGTTTTGGGGTAAGATTTTGGGTAATAAATTCCATGGATATATTACAATAGATTGAGCACTCTGCGAAAAACACGTAATGACAAGGATACTCACTTAGAGCCCTACGTGTCTGTCTTAGTAGGGTGACCAAACATTTAGACGATTCTGGACTTGTTCACATATAATTAACGTATAATTCTCGGGTACTGTTTATTGCCGTAATTCTTTCTTTCTACGTATATGCCACATCTTAAATGAGTCAAAGTTTAATGATTAAATTGAGGCTTGTAAACGTCAATTTGTTTCTATTTGCCATTAACTTTTTTACGCTAGCTGTACGGCTACCAAATGAAAAAAAATATGGTAGGGTTAAAACATTTAATTTTAAAAAAAATCATTTATCACACTTTACTCCATGGACGTTACTTAAAACCTTGCAAAGGACAATGTCGAAAATTGCCCCAGTACCAACAAAAATTTAACCCAAGCCATCACTATTTATCTATTTAATTAAAATAATGGCAAATATCCGTATCTAACGGACAATTTGCAACCTAAGGCCGCGTTCCGATCCGTTGGTAGTTGTAAATGAGTCAAAGTTCAATCATAAGATTAAATTGCCCATTTTCTTGTTCAGAATTTTGATTTTGATTCTTTTTCAGAATCTGTAAATTTAGCTCCAAATATCGCAAAAATTAAGGATAGTCTCCTAGGGCCGTTTTTCTGTATCTACAACGGTTGAGATAGCTGCCCTTACTGTCTCATATTTGAGATGGTCTCATCCATCCTGTATATAAAGACGAATTTCGAACCTTGTTCTTTATGAACTCGATAATAAATGGTTTACAGCGTATTTAAACCATATCATAAATAGGTATAGTCCGTATTAGTTCTACCTTATGATCACCGTACTGCATCATAATGAGTGCGAACGAGAAACCGGGCTCAGGGCTATAGCTCTCACTCATCACGGTTTCTCGAGTTGTTTAAATCATAGAAAATTCAGTGTTGTATCTGTGAGTAAGAGTTTAATTTTCTTAAGCAATATTTTGACAGTACTCAATCCGTTTAGGGTTATAAATTCATGATACCAATATTCAAATCATAGAGGTAGGATTAAAAACATAGAGAGAGAGAGATACATACACTCTTGTACATTTTGTTTGACATTAATTACAAAGATCATTGACCTTACTTATGTTTTCCCATAGATGTAGTATTAGTACATTCCCATATAACTGCGAAAGCTTTATCGATAAAATCATTTTGTATATAAGCCGAAGATTAAATATTTATTCACAATACAGAACTTTTTTAAGAAAAGGAAACCGACTTCATGAAGCAAAAAATTAATATTTGAAGTCGGTGCTGGTGGGTGCAGTCGGTTACTTGGCACCGACTTTAAATATTTATTTTTTGATTTTGAAGTCGGTTGCCCTTTTATTAAAAAGTTTTTATTTCACAATTTTATGTGATTAGTAAATTTATTATTGTTATTTATATATCTCTTTTATATTATTCTACTTATTTATAAAGAGGTACCTACAAGATTAATATAAAACTCATAATAACTTAACTTTCACATTTATGCTGCTTGCCGCCAAGGATACCCCTGGTGTATCTGCAAAGCCCAATGTCCAATACCAATAAATTTTAAATTCGATCACCACAAAGCTATGCTGAACCTAATACAAAAATAATCAGCAAAGAAATTACAAAAAAGCAAAGACGAACTATGACCCTTCTCCTTTTTTGAAGTCGGTTAGCATTCTGCTTAGTTCCATAGTAGGGTACCTATAGGATTGACGTAATACCCATAATATCTCAATCTATGCATTCGTATTGTTTGTCGTTAAGGAGTTACCTGTGTATCTTCAAAGTCCAAGATCAAATACTGAAGAAATTAAAATGGGACCACCTTGAAACTATATTAAAACCAGCGGAAAAAGAACCATCCAAATCGGTTCATAAGCAATTAAGTTATAAAAACAAAGACGAATTATGAAATTCCTCTTTTTTTGAAGTCAGTTAACATTCTGCTTAGTGACGTAATACCCATATTGTCTCAATTTGCACATTCTTATTGTTTGCCGTTAAGGATTTCCCTGGTGTATCTTCAAACTTCAAGGGAGTCATTGGTATTGACCAATGAAATTAAAATGGGACCATGCAACCCAATGCAAAAAGAATCATCAAAATCGGTCCACAACTGGCTATCTGACTGAAATATCGGTGAATATACATAAAAATAAAGCATACATACGATAGTCGAATTTAGAACCTCCTCCTTTTTGAAGTCGGTTAAAAATATCGCTGTATCGTATAGTGCCTATTATAGATGCGTAACTTAGTTTTGTAGTAATAATATTAATTCTATCTATTGACTATTTAAAGAATCTTGACATTCACTATATAATAATTTCAATTTAAAAATATCTTTACAAAACAAAATTTTATAGCAAAAACACAACGGAGACCGACAAGTACTATGGTACTTGTCAAGACAAATGTAACGAGACTAAACACATCAGGGTTATGTTGAGTAGTTGGGTAGTTCTGTTGGTCACCCTTCGCTTCCAACATGAGATCCTGGACACCATCCGGGTCTACAGAACTCATCAAGACAAATCCAATGAGCCAAAACACGGTGGGGTTATGTTGAGAAGTTAGGTAGTTTCATTGGCCACCCTTCGGCTCCATAATCAGACCCTGGACACCATCCGGGTGTTAAGCACTCGTCAAGATAAATCAAACGAACCCAAACACGGCAGGGTTATATTGAGTACTTGTGTGCTTTCATTAGCCACCTTTCGGCTTCATCATCAGACCCTGAACACTATCTGCTTATATAGTACTTCTCAATACCAATTTAACTAGCCTAAACATAAGGGGGTTACGTTATATAGTTTACATGTTCCTTTACCCACCATCCGACTCTATCATCAGACCAGCTCCATGGTACCATATTATTGCAATGTCATCGGACAATCGGATACCCGTGCACGTGCTTGAAAAATTAATCACAAGATTTCAAACGGAAAGACAGACAGATAGACATACCAACATTGATTTCAAACGGAAAGACAGACAGATAGACATACCAACATTGATTTCAAACGGAAAGACAGACAGATAGACATACCAACATAAATAAAAGCTTGTAAAAATAAAATTGAACCTTTCATATTGTTTTTGTTTCTTCAAATAAGCGCGAACAAAATATATAAGAAAAAAACCTATTGCAAAAAATATCATTAATTTACAAGAGAATGAATCGAAGTTAATTTTACACTGAAACTGCTACTGGCTGTCAACTTCACTATTAGACCAACATCGAAGCACTCTTTTGTAAAATGATTTGAACAGATGCAACTATACTGAGTTTTAATGTGCTCTTAGTATTACATAAAAATTCATGAAGGCTGCGATATCTGTAGGCATACTGAAACAAAAAAACCTGCGTTATCAATTATATAATTACCAATTATGAAAATGCTATCGATATCGACATAAACTACCCATCATTATGACTAATCTCTTTGGGAATACGATTATTAAGATTCTAACTAATCATTTATGCTCAAGGAAAACAGTCAATCTGGCGTAGTTATTACGCATCTTAAAACTAGTTACATTTTTTTTTAGAAAATACATTTTGTCTTTACCATTATACAGCCCAACCAAGTCACCGGCCGAAGCTTACATAATTTAGCTTCATCCGCTTTTCTAGACCAATAAGATTTGCATTCCAATATTTACGGTACTTTGGTTGTGTGACACCATGTTTTCACAAACATTTTAATTATATATTTATTTATTAATTGAAAACAAATTAAAAGTCTCCAAGAACACAATCACTAGACAAACAAATATTAATATTAACCGATAAATTTGCGTGGAGCCTCGTCAAAATGACAAGTCATAAATTTTGAATAAAAAGAAGGTCGAACCATGTAGAAACAAAGATTTTTAAATTGGTTACCTAAATGGTACCAAGTGTCCAGAAAAGTGTACGGCTGAACTGAGTTTATAATCCCTCTATGTTTTTAATCCTACCCCTATGATTCAAATTAAATTCACCCGTCAGTCGCGTTTTTTCTGTGTATGTAAAGCGCTGATCTCAAAAGATACTACACGGATTTTTATTCTGTTTTAATTCACGATAAGGTTTGAGTGTCTATTTAGTGAATATTATATGCCAATTAGAACTATGATTACGTCTGTTCGTGCTGTTCGCGTGCAATGTTTTTTCTTTTTGAGGATTATTACTTTTAAATTATCTTTTTAATGATTTATATTAAATAAACATGTTAAAGCATAGCGTGTTGTGCCTAATGACCAATAAATAAAATATATTATACCAGTACTAGTTTCAATATTAAATAAATATCCTATTTAGATTCACATTCCACGGACGAATTAGCGCAGTGGTCAAGAGCTTAAGCCGATCCGCCCTCTGTGTCTAATAGTCGCGGGTTTGATACCCGCTCGGGACAAATCTCCACGATTTTTTGTTTCGGTCTGGGTATTTGTGTATGTGAATTTTCATGTTTTTTAACGCACCCACGACACAGGAATAAATCCTAGTGTGCGCTACGATTCTTAAATAAAAAAAATACTATAAAAGTACCTATTTACAAAGTTTAAAAAATATATGTGTGTACAAATAAAAAATATTATGCGAATGTTGTGTTATAAGTGACTCCAATCATTTGGTGTTGTATCGACGAGCTTCGGTCGTAAAATTTTATTACTTTTTGCCCATTGCTTTGGAAATACAACTTTAAGTGATACGAGTAAGGTGCAATATGCCCTAATTGATGTTTATTTCATAACTATAACTACTCACGTGGCATTGGAGACGTTTTTTAGTGTAACTTTTGAACGGGAGTGTGTATCTTGATATATAACCCATCGTATATCAAAAAATTCAGAAATTCTCATCGGTAATTTTTTTCTCTATCTATCTATCTATCTATATCATCACGCCAGCTCCCTCGCGGGGTAGGCAGAGAGTACAGAGTTCCAACAGGTTCTTTCCTTACATACCTCTCTGGCTTCCTCCACTCTCATAGTTCGTCTCATACACACTCGCCGGTTACGGAGACTCTTGACTTGCCCTTCAGCTAAGACACGGTCTATTTGGTCATGGTAAGATAGTCTAGGTCTTCCCCGGCACCTACATCCTTCCACTTTCGCATCGTATATCTGATTTGTCATTCTTTCTATATGCCCGAACCAACGGAGTATACCCTTTCTCATCTTTACACCGATACTATCTTTCATACCTTTTTTTTTTGATTTGATATTTAAATCAAATCGTAAAGTATTCATTATGTACAACTTTTTATTTAACGCGATTTTTTTTATTTTATAATACATGCTGATTTAATCACTTTTGTGTTTTTGTTTGTATGTAAAAAAAAACCTATTGTATAAAGTTGTAGAGCAAAAGCTGTTTAGGCCGACGTACAAACATTATATTCACTCTGATACTTCATTGTACCCTAATCCTGGGTTATATTTATAAGTGCATACTTGTTGATTGTTCATACATTACTGTTTTCCATCAGGAGAGACTATCTATAAGACATCAATTATCAACTCTGATATATCATTAATTATTTATTTACTTAACATTAATTCGCCTACCTATTAATGCTAAATTAGGTATTAAAAAGCTTGAAAAGATATATGAATAATCATGCGGCACCTCTTCACTCTTCAATAGTCATCTCAACATCTGAAAAATCTGTAAAAATAATTTAGCACTGTAACTTTCTAAATGAAAGGAAGGACTTAAATTACTTTAGAACTAAGTGTTATGTTTTGATTGTCATCTGTGTTGTGTGTAAAACAATTATAAGTTACATAAGGTCTATGTTTGGTATGACATAGTATTTTATTTTATTGTTTTAAAATAAGGGTCAAAAAAACAGTTACTTGTTCTGTGTTACCTAAAAAACGGGTAGATTGATATTGGATAAACATATAACCTACAGCTTAGTCCACGGAATAAACTGAAATGCTGTTAAAAAGAATAGTCATGTGCGCTGGCCGACCAGCATGTATTAGTATGAAAAAAAAATCAACAACTAAAGATTGCTACTTCTAGACGAGCTAAGTTTATTAGTGATCATCTTTTTTAAATTGATACTCCAGAGTGGGCAAAGATGTGATTAGGAAAGTGAGTGTTATATGTTTCCAAGAGCCGACGTAGTGGGACCCGCACACCAGCATCAGTTCTGCACCTAGATAAGTAGATAGATAGATAGAGTACACTTTATTGTACACCAACATAAGTAGAGAACAACAATCAAAGAAAATAAAAAATACTTATGTAAAATGGTAATACAATTGGCGGCCTTATTACTAACAGCAATCTCTTCCAGACAACCAACATACCAAAGAGCTGAAGAGAGAAATAGGGCAGCTGGTGGCGTACACTATCATTGAATTATTTACATCAAATTAAACTACATACTAATCTACATAATACATACCTACGCATAAAGATACATATACATATATATAACCCCACGCACCATCGCAGTTCTAGGTACAACATAACATATGTCATTCGTGAGTTAATAGTTGAGAATAGGGGATCCTAGTAAGAAAACATTTGTAGTGCATGAAACGCAGAAACTTTTTTTGCACCATTTCGAGCCTGTGAATATATTTGTGATAAAAGAGACTCCAAATTGGTACTGCATAGAATGGTATGGAAAGGCTGGTGGTATAAATGATGACTGAAAAATTATATAAAATATTGGATAGTTTACCTGTTTCTGAAGACACTTGTCGGGTTTCCTAAATAAATTTTCAAGGCAGTGAACAAACTTGGTTAAGCATCCCTCTTTAGATGATTTATCCCCGCATTGACAAAACTTTGTTCAAAATGTGTATTACAAACATTTTCATTCGGTAACAACTCTGTGCACAAAGCTATGAGAATATAATCACTAGGTTTTCTCTCACAATTAACACACTCTCTTGTTTTCTTCGTTAAAGGAGAAACTTGCTACATGTATGAGCCAAACAAACTTTTCTTTGTTGGGTGGAAGAAAATGGCCGCCAACTGGTCATGGCCGTTAGCGGGGTGAGAGAGGTAAGGGGAGGGGTGAAAACGTCATATTAAATTCTAGCACTGTCATTCTATTCAGTGGAATTTGTTTGTTGTAGAAATACCTGGCATGAAACCAAGTGACTTGTTTAAAATTCCTTTGCAAGTGACCGAGAATCCGTCGATGATCCGTCGACAACGGACGAGCAGCCAACATGGCGGTTTCAAGATAACGACCAAAGATAAAGAAATCTCTGTGTTGCCAGTTTTTAAAAATCACGAATCCGAATTTTAACGACGGCAACACACTTATCCTTACCCGTAGTAAGCGATATACCACTTGCAATATTGACCGATACTGAATTCTTATGAATCAGGATTATTTATTCAGCAAACAAATATCAATATTACAATATGTATGAACTTAAATATTTTTTTTAGTCCGGAATGTTTTGCCATTAAAGCATACCGATGTGTTGGAACTGGTTAATCACATATTTGATTTTGAATTACTTAAAAGTTACATAATAACAATCGACATAGTTATAAAGTATGGTATAAATTAAAAGGTAATGTGTAAATATAATTATAATGTTTTAACATTAAGGAACTCATCTATTGTATAATAACATTTCTCAGTTAGCAATATATATTTATTATTACCGAGTTCAAAACGAACAAGGTTCTCAATTTGTCTTTGTATATAATACAGAATGGATTAAGATGGGGCAGTAAGGGCAGCCATCTCAACCCTTGTAGATACAGAAAAACAGCTCTAGGGGACTATCCTAAATTTTTGCGATATTTGGAGCTGAATTTACAGATTCTAAAAAAAATGTATAGTCAGCAAGAAAATGGACAATTTAATCAAAAACTTTGATTACTACTCATTTAAGGTGTGGTATATGCGTAGAAAGAAAGAATTACGGCAATAAACAGTGCCCGAGAATTATGCGTTAATTATATGTAAACAAGTCCATAATCGTACCAATGTTTGGTCACCCTAATTCGAAAGAGGCGTAGGCTCTCAGTGTGTATCCTTTTCATCTCGTTTTTTTCGCAGAGTACTCAATCCATTGTATTATATCCATGGGTTAAGGTGTTTGCGATTAGCAGGAAATAGGTATATCGCATTTCACTAGTAACTGCTAGGTAAATATTTGTTAAAATGTATTTTTGCCTGGCAATATTTCTTCCGTTTATGTTAAGGCAGGTGAGAACAAATAACAAATAATATTAATAACAAATAATATTAACTTTATTCCATAAAATAATAACTCGCTATACAAGATGCAAAAAAATCTAACAATAGAAATACTATAAACTTATAATTATTTAAATATGTACCTGCTTATTAGATGGAGAGTCAGCTGTATCGTGTTTCGTTACTGGCGCCGATAGTGATTATAGTGCATGCGTGCGCTGACCACTCGGAGCCAGTCCGAAAACCGAAAAAAAAAATGCTTTTATAACAACCTTATGGAAATGCAATGTATTGGTGCGAGCGGCGCTGACCGTCACGCGCCGCCACTGGCAGACAAATTAGAAATTCGGAAACAGGTAAGGAAAACATGGAGTGACGGAAACTAATGAAAGCGGCATCGCCAACACGCCTCTGTAGCACCTAATTAAAACGTTAATAGGAATTAGTTAAGGCTAGCGGCCTCCGCGTGCCTGCCTCGGCTCACGAAAGCGGCATGTAGGCATACCTAATAATACTAGAATACGGAGTATAATTGTCTTCTACCGAGCGTTTGCGGACAAAAATATATCACTATATTGACAACCCCGCCACTCTCTAATACCTAATACTCACTCGCATTGGTATCTCCCTCCGCTTCAACATGATCATCTGTCTCACTTTGAAGCCTATGAGAATTTGAAGAGCATTCAGAAAGCTTTAATCTATCAGTTACCTATCATCTATTCAGTATCTTTATTTCGTAAAGCGCAAACGATGGTGCGGCCCCGCTACAGCGCTACGCGTGCAGTGGCGCGTGCTGCGGCAGGAAGGAGCGCACGATAGCGTTGAGCGCTGTGTAGGTGCCTGCCACCAGCCCCACCACGCCCGCCGCGAACAGCAGCACGTCTTTCAGCAGCCGCAGCCGGCCCGGTCCGAACTTGTCCGGGAACGAGACGCACATCTCCATCAGCGCTGGGAAGCAGATGCCCAGCGCCGACAGACACAGCGCGCCGAACAGCGAGATGAACAGCCCCAGCCGCGGCACCGCCACCGCCAGCACGACTGCAACCCAATACACCCGCCGTCAGCCACACCGCGCTAAGCCAGCACCACCGCCCGCGCCGTGAGTGCAGAGGACCAACGAGGGAGTAAACACTACCATATAATGATTTAACATAACATTTCAAAGCTGATCAACTCCCGACTTCTGTAACTATAATATTTACGTTTGTAATATTAATAATAACCTTCAAAATTGCGAGCTTCCGACTAGCCTTATGGAGATAGATCGCCAAGACGAGCCAAGCGTCACTACTACCTTTTCTCGAAGCGCTTCGTCGTTTTTTGAAGCCTCATAACTTAGATTTGGATTATACAAGATAAACAAAATTCTCGGAATATGATGTCAATAGTGGACTCATTAAACATATAAAGTTTCAATTGCTAAGCTGTTATATGTTATATTATATTGATATCTAAGGAACGCCGATTTCGTCACTGACTCACTGATGATCATCAAAATTCTTAGGGTACCTCCTGAAGTCCTAATAAGCTGAAATTTGGTATGTAACCTAGTATTAGTACACAAGCAACAAAAAAATCTAAAACTTAGAACTTTTACCCCCCCAACCCCTTAAACTAGGGGATGGAAGTTTGTATGAGACTTCCGCAAATTTTGACGGACGCAATTTCGGACTTCATTTTATAAATAGTAATAAAATACATATTTCAGGAGTTTTAATAAATCACCTCCTACCCTTTAAATTAGGGAATGGAATTAAGCGCGCGCAAAACGCCTAGTGTGTACCTGCTGTGATTGATAATGATAAATTATAAACAGTAAACCAACGAAGAAAAAAGGCATAGATAGAGAGTGGGCTATGAAAAAGGCACCCCTAAAGTGCAAGAAATACATCCCAAAAAAGAAAGAAAAATGACAAAAAAAAATTTGTCATAAGCAACTTACAAAAAGAAGTGAAATCGATTACCAAAAACATTTTCATGTAAAATGTTGCCAAGACGAGACCAGGCCGCACTGTCAAAAAGTTATCAGATCTCATGTAGAGCCAAGCTTCTAACTCTACACGAGGTTTGTAGTAAATATATATGTAAAATTGTAATGTGAACTAACGTTTTTAAATTTGTGATCACTTTTCTCAAAATTATGCATATTGAGAAAAGTGATTACGAGGCGTTGGACTTGATTCTTCCATGTGAAAATAGTACCAATATTGGTAATAGTAAATTTCACTCAAAAGAAACATAATATAACGACATCCAAAGATTTTTGTAAACTGCTAACTAAACACATTATTAGACCTGACAACATAAAGGGAATAATTTTAAGCTAATGGAAAAAATTAAGGTGAAGCTAGCTGATTTCTTGCCGTGGTGTTAAACGGGTCAAATAAGAACTCAACAAGAAAACATAATTCATTAAAGTGTTTACTTGCTTCCACCAGAGAAGAATTTTGTCTAAAGTTAGAATAAGAAGAGTATTAAACCTGGTCGACCCGTTTGGAACATTGAACTGCAATTGTAGATTAATATTAGGACAGTTTATTTCATTAGATAATATTTTTAATAAAAATGTACTGTCGGCTAGACGAAAACTGTTTACGAGTGGTTGAATGTGATTTTGTTTACATAAAGTCTGGTCATGCTCAGAGCGACAAGGCTGGCGCAGCCGGAAATATAGACATTTAATAAACGGTTTTTGAATGCCGATTCACGTATTTATCAAAGCAGGGATTCCAAATTTGCGAGACATTAGCAAAGTGGCTTCTTAGACCTTAGTTTCTGTCAATTTTGTTAAGGTTCTTATACTAGGTAAACAAAAACAACGATGTGCTATCATGAACTTAATCATTGACGATACTGAACTGACAAAATTGTCATCGTATGGTATCGTCCGTTTGATGTTAACAGCCTGATATCTATTAAGAGATACTATGTAATCCACATCTACTAGACAAATCTTAAATGAAATAGTGTGCGCGCGTGTGTGTGTACGTGTGTATGTCGCACTCACATGTGACGAGGCAGAGCGCGACACGCAGAGCGCAGTGCGCGCGCGCGAGCCGCGCGGGAGGCGCGGCGCTGCGCGTGAGCCGTGGCAGCAGGTACCCGTGCCACACCACCGCCACCGGCACGTAGCAGTGCAGCCCGTAGCTGATGAAGATCGCAGTCGCGAACATGGCGATCGCGCTCGACGCCAGCCTGCACACGCACATCACACTCATGCGCTACCATTACAGAAAATCGCAAATCGCAACAAGTAGCAAAACACGATAATAATGGTATCCCTCTAGCGAACGGACGGAATGATCGTGCTGTGAAGCCAAAAGCGACCCCACGACCGACCGAGCCTTGACACATATAGTATACATAAAAGAGAGGAGAGCGCACCAGGCGCCGTGCCGTTTCTGTCTTTCCTTGAACTATTCACTATGTACGGTACTAGGGGCCCTCGTATTGGTAGCCGTAACTAGCGTGCGCTACAATTACTCTCGAAACCCTCGCCATTTAACGTTGACCCCAATGGAACGCGCGCGCACAACGATACGCATTCCCCACCTGACCCGTGTGACCCGGGCCTGTTAACATGCGCATTGCGATACCGCGCTCTCTGCCTACATCGCAGGGGATCTGGCGTGATGATCTAGATAGATTCATCTATTGTAACTATCCGTCAGTCAATAGAGGTCTAAAAACAAAAAAATAATAAGTGAATCAAAAAGTTTCGTTGAATTTGGGCCTACACCAATAATCACGGAACTTTCACACTTAAAGAATAATCGGTTGGGTAGAATTGGAAAATGCATTTCGACTTTTTCTTAGTACACGGATAGGAACTAGGGTGCGGCTAAGCTGCTGTCTCCCCTGTGTTTTACCAAATCCATCATGATCTGACGGTCAGAATGTACTAATATCTTGCCTATCTATACTAACTAGCTTGTGTCATGCGAATGACGATGGCCAGGCTAGAGGGACTCCTGGGAAGACGAGAAGGGCTATCTTGTATATAAATGTCGCGCGATACTGACGTGGTGTGTGGCAAATCCAGCGTGACGGAGTCGCTGCACACGTCTACGCAAAACACGTAGCCGAGCGCGCCCACCGCCACGTACAGCAGCACGATGATGGTCATGCCACCGTTCAGCACGCCGCACGGGGCGCCGAACGCCTTCGGTGTCTTCATATTGTTCTCCAGCGCGATCACCTGTAACACGCCGCCGCTCAATGCGAAGCTCGCCACGAGCATCGCCATGCATCCGCGCGCACGGCGCTGGCGTTGCGATCGATGCCTTTTCTTCTTGATACGATGTAGGTACCTACTGTATTATCGCATTATATCGAGAACGACATGGATAAGTACCTAATTTGTCGATTTGCAAGCTCAGTCATTACTTTAGCAATGTGATACCATTCCGAGCGTTCCGGAACGCACGCCGTATGTATGCAGCGGGTTATACCTAACTAAATCTAAAAATTACTATGACAAACTTATAGCAGATGTCTTCTACTTGTGAAATTCTTAAAAACACGCGAAAGCTAATGGGCACCCATTGCCACTTCGTGACTTTCACGCTTGCAGTCGTGTAAGAAGTGAACGTCGTCAAAGTGTCATCATCGAGTCCATTTTAATTTTGCAAATAAGGGCCATAAGGCCCTTTATAATTTAGGTAGTCGCGATTCTCTGAGAATTGATTAAGGAAACCAATATTTTGACGGTTCCATGTCAATATATATATGAAAATAGAATGTATACCAGGAAAAATTTAAATGTGTGTACTCAGCTAGGTAAGGGCACTGTTGTAAAACTAGAAATAGAAATAAGTTTAGATCAAGCTCAGTTTCGATTATCCAAAATTCACTCATCTTTTATGGGCTATTGTGTTAAATTTTATAATAAACTTCCAATTGAGGTCACTAATCTTAGTGAAACTAAATTTAAAGCCTGTATTAAACGGACACTTTGTAAGCAGGCTTACTACTCATTAGATGAATACATGAACGACAATGCTTGGATAGGTTCCGGCTCCCCTGTAATACGGATGACTCGTTCAACCTTGGCTAAATGTGGTTTCTCTTCCTTCTATTAAACTAGTACTATTAACAATTAAGCCCCTATTAATGCAAATGAAGTATGTAGTCATATTCTCAATCTGTACTATGTTTCACGTATTCTCATTTTTAGTCCTACCTAGTGTAATGTACCTTGTCTCCCACACTCCACAATTGACAGTGTATACAGAACAGCTTTTGTTTTAAAGGAGTGGCCGTGGAGTTTTTTGCCCTTCTCCGCTCGAGTGTCTATTTATTTTATTGACGATTATTGATCATAAAGTACTTCTTCAATGTAAACAAAATTGTCAAAGCGGAGTG
The DNA here is from genome assembly GCA_905147815.2 of Phalera bucephala. Lineage (NCBI taxonomy): Eukaryota > Metazoa > Arthropoda > Insecta > Lepidoptera > Notodontidae > Phalera > Phalera bucephala. The sequence continues at coordinate 229,010 of LR990609.1, read as the reverse complement.
TGTCGTGTCAAACTAGCTCGAAGTACTGCTCCTTTTGTAGATTTTTTTTTACTGCACTCTGGGGTCTGGAATTGGTTATGCTCACTAAAAATTCTAGGCTTGTAGTGGCTATTTGGTGCGGCTCACTTTCTTATCTCTAATATGGTCGAGGGAGGTGATGGCTGCTCAAGTAGTCGTACTCGAGAACGGGTGCTGTTTGTGGTGACTGGTCCACCCAGAATCCTCTGGGATTTCATTATAACATATATTTAAAAATAGTCTTATACCTCAGTCGTAAGGCATCACACAATATAAAAAATTATGTATGTAGAAAAAATGATGGAACAAAAATGAGTGGAGAATTCAACAAAAAAGACAAGCCCGCTGAGTCCGCCGAGACCCGGCGGTAGATAAGTAAGTTAAAAAAATTAAATATGACAATTTGTAAACCGCCGCAGGGTTTATGCAACATAAACGATTTGAGCTTGAGTGTGACCTCGGAGTTCGCGCCATGATATTTATCGTAAATTATAACAAAGATCAACAGGAATTTTGACTGTGATAAGAGAGTATGATATTTCGATAGGTTTAACGATAGTTACACGAAAAAAAAATATATGGCCTGAAAAGGTTTGCTTTTGTATCCAGGAGAATAATTGATCAATATTTTAGAAAATCTATAGTCTACATTTTTATTTATTGATAAATTGAAACAAATATATTTATATATCAATTTTTATCAACTTTTACTATCTAAGCAAATGAACTCTATTATTTTTTCTTTAATGTTTATAAGTACTTTCTCTCAGGAAACCCCAAATATAGTCCCCCGACATATTTTCGTTGTATTGGCCCTGGTAACACTGTTTGAAGTCCATAATATCTAGATGAAAACATTCTTCTTGTTCTTCTGAGTATGACCCCAAGTTTTTTCGCATTTATCTAAATGAGCATGCAGCATATGTACATTTAGAGACATTCTGCATAGTATTAAAGCCTTCTAATAAATTATAAACTAGCTCTCTTTAATTTTCAACTTTGTGGTTCCCGAAAAATACAGAAACTACTCCTTTAAAATTATTCCAACTTATTTGGAAATTTATTTTAAGTCATTTTGGAAATTATCACTGGAAAAAAGTTTTACCAGCATCATACCATTGTATATGGTGGCATCTTTTGCAATTAATGCAAGCAACATGTATAGCCCAGGGTTTGACTAGATTCCGAACCGAGCAGTTGAAATAAGCTACGTACTTTAATAAATATACCTGATATGTAACAAAATGCATCCGCATCATATTATTAGCACTTTCTAGAGGACATTTTAACTTCATTGAGCCTTATACAAAACAGCTAATTGTTGTTCATTACTTAAGTGACGTCGATAGACGCTGTGATAGTTATTCTTTCACGGTATTTATATGCGACCTCTTTATTCTTACCAGACCTATTTTTATACTTTTTTCTACATACGATAACTCAATGACTACCACAAAAGCAAACTTTTTAAGGAATATGGCTATTTATCCTTTATTTTGGAGCGTGATGAATAGAAAAATCATAAAATAAACTTTAGGATAAAACTTTTTGTGTAGAGTTGTGTAATTGATTGATAAAAAAAACTGAATTATGATCTAGAAATATGTAGCGCAAAAAGTTTTTTGATAACGTTTTTTTAACATTTTTCGCAATAAAGGATAACGAGTTCTCTTGCTAGAAGCTGCGGTGCTTAAGATTCGATTTTAGCACATTTTTTTTAATAAAACCGCATAGTGCTGCAAGCTGCTGCGACGTAGCAAAACTCAAACGAAAGAAAAATGTACAAATCTGCATTTTGCTTAGTTATAAATTCGCATGGCATGAGTGTAGCATCGTCTCACGAGTTCTTCGGGCCATCGCCACGGCTTCGCGCTGCCGATGCATCGCGGCGCGAAGATCGGCGCGCGAGAGAGCGACTCCGCTCAAAGAACTTACCACGCCGACTGCCGTCAACGCAAACAAGATGGTTCCGAAGAATAAGGGGAATGTGGACATGGAGCCCCATAGGTCCAGCGGCGCCGTGGACTTCTTGCCCGCCAGCAGGTAGTACACGACGATGCCGAGCCCCACGAACGTAAGCACGTTGGCGAGCGCCGAAAACGGCGCCAGCAGCTTCAGGTTCGGGATTAAGTTGAATGCCATCAGCGGCACCAGGATTATCAGCATGTGCAGCTCTACCGGCATGTTGTAGTACGGGTCGCAGATCTGCAAAGTACAAATCACTGTGTAGCACAGCTGGTAGGCCGCGTGAAATTATACGCCGAGTGAAAAAATTACCCAGATAATATTGAAGATGTTTTTTATGCATTGAGGTGAAGTTCATAGGTACTTACATAATTCTATGTAATTACCTACATCACCTCTTTATTATTACTTGATAACATTGCGTCGCGTGTCTTATGTTCGCATCTCGGCAGGCCGAGTCTATTCAATGGTTAGCCAGGTCCGCCGGGAGCCATTCCGCTGCACCCGCCAGCATACGTCATACTCAAAACTGGTATCTGGACCTTTTTCACACCTCGTCCAGTCCCTATACTCTGAATGATATGTATGCGTCAGTCTATGAAGACCAACCGAGCAAGCCCCCCTCGGGATGAATCTAAATAGTTATAGGTATAATCAAATGGTCACGGGAAGCCGGCGATACAATCGATATTATTAGATGAACGCATGTCCCACCTTTGGAGCGCCGGAACGACGCGCGCCTAGTTACGTACAATTAGGGTCGACGCAACGCAGTACGCGCGCCGGCGTATTCACTCACGTATACTTATGTTATCAACATTATTAGGAACGCGCGGCTTCCGCGGCCCGCACTCATCGGCTCCGGCCAGCAAGTGACGCGTTACGAACCTTCTTGATATTGTCGGCTATAAATACGATGTAGACGCAGCAGATGCCGAGCTGGTAGACCACGAGGAACACGTCCACAACGACAGCGAAGGCACGTGAGGTGCGGCGAAGCGGCGCGGGCCCCGCCTCCAGCGCCGCCGCCATGGCCTCGGGGTACGTGAGCAGCGGCACGCGCAGCCGCTTGCATGCTGCGTACTGCGCGCGCACCAGCACGTGCAGGCAGTGCGTCACCAGCACACCCACCAGAACCGTGGCTACCACGCCCGTCACCAGCCCGGCGCGCGCGAACGCCTGCGGCATCGCCAGGATGCCCGTGCCCAGGCTGCACTTTAGCAGGTGCACCAGCGTCTCCCAGTTGCTGCGGCCCCACGACACACACGTATAGAATATCTACCAGTTACACACATGCATATACCAATACACATTTTAAAACACTAGTGAAAATACTCATAAAAACACTACAGAACACAATACGATACGATAAATCAGGGCATGATACGATGGTATTGGAAGACTTGCCAGTACGAATCCAACGTACTGAATTGCTGTTTGGTGCGAGTTATTTTGCGTTCAGGACCATCTTTCTGAGAATTTATGAGGAGCGTCTCTATCCCCCCATATTTTATTTCGGGTAACGATAACACATGACACAAAGTGAACACACCAAATCTGCGGATAACTCACGCACATTCGCAAGTTCAAGAATGACGCCACTACGTACGTTGATATCAAATTGAAAGAGTTTATTTACTTTAAATTTGGTGCATTTTCTAAATACTGGTTGACGATAATTATTTGTGTGTGAAATAATAGACGTAGAGTTCATGTACATCTACAGGTCAATCGTAAACGCGGGTTTTCTGCATTCTAACCTAACTTATGAATAAATTGCCTAACAAAGTAAATGTGCTGATGATGCATTTGTACGGTCAAATCGTACAATAATATTTCTACCGCTGCTATCCACTATTTATTTCAACGGGCATCTAAGTAGGGCATACATTTATACACTACATAATCAGTAGAATGTTTTAGGGCGTGTAATACGAAATAGTATAAGTCGTTAATTCGTGAAGACGGTAGCTGCGGTGTGGGCGGCGACTCGACTATCAGGAGTCTAGTCGATGAAGAAGACTTACGGCAGCTGCAGGGCGGTGCGGTGTGGACAGCCCCACGGTTGGTACTTACTTGGTGGGCTTGGGCAGCTGGCGGTGCTCGTGCGGGTCGTAGTCGTCCGTGTCATCGGCCCTGCGTACAGTTGCAGCCGCGTCAGCCGGGCACTCATCATTTTTTAATTCTCTTATGAGCTAATGTCAATTATTATTTACGAAACTTGTCAGCTATGCGAATGATTAAGCTAGCCGCAATAATGCGTCGCCATTATTTTTCACCGAGGAGCATAGTCATCGGATTTGATTTTGAGAAACATGATATTTAAACAGAAACAAAACTACCGCTGGGAATATTAATATTATAATGGATTGATTTGAATAACTGTAAGAACGGTTATTTATTCTTTAAATAACGTTTCGTGGTAATTGCTATTATATGTGATAGTTTATCGAGAGAATGCCATCGAGGAGCCGGAGGAGAGAGACCAACCATTAATATCGCCTAAATCTGGAATGTTAACACGTGGCTCTCTTCACCTGCTCCGATCTGGGGTGGGTACGAACTTGAGCGGCTGTTCCTCGGGGCCGGCATCGCCTACCGCCTGCAGGTGCACCGCCTCCGGCTTGCCGGGCTCCATAGTGTGCTGCCTGTCGACCTCGGCACGGACGTCGCTATAATTACAAGGACCAGCTGTTTGTATTAACTCGGCGCTAGACTTCAGTCTGTATAAAAAAGGGAGTAGATAAAACTGATGAAATCGACGGAGAGCGCGCGATCGATCAGATCCGGCGCGGCGGCGCGACGCCGCGGAGCCTCCGCCGGAATTGCCAATCACCGGCGTCGGCAGCGCCAGCCGCGCGCGCTGCACTGCCGACACACTGAGCTCACACTGTCCACCTTAGGTGCCCACACAATACTAACTCTGCCGACACTGCACCGAAACTGTACCGACTCTAGGCGTAGTCCAGCCGGCCCAAGTTAGTAGTAGCTGACTGACGTTTTGAAAATATGCATCAGAACTAAACATCTTTTACGTATAAGTTTTATGATCCTCAAATCAAATTCGGTATTTAATGACTTCTGAGTGCGTTTTCGACGTGATAATGTTCATTGCAGTTTGCTTTCACGGTTGTTCTTACCCGCGCGCGGAAGCCATGGTCTATTGTCGACCGAGCATGCTCGCGCCCTTAGAATAAAAAAAATCTAGAAGCCGCGTCCAGTAGTAATTGCACGCGACGCGGTGACGCCAAAAATACAACAAATGCCCCGCATTCGCCGCACTTCTCACTCGCGTAATGTTAGTCGCCCGGAAAGATTACCACTTAATGGGATAAATGTTGATGACATTAGAGTAGATGATAATAAAATCGTTGTTGCGGTAAACTGTACTTTAATGCACATTAAACTCACGAAATAGATAGAAGAAGATGGAAGAAATACTTGAACTATTAAGTCTTTAAGTAATTTTATGTAGAGAAAATATATTTTCATGATCGTAACTAAATATTAAAACCATAATGTAGTAGTTAACTAAATTAATACCAATGCTAGCAACCCTAACAAAATGGACGCGTCTTTTACCATGACAATTAAAAACGGAAGAATTAATTTAATTTTAAAATAATACGGCACCTCGATGCTCTAGCTCTAAAGCGATTGGGGAGGCCTATGTTCAGCAGTGGACAAGTATAGGCTAAGATGATGATCAATGCTCTAGTTAGGTATGAATTGTGACCCCATCATGTTTCTCTTTGGGCTCAACAGCATTTTTACGGCCAAGAACGATATATTACGGCAAAATTTAATTTAATTTGACACGTGCAGAGCACGTTATTCCGCACAACGGTCACAGAGCGACTAGTCGCGTAAATGTAAAAGTCACCCCATTGGTAGTAGTAATTGTTGCTTCAATTTGATGCGCGCCCGCGGCTTCCGGATTAGGTATATTTATTAATTCTAAGCTCTCGCCGTACAGTCGCAGTATAACTAAGTTTTATTTCGAACAGTACACCTAGTAATTTTCGATCCATTGTTTGCCTGGGTTCGAATTCGAATGCCTACATGGGCACCGAACATGGGAACTTGTAAGTAGACAAAACAGCTGACGGCATTTGAACATAAACATGCAAAATGACAAATTTGCCGTGAAAGGCAGCAGACTAGTAAATAAATACAGTAAAAATACGGTGTACGCCGAGCCGAGCCGCGCGGACCAGTCCAAGAGCTGGAGAGGCTTAAAGGAACAGGCCGCGCCTTTGAGGACGACACAAGAACGGCACGCGACGTTTTGTTTAATATTCAGGGGATTGATTACGTACACCAGTCACGTTGTTATTGACCCAAAATACACAAGCAACGATGGTCCGCGAAAACTGCGTGGGAGGATATCAGCGTAGGCGGCGCGGCGGGTGCTCGCGGGCTGACTAGGGACAGACGCGACTTGGGCGCTGGGCGGGCGCCGACTGGCGCGCCGCGCCGCGCCTGCCCCCCGCCCCGCACCGCCGCGCCGTGCGCCTGCCGCGCGCACGCAACTGCACCGATCTTCCCCACATAGCAAAATTGTCACACGGATGGTACTAGGGAACCTAACCCATGCCCGCCAGCGACTTCTCAACAGTCCTATTTAAATATTATCGGCATATCCACCGACCCGATCGACTGTTTTATATTGTATGGTGCATTGGAAGGCGTTGAGATCTGCTCAGGATGTGGGTCCGGCACGAGACCATCGCAAATGACGGTGATTCACTTACATTTCCAAAAAGAGTTTGGACTCTCGTTTTCGAAGTTCCACGTTACAAATAACGCGGTTATGTACACCTCTGCCTGCTTAGTTATAAAAAGAGGATGAGAGTGTTACTAATCTGCAATTATTAATTACTTAATATATTCAACGGCGAGCTGGAATTTAAACTTTGGACCTTGTTGATTTTATACGCTATTGCTTCTAAGTTGTTTTTTATTTCTTCACGAAGGTAGTGCCCCGATGTCATTAATCGTCGGCGGTCGGTGCGATGCCGTTATGTTCTAGGAGGCCGAGCGACAAAGTGCTCAACAAATGCAACGGCGCTGAGGTGAAGGCATAACTCACCCAGACCCCCCAGCCCTATAGCCCGAGGCTTTCTTATACGGGTTATTGTGTCCCTCGCCGTAACATGTCCGCAACGGGGCACCTGAGACGCCCAACCGGGGGCCGTTAACCCGCCGAAGAGGAAGGTGGCGGCGTGGTGCGGCCCCCGCTCCTCAACAGCGGGATTTGCGGAGCACGACACAGAGGGGTACGGGTGCCTTTCTAACCGAGAACCCGAAATCCCTCCGAAGTGTGGATGCCGGCCATTGCCGCGGCCGGTGGTATTTTTAGTCGGTAGGAGAGCTGGTGGAAGTCCTGTAATGTTGACACAGTAAAATTAAAGGCAAGATACTCGATTCGATGTTTATTCACTTACTTTCCAATGCAAACTGTCCTTATATTCATTTATCGTTAATTCATGAATCATTAATCTTTTATCTTATTTATATAATTATTATCTAAAGGTGGTAATTACACTCTAAACGCCCACCGAAAAGAAAAATGTATACATGATCTCTAAATATGTTTTTTTACATAAAATATTTTTTGTCCTATTCTTATGAAAAGTTTTCCTTTATCTCTCTGTAATACAATAACATTTGGCTCTTCCTACTTAACAACTGAAAACGATCCAATATAAATCGGGTCTAATTTATTATTTCAATAGTTATTTCTTATCAAAATCAAATCACGGGCTTATAATCTGTAGTATTCTTATAATTACAATACAATAATTTTCGTTATAGTTTACTGATAATTAAATTTTGGATAGCCTCTAAATGTTTGATTGTCTTCTCCGTAACCGGCGAGCATGTATCAGACGAACTATCAGAGTGGAGGAAGCCAGAGATGTATGTAAGGAAAGAACCTGTTAGAGCTCTGTACTCCTTGCCTACCCCGCAAGGGAACTGTAGTGATGATATAGAAAGATAGATAGGTGACTAGCCTTTACTAGAGGCCCCACTAAATCTAAAAAAATATTCAGTTAAAAGCCGACCTACTTATATCTGTAATTACCATAGGCTGTTTCATTTTATTAAAATGTTTCTGCTTTTGCAGAAATCGCATTTTTTGACAAAATCGGTTACGTCTTTGACGTGACGTTTTGTTCATATACTGAGTAACATGCGCCGACCACCAGCACCGAGCACGCCCATTGGTGGCAACATGTGGAACTCATTCAATATAACGCTTATCATCATTAATATTTATTCTTATGACTCCTTTCAAGGCTACTTATAGGCCCTAGGGTATTTATATATTGAGTTAACTATTGTATAAATTCGCAATAATTATCATTTTTTTATAATATATAATGAGTCAATTTTTAATTTATTGCAAAATAAGCTAAATTCCTTCACAAGGACCGCTCGAGTACATTGTGACTTTAGTGTTGCCTTGACACAAACTATTAACTAAGCTGGTATAAATGCAAATAAATTAGATTCTTCAGTAACTTTTTCTATTATCCTTTCCATTTTTTATAGCTTGATGCATCCGTTTTTTATATAAAAGTATTTTCGGCACTGAAATCGGGGTTTAAGGTTTCGCCACCGTCGCGCTCCCGTCGCGCTGCGTCGCCTATGTGGCGAAACCTTAAAGAATGCCAGAAATCCTTTACTTATATTAAAGAGTCTTTAGTTCCCCTCCCTATCTATATCTATCTATAACCTCACGCCAGATCCCTTGCGGGGTAGGCAGAGAGTACAGAGTTCCAACAGGTTCTTTCCTTACATACCTCTCTGGCTTCCTCGACTCTCATAGTTCGTCTCATACACGCTCGCCGGTTACGGAGACTCTTGACTTTTCCATCAGATAAGACTCGGTTTATTTGGTCGTGGTAAGATAGTCTAGGTCTTCCCCGGTACCTGCATCCTTCCACTTTCACATTGTATATCTGTTTTGTCATTCTTTCCTCTGGCATTCTTTCTATATGCCCGAACCAACGGAGCATGCCCTTTCTCATCTTTACACCGATACTATCATTCATACCTACTCGCTGTCTTACTATGCTGTTGCTAATGCGGTCGGTCAGCTTCACTCCGCACATCTTCCGCAGAGCTCGCATTTCTACCGCATTTATCCTACTTTCATTCTCCTTCTTACATACCCAGCTCTCGCTACCATATAACAGCGTTGGGACAAGAACTCCGTTATGTATGGCCAGCTGCGCCTTATGGCTTAAGTGCCGGCTCCCGAGTAGCTTTCCCATCGCACCATTCACTCTGTTCCCTGCACTCACTCTTCTCTCTATGTCAGCGGTGTATTTCCCATCCTTACTGAAGGCGCATCCAAGATATACAAACTCATTCACTTGTTCCAGCACATCGTTACCAACCACAATCCTTACATTCGTTCTGGTTTCTTCCCTTTCAAAAACCATAATCTTGGTTTTCTTCACATTCAAGTGTAAGCCATTGATCATGCAGTCGTCTTTCATAACTGTGACTAGTGTTTGCAGATCAGTGGCCCCCTTTTGCAATACCCCGATTTCAGTGCCGAAAATACTTTTATATGAAAAAATACTTTTATACTGAAATGTATGGGTGACGTCACACAGCGCTGCCACGCTCGGCGGGATGGCAAACGTCACGACCAGTAGCCGTCGCGCCCGACGCGATTACAAACGAAGCGCGGCGGGAGAGAGAAGCCGTCACGTGTATGCGGGATGCTAGTATTATTTGATAAGCTTTCTAGATCGGGCTTAATGACTTTGAACTTTGGACTAACAGTATGAACGAGATAAAAAAATCCTTTTTTAAAAATTACACTTTGCTAGATTTAATTTTAGATTATTTTTTCTTAGTCTGGAAAAAATATCAGTGAGGTTTCCATTATGAGAATTTAAATTTTACTAGATCCTTAACCTATATCATGTATTTGTTTTTATTAATAATAAAACATCCGTTATAATAAAAACAAAAATAAAATACTATATTTGAGATTTTTTTTCAATTCATGGATAAAAATAAAATAAAATATGAGTAGTAAAAGCATAAACACGCGAGTAAAAGCTTAACGTACGTAACGTATCACGTTATGAGGATTCATAGAGACAGTTCTAATTGCCAAACGGAATTAATATATAATTCAATGGTGTTAAGGCTTAAAACCATTAGTATAGAAACGTTCATGCCTCTAATTGCCAATGATGTGTGTGTGTGAATGATGTACGCTGTTGGCCGCGAGGCCTTTACAGCTTCACCGGACTTAAAGGCGAGCGTGCAACCACTACGCTCTAGCCAGCCAAAAGGGCAAGAGGCGACATACTCGAGGGCGCCTCGAAGAGGCGCCCTCGGTTGGGACAGTCGCTGTAGGGGGACGGGTGCACTACTAAGTGCACCGGTCAACCGCCGGCTATGGGAGGGGATCTACTACTACGTCGTCGTCGTCGCCCGTATTCTGAGCGGAAAGAAGGGATGACAAAGCATCGGGGGGGTCGGTGAGAACATGTCGCGGCCGGCGGTGGCGGCAGGGGTCGGGGGGGAGATCGTAGTCGGCGGTGGCTACGATTAACGGATTCGCATGGGTAGATGCGTTCGCGAAGTGACGTGTTGACGCCTTTTTAATAAAGGCGCGAATAGGTTCGAGACCTAGATCGGAGTGGAGGTCGACGTTCCGTACGAACCAGGGGGCTCCTACGGCTTTACGGAGGAAGCGGTTTTGAACCACTTGGAGTTTATCGATGTGAGAGGGGGCCGAATGCCCGAACACAACACACGCATAAGTCATGATGGGTCGAACGCAAGTTTTGTAAAGTGTCACCTTATTTCTAAGGGACATTTTACTCCGCTTGCAGATTAACGAATGGAGACGACCGAGCACAAATGATGCTCGGTGACGGACCCGTTAAAAAGATCAGTTGGGGTAAGATTTGAACTTGATGCGTTAAAGCGCGGGGCACGGCAGATATAATCTTGCCATGGGCCTTCTTAATTGCCAATGAATAAAGTATAATTTTCTTACAACTGTCACAGTACCCACCTTACATGAAAAAACTATGCGAGATTACGTAAACACTTTCTAATTTCAGCGGATATATAGGCAGGCCATATTTTCACTAATTTTGCACTTATTCACAAGTCACTGCCGTATCAATAGCAATTGGTGCCATTCTCTGAGGTTTCGAGCTAGGCCTCTTCTCCCACCCTACTGGACTCTTGCGAAGCGACGAACTACGGAGCGTGAATTTGTTTAGCAGCTCGTCTCGTATCATAAGTGTATATACATTTTATACACGCCAGAAATCAGTACCAAGCCTTATTGGCTTTTACTTAAGGAGTATTACGCTCAAAATCCGACGAGGTCTGGTCTGCACCTGGGTCTCGGGGCGTACTCAACCCAAAGAAAGCACCCGGTTTCTACGGCATCTCCAGCGGAGTTAACCTGCCTCTTAGTGATCCCTTTTAAACGCCGCCATGAATAATTGCATCGTACCCACGGAAACGAAAGAAGCTGAATTCATAGGTATCTTCGAAGAAAAATCTCGAGACAGACATGGAGCTGTACTACCGTCCATCGCCTCAACAGTTTCATAAAAAACAAAGCTCTACGATCGCTTGTCCGGTAACCTTCAAAGACCTCGTCTCGAACCAAGCATTAGTGTCCATGAAGCGCAGGTCGTCACGTAACATATCCTATCAAACCTCGATTAAGCTATAACCCACTTACACGAGTGCCCGAGCACGAGAGTCATGAATGCTTTTCACAAAGTATGGCACTAAAACTTGATTTACAGCTGTAGCAAGTAAGTAAGTAAAGTTTATTTGTAAAACATAGGTTACAGGTGAGATCTTACAATTATATAATTAGCAGTGCACTATGTTTTGCTCTCTGGCGTACAAATTTTAATAAACATTTTATCATGTCACATTAATTAATTATATAGAATTTGAATAAAATATTAATATCAAAGAAGTAGAATAAAAAATATTAATATTGAACAATAGGTAAAGAAATAAAAAATATAGATTAATGTCATAATTGATAAAAAAAAAAAATGAAAAATGCTATACAATATTAATTATTTCGGAAAGATAGTGATTAATCGAATAATAACATTTATCTATTAAAAAAACATGCAATTTTCTTTTAAATAGTGAAATATTCGTTTCTTTGAAATCGTCAGATAGTTTATTATATATAATTTGTACCATGCAAAGAAAACGTTTGTTCATTAATGCAGTCTTTCCGAATGTCACTTCTAATTGCAGGGTATTTTTATCGCGTAGTTTCCGGTAAAGACTTTTAAACGCAGGTTTGTATAAACCTATGTTGCTTTTGACAAATATACATGCCTCGTAAATATATAGAGAAGGTAGAGTAAGTATTTTTAAATTTTTAAAATAAGGTTCGCAACTTGTTGTCGACTCTAAGTTACATATAGCACGAATGCATTTTTTTGTGCTTTAAATGCATTGTCTTTATATGGTGCATTCCCCCAAAAAAGTATACCGTATCTTAGGGTTGATGCACCGAACCCATGGTATGCAGCTAGAACTGTATCACGGTTTACAATTTTAGTTAAGTTGTATAATGCATATGCGGAACTGTTCAACTTTTTACAAACTTCATCTAAATGCGATTTCCATGTCAAATTCTTATCTATGTAAATTCCTAAAAATTTTGTAACACAGTATCTATGGATTCATCCTTATAATTGACATTAATGATCCTATCATTAATTCTTTGAGTAAAGTGCATAATTTTTGTCTTGTCAAGATTTATTTTCAAATTATTATTAGTCAACCATTCAATTATAGTACTTAATGTCATATTTATTTCGGATTCATAATTTTCTTTATTGTTACATTCTACTACAACTGTACTATCGTCAGCAAAAAGTATTGAAGGGTAATTGATATGTGTCGGCAGATCATTTATATACAATAAAAAGAGCAAAGGTCCTAATACGCTGCCCTGTGGCACTTCGTATTTTATTAATTTACTTTGGGATATATATTTTTTTCATGGGCAGTCTTTTGACATATTTGTGATATTTCAGTGTATTGTTTTCGATTACTTAAGTATGATTTTATTAGATTTAGTATATTACCGCGGATGCCATACATATTTAATTTATTTAACAATATCCCATGGTCTACGCAATCAAAAGCTTTGGACAGGTCCATATAAATAGCACAAACTGGGTGTCTTTTATCTATATTTGATAGTAATGATTTTAAAAGATTATATATAGCTAAGTTGATTGACTTACCTTTGCGAAAACCATATTGATTATTACTTAAAATATTATATTTTTCAAGATATGAGTATAGTTTATTATATATAATTTTCTCAAATATTTTAGAGAATATCGGGATCAAGGCGATTGGTCTATAATTTTTGATATTGCATCTGTCATCCTTTTTGTAAAGGGGTACAATAATATTGGTTTTTAATTTTTCTGGGTAAATTCCTTGGGATATGCATAAATTTGTAATATAATTTAGGTGTTCTATAATTGATAGTGCTACAGTTTTGATGACTCTAGTACATATACCATCGTACCCGACACTGTGTGTATTTCTTAGTCCCATAATCTCTTTATATAGATCTGCCGGTATAGTCGGATCCATGAACATAGAATTTGAATGGATTTTACTGATGTATGACCCCTTCACGGCATTTGTAGGACCTGATACTTGTTCAATAAAGTAATTATTAAAGCAGTTAGCCATAGTTGATGGATCAGTTATTTTGTAATTTTCTATGTTTAGTTCTACTATTGGTTCTTTTGGAAAATTCATATTTGTATTGTTTATAATTTTCCATGTTGCTTTGGACTTATTTTGTGAATTATTAATATAATAATTGTTTTGAGACTTTTGCGTGAATTTTATAATTTTTTTAAGCCTTTCTGAATATGTCTTAAGAGATTGTTTATTTTCCGCACTGGGATGAAGTCTGTACTGCCATAACAAATTTCTTTTCCTTTTGCTACATAGTCGCTTAAGCTTAAGGACATTGGGAGTACCAAATAGACTCCTGGTAAAGATTTCTTGTCAAATCGAGGCTCTCTACGCCCCACCATAAACAAACCGCAATTCCCTAAGGCTCTGCTATCTCTCCCCTTCTATTCAGACCCAAACCGCACCAAGGATTTGCGCCGCGCAGATCGGCGCACATGTCTAGTAGGTACTTCAACCTACCTACAGAATATCCAAATAATTCTTATATATAATAATAATATTAGCCCTGTTAATAAACTGTCCCACCATTGGGCACGGGCCTCCTCTCAAACTAAGAGGGTGTAGGCCATAGTCCACCACGCTGGCCCAGTGCAGGTTGACGAACTTCGCACACCTTCGAGGAACTCTTAGGCTTGCAAGTTTCCTCACGATGATTTCCCTCACCGTTAAAGCAAGTGATAGATAATTTTTAATACGCACATGCTTGCGAAAAGACAGAGGTGTGTGCCTGGGTTTAAATCCGAAACCTCTGACTTTGCAGTCCAACCGTCTAACCACTAAGCTATCACTGCTTTTGGCATCGAAAATATTAAATTACAAGCGGCAATATGAAAGTTGATACAACTCCAAAATCATTGTTATTTTAAAGAAAAGTAGGATTAAAGTTTTAAAAAATTGTCTTTCTTTTTCCACTGCACTGATTTCAGAGTGAATTACGGTTGTTGATAGACTATAATTCAAATTTTATTTACCTATATTCCTTAAAAAACAATATTTTATTAATTTTTTAAATATTAATTAAAATGAGTTCTTAAATTGGTTGACAGCTTGTTACTGTGCAATTACTTCCACACGTTTTGTGTCAGTAAATACTCATAAATCATTTATCAAATTAATTTGGTTTAGTGCCGAATGATACAATTATTTTGCATGAAAACGCTAATTAAAAATGTGCTCATTTGTTGAGTAAAATAAGCGTACATAGATATGTGTGTTATTGTATGCACTTGCACTCCTCTTAATAATATATCCATTGTTATTGTGTGCTATTCATGTGTTAAAGACACAATTAAAGTTCGATCAGTAATGCAAAAAAAGCTAAAATTATATTTTTTTTTTAAATTTAAAAACGTAGCCCCACACTAGGCCTACCTTATGGCAGCCGTATGGCCCCGACCTTTAGCGCATTTGTATGCCTAATGGTGACTGCAGCCAACTCCAAGTATTGCGCAACCGACTGAACACCGAGTTTGTTTGAGGCAGTTGCTTCCTGTATTATTTCAATTATTACCGCACACTGCTGGATTTATTCCAGTGTCGTGGGTGCGTTTACAAACATGAATATTCACAAACACAAATATCCAGACCGACACAAATAATAGCGGGTTACACAAAGATTTGTCCCGTGCGGGAATCGAACCCGCGACTATTAGACACAGTGGGTGGAGCGGCTTAAGTTATTACCCACTGCGCTAAATCGTCCGTCATAAATTAGTTCAGTTCATTTTGTAACGATTGGAAACATTTACCTAATGTTAATACTGAAAAATGTGATATCTACATCAATACACTAAAAAATAAATAATTAATTTTAAGTCTCAGGAAAATAGAAATAAGTTTGGAAAATAGTGAATTTTGTTCTGATATATAATATGTAAGAATACGAAAAGTACTCGGGTTATATCACCTTTCACTGAAGGCACTGAATTTTGATCACCTTTTACTAAAGGTACTGAACCCTTAACGAAGTAAACTAGACTATAATTAGAGAAGGCGGGCACTTCATTCGCACGGCAGTGAGGTTCAGCGTAGAGTTAGCACCTATTGTTCTGTTAGGTACATGGAACTGCACCGGTGACACCAATGAACAATCGTCGCCGTCCACCGAGCATTGTAGCTTCGCGGTAATCGCTACGCACACTTCCCGGAAGAAGGCGCGCGCGCACCGCTGGCGCGGCGCTTTTCGCAGCGTCGTTGTACCGCATGTATTGAACAGAGACAGCCTAACGTGAGGCCCTTACCGTTTTACATAGAATTAAATCAAATAATTTTTAAAAGATAATCATATATTTAATTAATTAAAGTATTAGCCATTATTGACGCTGCACTTTTGTTATTCTAATGTAAGTTTGTTGATGTTTCTGCTATAGAAATCCTTGGAACGGGAATCGATGAACTCGTTAAAGGCGTTTATCACCGCCTCGTTAGATTTGAAATTTTTCCCCTGTAAAAATTATTGAAATTTCGCAAATCAGTCAGCAAGGAGCAATCATGGAGCAAGGTCTGGCGAGTATTGTGGGTGACGGACGAGTTTTCAGTCGTAAAAACCAAACCAAACTCCTGTAGTTTTGAGACGGTCCGTTATACGGTGTGTGGACGAGCGTTGTCGTGAAGGAGTGGGCTGGAGCAATAGACAATCGGTTGTATGATAGCGAGGCTGTCTTTCGTCATTTGCAATTGTTCAGATTCTTCTGCAGTAATTGTTGTGCCAGAATTCAACAAGCTGTAATGAATATACCACCATACACCCACAAGCAGCTTCTTTCGAATCAATTTGCTTAATTTGCACAAGTCACCATATACTCACAAGCAGCTTCTTTCGACTCAATTTGCTTAATTTGCACAAGTCACCATATACTCACAAGCAGCTTCTTTGACTCAATTTGCTTAATTTGCACAAGTCACCATATACTCACAAGCAGTTTCTTTGACTCAATTCGCTTAATTTGCACAAGTCACCATATACTCACAAGCAGCTTCTTTTGACTCAATTTGCACAGGCCCATCATACACCCACAAGCAGCTTCTTTGACTCAATTTGCTTAATTTGCACAAGTCACCATATACTCACAAGCAGCTTCTTTCGACTCAATTTGCACAGGCCCATCATACACGCACAAGCAGCTTCTTTGACTCAATTTGCACAGGCCCATCATACACCCCACAAGCAGCTTCTTTGACTCAATTTGCATTTGGGACATGGTTTGGCTGCCTCCCCTGTGTCCAACCAGTGTGACGGACGTTTTCGATTGGCACACAGGATCCTCATTTCATCACAAGTGACAATCCAATTCAGAATACGCACATTTGTGTGCCTATTTAACAAGTAAAGACAAGATTTGACGCGATTTTGTTATTGTTTGTTCAGTGAGTTAGTAGTTATCCACTTTTCGAGCTGTTTTAACTTTCTGATTTGACGTAAATTAATCAGTATCGATTTATCACTTTCGTTGAAGGATGCTGCAAGTTTCGACGTGGTTTGAGATGAATCGGTTTCCCCTATGGCTTTCAATTCATCGTTATCGACTTTCGTCTCCGGTCAGCACCGGGGTTCATTGTTGAGATAGAAATTTTCTTGAACGGAAGCGGTCAAACCAAAAACACATCGCGCGATCACTTGCGGTACTTTGTCCTTAAAGCCTGTCGAATGAAAGTTGAGTGATTTTTTAACGTTTTCATAAACTGGCAATACTGGGACGAAGATCACCTATTGTTCGAGTGAACCATAGACATAAACGAACTGGTTTTGATACACGTTATATTTATTTTAATAATTAATTCTTTATAATAATAAATTCTTTATTTGCCAATAAAAATACATACAAATGAGGTTACCGTAGGTCCCAAACTAGAGGGAGGCGGCACTGCTGGCTACAGCTGACGTGGCACAGGTGGTGGGGCGCATTAGGCGGCTAGGTATTTCCACGGCCCCAGAAATCGGCCTCCCCTGACGCTCACATCACTGTCGGGGGGCAGCGCATCGATATCGGCCCAGATGCGCTACCTGGGCCTCATATTAGACGGGCGCTGGTCGTTTAGGGCACACTTCGTCGCCCTAGCGCCAAAATTAATGGCGACGGCTGGAGCGCTGTCGTGGCTCTTACCAAACTTGGGCGGGCCAGAGGCCTCGGCGAGGAGGCCATATGCGGGGGTGGTGCAGTCCCAGGCCCTATACGGATCCCAATCTGGGCGGGCGCCCTGACGGCCCGAAACGTGGTCCCGTGGACCGTGATATTATCCATGGTTGGGAGCGAGAGCGCCTGGGCGGCAATGGCGGCCTTCTGCGAGGCCGTCATGTCCGCAAAGGAGGAGGCAGAGCGGGTGAGGGAGGAGACGTCCTCTAATCCCGCTCGCAGACGGCGCGCTGGGCGAAGGCGCAGGGACTACGCCCGAAACGACCTTCGCCCACCGTAATCTCGGCCTGCAGGCGTCGGGGAGGGCACCCCGGCACCCTAGCACTTAGCAGGCCCGTGCCGGAAAACCGCTGCGTCCGCGCAGCCTCCAAAAGGCAGTAGGGGGAGACCGAACTCCCCTACACGTGTCGAGATCCACGCCTAACTGCGGACTGAGCCCGCCGGTGCCACAGAGGTCCGGCAAAAGGGCAGTAGGACGCCGGGGGGTTTTAGTGGGTGCAAGCCCCACATAACCACCAGGGGCCGTGCCCTCGGCCCGCGGGTATGCGTTACGCATTTCCCACGAAAAAAAAAAGTTCCCGAACTAGGCTAAGCCTGTATCTTTCACCGTGCTTCATATACATATAGTGGGTTGTGTGTGCGTGTGTGAGTTTGCTTGTGCACGCGTGCGAATGTACAAAGCCCAAGTGATAAATTTATCTAAGTATTCTTAGCAAAGTTTCAGTTTGTGTTTAGGTTTAAGAAATAAGCCATTATAATGCCATTTATGTTATACTCGTATTACGATTTCATACAATTCTACATGATTTAAATTTAGCATCTCTGATGAGAAATCTTTTTTTTTAATTACACGGCATTGCATTGACGGATTGCATAAATTATACTTTGAGTCTTCAGATAGTCCGTGATTGATTAAATATCTGAAAGGCAATAAGTACTAAGTTCCCATATTAGAAAACCAACGACTTATAAACCATTAACCCGAAAGTATGTAAGTTAGAATGAAGTGTGTATGTTAGAATGCTATAATTTCTATGTAAATCCCTCCAAACTCTACCTCCTCCCTTATTCCTCCACTCTCTTGTGTATATAAATGGGTTTTGATTGTTCTCTACTAGGTATGATATATTTCCAATCGTCACAAACTAAATTGGGGGCCACTACCTTTAGCAAAACAATCTTTTTTCAAGATAGGCCAGGCGTTGAGCCGTCATTCCCGTGAGCGGGCCCACAATATCTGTCCGTCAGGATTTCGATACAGGTGGTGCCGCTTGATCTCCCAATCAGAAAGTGGTTGGGGGTTAGGGCTTCACCAACGACGAGTTCGACGTCGCTCAGCAGCCGGGAATTCACTTTGGCCTCCGCTTCCAGTAACAACATGTGAAGCACTTCTCTTAGTTACCGTTTTCGTAGGGTCACTTCGAACGCTGTCTTAATATCTCCTCGATCTTACTAGGCGCTCCCAAGCTCCACCCATTTTTGGTGCGTGGGGCGGAATAACTGTAAATGTTCATTGTTGTGTCTCTTTATTGGGGATCAAGTTCGATCCGTTGTCGCTGAACGTACGTGGTGAGTCTAGCAACGAACCTTCGCTGCGCTAGGATCATCGAGTCGGTGGAAAATGATGGTACCAGGTACATGTGAGCTACCCTTATTATCAAACACTTAACAGGGCAATACATAACATATATATGAAAAAAATGATGAAATGATCAACTGAAAGGCCCGTCGAACAAAACAATACAAGTTACAAGACTACCTCGCTGAGGTTCTTGCCGGATCTTTTCAGTGTGAGGTCGGGTTCCGATGCGGGGGTAGATGTAAAAATGTAATAATTTTGACGTTTGTAAGTGCTTAAGTATTGGCCTATATAAATAAAAATTGTAGACCTTGACTTTTAAAATGAAACGAGTTTATTTCTATGTAAGAAAATCAATAAATACGTTTTACTCTGCTTCGTGTGTATTTAATAAATAACTGGAGAAGTGCGAGTAGGTCTCGCGCTCTGAGAGTCCCGTACCGGTTCGGTTTCGGCAAGTTTCGGCGCAAAATTGTAGTTTCGGTTTCGGTAGAAATCCAGCCGAAACTAGGGCCGAAACCAAAACTACGTTCATGAGCTTTCGGATGGCCTTTGGGCGCTATAGGGGAGTGTCGAAATGATACGAACGATTGTCTAGGCATGTCGATTTATTTTAATAAAATCTATCTTTGAATTAATTCGAATCGATTGGACTGGAATCAATTTTCGTGTTTGACCCTGTTGAATTTGTCTTGATTAGTATTATAATTTTAGGTGGCCCTTAAAACTTTTAAACTAAACAATACTTTATTATAATTATTTATAACAATAAAATCGAATTATAAACGAAACAGTTATGGTCAAAAGTAGTACATAAAAAATATGTATGCAGATTAATTGTGAACCTCCTTTTTTTGGCGTCCGTTAATATTTTGTTTAGTTCTATAATAAGGTAGCTACAGCATGGTCATAATAACTTAATCTACACGTTTGTATTGTTTGTCGTTAAAGAGTTCCCTGGTGTACTTTGAAATTCCAAGATCCAATACCAATGAAATTAAAATTCAGTCTAGCGCTACACTAAGTCCAAAGCAAAAGGAATCATCAAAATATTTCATTAATAATAATTTAGAAAGATCTTTTCGAGATCAAGCTTTTATAGCAAAATCCCTATGGCAAATAGACAACGGAGACCGACAAGTACTATAGTTGTTTAAGGCAGTGTTGCCAACCCTCATTCTAGAAAATTGTTAGATTAAGTGTTAAAAATTGGTAAAATTGGTAGACCATAATATGTAAAATGGTAGATTTGCCTACTATTATAATTCAAGTTCAGTCTGCCCGCTTTGCTTTCCTAAAGCCAACCTGCATGTCCTTTTCCTTTTTTCCATGATTTCAAATATTTTCGATCATTATACCTTTTAAGCCGTTAGAGATCCATCTCTAATCGCTTCTGGCTCATACTCGTCTATGCAACTCAGGTTACTTACTAAGAAAAACCGTGAAAGATACCAAATTCTTCAAAAAGATCTTTTGACACTTAGATGACAGCGCAGGTGTGATAAGAGTTACCATTTGGTGACAATTTCATACTTCTAGGGAAATATTTTAACAGATGTGACCGCACGGTGCGACTAACTCGAGAGAGTGGTTGCACTTGCCCAAGAAAGGATCCTTGTCGCACTATATTACAATCCTTGTCAGCGTTCAATTAGACCTAATAACGCTGTTTCACGTATTGCTCAGTTCAAACTCCTTAGTAAAAAACGATTTTACTATGAATTCGTAATATTTTGAAAAATAGGTAGATTTGAGCAGTAAAGTGGTAGATAGATAGGCAGACTAGAGGCGTAATAGGTAGATCTACCAAATACATGGGAGATATGGAAACACTGATTTAAGGTCTGGGGTCTAGAGTCTAGGTAGATCCTACAGAATGCGCTAATGATAATATCTGTTAGGTCACTGTGATCTATATTAGATCCAGGAACGGTGTCCTTATGGTCTGTGCTTACGATCTAACCATATAAAAAACTGAAATTCGAATTCAGGTTCTCGTGATTGCTACGCGCATTATTCCCCAATAGAGTAACGAGGCAAAGGTAACTTTTAACGCGTAAGCAACTATCCAAGACCCGCCAGCCACCGTCCACCTTTGTGGACATCCACTTATATTAGAATTAGTTTCCGCATACTACTTTTGAGGCGCGTGTCGGGAGCACATGACACGCACTATCCTCTCAAGGGCCGGCTGTTGTGCGCAGGCAACGGGTAGTCCCCCTTCTCATTGCCTGCAGACCCTTATCAAGGTGGCATAAGGTTGGCGTAGACGCGCTGTCGCCGCCATGGTATACGGCGATGGAGCGGATCAGCTAGAGGATAAGCCTCCCTCATTCGCATCGCCGCCTCTTTCAGAGTGATGACCTCCTCGCAAAAGGTCACTGCCGCTTCCCACGACCTGTCATTGTTGACCATAGCTTGGACTAAGATCGGCAGCGACAGGTCCATCCTCACCGCCTCCACTCTGCGCTTCGCAGCCCAAGCCGGGCACAGTTCGAGCGTATGCCAGTGTCCTCATCGGCGCCACACTCGCAGCAACATGGGGTTGGTTCTCTACCGGCATAGGTAATCTCTAAATAGGTACTTTTCAAAGCAACCTTGACCCTCTACTGAACGGAATCCTGCCGTAATCGGTAATATAGAGAAATATGTATGCAGAGTATAGTATAAATGATGTGATGAGCAAGCTACTCGCCGGTGCTTCAGCCAAAAATCGTATACTGTTATACATAACAGTTTGCTCGTTCCACCGTTATTATCGGATGACCCGAAAATGTGGCAAAGCCGTGCTGGCCGACCACATTTGCAACAGCGTAACGATGAAAAAGGGTATGCTTCCGTGGTTCGAATATATAGAAAGAATGCCGTAAAATAATCCGGGGAAGTGCTACTCTATCTTAAAATGACTAAATAGATCCGATCTTTATCCGATGAACAAATCAAGAGTCTTGTATGAGACGAACTAAGAGAGACGAGGAAGCGCGAGGTCTGTAAGAAAAGAATCTGTTAGAAATCTGTACTCTTTGTCAACCTGGCCTCGTAAGAAATCTACGCGTTCGTAACCGTATAAAGGATATGTAGAAAGAAACATTCAATTCCGTCGCACGCCTAATACTTTCTTAGGATTCTTAGATTTCTCATTCAAACAATAATACTACTTACCAAAAGCTCGTCATGGTACGAATGAAATAAACTGTATTATTGAATTTAAGGGTAATATAATCAAAACTGTTTTCGAAACACTATTGTTTTATGCGTTACGAGTATAATAAGCTTATGTATTGTAAAATGACAATATAAGGTCGCGATAATATTGCAGATTTAAAAGATGGTGGTTGGCTCCCTGAACAGATTGTTTCAATTTTTTTTTCATTGCCGATCTAACTTGAATTTCCTCTCCTCACACAATCAATTTCAAATCTAACAATTTTTTTACTTGATAATTAATTCGCTATATTCACCTGCAAACGTACTGAAAATATAAGTGACTTATCATTGAAAAGAATGGAAAGTTACGGGGATGGCATTTGATTAAAAAAAATGTTTACCTTTTCTCTTAGCGTGTCAGCGCGTCTCTCTGGATCACGTTCACTAAATGAAGGACCGTCAAATGTTGCTAAACAAATAGGGCGCGGAGCCTCGTGGCGCCCCCGAGTGCCTGCACCGTGCCGCGTCGACGCCCGGCGCATGCGCTATCGGCACCAACTCACCATGGAAACGGAATGTAGACTGAATCTTATATTAATAATTCTCACAATGCACATCTGAAGACTAGGTATTCCGGGTTTATTTTATAGGGGATGCCTTGTACGTCGTGTTCTGGGACGTTGGCATAAACACCGCACGTACCTCGATCAGAGCGAGGTTCAAAGCGGCCGCAGCGGCACGTGGCGACGCGCTAACTCGTGGCCGGCGCCGGCGGAGCGGCGGGGCGGAGGTGGGGCGAGGGCTCTCACTCGGACCGCGTCGCTCGGCTCGCACCCCCTGACTCCGACTGATGAACACGACACACCGCTGTCATTAAGCTTAAGCCGGGCTTCCACTGCAAAAAGGTAATGAGCGAGAAATAGTCGAGCGGAACGGAGTACAACTAGTTAAAATAGATTTTACCTTCCACTAAGACAGAGTTTTGATTAGTTTAATTACTTGCCTTCTACTGAAAAGGACAAATGACAGCGAGAATTAAGCGATGGACTATAAACGAAAAATCACGAATAGACCTATTCGTCAATTTCCGTTCTTCTATTGACTTCCATTGTAAGCGAATCGTAAAGGCAGCAGGCGACGGTCGGCGCGGGAGGGGTATGGGCGGAGGGTACGTGCATCGAGATCCGTTACAGACTCGTCGGCGACCTGTCGCAACCCACTAGTTTTTACCTATTTTTACTCGTTTGGTCCGTTCCGTTTACCTTTTTGACGGTGGAGCGCCTCCGTGAAACTTACCGTAGCAAGTAAAGCGTGCGAGTCCATTTTTAATTACTTTTATTAGCTGAGCACTCCTGCTTAACACTTTCTTGATAGAACCACTTCTATGAAATTTACTTTTGCGAGCTAAAGGGTAACCTAACCCAAATTCTCAAAAAAAAAGTCTCTATTTACCGCAGGTTGTGATGAATTTGTAAACTGTGTATTTGTTATAAGAAATATATATAAAAAAGAATATATTAATTTAGATTTAAAAATACATTTTTAAACAAGCTTTTAAAGCAAATATACGACAAAGATATCTTGCTTATTTGAGGAGTTCCTATGGCTTCTTCGAGGCTCCATCATCGGACCCTGGACACCATTTCGGTCTAAAGTACTCGTCAAATAAAATCTACCGAGCCCAAACACGGCGGGTGATATTGAGTAGTTGGGTGAGGTACCTAAATACATTTCTGGTCGTATGGTACTTATTTATACCAATCGAATAAGCCTAAACAAAAATGGTTACATTGTATATTCCAGATATTCCTATGGCCACCTTTCGACTCCATCATCAGACCACCTCCATAGCATTGTCATCAAACTTACATACGTATGCCAAATTTCAGCTCAATCGGATACTCGCAAGTGCTAGAAAAACAGATAACAAGATTTGTACCGGAAATACAGACAGACAGACATACGAACATTGCAAGTTAAATAAAAGCTTTTAAAAAGGTTATTTAATGTATGGATTAAAATTTAATGTTACGTGTTCAATTTTCCGAATCTATTAAATACTTTTATCTATCTTGGCTTCGTAAAAACAGGTTTTATAGAAATGTTTCGAAAATAAGTACCAAACCCATCTTGAATTTAAATTGCGAATGTATTCAATGGTAGATTGGATATGTATGAATATATACGCAAAGAAAGCTTAATTAAGATATGCTCTATAAATTGTATACACGGGTAATAATAATTAAAACATTAGGAAAATACCTGCCTTTTGGTCTTTCGGATACAGTTGTCTTGTTTTTGTGTCCTATTGTCAGCGTTGATATACATGTCAGTGCCCCTGGGACACTTCCGATGAGTAGACGTCGGATTCTGTCATTGACAAGGGTTGCTAACGGTTGTTTTTTTGACGTGTGCAAAACTCAATTTAATTTTTTTCCATTTTAACTTGTGGCTTTAAATTTTTGATATTTTGTTTCTCAAGGATTGGACGAGGTATTTGTCGAATCTTTCTATTTTAACCTCTCTATCCCTTAGGGGAATGAGTGTAGATGAACCCCCTGATGGGGGCGGAGGTTCTTCTCCGGACGTAACTACTAGTACTAGACCCTCTTTAAAGCGCTCAGCTGGTCCTGAGGTTTCCAATGAAGGTAAAAAATCTAGATCCCCAGCAGAATCCATCCAGTCGGTCTACATTAAACCAGGCTTCGAGAACGGCTCTATCCAGCGGTACAATGATTGGGACAAGGGTCCATTCGTGGTTTATGTCTCTCGCTCGGAGAGTGATCCCTCCTCTGGTTCTCCCATAAAATTATTAAAATTTGCCCAATTCCTGCACAAGAATAAAGTATCTGGTATTTTGGAGGGCGGCATCAAATCGGTTGGCAGAAATAAAATATCGATTGAATTTAGTTGTGCTGAATCTGCCAACAAATTTGTATCCAGTGATGTTTATGAGGGGTTCTCAACCTACATACCAAAATTTTTAATATCCCGTATGGGCGTGATTCGGGACATCCCGACTGAATGGTCGTTAGAAGATCTGGTGGCTGGGATTGTGATGCCTGCTAATTGTGGCAAGGTAGTTAAAGCGAGGCGCCTTAACATAAAATCAAAGAAAGGTGACACAGTACAATGGATTCCATCAAGCACAGTGATGTTGACGTTCACTGGACAGACCCTCCCTGAGAGGGTTTATTGCTATAGTACATCTTTACCTGTTTCCGTCTATCATTTGCCTACCATCATTTGCTATAACTGTTGCAGATTTGGCCACACTAAAACCCAATGTAGATCTCAACCACGTTGTTTTCGGTGTGCTCAGCCGCATCCAGGTGACAGCTGTTCTGTGTCGGATGCAGATGTCACCTGTTTGCTTTGCCGGGGTGGTAGCCACAAGGCTACGGATTCTAAATGTCCAGAGCATTCCAGGCAAAAATCTATTAAAATTGTAATGTCCCAGGAAAACGTCAGTTACAGGGAAGCATCAGCTAGATTCCCTTCTATTCGTAGAGTATCCTATTCGGATGCTGTCGCCAACCACAGCCAGTCAAGTTCGCTCCAAAGCTCGCAATGTTTATCCCCTTCTTCGTTGCCAGACTCTCCTTCCTTACCACTTACTAGCTCTTATAGAAAGACTGTTTTCCTCTCCCCAAAACCTCGACCGCAGCCTGGTAAGTCGTATGACTTAGGGGCTCTCCAATCTATTACTAGGTTACCTAAATCTGCCCAGCCCAATGGCTGCGCGTTTCGTGAGAATGTTGTCCTCTCTCCTTCTTCTCCATCTGATATAGTCGAATTATTGGTGTGTAGCTTAATTAAGCTCCTGTCCAATTCTTCGGATGATCTACCGAACAATGTTGTGATATTAGTTAAACAGCTCCTTCAATCGTTGATTGACAAAAATGGCTCGAGCAATCCTGCAATGGAACTGTAGGAGTATCCGGCAAAAAAAACATGAGATTTTATATTTAATAAATCGCCTAAATCCTGTGGTTTTTGCTATCTCGGAGACTTGGCTCAGACCGGGCTCTCGCTTTAGGGTGTCTGGCTTCTCTTGCCTGCGGGATGACAGAAATGACGGCAGGGCGGGATGTGCTTTACTAGTAAGTCGTTCAAATATATATTCTCAAATTTTTATTCCTATCCATGATCCTGGCTTACATATTGTAGCTGTTAAGGCCTTAGGCTTTTCTTTTATTTCCGTGTACATTCCTCACCCTAATCAATCTATTCTCAGAGAGTTTAGATCAATCTTAGGTTCTATTGCTGGTTCTGTAATAGTACTTAGTGATTTTAATTGTCGCCATTCTTTGTGGGGATCGCATACTAACGACCCTTGTTCTTCCTTATTATTAGATATATTGGATGATATAAATCTGTGTGTACTGAATGACGGTTCTCCTACTCGTAGAGTTTCACCTTCCCAGAATGCAAGCGCTCCTGACCTGTCATTAGTCTCCCCTTCTCTAGTTTCTATCTTATCTTGGTCTGTTCTGTCTTGTACTCATGGTAGTGATCACTTCCCCATTTTAATTAGGTTTTCCAATTCTACTCCTTCCTTACCCGCTGCGAATCCTCTTCTGAAATACCGATTATCTCAAGCAGACTGGGACAGATACTCTTTGGTTTTGGATCAGGAAATTAAAGCTATTCCTCCTGGCAACTCGAATTTTATTTGGCTGTATGAACAATTTATGTTATGTGTTCTTCGCGCCGCCGATCAGACTATTCCTGTTAAAAACTCTGTTAGGAATCAGGTATCCTCTCCTCCCTGGTGGGATGCGAATTGCTCTCAAAGTGTTCGTCTGCGTAAAGAAGCAGAGCGAAGGTTTGCTGCTGATTTAAGCGTTGAAAATTATTTAAACTTGAAGCATACTTCTGCTCGAACTAAAAGGCTTCTTGCAGGGAAAAAACGTTCAGGTTGGCATCAATTTTGCGACTCTCTGTCTCCTCGATCTCCACCTTCTCTTATATGGAAGAAGATAAAGATGTATCGCCGTTCATATGTTGATTCTAACGCTTCCTCTAATGATCCCAGCCCTTGGCTGGAGAGCTTTATGAACAAGTTAGCCCCTCCATTTGTTCCTTTCTTTGATTGCTTTCCATCCTTGGACTCCTCTTCCACCGCCTCTTCAAACGATCCCATGAATGATCTGTTTTCTTTTGCTGAACTTCATTGTGCCCTCGATCATCTTCGGGATTCTACCCCTGGCATCGATGGTATTCCTTACTCATTTATCTCAAAGTCTTCCCGTTCAAGCCAGCTTTTCCTCCTAAGTATATTTAATTCTATTCTTGATTCCGCTCGGATTCCGGATGCGTGGAAATCCCAAATTGTTATTCCAATTTTGAAACCTGGAAAAGATCCAAAGGTGGCGTCTTCTTATAGGCCAATTGCTTTATCCTCGGTTTTAGCTAAAATTATGGAAACTCTTATAAAAAATCGTCTGGAATGGATTTTGGAGAATAAGGGTTTATTACCCAAAAGCCAGTTTGGCTTTAGAAGGGGTGTTGGTACTCTAGACAGTCTTAGTATCCTCGTCTCTGAAATACGGTTAGCTTTCTCTGACAATAATAATGTGGTAGGTGTTTTCTTGGATGTGTCTTCCGCATATGATAATGTTCTTCTTCCTGTTCTCGGAGAAAAATTGTTTCGGCTAAGTATCCCAGTGAGGTTGATAAATGTCATTTGCAACCTCCTTATGATGCGCTTTATTTTAGTTCGTCATCAAAATAGTCTCCTCCCCTCTCGACTGGTTTGGAGAGGTCTTCCTCAGGGTTCGGTTTTAAGTCCTCTTCTGTACAATATTTACACTTCTGATTTGGATTTATGTGTCAATTCCTTTTGTTGTATTTTACAATATGCTGATGATATTGCTCTTTATGTTAAATCACCCTCTTTTGTAGATGCTTCTTCTCGGCTGAATTCTGCTTTACGTTATCTCGACCTTTGGTTAACGGATCATGGGTTGAGTCTTTCGGTGGAAAAGTGTAGTGCTGTGGTCTTCTCTCGCAAGCGCAATATCCCTTCTCTAGATTTGTCCGTAAATGGGCAGCCAATTGTAGTACAGGACCGGGTAAAATTTTTAGGTATGATCTTAGACTCCAAGTTATCTGGTTTACACCATTTAAACCATGTGATTAAAAAATGTGAAGCTAGTGTTAATGTCATGAGGGCGCTTTCTGGTGTTCGTTGGGGCTCTCATCCTATGACTCAAAGGATTCTGTATAATGCTATTATCCGTAGTCACTTCGATTATGGCTGCTTTCTCTTTGAACCTTGTAATAAACTTGCTCTAGCGAAATTGGACAAAATCCAGTCAATATGCCTGCGTATCATTACTGGAGCTATGAAGTGCTCTCCTATAAATGCTCTTCAGGTTGAGTGTGTTGAACCTCCGTTATGTTTGCGAAGGCAATATTTGTCTGATAGGTTTTTTTATAATCTTATTCAGACTAGATGTCATCCTCTTTTATCTGTTCTTAATCTTCTTTCTCAGGCCATGGTTTCTTCAAGTTATTGGACTCATAAAGATTCTCCTCGTCTTGTAAACAGCTTCAATAAGTTTAAAAATTTATCTTCTTCTGTTTTTCAACTGAATAAACATCCCTTGTTTGAGGTAGATTTTGCTTCCTTAGTCTTTAAGCCAGAAGTTATTGTAAATTTTGGTATAAGCAAACATTGCCCTGAGGCTAACAAATGCTTTAACAATATAATTTTTTCGGAGTGGTCCGACTGGCTTACAATTTTCACAGATGCTTCTAAGCTTTCAGAGGTTGATAGCGTTGGAGCAGCCGTCTGGATTTCAAAGTTCAAAATCATCTTAAGCTTTAAGTGTCCTTCAGTCTGCTCGGTTTTCACTGGAGAAGCATTAGCTATTCTTGAGGCAATTCTTTATGCAGAGTCGCACAAGTTAAACAGAACCATCATTTTTTCTGATAGTTTAAGCTGCCTTCAGGATATATCCAAAGTCCCGTTTCATTCCCGGGATAACTTTATCATTACCCTCAAAATCAAAGAAGCTTTACTGAGGTGTAACCGTAACAATATTCTCGTTTGTTTAGCATGGATCCCTGGGCACGCATGCATTTCGGGTAACGAAACAGTGGATGCATGTGCTAAAGCTGCATCTCATACTGGATGTGACACCTATTTTAACTGTTTTTCCCGAGATCTCCGGTCTCTTGTCAAGCCCTCGCTTTTCAAATCTTGGCTCAATTTGTGGCAAAAATCTCAAGCCATCAAGGGAAAATATTATGGCAGTATTCAGCCTACTATCCCAACAAGACCATGGTTTTTTAAACATGACGTTAATAAGTTAGCAACTTCTGTGATAATTAGACTACGATTAGGCTTTGTTTGCACCCCGGTATTTTTGGAGAAGATTCGAGTGAGGGATCATTCTCTGTGCGAGTGTGGATTGGCGGAGGGCTCCTTAGAGCACTTGTTCTTTTTCTGCCCTCGACTTAGAACCCATTTATATGATCTGTTACCAGCCAATATACCTCGTCCGGTAAACATCCCATATATGCTGTCTTTGGCGCATTCACCGTTAATTAATACTTTGTACAAGTTTATCAGTGTAAATCATATTAGGTTATAGCTTATATTTGTTTTCATATTATGCTTCATAAGCGTTTCTTTCATCCTCTTTTTTTACTTTTACTTATTTTGACTTTGCCGCAATTCATTAAAAAAAAAAAAACAGTTTTTCGTACCTACTTTACCAAGTTTTCTTTATTGCCCAAGTTAATTTGATGTTCTGGTGTTTTATCGTTAAGTTTACCGCTAATACATACTTAAACCGATCGTTCGTCACTTTTTTTTTTTTTTTTTTATTTAAACTTGGCAAACTTGACATTGGCAGAATCATCGGGTAACGATGGAGCCATAGATTATAAATTGGATTGGATTGGATTGGAGTAGACGTCATGGATATATTACAAGTGGACGTACAAAACTGAAGTTTCCAATCTTATGGTAGGAACTGCGAAACAAAACCAGATAAATCTATTTTCACCAATATTTCCAAGATTAAAAATTTACAGACATCTTCACATGATTGTATTTTTAAATAGTTATCAGAGTTAACAATTTATTTACATGTTTAGTGTTACACAAGTATGTGATGCAGTGTAGTAGGCAGGATTTTTATATCTATAGTGTGAGTGTGTGTGTGAATGATATACGCTGTTGGCCGCGGGGCCTTTACAGCTTCACCGGACAAGATTTTTATATCATTCCTGTGTTCAAAATTTATTACATGTTTTGTAATATTGTGTTAGTGTTAATTAAAAAACGGCCATGGCAAAAATTAACACAACTATAGTTCGTATTTTATCCGATAAAATAGTTTTAATGCAAACTCAAATAATTTATTTTGTATAAACCCTGCGGGGGCGCTTACAAATAGTCAATTTACATTTTTTTTTTAAATCTAATTAAACTACTAATCTACCACCGGAATGGAACGCGGCCTCCACTGAGAAGATCATAATCAAAATCATATCTTCAGATTCGGAGAAGAAACTCAGCAGGCTTGTCTTTTTTATTTACTTCTCTTTCTTTCATTTTTTTAAATCATTTTGTGTGGATACGAGGCATGCCTTTTAAGTTTTGTTGTTTGAAGAAAAAACCACAACTAGAACCTTATAGTACTTTTTATTGTTTTTCAAAGTATTCACCACGTAGCTTAATACACTTTTCCATTCGCTCAAACCAGTTATTATAACATTTATTCCACTCTAAACTGGGGGTATTCAAAAGGGGGTATTGAAAGCGTCGACTGCTTCTTCACCGGACTGGAACCTTTGATCACGAAACTTTTCTTACTTTAAGGTAATGTAAAGAAATCGTTAGGGCTTAGGTCAGGACTGTACGGAGGATGGTCAAGAATTTCTACTTTTTCCTGCTTCAAATACTTAATCGTTTGACGAGCGCTGTGTGAGCTTGCGTTGTCGTGGTGCAGGATAATGCGTCGCTTTGAGTTAGATTTTCGAAGTTCGGCGATGACTTGTGGTAAACAAACTGTGGTATACCATTCTGCGTTAACCGTTCTACGATCTTCAAGTGCAATAGTCGCAACATGGCCGGTTTTTCCAACGAACGTGGCTACCATCTTCTTTGAAGTGCTTCGAGAACGAACAACTTTAGTCGGCTTTGGCTCGTCTTGAAAGACCCAGATTGTAGATTGTTGTTTGGAATCAGGATCGTAGGCATAGATCCAAGATTCGTCACCACTGATGATGTGTAGACGTGATTTGACTCTCCTCGGTTGAACCTTTGAAGAGTTTTCTTATACCATCTGACGTGGGCCGCCTTGTGATCGTCGGAAAGCAGATGTGGTATCCAACAGCAAACTAGCTTTCTCACACCAAGCGCTTCATGCAAGATCTTCTGAATGGTTGTCCCTGAGATGCCTAATAGAGCCTCTATCTCTCGATACGTAGCATGACCATCTTCGAGAATTAGTTGCCTCACAGCAATGATGTTATCTTCAGTGAAGGCGGATTTTGGGCGTCCTTCGCGAGATTTGTCACTAACACTAGTATGTTCACGCTGGAATTCTAAATACCAGCGTTCGACAGTCTGCAGACACGGGGCTTCATCACTGAACACAGATGTTAGCTCTTCAAAACACTGAAGCCGCCTCTTCTAAAGTTTTAGAAAATTATTGCACGAACATTTTCCTTAGAAAGCTTCATTTTCGTACGTAACCTGACAGATTCCAATCGACGCTGTGACTAAACAATAGCATTAATCCTAATACTTTCAACTGTTTTGAGATTCAAAATTTAAATACATTTGAATATAGAACAGTTCCAAATTCAAAATTGCCGGGAAATATGGAAACGACAGAACTTAAAAGGCATGCCTCGTACCATGTTTAGGTTACAATTAATTAGTTTATGACCTAGCTCCAGTGTGATGCCTTACGATTGAGATATGAATCTAATGTTATCTGTAAAGAGCGTCTAAAGGATTCCAGATGGACCAGTCCCCACAAGCAGCACCCGTTCACGAGTATGACTGCTGGAACAGCCATCATTCCCCTCGACCATATTATAGGGAAGGGAGTGACCCGCGCCAGACAACCACCGCAAGACATTATAGTGAGTATGACCAAACCAGAACCCCAAAGACGGTAGCCACATTGTGTCTACAAAGCAGCAATACTCCAAGCTCGTCAGGCAGAACACGCTACGCTTTAACATTGCCGTAATTATAAGAGAACAATACATAACATTACTATCAATAACATGGCAATTCAATCCCACGCGGTCTTATCTTCTATGTAATCCAAGATTTTGTAATAAGCTTTCTTACATAATTTAGTCTTGATGATGGTTTTAAATTTATTAATTGGTAAATCTCGAATATTTTAGGGAAGTTTGTTATAAAAGCGTATACACTGGCCCATGAACGAATTGCTAATTCTGTGGAGACGCGTGACATGTACAGCAAGATTATTTTTACTCCGAGTATTTACAGTGTGGATATCACTCAATTTTTCAAATTCTTCAATATTCTTTTTCGTATATTACAACTTTTCATATATGAATTGGGAAATAACTAATAGCCCTTTTCTGCAGTATGAATATGGTATTAAGGTCTGTAGAGCACCCCCAAAGTAAGATTCCATAGAACATAATACTATGGGAATAACCGAAATAAACGATTCTAGCCGTTTCAACATCGGCTAGGAGCCTAATTCTTTTAACCGGCTAAGCTGCCGAGCTTAACCTACCAGATAGTTTTTGAATATGTTCGCCCCATTATAATTAGGCATCTATGGTAATACCTAAAAACGAAGTTGATTAACAAGATCCAACTCAACTCCATTTAGTTGCATATTAGCTCCTACCTGCCTCACGTTGGGCGTCGAAAATTTTATGCACTTAGTCATCTTATCATTGAGTAGGAGATTATTACTATTAAACCAATGCATCATCATCATTTCAGCCTATACTTGTCCACTGCTGAACATAGGCCTCCCCAATCGCTTTCCAGCGTACCCGGTCCGATGCCACCTGCATCCAACGATTTCCTGCGATTTTCACAAGATCGTCGGTCCATCTGGCAGGCGGTCGTCCTACGCTGCGCTTGCCAATACGTAACTACGTACCAATGCATAACTCTGGTAATTGCGTTGTTCACATCCTCATAATTTTGCAATTGTCTTTTAATTTTAAAAAAGAGAGATGTATCATCTGCGAACAAATCAATTTTGTGATTGTCCCCTACAAAGTAAGGTAAGTCATTAATTATTTTTTTTCTATTTATTGTGTAAACAAACAACATCACAATAACTTTAGTAATTAAGACATATATAAACATTTTTAATAATTGTGACATCCACATCGTTTACCACAGGTATGGTAAATGTTGTAACTTCTGGTTGAGAGTCGTATAACTGTAACTATATATAACTATGCAGTTTCTTAATCACTAGTTTTTTATAAACGCTCACACTATTCGCATTAATATCAATGTGACTAAATTTTGAATTGTACGAATCAAGTATGCAGCGAATAGGTGAGCGCTTGCCTGCGTTAGTGCGTGATGTTCTTGTGCTGAATAGTGGTGTGGTGCGACAGGCTCGTATGTGTGATCTAACAGGTACTCTGTAGTTAATATTGTTTACTATGTCAATACAGTCGTACCTGTTGTGGCAGATATCGTACAGAAACATAGCCTCCATTTGTGTTCTTCTCGAATTTAAGTCTAATCCTAATCTGTTGCAAAAATATACCCTATATTTTTGCAACAGATTAGGATAAGACTGGTACTGGTACCTGTGACGACAGCATTTATAGTACATAGAACGTAAGAATTTCTTTTGCACTCTTTCAAGGTTATCAGAATATTTCTTATACAATGGGTTCCAGATACATACAGCATATTCCAACTGTGAGCGAATTAAGGTTTTATAAAGATGCAGATATGTATGTGAACGCGTAAAATCGTTACTGGCTCGCATAACGAAACCAAACATTCTGTAAGCTTTACTACAAATATTTTCAACATGTGCATCCATTGCCAACTTAGTATCTAACGTGACTCCAAGATCTCTGATAGTCTGGACTCTATCAAGATAGTGGCCGCCTATAGAATAATTAAATGTATCAAACTTTCGTTTTCTTGTAAATGTAATGATTTTACATTTTTCGAGACTTAGTTGCAGTTTATTAATAACACAGTAATTGGTAAATCGATGTAGGCCTCCTGGATTTTGCGCTGATCTCTAGGTTCATCTATAGTTCGGTAAATTTTTAGGTCGTCTGCATATAACAAAAAATTAGAATGGTGAAAGCAAGTGTGTATATCGTTAATAAATAAGATGAATAGCAATGGACCCAGGATAGAGCCCTGTGGTACTCCGGACGTAATAAACACCGTCTCAGATTCGAATTCATTGATGACGACCTTTTGTGTTCTATTGGTCACGTAAGACTTAAATCACCCTTCAAAGATTACCACGAATACCGTTAAAAGCGAGCTTTTCTAGTAATATTTTATGATCTACGCGGTCAAATGCCTTTTGGAAGTCTGTATAAATACTATCTGTTTGGCTATTGGCATCTAGATTGTCAAACAATTCCGATGTATACACAACAAGATTAGTAACAGTGGAACGTTTATTGACAAAACCATGCTGCTGCGGAAGGATAGCACTATGCATTAGTGGATATATATTATTGTGAACCAACCTCTCCAAGAGCTTAGACAACGCGGGAAGGATTGAGATTGGGCGATAGTTGGCAACATCTCGTTTTGAGCCTCCTTTATGGATTGGTGTTATTCTGGCCAATTTCCATACTGCGGGGCACATGCCTTCTCTTAGACATTTATTATATAGTGCGGTTAACGGCTTATATATTGCTGAGGCATTATTTTTAAGGAAAATGGGGGGAATATTGTCAAGCCCTGAGCTTTTGGTACTATCTAGAGCCTTTAGTTCTTTTAATACGTTTGCTTCTGATAGATGTATGTCACTTATAATAATATTGTTAGGCATTCTCATATCGACGTCAACTATATCTTCAATGCAGAAGGAGTCAGATACATCCGATGGCTGGAAAACTGAACGAAAGAAAGATGAAAACAGATTACAGATGCCCTCAGGTCTATCCGACTCTGCGCCTTCATAGTTAACATTGATTGGTATGTCTGAGTGACTTTTACGGTTTTTTATATAAGTCCAGAAATATTTTATATTGTTAGGTATACTGTCTTCTACTGATTTAATATATTTTTTGTAACATATTAGTGATTCCTTTCTAAATCTTTCTCGAAAAATAGAAAACATTAAGTAATCTGATTTGTTTTTGTATACTTTCCATTTAATCCAAGCCTTATTCTTATTTTGTAAAATATGTATTAGCGCAGGAGTAAACCAAACTGGGAAATCAGAATTAAATACACGCTTAGATGGAACGTTATAATTTTAAACATCATTTCATAAAAGACACTAATATTGTCTTCCACAGATTTATTTTGAAACTGCTCGCTCCAAATAATTTGTAAGATGTCATTGTTAATTAGATCATAATTTGCATTTTTGTAACAATATATTGTATGTGGTCTAGTTGGCAAAGGTTTGGCCGAATTATTATGAACTGGTATTAAGAGGTAATAAGGCGGGTGGTATAGGTCAGGTGGAACTAAGGTGATAGGTGCAGCGAAGGTTCTACTACTGTCTATATTAGTTAAGCATAAATCAAGTAACCTATTTATATTGTTCTTGAAAATGTTTACTTGTATACAGTCTACGGCGGTCATAAAATTCAATAGATGAGTATATGGTGGCGCTAAACTGCTTGTACTTCGAAGTTTCATTTGCGTTCCATCCAAGTGCCATTCTAGGTGTGGTAAGTTGAAATCTCCAATTACACAAAAGTTATCGTAGTGTAGTATTTGTATATAATTTTGTATATTATTAAAAAAAGTGAGATATAAATCGGAATCAATGCCGGGGGGAACGTAAGCGCTGCACAATAAATATTGGATCTTACCAAGGCGCAATTGTAATATAATATAGTCTATAATGGGTGGAATATCAAGAGGGGCGGCGGGGGGTGCGGGCGCGCAGCGCGCGGCGCTCAGTGAGCGCAACACGGCCACCAACACTCCACCCCCATCACGACGCTGAGTCGCTGCGCGATCCCGGTCGCATCTAAACACATTGTAGCGGGGGTCTACAATTTCATTATTAAGTATACCATTATGCAACCAAGTCTCAGTCAAGATTATAATATCATAATTGTGCGATAATATATTCATGTAAATGGTATTTAATTTTGTTCTTAATCCGCGGCAGTTTTGATAGTAAACGGAGAGCACACTATTATTTGTGTTATGGAATTTTATTAGTGAAAATATGAGGTATTGTGTATATGTATTCGGAACCACGGTAGGCACAAGTAAAGTCACACAAATTGAACGCACATGTTGAGATATGTAAGCCTGAACGTTGCGATTGATGTTCATTAATCAAATACAACATAGGAATCAAACTCATCGGAATTAGCAGGAATGATATGCCATTTTTATGATGAATGAAAAGGACTTGGGAAGTTAATAATTAAGGTACGAGTATTTTTCCAGAGAGCAATGCTTAGTTCGTAACGATTAAATAAAAATGATGTATTGTTTATATGTGGCAGGATAAAAAGCCTTGAAAAAGTACAATCATTATTGTTTTTATCAATTAAACATGAGTTACACAGGAGGAATAGATAGACTTCACAGTACATATTTAGATTATTGTAAATACCACTTTTACTCGAAGTATTAATTGCGAAGGTACTATGTGCATACTTATGTCTTAACTAACCATTTGAGAATATTTATAGTTTTATAACATATACAAAGGCAAGTGTAAGTAATATTTATATATATCATTATATTCTGATCTATATCAGGATCCGAGCGACATCCTGAGTTGTTCTAACCGCAATAACCGAAGAAGTATCTGTCTTGCGGGCCAGGACGGTGCCGTGCTTGACCCACACGTACTTGAAGTTGTTCTTTCGCGCAGCTTCGCGGCATTGACGAAATAAGAGCTTGTTGTTCAACGTCAAGTGTTCGTTAACATAAATGGGAGTAGGCTGCCCAGGTACACATAGCAAACTCGAATTTAATCCTTTCGTTGCACGACTGGCGGCAATTATATTGTCGCGAAGCGTTCTGTTTGCGAATTTCACTATAATATTCTTTGGGCGACGGTCATTTTGGTCAGCGTGGGGTACCCGATGAATTGCGATGATATCGGTTGGCTGTATTGGAAGCTTGATCGCGCCACCTAAACATTCCATGACACTAACGAGATTCTCACCTCGCCTATCGGGGATATTAGTTATCTCGACATTACACTGTCTTGCTTGCTGTTCCATAGTATGTATCTTGTTTTCAAGTTGTTGAATTTTAGTAACGAAGCCATTAGTTTGACGTAAATTCTGTTCTAGGGTTTTCAATCGACTATCAAAGAGATCCTGCCGTTCATTCGAAAAGTCAAGCGATTTCTCCATTTCGCACAGTCGACTATTAACTTCGTTTAATGACTTGTTGAGATTGGTAACATCCGTGTTGACTTTCAGTACGTTACCATTTAGTTCTGATAACGCAGAGGTAATTTTGGACAGTTCGCAAGACAGTGCCGTGCTCACCGCGGCAGAGATGCTATTCGTGATGCAATCGGTAATGTATCTATCTCATATTTGCATTTGGTCTTCAATCTTCCTCAAAATTAATCATGATATGTTTATCAATGTTATCATGTTCCATCTGTTTACGTTTTCGGGTAGTAATAAAGTCCTTGCTGCTAATCTCCTTTACCGATGCCGGAATATTGCTGTCCGATGAGAAAACATTTGGTGGTGTGCGTTGTAAAGACATTGTAGTATGCGGGTTAGATGGCAATTATGCAGGTGTAAACGAGAAAAAAAATATAACGCTGTCCTTTCACCTACCGGTGAGGAAGTGAGGTCCCCGCGCAGTCACGGTCGAAAGATGCTATGCGAAAAGGATACGGCAACTGTTGAATAATTGTCCTCTCGCTCAATCCTCTGGTATGTTTACTCAGTCAGTAGCAACGTTTGTACAGTATTTAAGGCACTACTAGGTATCACACTAAGACCGATAATTGCGTATACGGAATTAATTGTTCAGGGGAGACAATTAGCACAGTTCACCACTCTCAACGCTTGCTAGCGAATTTGTGATGTATATTAAAAACAGGAATGGTCCAATGATGGAACCCTGTGGAACGCCCAAAGTGACCACAGATCCATCAGATCTCTTACCGTTAATATCAACCTTCTGAATTATTTTAGCTAGCTAGGATGCCAAGAGATCGAGAGCGCTGTTCCTGAAGCCGTAATGGCTTA
This sequence comes from Phalera bucephala, assembly GCA_905147815.2. NCBI lineage: Eukaryota > Metazoa > Arthropoda > Insecta > Lepidoptera > Notodontidae > Phalera > Phalera bucephala. The sequence goes on along the minus strand of LR990609.1, from coordinate 190,016 downwards.
ATTTCCTTAGGAGTGTCTCATGATGCACACAATCAAACGCCTTAGACAAATCACAGAATATAGCAAGAGCATCCTGTGACTCTTCACAGGCATCAAATATGTACTTCAACAATTCTACTCCCGCATCTACTGTAAAACGGTTTCTTGTAAAACCTAATTGGTTGTTATGTAGTAAATTGTTTTTTTTAAAAGTGACCTTGAATTGCTTTAAAATATTTTTTTTAAATACTTTACTTAAGGTGGGTAGGACAAAAATAGGCCGAAAGTTTGAAGGGTCAAAACTACTACCTGATTTAAATAACGGTATGCATGTATAATACTCGCGTAAATTACGCAATATAAATGTGAAAAACAAACAATACAAATTTAATGAAATGCATGTCAATACTCAAAGGATTGTCCTTTGAGTATTGACATGCTCCCATACATGGTTTTAGCTGATATCGATTTGAAGCGTCAATGTATGAAAACATGTGTAAAGTATAGGGTTTCCATTACTTCAATATAAACAACGACAATTTTTATTAAAGATACCGAAAACAATATATAGTAACATTTTAAGTTTTAAAGTTATGCCAATATGAAAATACATTAAATAGTTAGGAATCATGAGCTATTTATAACTTTGAGACTTCTAAAGCACTCAATGGCAACCATGTGTTTCGTTCGATGAAGTCGAGTAACTGTGAGGCTTAAAACTAAAAACAAATCAGGCAAACTGGAAGAAAAAAATATCGAAAACTGTTTTGGTCATGGATATAATACAATGGATTAAGCACTCTGCGAAAGAAGTGGGATGATAAGGATACTCACTGAGAGCCCTACGTCTCTTTCTAAGTAGGGTGACCAATCATTGGTACGATTATAGACTTGTTGACGTATAATTAACGTATAATTCTCGGGCACTGTTTATTGCCGTAATTCTTTCTTTTTACGCATATGCCACATCTTAAATGAGTAGTAGTCAAAGTTTTTGAATAAATTGTTCATTTTCTTGCTGACTGTACATTTTTTTAGAATCTGTAAATTCAGCTCCAAATATCGCAAAAATTTAGAATAGTCCCCTAGAACCGTTTTTCTGTATCCACAAACGTTGAGATAGCTGCCCTCACAGTCGCATCTTAAGCCATTTTGTATATAAAGACGAATTGAGAACCTTGTTCGTTTTGAACTCGGCAATAAATGGTTTACAGCGTATTTAAACCACATCATAAATAGATATAGTCCGTATAAGTTCTACCTTATGGTCACCGTACTGCATCGTAATGGGTGCGAGCGTGAACCGGGCTTCTGGTTATTGCTCTCACTCATCATGGTTTCTCGAGTTGTGTAAATCATAGAAAATTCAATGTTGTGCCTGTGAGTAAGAGTTTAATTTTCTTTGACAATTTTTTGACAGTACTCAATCTATAGTTTTATATCCCTGGTTTTGGTATTCCAATTCCATTTATAATCTATGGCTCCATCGTTAACCGATGATTTTGCCAATGTCAAACTGTTTTGGTAAGTTGAAGTTGTCAATTAAATGTCAACACAAATGTCAGTGTTACCAAGTATTTCCATTACATTTTTTTTCAATGAATTCCTTAAATTATTTAAAATATTCCTTAATGTGTTGTGTGTAACGTTTTTTATTTTATTTTAGTCTATTTAGAAATTATTTTAATTATCCCAAAGTAAAATATTCCGACAGAGTTTATAAATCAATAGTTTATAACTATTTCTTTTTTCAAATAGGTATGGTGATTGAAATAAAATGGATGATGGATGAATATATGCATACGAATGTAATCAAATGAAGTACTTTAATTTAAAAAATATTACCCTGCGCGTTGACATACAAAATTAATTTTGTGCAAAAACCGACCGAATTATGTTACTAATATTTGCACATGTCGTATTTTAAGACACTTCATAAGATACTCAGGTAGAATCTCGCCATTGTTCTTTAAATAATTGCTTGCTTTGAAACTTGTAACAATAATATAATTTAATGCATGCACAATAATTGAAGTCATGTAGTAAATATTAATTATCTATGTCGGTAAATAATATTAAAACCTATTTACTTAGTTTCATTCGACAATTTTGGACAGATACTGAAGTCCTTGCAACACGATTTACGGTCCTTCAATACAAGGCGTATTGAGGAGACCATAGCACAGAACAAGGGCTCCAAAGTGTTCGCAAGAGACGCGTCTATTGGGCAAAGCCAGTTGACGAAGCTGAAGACGGAGGACGGAAACGTAACGTCGAATAGGTCAGATGTGCTCAGGGAGATAGAGAGGTTCTATGGGCAGTTGTACACCTCAGTAGCTGAACCTGATGTTGACTTGGTAAAAGACCCAAGAGCCAAGCTAACCCGACACTACACTGAAGATATCCCGGACATCAGCCTGTACGAGATTAGGATGGCTCTCAAACAACTTAAAAATAACAAAGCGCCAGGCGAAGACGGAATTACCGTAGAGCTTCTGAAAGCGGGCGGAACACCGGTACTTAAAGTCCTCCAGAGGCTGTTTAATTCCGTCTTGCTCGAAGAGAAAACGCCGGAAGCATGGAACAGGGGTGTGGTGGCACTGTTTTTCAAGAAAGGTAATAACACTTTACTGAAGAATTATAGGCCCATCACACTGCTGAGCCATGTTTATAAGTTGTTTTCGAGAGTCGTCACGAATCGTCTCGAACGCACGCTTGATGACTTACAGCCTCCCAAACAAGCCGGTTTCCGGAAAGGCTTTAGTACCATAGACCACATACATACGCTGCGGCAGATTATACAGAAGACTGAAGAGTATAATCGGCCACTATGCTTGGCGTTTGTAGACTATGAGAAAGCCTTCGATTCGATCGAGACTTGGGCGGTTCTTAGATCTCTCCAGCGATGCCGCATTGACTATCGGTACATTGAAGTGTTGAAGTGCTTGTATAATAGCGCTACCATGTCAGTCCGAGTACAGGGGCAGTGCACGAAGGCGATCCCCATAAAAAGAGGAGTAAGGCAGGGAGACGTCATTTCTCCGAAACTGTTTACGGCCACCTTAGAGGACGCCTTCAAGCTCTTGAAATGGCAAGGACTTGGCATCAGCATCAATGGCGAATACATCACTCACCTTCGATTTGCCGACGACATTGTGGTCGTAGCGGAGTCGCTGGAAGATCTAGGACGAATGCTCGGTGACCTCAACAGAGTATTTCAACAAGTGGGTCTTAAAATGAACATGGACAAAACGAAAATAATGTCTAACGTCCATGTCGTACCCACCGCACTCACCGTTGGGAACTCTACTCTTGAAGTTGTCGACGAATACATTTACCTGGGACAGGTAGTCCGGTTAGGTAGGTTCAACTTTGAGAGAGAGGTCAATCGACGAATCCAACTCGGCTGGGCAGCGTTCGGGAAACTGCGCAACATCTTCTCATCCAAAATACCTCAGTGCCTAAAGACTAAAGTTTTTAGTCAATGTATGTTACCAGTGATGATATATGGATCAGAGACGTGGTCTCTTACAATAGGTCTCATAAAAAAGCTCAAAGTTGCTCAGCGAGCTATGGAGAGAGCTATGCTCGGCGTTTCTCTACGCGATCGAATCAGGAATGAGGAGATTCGTAGAAGAACCAAGGTCACCGACATAGCCGTTAAGATTAGCAAGCTAAAGTGGCAATGGGCGGGCCACATAGCGCGTAGATCGGACGGGCGTTGGGGCAGAAAGATTCTAGAGTGGAGACCACGTATTGGCAAGCGCAGCGTGGGACGACCGCCTGCCAGATGGACCGACGATCTTGTGAAAATCGCAGGAAGTCGTTGGATGCAGGTGGCATCGGACCGGTTACGCTGGAAAGCGATTGGGGGGGCCTATGTTCAGCAGTGGACAAGTATAGGCTGAGATGATGATGATGATTCGACAATTTTTGGAATTTCCAATTTGAAATCAGTTAACCAACAAAATAATAATATTAATATTAGCCTTGTTAAGAAACTGTCCCACCGTTGGGCACGGGCCTCCTCTCAAACTGAGAGGGTTTTGGCCATAGTTCACCACGCTGGCCCAGTGCGGGTTGGCGAACTTCACACACCTTCGACAAACTCTTAGTCATGCGCAGGTTTTCTAACGATGTTTTCCTTCACCGTTTAAGCAAGTGATAATATTTTTTTAATACGCACATGCTTTCGAAAAGACAGAGGTGCGTGCCTGGGCTTGAACCCGAGACCTCTGACTTTGCAGTCCAACGGTCTAACCACTAGGCTATTACTGCTTGCACACATGCAACAACAAAATACGTATGATTAAAAAAATAAAAAACTTACTGGCCAGAAATAATAAAAATAAAAAGATCGGTTCTAATCATTGATATGTTCGTACAAATGCTGTGAAGGATTGCTTGTAGGTATAGAAATATCTGATGTTTGTAGACATATTATGGACGATTTTAGATAATATCGTCTTACAGACTTTAAAAGGTAGGTACTTTTTACAAGATTTTGTTTAACTTGCACTGTTCGTATGATTGTCTGTCTGTCTTACTGGTCAAGCACTTGCGGGTAACAGATTGAGCTGACATTTAGCATACGTATTTAAGTTCGATAACAATGCAATAATGTGACCATAGAGCAGTTCTGATTACGGAGTCGGAAGGTGCACAACATTACCCTCTGTTGGATTGGTATTGAAAAATACTATGTAAACATAAAACTCAAACTCAAATTATTTATTTTGTATAAGCCCTGTGGGGGCGCTTCTGATTCTGCGAATCTGATTTAACTGCTAACAGTGGCGTAGCGTGCCATGGAGGGGCCCTCTATCAAAAAATTAGTTGGGGGCCCAAATGAAGGTTAAAGAATTCTCACAAAAGAAACAAAAAAGCTTGCATTCAATTAAAATAAATATTTATTGATTATAAGTTATCAATTCCTCCTAGAAACTGAGCTAGCCAAACAATTCAAATTAAATATACACTTTTCTTGCCTTTTTTTCGGCAAATTGATTTCTTAAATCATCTATAGAAAACACGATTTCAGCTTTTCTAAAATTTCTACCTCTATGGACAATAGTGACAAGTCTGATAGCCGTTCCTGTCCCATCGAAGTCCTTAGGTATTTTTTTATCAGTTTTAATTTTGAAATGCTTCTTTCAGCTGTTGCGGTTGTAACTGGAACGGTCAAGAATAGAAAGCATGCTGTTATTACCTCCGGAAAACTGGATGCAAGTCAATTGAATTTTATCAGCAGTAACTCCATGAGTTGCTTAATGGAATGATTTTTTTTGAATTTCAGATTTTAAGCATGTTTTTAGAGCAATTAATTGTTCATAAAGATTAAATGAGATGTCTTGGCTGTATTTAGCCGACAGTTTTCCGGAAGCGTTTTTTATCACTTCGTTTAAAGAAGATAGGAGTGTCTCCGGTTTTAATACTTCGACCATATAACTCAGGTCACAAAGGCTCTGACATCTTTGTTTAGTTTGAGAAATTAATACATCTAAACAGCAATAGTATACATTGACCTTGAAATATGATTCCGGGTCTGAAATTCTCTCATCTTGTGATAACTCACAAAAAAATCGCTTCGTTATCTTTTGCCTTTTATTTTTAAAAACAGTTGTTATCCCCCCACTCTTTCGGTAAATCTCTGGTCTGCAAACCATTGAATGAAATTTTGATTTCTTACTTCGCTCAGTCTATTCAAAAGATTACTTAATAAATTACTAGCTTTGTGTAAGTCATACAAGTAAGTCGCCTTCAAGCTTTTGGAATGGCAAGGACTTGGCATCAACATCAATGGCGAATACATCACTCACCTTCGATTTGCCGACGACATTGTGGTCATGGCGGAGTCGCTGGAAGATCTAGGACGAATGCTCGGTGACCTCAATAGAGTATCCCAACAAGTGGGTCTTAAAATGAATATGGACAAAACAAAAATAATGTTTAATGTCCATGTCGTACCCACCGCACTCACCGTTGGGAACTCTACTCTTGAAGTTGTCGACGAATACATTTACCTGGACAGGCAGTCCGGTTAGGTAGGTCCAACTTTGAGAGAGAGGTCAATCGACGAATCCAACTCGGCTGGGCAGCGTTCGGGAAACTGCGCAACATCTTCTCATCCAAAATACCTCAGTGCCTTAAGACTAAAGTTTTTAGTCAATGTGTGTTACCAGTGATGATATATGGATCAGAGACGTGGTCTCTTACAATGGGTCTCATAAAAAAGCTCAGAGTTGCTCAGCGAGCTATGGAGAGAGCTATGCTCGGCGTTTCTCTACGCGATCGAATCAGGAATGAGGAGATTCGTAGAAGAACGAAGGTCACCGACATAGCCGTTAAGATTAGCAAGCTGAAGTGGCAATGGGCGGGCCACATAGCGCGTAGATCGGACGGGCGTTGAGGCAGAAAGATTCTAGAGTGGAGACCACGTATTGGCAAGCGCAGCGTGGGACGACCGCCTGCCAGATGGACCGACGATCTTGTGAAAATCGCAGGAAATCGTTGGATGCAGGTGGCATCGGACCGGTTACGCTGGAAAGCGATTGGGGAGGCCTATGTTCAGCAGTGGACAAGTATAGGCTGAAATGATGATGATGATGAACAGTTGGGCTGAAAAGTTCGTAGGCTAGCATTGAAATATCTTTTTTTGATAGAATTTGATTTTCTTATTCAATATAGTTGCCTTCGAGGGCGATGCAACTATTATAGCGGTCATACAATTTTTCGATACCATTTTTATAGTACGATTTGTCTTTAGCCTCAAAATAGGCTTCAGTTTCGGCGATTACCTCTTCATCGGCGCAAAATTTCTGTCCAGCGAGCATTCTCTTGAGGTCTGAGAACAAAAGACGCTGGGCGCCAGATCCGGAGAATACGGTGGATGCGGAAGCAATTCGAAGCCCGACTCGTGAAATTTTGCCATCGTTATCACTGATTTGTGACACGGTGCATTGTCTTGATGAAACAGCACTTTCTTCTTCTTCAAATGCGGTCGTTTTTCCGCGATTTCGTCCTTCAAACGCTCCAATAACGCTACGTAATAGTCGCAGTTTATGGTATCGCCCTTTTTGAGATAGTCGATGAATATTTTACCATGCGCATACCAAAATACTGATGCCATAACCTTGTCATCCGACTTTTGCGTCTTTCCACGCTTTGGAGTCGGTTCATCACGTGCAGTCCACTCGGCTGACTGTAGATTGGACTCCGGTGTAAAATGATGGAGCCATGTTTCATCCATTGTCACATATCGACGCAAAAATTCGGATTTATTACGATTGAACAGCTCCAAACACTGCTCAGAATCATCCATTCGTTGTTGTTTTTGGTTGATTGTAAGCTCGCGCGGCACCCACTTTGAACAGAGCTTTCGCATACCCAAATATTCATTCACAATATGTCCAACACGTTCCTTTGATATCTTTAGGGTCTCAGCTATCTCAATCAACTTCACTTTACGGTTATCCGAAATTATTTTGTGGACTTTTTTGATGTTTTCGTTAGTAACAGCCTCTTTGGGGCGTCCACTGCGTGCATCGTCCTCGGTGCTCATTTCGCCTCGTTCAAACTTAGCAAACCACTTCTCAGCGGTTGATTTTCCTGGTGCAAAGTCTGAATAATGTTTATTAAGCCAAGCCTTGGCTTAAATAGTATTTTTTTTCGCTAAAAAGCAATGCTTTATTAACACACGATATTCCTTTTTATCCATTTTTTCAAACTAATAAAAGTTGCTTCACTCAAAACGCTATAACTCACAAACTAATAGTACGACAGCTGTCAAATGTATACACGTGTCTTTTGAAGGTTAGGGCTAACTAAAAATCATATGGATGTAATACTAGTAGCGCTATCTATGTGTTAGACTAGCTTACTACTTTTCAGCCCACCTAATATAAAAAAATATAAAGTTATAGAAAATTAGTACTTTATAGTCATATAAATCAAATGACAAAACTAACCCGAAGATAATTTCTGAATATTTATTTGAAATTTAATAAAAGAAATTGTATTAGCATATTTTTTGATATAACCCTTTTTTGTTCGTTAAAATGTAATTGTAATGTAATGTACTCTCTGCCTACCCCGCAAGGGATCTGGCGTGAGGTTATAGATAGATAGAAAATGTAATTAATAGGATTTATATTAAGTTTTTTACTTGGAATATTGAAGTGTCCGGTGTTATATTAAAACGCGTCTGACTGTGTCTATATCCAACTTTATTCTGTGTCCTTAAATTCTACTTATTACAGTAAAGTGCTTACTCTAAATAATACTACACCTTAAACATACTTACCTTATGCTACGTTATCTTAAGTAAACCTATGCTACACTACATTACACCTCGGGGGGAAAAATAAAAAAAAATCAACAAAAGGTTTTTTTTTTAAATGAGTACAATAACAATATAACATTACCTATGAAAAAGCTTAGTTCTATCCTTATGAATAATTTCATATTTGGTATTTTTTATAATTTTCACGTTAGGTCCCAAATCATTCATTACAGTATAAGGGCCTTCAAATATATTTTCTAACTTATGTCTATTTTCATTTTTAACTAACACTAATTCATTTTTCTTATAGACGATAGGATTACATTTCTTATCATATCCTTCTTTTCTCTTTTCCTTACTTTGAACTAAATTATCCCTAGCATCTTTAAGTGCTACTTTTAATCTATATTTTAAATCTAAAGCATAATCATCTGGATTATATAGTGGATCCACATTACTACCTAAATGGTTTGGAATTTTACTCGGTTTTCCAAAAACCAGTTCGAAAGGCGCGTATTTCGTCTCAGTATGGACGGTATTATTATAACTATAACACCAAAAAGGTATCCAGTGAGACCAAGTATAACCGTTGTTACCACAGTAAGTTCTTAAAATGCTTCCAAATGCTTATGAGCATTTTCAAGTGACCCGATTGATTGGTGGTGATATGCTGTCGATGTTAGTTTTTCTATTCCTAAAAGCTTACAAACTGCTATCATAGTTGCAGAAATAAATTCTGAACCTCTATCTGTCGCAATACAATTCGGTGTACCAAAACGAAGAATAAAATTTTCAACAAACGCTTGAGCAACACTTACAGATTCCTTATTCGGAATAGGATATGCTTCTATGAATTTGGTTAATTCACATTGGATAGTCACAATATAACAGTTCCCATCTTCATCTCTATCTAACGGGCCTACTAAATCTAAAAATATTTTTTGGAACGCAGTTGTTGCTGTCGTAGTAATTGTCATAGGCTGTTTGGTATATCTACTATATTTAGTCTTTTGACATGTTGTACACTTATTTACAAAGTCATATATATCTTTTTCAAGTCCTGGCCAAAAATACTGTCTTTTTATGTTATTAGCCATCCTACGCACACCTGCATGACCACTCGTGGGCAATATATGAAAATCATGTAAAATAAAGTTCTTAGTCTTTTCATCATTAATTCGTTCTACACCTCTGAGAATAGATATACTCGTGGTCCGGACCACATTTTTAATGATTGGAGCTCCTTACATAATCCTTTTATAAAATCTTCATTTTCTTTATTTCTAATAATACATAGTTCCTTTATATTTATCTTTTCACAAAATTTCTCTAACTTCGTCACAAATTCGGCTCGCGAAAAGTGTGCTCTAAAGCTGAGATTTACATATAATACCATTTTACTAGGAAAAAAACGCAAAACACTCATCTTCTAGACTAATTTGATTATTTCGTCTCCGTTTATCTATCTTATCTGTCTTTTCTAAAACCATTTCTACCAAATTACGCGGTTTTCTTAATATCTCCACAACTCTTGGGTGATCAGACCTGTCGTCAGTGGGTTTATTAAGGACCGGTGAATCGTTCTTCACGTTCCCTTGCGTTCGTTTTCTCTGAGCTCTAGTTAAAACATTCACTTCAGTTATTTTCTCATTCATACACTTTAATTCATCCGATGTCATACACACTCTAGACAATGCATCAGCTACTGTATTCTCTTTGCCTTTGACATAAATTATCTTAAAATCGTATTCCTCGAGTTCCATTCGAAATTTTAATAGTCGACTTGATGGATCTTTCATGCCAAACAAATATACTAGAGGTTTGTGGTCTATCATTATTGTAAAGTGTCTACCATACAGGTATGGACGGAAATGCTTAACCGCCCAAACAATGGCAGTAAGTTCTTTTTGGATTGTTGGGTAATTTAATTCGGATTTATTTAATGGTCTACTTGTATAAGCTACAGGACGCAAATCGCTATTACATAAAACTGCACCAACAGCTGTACCTGATGCGTCAGTTTGTACTATAAACTCGTTTTTATCAGAAAAGTCGGGATATTGGAGTATAGGAGGGGTTATTAAAGAAGTTTTGAGAAAATCGAAACAATTTTGGCACTCTTCTGTCCAAACAAAAGGTTCATTTTTCCTACACAATCGGTTTAGAGGAATAGTTATTTGAGCAAATGAAGGTACAAATTTCCTGTAATAATTACAAAAAGCTACAAATCGTCTTACTTCATCTACATTTTTAGGGGTGGGATAACATTGTAAAATTTTAGTTTTTTCGGGATCTGGTAAAACACCATCAGCAGAAACAAGGTGTCCCAGATATAAAATTTCTTTCTTAAGGAATTGACATTTTTCTGGATTTAATTTTAAATTAACTTTTCTTAACCTTTCAAGGACATCAATAAGATTTTTATTGTGAATTTCCAAATTGCGACCGAATACAATTAAATCATCTAAATATATGAAACATTTTTCATATGTTAAACCGGACATAGCTATGGACATAACTCTACTAAAATTACTGCAAGAAGTCTTAAGTCCCATAGGGAGACGTTTTAGTTGATATTGGCCTGTACTTGTAGTAAAGGCGGTGTACTTACGGCTCTCAGGAGATAAACTGACCTGATAATAGCCTTGATTTAAATCTAAATGTGAATAGTAAATAGAGCCTGATAGCGAGTCTAAAATGTCAGTGATATTCGGCAGTGGAAACTTGTCATCTACAATAACATCATTAGGTTTCCTAAAATCAACTACCAAGCGCCATTTTTTTGATCCTTCCGACTTTTTCGGTACCAAAAGCACTGGACTAGACCACTCGCTTGTCGATTCTTCTATTATATCATTTTTCAGCATTTGTTTTATCTGTCTGTCAATTTCTGGTTTCAAGGATTGCGGCAATCTATAAGGTTTAACATAAATAGGGCTTACGTTTGGTTTTAACGTTATAGATTGTTCATATACGTTTGTAATTGTTAACTTATCACCCGGTAAGAAAAATAAGTCTGAATATTTAGAACAAATTATTTCAATTGATTTCTTTTCCTCCATATTTTAATGATTTAATTTTAATAATGACAACAATAATTCAGCTCGGGCAACATTAGCTTTATTTTTGGCAAATGAACAGATCTCGTATTCATTTAAAAAGTTAACTTCTGGAACAAAATTTTCTAGTATTATGTCTTCTTCTTTAACATTCAAAATTTTGATTGGTATCCTACCATTTATAGGTCTTACTATAGCCCCTGCTAAAAAAACATCCTTCTCAATTTCTCTCGCGCAAACAATGCAGTCATCTTTCAAATCACTATGTATATAAACGTAATGTATTGATTCACTACGTGCGGACAAAATGATACGATTACTAAAGTCTGGTGTATCAGAAATCTGTAAACATGACCTTCTACCATTAATATTTAAAGTTAAAATATTAGAAGCTAAATCAATATTGCATTTATAATTAGACAGAAAATCTAATCCTAAAATTCCACTAGCTTCTAAAGGTAATTCTGAAAAAGTATGGAACTTCTGAATTCTATTTTCGGAAATAAGTTTTAAATTTACTTGTCCCGAAGAGCGAATCTGTCCTCCGATGCCATTAATCAATGTAACATTATTATCTATGGGTAAAAAATTTGGAAGGTCATTTTTTCTGATTACGTATATAGATGCACCAGTATCTATTAAAAATACATATTTTCTGTTATATGCATAAAGGGAAACAAATTTGCATTTACCATCACAAGCAAACGCATAGTCCCTAATCACGAAAAACTGCCTAGATTCATTTCCTGAATTTTCAAGGCAACTTGAATTTTGGGTATTATTTTCGGCGGTTTGCGCTGAAAAAATATTACGACCTCGCCAATTACTACGACGGCTATATCTAGTATTGCTACCTCGATAGTAAAATCTACTTGGTCCACGTTGACCTTGTCCAAAATTATAGTCACGACCCCGTTGACCTTGTCCAAAATTATAGTCACGACCCCGTTGACCTTGTCCAAAATTATAGTCACGACCCCGTTGACCTTGTCCAAAATTATAGTCACGACCCCGTTGACCTTGTCTGAAATTATATGCGCGGCCTCGGTGGCCTTGAGCCCTAGGTCTCGAACTCGGTTTGTACATACCTCGATTTCCTGAATCCTGCATTACATTCGGTGCAGAAGACGTGGAGGGTGCGGAAAGCTCCTCATCTTTAGCAGCTTGGATCGCATCCTTAAGGCTGCTATAATCACGCGCTGCTACGATGGTGCTCAGCCTTGCGCTTTTTAACCCATCTGCAAATTTCTTAATTGCCATTTTTGCATTTAGTGGCTTTAAAACAGAGTACCTAGCTGAATCTCCCTCGGCTTGAGAGATAGTTAAATCGGTAAAAAGTTTTTCTATATTATTGCCATATTCGTCAATAGATATCCAGCCTTGATTAATATTTTGAAGGCGAGATTGAATGGCTGTAAAAGACTTTGTGGTTAATAAATGTTTTCTTAAATCCTTAATTAAATTGCTAACGGAAGAATAAGTGTCGGCAAGACGTAATTTGGCATTTCCGGAAAGCCGGCCTTTAAGAACGAATTTAATTAGCAATGATTTCCCCGGATCATCTAACATATCAGCATACATATCCACAGCATCAATCAATCGTTTGGTCGTGTCCTCACTACCATCTAAAACCGGAATCAAATTACACGCAGTTCGAATGTCGAAATCCATAATTATAGTTTCAGTTTTACTGGTAGTACACATTAATCGAGATATATCCAAAAAAATACTTTCGATTTGATCATAAACAGCGATCAAAGAATTCACTAGTTCTGACTTCTCACTTTGGCCTACATTACTTATAAATAACTGAGATTTCTTATACAAATTTTCGGCCTCACTCAGTTTATATAAAGCGGCAGATCCTCGGTGTCTACTTTGTCCCCTTTTTATCAAATATTTTCATATCTGCACTAATTCATCATATATTTTAATCAAATCATCGGCCATATTCTATAAATAAAATAATAGGTACGTACATTTTCAACTCTATAAGTTCTCACGGGAAAGCATGAACGCAAATAAGTAGGTAAAGTAATGCACACATAGCAGTATTATATAACAAGCTATCATGTTCGATAAGTCGCGGTGCACAAATCATGAGCGCTTTTCAAATACAATGAATGAAATGTGATACTAAGTTGTATTACGCCACATACTGAAAACTTATTTCTATGAACGAAAGAGCTTTAAAATAGAAATACACATACAGTAACATAAAAATGTTAATACATAATTAAAATATAAGCAGTATATAGGTACCAAAAATATCTTTCACGTAATAATCACAAACATTTCTGATACAAATAATTAGCGCTATAGTCACGTAACGTACACTTATCACACTTTTTACGCAATTATCACGCACTGCACTAAACCTGAGACGCACTAGAATTCTTGAAAACCACGCTGGCCTGGCGACGGCGTAAAGATCGGCGGCTCATCTGCCGGTCCATCCACTTGATATGCATCTTCTTGGACTTAACAGAATGCGTAAACTGCAGCAACTATCACGACTGCGACAATAACGGTCAGCAGAATATTTGTGGTGCTGACGCTCGAGTATCCCGTCTCAGCGGTGGCACTATTTTGACCAGCACCGGCAGCGTTTTGTGCGATTATCGTTTCTTCTTTGGTCTGGCTCGAACCCATTTTCGTATAATTTTTACGGAATTATTCATTTATCGCGGCAGCATGTATTAAAAAAAATGCGAGGCCATCCTGGCATGGGTCGCCATGAAGTGTCCGGTGTTATATTAAAACGCGTCTGACTGTGTCTATATCCAACTTTATTCTATTACAGTAAAGTGCTTACTCTAAATAATACTACACCTTAAACATACTTACCTTATGCTACGTTATCTTAAGTAAACCTATGCTACACTACATTACAATATATACTTTTTAAATTACCATAGGTATATGTTTCTTATTGTGAATAAGGTTTTTATTAATTGTGTAAAGGAATCGTATGATATTTATAAATAAATAAATGTTTAAATTGTTTTATTTATTATATATAATATAATAATAATATTAGCCCTGCTCTCAAACTGAGAGGGTTTAAATTGTTTTTTATTTATTTATTTTATTTATTTTATTTATTTTAACACAGCACTAATTTTAGTAAAATACAAAGTACTAGTAGTATGTAGCGCCCGACCTACAGCTGTTATAGGCTGTATGATGAATTCCCTTTGCCTCCCTTGCACTAATACAATTAAAAAGTGTAAATGTCATATTCAATTCTAGCACTGTCATTCATAAGGAACATGATGGGGTACTTGTCAAATGTTCCCGACATGGCGGTCTGAACTTGCTCTCTTGCTAGTCTGTGGCGTCTGTCGAGTAGCACGTATTAATAAAAAATCACAAAATACATAAATGTGTCGTGTAAGTACGCGATTTGGTCACAACATCACTATAACGCAAATGGAACTACTTTCCATACATAATTGTATTGTTTTTTCATATATTTACTAATAAATAACTTAAAAAATTGATTTGAAGTTACAAACATTAATTTAAGATTCAGTGTTGCCCATAAAAACATTATTTAGTTTTCCAGTCCTTATGGGAAAATGTTGGATGTTCTGTCACTTATTTACTACACGAATACCTATTTTATTAATTTTGTTGGTTCCCAAAGGGTATTAAAATTAATATTCTAATGAAATTGCACCCGCTGGGAACGACACCACAAAATGTGGAAGTAATTATTTCTTTTCATAATTGAATAGAAATAAGCTTATTTCTTAAAGCGAATATTGTACATTATTCTTTATTCTGTACTCTCTGCCTACCCCGGAAGGGATCTGACGTGATGTTATAGATTTAGAGAGATTCTTTATTAGATAATTTCCGTATGGATACCTGACAGATTAGCTCCACCCTATTTGGTCTAGCGCATGTCGGCGAAAGCAATTGGGGAATTTACTAGGACTTCTTTCTCTCCTTTCTTTAAAAGGCCCATACTAGTTATTATTTGTGTGTCGTGGGTACGTTTACAAACATGAAACACACAAATACCCAAACATAAACAAAATGACAAAGAAATTTACAAAGATTTGAACTGTGCGGGAATCGAATCTGCGACTTTTCAGTCTAGTAACCGGAGAGGCTTACCGCTCTTAACGTCTGGACCAAGAGGTCTTTACTGGAAACAGGAAATGGGCAACATGTTTTCCTAAGTTTGTTGAAGAGATACTCATTTTGTAATTTTGTATTTATTTTACCCGCTCTAAATAGACTGCAACCATCAACGTGCGTATTTTGTAAATAATGCAATAGATAACATTACGTGTTCATGTTTATTACACATTCAATAATATTTTCATAGTTTGACCACAATTTGGACACTATTAATTAATATCCAAATAATCTACATTACAATTCTAGTCTCATATTGGATAAAATGAATTATTATAATAATTCATTCATTTATGTATTGGATTCTATATAAAATGTAACAAAGTTAATTAAACAAAATGTTATTCAAAATTTACATAACATTAATTAAAGGTTTATATTGATTGTTAATTTAAATTGTGGGAAAAATCATACAGTAAGCAACACCGAGCCTCCCACTACTAGTAATATTGCTCCCTCTATCGGATCGACATAATGTCGGTAAGGTGGAGGACAAGAGTGAAAGAGCTGGATATATATTTTATCTAAATTATTTATCGGGTTCAAAGCTACGTCGACATATTTTAAAGTGGTTACATTTTTTTCGACGCGCCGTAGTGACGTTTTCTTCTCTATTTATTTACCTCAATGTTACAAACAGACACTTCAATTTTATTCATTTGTATAGACGAACAGTTCTCTGCGGCTTTGCACCCTGTCGACAACAGCGCCACCTATCGAGTCTATGTTACTTCTGGATTACGTAGCTTTCTATTGGATAAATAATTATTAAAATCGGTTCAGTAGCTTTAGAGTTTATCCATTACCTACCCAAAAACAAACAATCTTTCCTCATTATATGTAATATTAGTATAGAACATGTATAGAAGAATAGAAAACTTCATATTTACTACAAGTTAATTTTCTCTATGGCTCTGTCCATTACCTATATTCTCTTTGGCTCTGTCGACAGATGTCAGTCTTTATTGGTTTATCAAAGAGAATATAATCACTACGTGGGTTTATATCTAAGGTTTATATTCTCTTTGACAAATATTAAATAGAATATTGCCAAAGCTTTCAAATATATATGTTTTTTGCTAATCGTATTTTATATTCATCTGATACAGGAAATTTAATATTCAGTCAAGTCGAAGTACTCGCTACTCGGAATCAACGACGTAAACGAATAAGCGCGAATCGGACGCGGCGGAGCACCGTGTGGCAGCGCCCGCAGCAGCCGACATGTTCGTGTACAAGTACATGTCCGGGATCGGTCCCGCCACCAGAGAGAGTGAGTACCGTCGACGGTCGCCGGTCGCCGGCCACCGACCTGCGCCCCGCCCTGGCTCACCGCCGCCTCTGTTGCAGGCCTGGAGGAGACGGACGACTACGACCCGCACATGCATCGCATACTGGAGAACCCCACTTCGTGAGTCCGTTGTCCGGTCCTTGACGTGCGTCCCTCGATGTGACGGGGCCAGCCCAGGATTACGACGCACGGCAATTGTTGTATTACTTTTGAAAAACGTGTAGGTGCTTGCGTAGCTGGAGGTCCAGCCGGATGATCTTTTCATCGGGACCGCAATCTCGGCACGTTTAGAGACATTGAAACGCATAGCGGGCGTGAGACTATGGCTGTCACGTGCCGCTCGACCTGTGTCAAGTAGTGAAGTGAGAGATTTTACTCCTTCAGTCGGGTTTACTACATCCGCAGGAAGTAAGAGTTGACGCTCGTTAGGCTGTACTCGACCCGCCCGGCGCCAGGTCATGGTCGAGTCAAACGAGACTGGTATGTTCCAGAAGATCTCCCTCATCTTGCACGGCTGCCGCCTTCCGTAACATACCAGTCTTGCAAAGGTGGCTTCGATTCCCCACCCCAATTTCCTGCCGGCACAACCGTAGCACTGGCAGGGAAATGTGGAGGTATCGGACGGGATTTGGTTCACCGGGACCCGCCGCTCCAAGTCCCATGCATAGACAGATGGACGAAATGACAAATCTTCTTTGCCTCGCGTCCGTGCTCAGATAATCACTGAAATCAGCATCTCCAGTCATTATGTATAGCATCATAGGATATACTTCGCCTTTATCAATTATCAGGTTAAGAAAGTAAATAGAAATGCTATTCAATTATTTCCCTTAATTACGTAAACTAACACTTTTTATCTACACAACATTTATAATTAGCTTTTTGGCGGGAAGTAAAAGGGTACGTTCGTAAACCTCTGCTACCTCCTTGGGGAATATAGGCGTGGCGGTG
Organism: Phalera bucephala; assembly: GCA_905147815.2. NCBI lineage: Eukaryota > Metazoa > Arthropoda > Insecta > Lepidoptera > Notodontidae > Phalera > Phalera bucephala. The sequence goes on along the minus strand of LR990609.1, from coordinate 172,306 downwards.
TGTGTAAAAGAGTGATGTTGTTAATTTGTTAAAATTGCTAAAATTTGTCGTTTTGTATAATAATATCAACCAATATTTTGTATATGTGCATAAGTAAAGGTAATTGCAGCCAATTTACAAAGTATAGCGCGACTTTAATGATAGGGGCGGATAGTTGCCTCAGTTTCATTATCATTCTCATACAAGAGTCAAATTAGCTCAATTTTGTAGCCGCGTTCCTATATGAAAAAATTGTATAATATGTAATTTTATTTTATACGCCCTTAGTAATAAATACACTAGGTACATACATTTACAATTAAGTTTCATAGATTTCTCTCAACTCCTCCGTTGATGAACATCAATCGGCTACTTACGAAGAACGGAACTATATTTCTCAGCGAGTTTACTTTGAGATTGGGCGGCGGGAAACAGCTCCAGGTGGACACCTGCGCGGAGGCCGGATACTCTATCGCGTATGTAAATAGCGAGTAGAATCAGGATGAGGTCAGTCGTTGTCTTCGTTCACATGCGACTCGAGTGCGAGCTTGACGTGTGCAGGTACGCAGACACCATGATCCACTTGCTGAAGGGCAGCATCGGCGCCGGTATCCTCGCCATGCCCGACGCGTTCTCGCGCGTTGGCGTCATCTTCGGCATGGTGGGAGTGGCCCTGGTCGGCCCCCTCGCCACCTACAGCATACAGCTGCTTGTACGTACGCTCTTTTTATGAATAAAATCAGATCAGCAAATTAAGTTACTTTTATTAAATGAGTAAAAGAAATCACAACCGTTCTTTAACGTGCTAAAGTCGCCGTAGTCACTACGCCCCCATAGCTACTCGTAATTTAGATAAAACTTGGCGCAGAAGTGCAATGCTGCGCAGCCAGCGAAGGGAACGCAGCTGCGCGGCTGAGAGGTGCGCGGGCGTGTCCACAGATCGCGGCGCAGTACGAGCTGTGCAAACGGAACAAGCGCGGCTACATAGCCTACTCCAAATCCATGCGACTGGCGCTCAACGTCGGGCCTCCCTGCATGCGCTGGTCCGCGTCGCTCTTCTACTACTTCGTGGAGATAGTGCTCATCGTGTGGCAGCTCGGCCTCTGCGTCGTGTACGCCGTGTTCGTCGCAGAGAACATTAAGCAGGTGCCTCGCCGCACGGTCGTCTGCCGTGCGCTTCCTTCCATTCTATCTGTTTTGCTTGTGTGTCTCATGCCGATAACTCCTTCCTTCTTTTTACATTAATAATTCCCATGCTGAAAGCTGAAAGGCGTCACAGATACAGACATAATATGAACATATTAATTAGGTACTACATAAATTACGCACGGGCTAAAGAAGTTCTCATCGTAGGCGTTAAGTTTTTGTAGGGTGGGGAGTCGCGGCGGTGCTGGCTGACGACTTTGTCCCGTGCAGGTGTGCGACTACTACGAAGCGGAGTCGTCGCTGCGCATGCACCTGTGCTACCTGCTGCTGCCGCTGCTCCTCGTCAATATGGTGAAGGACCTCAAGCTGCTGGCGCCGATATCCGCCATCTCCAACGTATTGACTTTGTTTGGATTGATCCTCGTGTTCTTCTTTCTGATAGAAGACGACTTGGAGTTTGACCGAGAAAAATTAACGATTAAAGATTTGGACAGCATCCCCGTATTTGTGGGCATCACGCTGTTTGCGCTGGAAGCGGTGGGTGTGGTAAGTACTGAGCTCGGCACCGCTCGGCCGGCGCGTGCGCCGCGCTCACCGTCCTCTGTCGCGCAGGTGCTGGCGCTCGAGTACAACATGGAGAACCCCAAGCAGTTCACGGGATGGTGTGGCCTCTTTAATATCGGCATGACCTTGATCATGACGCTATACACGGCGGTGGGCCTGTTCGGCTATCTCAAGTATGGCGAACTGGTCAAAGCTTCGATCACACTCAACCTGCCTTTCGATCAAAAGTTAGCATTTTCATTAGTTTAATTTTTATTAGGTGATGATTATTATAGCCGCACGTAGCTCCCATATCCGCGTTCGGCCTCTACCTCGATCTACATAATGCAGCCAATGTCATAACTTGAAACAGATTAAACCTAGTAAGCCGAACTTTTCAATCTGGAGGGGAGCGACTGTAGTAATATGGTATGGTCATGACGAATGTTTTCTTCATGATTTAGCAAGCATTCTTAATCTCTCCGTAATTAACCAGCACGGCAAAATACGCCAAATAAAAAGTGGGAAGCTATTATATAAAGAAAAAGAAAATCCTGCTGTACCACACTAGTCACAATATTGTCTTTGCAGAAAAGCGCAAACGGCCAAGCTCATATTTGCTATCACCGTATTTTTGTCGTTCCCGTTGCAAAACTTCGTCGCCTATAATAACATCTGGCGAAAAATGAAGAAGAAATTAGCCGATTCACATCGTATGGTGGCCGACTTTGCTCTCAGAATCGTGCTGGTCATCATTCCATGTAAGTGCGGGGAACGGGTATGGGGTGGGCAGCGACGCCCTGCTATCAGTTCTGTTGTATGTGCTGTGTCTGAGCGCTGACCGGGTGTGTGGTGCAGGGCTGCTGGCGCTGGCGGTACCGCAGCTGGGTCCGTTCATTTCGCTGTTCGGCGCCTTCTGCCTCACGCTGCTCGGCGTCATTTTCCCGGCCCTGATGGACATGTGCCTGTGGTACCCTCACCGCTTCGGCTGCTGCCACTACAAGCTGCTGCGCGACGTGTTCATCATGCTGGTGGGCTTGGTAGCCCTCTTCTCCGGCTGCTATACCAGTGTGCTCGAAATATATCGAGAGATGCACTAGTTCCCGCGGCCTCGTAAGCATATGAAGTATTACTGCAAGCCAGTGCTGGCTACGCATTATTGACCGACTGAGTACGATAACGTTTTAATCCAAGCCCAATCATCTCAAGAAAGCTCACAATGTAGAGCCCCTACCGGTTCCACGGGCGGCAACCGGTTGCAACTACAGAACTTCCATAAGTAGGTAGCCAGGAACTTGTACGATAAACCGATCGCTACAGCTACCATGACAAAAAACGCAACGTATAATTTATATTTAAACACTTTAGTGGACGACACTAAAAATGTTAACCCAATGATTACTCAAATCTTGTCTCTTCTATATTGAACACTCGGCTAAGATACCCACTACGATAATAAATATCATGACATACTCATGTGGTCACTCTATCGTGCTTTGGAAGGCACTCGGTTACCACTTAATGTGATAGTGGTTAAGCCAAGTTAAAGTCCTAGGGCGGCTTGGTAAGTTCCAACTTGAACAGCAAATTTAATATGAGTATTAGTTAATATATGTTTTTTTTTGTTGTGTTTTATAACTAGATAAAATGACTATGAAGTTGATTGCAGTACCATCGTGACCATTACTTCCTCGAAAGTTACAACGAGTATTCATCATTGTTAAATCTTAAGGTGTAGGCATTTTAGTAGTGGTATCTATTTTATAAAAGTTCGCGTAATGTGACAGATTCGGTATTCGATTCTGAAAAAGCTTACGTACTTTTAGAAGAGAATTTTCGTTCCCAACGATATAGTTTTTTTTTTAAATAAATTTGTTCTTACCTACACCACCTATACCGGTAAGACAAAAATACATTTTACAAGTGAGTTTAATTCTATAGATGGTTTTGAAGTTCTTGTGTTGTTCCTTCCTCAACTCAAATATACAAGGTGTAACATAACAAACGCAAGACCTGAAAGTACTTTGTTCTAAATCGGCAACTGAATCGATTCCAACTATTTTTAAAGTTAGTTAATTTTCCTTTTTAATTTTCAAAAAATGCTGTTTCTCTTTCTGTTTGCTGTATTAAGCAGAATTTTATAATAATTCAAAGCATTACGGCTATTTTAAATGTATTTCTATTACACACACCTCGATACGCATACAAAAGTTAATTATTTATAAAATTTTATGGTTAATTTGGGTACCAAAGTAGTTAAAAAAATGGTAGAAAACTCCTTACAATTGAAAGTTTGATTTGCGTATTGAATTCGTAAAGCAATGATCTAATTGGGGTGTCTGAGTTCTTGCGTTATTTATGTTACACCTTGTATAGAAACGTTTGCGATGCGCGAAGGTATTACAAAAAGTGGTGCGTTGATAATAAAAGAACTAGCAATCACATGGTGGACCATGCATGGCTGGAGACCAGGTGGGTGGCAGGCATTGGAGACCAGCTGGGTGGCAGGCATTGGAGACCAGCTGGGTGGCAGGCATTGCTATGACACGCGACATACTAATAAATTAGATCAACCGCAATTTCGTCTGTCAAATTCACACGTCTTTCATGTGGTATTGTGTTCGATTCTATAATAAAATCCCACTTGACGTCACTCAACTTAGTTAAAATAAATTCAAATCTTGTATCGCTCTCTAAGCAAGGTTACTATAATTTAGATGGCTATTTAAAAGATAAAAATGCTTGGATAGATGCTGTTCCAGCTCCACCTGAATAAAGATAATATGTTCAGCTATTATTTATTTTTAATATTTTCTCTCTTCTAATAATTTAATAAAATTGATAATTTTTAGTTCTCATTTCTTTCTCTGTAAATAAGAGAACCATGTAGCTATTCACAATCAGGAATAGTATAACTTGATTAATTTAATTTATTCTCACCTGATACTACATTGTTCTCCCACACCCCACAACGAAATGTAGACCGTAATAAATAGTAACCGTGAACTTTCTTGCCCTTCATTCTTCACAGGAACGACACACCTCCACATGACGATTCATAAATACTATAATGCTTAACTTACTTATTCCGTGTGGTGCCGGCAGAGCAGAATAGCGCCACCCCATATCTTCCCGTGGATATCGTAGAAGGCGATTAAGGGAGTGTGAGAAAATACTGACTCCTTGTATCTTTCTCACCGTGATACTGCTCCGTCTGTCTGAGTCCTTCTCCGGTCGTAACGGTCTCCGTTCCACTGGGCCCAGAAGGATAAGGATGAGTATGTGCACCTGTGTCTCGCGCGTATACTTGTGCACCTTAATATTTCCTGCGCATCTGATCGCTTCCGTTACTGGACTCCGAGTACGCAAAAGTCCTGTGGCGATGGGTAGAAGTAGAGAGGTCTAGCCTGATGCAAACTAGGCTTTGTCTGATATCTGCACGCAGGCGGTCCCGGGGGCGTGAGAACACGCCGTGGTCGTTTCCGAGCTGCACATTTGGGACGACAGCACGGGCTCGGCAGCACTTGGGATGTCAAAGCAGCCCTGTTTAGGGAGGCACTGCTTTCCCCGCTCAGCTGGGGAGGGGGCTAGAAAAGGTGCCCTAAAAAATGCTCGTCCCGACATGGCAGATGGTAGTAACCGCGGCTATCATCGCATCATTTAAATCGTGGTCGACGCCGCAAAGGAAATTTAAAAAGAACACCTGTTATGACATTCGGCGCGTGGAACGTGAGAACGCTTCTTGATCGAGATGTCAACGCCTGCCCCGAACGTAAGACCGCCATAGTAGCTCGGGAACTTCATCGCTATAGCGTGGATGTGGCTGCTCTCAGCGAAACACATCTCCCCGATGAAGGAGAGCTTGTGGAAGCAGGTGGCGGCTACACTTTCTTCTGGAAAGGTACCGCTGCCTCCGAAACTCGACGATCAGGGGTAGGTTTTGCCATCAAGAATCACTTAGCAAAGCATTTAGAGGAGTACCCTGTACATATCTCAGACCGCGTAACCACACTGCGCCTTCACCTGGACAAAGACAACTACCTTAATGTCATCAGTGTCTATGCTCCAACGTTAGACAAGTCTGATGACATCAAGGAAAAGTTCTATGAGGAAGTGACACATTGCCTCGATAGCTTCAACGCCAGGGAGCAGGTTTTATTGCTGGGCGATTTCAATGCCAGGGTTGGACGGGACTATGAGGCTTGGCCTGGAGTTCTGGGTAGACATGGAGTTGGCAACATGAACAGCAATGGTCAGTTGCTGCTCAGTCTTTGTGCTCAATACGGTCTGGCAATTACGAACACTATGTTTAGACTTGCCGCCAAGTACAAGACAACATGGATGCACCCAAGATCTAAGCATTGGCATTTGATTGACTATGCTATCGTGAGACAAAAAGATTTCAGCCAAGTACAGGTCACCCGCGTGATGCGTGGTGCGCACTGCTGGTCTGACCACCGACTTATTGTCACTAAGCTACGAATCCGCCTCCGTCGCCCGCGTAGATCTCTTATAAAAAAGCTTGCTTCTTTGAACTTGGATAAGCTAGAAGATATCGCGGTCAGAGAGAAATACGCTGAAGCCCTGTCTGAAAAGCTGATGCCAGCTAATGAGGTAGGTGATGTTGATGCTGCCTGGGGAACTATGTCATCTCATATCATGGATACCGCTTCAACTGTACTGGGTAAAAAAATCCGTCGCAACGAAGACTGGTTTGATGGAAATGATGAAACCCTGCGGGCAGCATTCGACAAACACCGAGATCTCCTGCGACAGCACAAAAGGCAGAGAGGAAGCGTTGCGGTTGTTAAAGCTAGTGACCTCGAATTGCGCAAGCTGTCTCGACATATGAAAGACAAGTGGTGGCAGGACAAAGCTAGTCACATGCAATGGCTCATTGACACAAACCAGCTGGGTGAGTTCTACAGTGAGGTACGTAAGCTGATTGGTTCATCCTACCAAGCTCGGGTGCCTTTAAGGTCTCTAGACGGTAGTCACATGTTGACAAGCAAGGAGGATATACTAAACCGCTGGGCGGAGCACTTCAACATTCTGCTAAATGTGGATCGATCAGCTGATCTGCAAAGTATCGGTTTAATGCCTCAGCTCCCTATCGCCTTTGAGCTGGACGAGACTCTATTGCGTGACGAGGTTGTTACTGCCATCAGACAGCAACAAAACAAACGGGCGGCTGGCATTGACCTTATACCGGGAGAGCTGATAAGATACGGCGGAGAGGAGTTGCACACGTTAGTGTGGGAACTATTTGTTCGCATGTGGGAGGAGGAGCGCGTTCCGGATACCTTTAAAGTATCGCGCATAAGTGCTCTTTACAAGCACAAGGGTGACCGATCTGACTGCAACTCCTACCGCGGTATTTCGCTCCTTTCAGCCCCCGGAAAGGTCTTTGCTAGAGTTCTCTTAAACCGCCTAAAGAACTTGTCTGAAAATATTCTGCCTGAAACCCAGTTTGGCTTCCGACCGGACCGAGGCACATGCGAAGCTATATTCTCTGTGCGTCAACTGCAAGAAAAGAGCAGAGAACAGGGCTGTCAGCTGTACCTTTGCTTTGTTGACCTGGAGAAGGCTTTCGATAGCGTGCCTCGGGAAGCTCTATGGTTGGTGCTAGGTAAGCTCGGGTGCACGGAAAAGTTTGTGAGACTTCTTAGACTCCTGCATGACGACATGCAATGCTGCGTTGCCGTAGACGGTGAACAGACAGACTTCTTCCCCGTTACCTGTGGGGTGAAGCAAGGATGTGTCTTAGCGCCTACTCTGTTCGCCTTATACTTTGCGGTGGTAGTTAGAGAGGTCTTACACACTGTTTCTCAGGGAGTCCGCATCCGTTTCCGCACAGACGGCAGCCTTTTCAACTTGGCTAGACTTAAGGCTCGCACTAAAGTCTCTTACGCACTGATCACTGAGATCATGTATGCTGATGACTTGTGCTTCCTATCAGAATCCCTAGACGGCCTGCAACAGCTGATGTCCGCATTCCACCAAGCCTGCCGTAAGTTTGGCTTAAAGATCAGTGTCAATAAGACGGAGGTGATGTCCCTGGACATTCACGGTCACGAGACACTGACCATAAAACTTGGTGAGGATGTGCTAAAGCAGGTGGATAGATTTCGCTATCTGGGGAACACTGTAACATCCAAGTGTGACCTTGATGCTGAGATCAATAGCAGGGTGGGTACCGCAGCTGCGGCATTCGGCAAGCTATGTACCAAGGTCTTCTGCTCGCATAACCTTAAGTTGCCCACTAAGATATCGGTGTATATGGCAATCGTGCTGCCAAACCTCCTATACTCCTCTGAGACGTGGTGTGTATACCGCCGCCACATTCGCACTCTGGATCGCTTCCACCTTAAATGCCTCCGTACCATCATGAGGATCAGATGGTCCGATAGAGTGCGAAATACCGAAGTTCTGCGACGAGCCAATGTTGGTGGCATTGAGGCCTATTTAATGCGTCGACAGCTTCGGTGGTGCGGTCACGTATCTCGTATGGCGGAGGAAAGAGTGGCGAAGCGCATCTTCTACTCTGAACTGGAGAAGGGCAAGCGGAATCATGGCGGTCCCCTCCTCCGGTACAAGGATGTCCAAAAGCGACATATGAAGAGATGCAACATAGAGCTCTCTCGTTGGGAACGTTTGGCAGCACAGCGGCCAGAATGGCGCAGGATGGTGAACAGCCAAGTACACGAGTTCGAGGCTCAGCGTAAAGCTGACCTTGACGCCAAACGCAATCAGTTAAAGGCCCGCCCACCTGCTGCCATATCATACAACTATGAGAACGGCGTACTTACGTGCCCTCAATGTGCACGGAGTTTCGCCGCGAAGATAGGCTACATAAGCCATCTTCGAGCGCATCAGCGGCATTACTCTGACTAGGGGTCTTTAAAGTGGTCGCCATGGCCGAAATCGGTCGGATCAATCATCATCATCATCAATGCTTAACAATAATAAGAAATATTCTGATTGTGAGTTTCTGCGATCCACCAAATGTAGGGATTCATACATATTTAGAAATATATATGAATTCCTACATTTGGTGGATCGCAGAAACCATGACGCTATTCTTCAACTACATAACTGGTTTACATCCAACAATTTAGTGCTCAATAACAAGAAAACTAAATGTATAAGGTTTTCTTTGCCAAATGTAAAAAGTACTGTACATGATATTATACTGAACAATGAGAAACTTGAGTTCATTGATGACTTATATACCTAGCCACTTAGCTATTCTACTTTGGGATTTTTTTAATATTTTAATTATTATCAAAATAAAGTATGATAGTCTCCTTGAATATATCAAACTATCAACACACAGTGTACATCAATGTATAAATCCTTCTGAAAACTGTATGCTTAAAATTCAATGAACTACATCAGATACAACATGATCTAGATTCCTTTAATATTGCAGAATCCGCTTTTTGTGATGTTGAGGAGGCTAATAGGTTGATACCGGACTCAAAAGGCATCAAAATGTTTCAACAGAATATTAGGAGCTTAAAACGAAACATGACCGGGTTACATCCTTTACTTGCTAGAAGTGGAGTGAATTGGGATTGTATCGTATTAACGGAGTGCTGGTTGCCATCCAACCCCAATATACCAAGTATAAGTGGCTATAATCATTTCGCTACCACTAAATACCATACGCAAAACGAAGGTGTCGTGGTGTACTGTAGAAGTGACTTGCTTATATCAATAGAAGAACCAAACTTGACAGAGGCAAATTGTATAACCGTAACGTTTGACAAAAATACGTTAGCACTGGCCATTTATCGACCTCCTGGATATAAAAATGTTAACAATTTTATACAATCCCTAAATATTTTATTAACAAAATACACTAGCTTGCAGAATATCGTAGTATTAGGTGACATAAATAACAATATTTGTGAACACGATTCGGATCCGAACTCCTCCCCCTACTTGGGCATGTTAGCATACCATGGAATCTTGCCGGCTTATACACTCCCGACACATAACAAAACGTGTCTCGATCATGTACTTTTGAAGACCAAATTAGCAGCTCGTAGTCTTATACTACAAACATCGCTCACAGATCATTATAGCGTCGGCCTCTATATTACAGCAAAGCTGAGACTCAAACCTGCAAAAGTAATCAATAGAATCAATCATACTAGTTTATCTAAAGAATTAACAACAGTAGACTATGATCACCTATACACGTTACATGATGCAAACGCAGCTACTGACTATTTTATAACTACACTGCGTACACTAATTATATGTAATACTAAAAAAATTAAAATCACATCAAGAAAAAGGCTATTAAAACCATGGGCAACTCCAGGTATCTTAAAATGCTTAAAAAATCGAGACCACCTTCATAAAAAGTTAAAAAAAAAGATCCTAATAATGATATAGTACAAATCACATACAAAAGGTATAGAAATTTTTGCTCCTCCATATTAAAAAAACTAAAGCATGAATATGAAAAATCACAGCTAGAAAGAGCAAATAAAAATAAAAAAAAAACTTTGGAAAGCTATAAAAGAGATAACACACAGTCAAAAATCAAAAGATACACCAATTGAACTTCTAGACACGAGAGATCCGTTGCAATCTATTAATAATGTCAATAATTATTTTGCAAATATTGGTAAATCATTAGCAGAAAAGATTAAATCTACGAATAGTCACACACAACCAAAATTCCTAAATTCATGCCTAAATTCACTTGCACTGCTGCCCACTGATGAAAATGAGATTGAGACATTAATAAGTAGTTTAAAAGTTGACAGCGCTGCTGGATTGGATATGATATCTGCAGATATTTTAAAAAGTAATAATAATATTTTAACAAAACCCATAACCTACATCTGTAACCTATCGCTTTCAACTGGGGTGTTCCCTACAGCACTTAAACATTCGAGAATTTACCCAATTCATAAGAGTGGTGACAGAGACTGTGTCGATAACTATAGACCAATTTCCATTCTCCCCACCTTATCAAAAATCTTAGAGCGCATCATAAATAAAAGATTGATAAAATACTTGGAAGAAAATAATCTGTTATCTCCAGCACAATTCGGTTTTAGATCTAATAAATCGGCATCTGATGCAATTCATGAGTTAACAAATTATATAGTAACTGATCTTGACAACAATAAAAATCTTTTAACAAAAAAGGTAAACCGACTTCAAAAAGCAAAAAATAAATATTTGAAGTCGGTGCTGGTTGGTGCAGTCGGTTACTTGGCACCGACTTCAAATATTTATTTTTTGCTTTTTGAAGTCGGTTTACCTTTTTTGTTAAAAGATTTTTATTTTACAATTTTAAGTGACGAGTGAATTATTTAGTAATATTTATATGCCGATATTATATTATTTTGCTAAGTTGTAAAGTAAGGTACCTACAGGATTAATATAATGACTATAATAACGGAATCTATACATTCGTGCTGTTCGCCGTTAAGGAGTTCCCTCTTGTATCTTCAAAGTCCAAGGTTCAATACCAATAACAATAAAATAGGACCACCTCAAAACTATACTGAACCAAATGCAAAAAGAATCATCAAAATCGGTTCATAAGCAAAGGAGTTATAAAAAAAAGGACGAATTATGAACCCCCTTTTTTGAAGTTGGCTAATATACTGCTTGGTTCTATAGTAGGGTACCTATAGGATTGACGTAATACCCATAATATCTCAATTTACACATGCCTATTGTTTGTCGTTAAGGAGTTCCCTGGTGTATCTTCTAAGTCCAAGGTCCAATGCCAATGAAATTAAAATGGAACCACCGCGGAGCTATACTGAACCCAATGCAAAAAAAAATCATCAAAATCGGTCCACAATTGACGGAAATACACAGAGAAAGAAATACGGAGAACATAGAACCTCCTCCTTTTTGAAGTCGGTTAAAAAGAAACCGATTGCAATATTTCTAGACCTAGCAAAAGCTTTCGACACAGTCTCTGTGCAAATATTGTTAAAAAAAAAACTCGAGTGTCTGGGAATTAGGGACCTTCAGTTGCAACTACTCAAAAGTTATTTAACTGTAAGAACACAGTGCGTAAAGATAGACAGTACTACAAGTAATGATGTTTTGGTTCATTTTGGGGTTCCTCAGGGAAGCATTTTAGGTCCGACGTTGTTTCTCGTTTACATCAATGACCTGTGCCAATTAGACCTGTATAAGACCAAAATTATTACGTATGCAGATGACACAGCACTACTTTTCAGTGGAGAATTCTGGGATGAAGTCTTTACAAATGCGCAGAGAGGCTTTAATAAAGTAACAAATTGGCTTAAGGATAACCTATTAACACTTAATGTAGGTAAGACAAAATATGTAACCTTTTCTTTGAGAAACACATGGTCCGATATTAATCAATATACAATTATATCTCATAAATGTGATAATAATTATAATAGTAATTCCTGCCTTTTGTGCCCCAGACTTGAAAGAACTAATGCTATTAAGTATTTGGGTGTAATAGTTGATGGTAGAATAAGCTTCCAAGATCACATTGTTTGCTGGCGACAAGAATACGTAAACTAATTTATATATTTAAAAATCAACGGCACGTTGTTGACAAACAATTGATAAAAACAGTTTATTTCGCACTTGTGTAGTCACACCTTACTTATTGTATCACTATCTGGGGAGGGTCAATAAAAACCCTGTTGTTAAAAATTGAAAGAGCCCAGAGAGCTGTTCTAAAAGTAGGCTTCTGTCTACCATTCATGCACCCCACCACTGATGTATATAAGCAGAGTAAGGTTCTAACAGTTCGCCAGCTCTATATTTTGCACTCTGTTAGTAAGCAACATTCTGTATTGCCATATGAACCCAAGCTGATTGCGAATCGACGCAGAAAAGACTTGGTTTGTACAAAACCATTGTATAACACTAGTTTTGCACATCGTTTCTTCTGCTACCAAGGTGGTAATCTGTACAATAAAATTAACAGAATTTTATCAATTTACTCCCTTCCGAAAACCTAGTGTAAAACTGTAGTTAGGGAGTGGTTACAAAGCTTGGATTACGAGTTAACGGAGAAACTACTTTACTAATATTCTAAGGTAACAGGACGACTAGGTATACATATTGGTCATAAATGCACACATATACACACACACGCACACACACACATGCATGTACACACACAAACACACTGACGCCTACAATCATCCACATAGGGCATATTAAAACTAAATTAATATTCGTATTATATTGTCTCCTTCTTAATCTTAAATAATTTCTCACGCGTGATTCGCGCGTCGTGAGACGCGTGAGGGTCTGGTGATCTGTAATACAGGTTAACCCCTATAATAGACACCAGCTTCTCACAAACACCTGACAAAATTGTTCATTTAAATCAGTTAAGTTTCTATTATAAGTTTTGTTGTGAGGAGGAATAAATAAATTTATTATTATTATTTATTATTATTAATGATACATCTTTTTTAGGGATTACGCTTGACTCCAAGTTACAATGGGGTCCTCATTTGAGAATTTAGGTAAACGACTTAGCTCCGCTGCCTATGCCGTATGGAAGATCAGACTACTAACTGATGTGGACACCGCGAGGATAGTCTATTTTAGCTACTTTCATAGTGTCATGTCTTACGGTATATTATTGTGGGGTAGGGCAGCGGACATTGAGTCTGTTTTTATCTTGCAAAAAAGGGCTATTAGGGCCATCTATAACTTGAGTAGTCGCGACTCTTTAAGAGAACTGTTCAAAGTAGCTAATATCATGACCGTCCCATGTCAATATATTTATGAAAACATTATGTATACTAGAAAAAAATTAAATCTTTTTAATCAGCTAGGTGATAGGCATTGCTATAACACACGACATAGAAATAAATTAGACCAACCGCAGTTTCGTCTGTCAAAAATTCACACGTCTTTCATGGGGAACTGTGTTAGATTTTATAACAAAATTCCCATTGACGTCACTAAACTTAGTGAAAATAAGTTCAAAGCTTGTTTAAAACGGACACTTTGTAAGCAAGCTAATTATTCAATAGAAGATTATTTAAAAGATAAAAATTCCTGGATAGATGCTATTCCAGCTCCACTTGAGTCATGACAACCTATTCAACTGTTGTTAGTTAACATTACCTCTCTTCCTTCTATTAATTTAACACAATATGTCCTTTTTTTTTTTGTAAATGAGGGAACCATGTAGCCATTCTCATAAATAGTATTATTCGCTTTTTTAACTTAGACTCACCTGATGACCAACCTACATTGTTCTCCCATACCCCACAACAGAATGTAGATGAAAAAGTTTGTAATTTCTTATTTTAAAAGAGTAACCGTGGAGTTTCTTGCCCTTCTTCTCCACAGGAATGACATTCCGAAGTGGCGGTAGAGTCTTTGTTACTTTTCTGACGATTCATAAATACTGTAATGGTTTACATGAATAAAAAATATTCTGATTCATTAAAAAATTTGGTCCTAAACTATCACCGGAACAAGTAGTTCATTTATTTGACTGTAAGGAAATGCTTCATCGAGTTCTATTCTGCACAACTAGTCGGCCAGTTCCGTTGGCAGAATGACTAGAAAGCGTCCGGCCACACCAAAGAGAACAGCGGCCCGAGGCCGTGCTCCTCCTGCAGTCCAGTACATTTTGTAGTTCAAGAGTTGCTCTCACCAGTACTTATTTTAATAAATAGTAAACTATTTGTATAAATGAATGAACTATTTCGATTTAGTTTTGTTTTAATTAATTTCCCATAAAATAAAAACAAACAATTTTGTTACGGGTAAAAAAATTATGGTCCGAGAGGCCATAGGCGCCAGACCGAATCGTTTCATAGTTAAACAGTATAGGTCTTAAGGTAAATTAAGTAACCAACAGCGTTGAGTGTTGTCACGAGTTTCGCGTAATAAAGTAATGAGCACACTGACTTAATATTGCTGTACATACAAAATTATATGTACGAAATCGTACATATTCATACCTTGCGAAAAAAAACAATAAATAAAAAAGTAAAATGAAAGTATGTAGTACAAAATAAAAAGTAATAAATTGTTAATTAAATGTATAAGTAAATATTATTATGCCGACGACATTGTGGTCATGGCGGAGTCGCTGGAAGATCTAGGACGAATGCTCGGTGACCTCAATAGAGTATCCCAACAAGTGGGTCTTAAAATGAATATGGACAAAACAAAAATAATATTTAATGTCCATGTCGTACCCACCGCACTCACCGTTGGGAACTCTACTCTTGAAGTTGTCGACGAATACATTTACCTGGACAGGCAGTCCGGTTAGGTAGGTCCAACTTTGAGAGAGAGGTCAATCGACGAATCCAACTCGGCTGGGCAGCGTTCGGGAAACTGCGCAACATCTTCTCATCCAAAATACCTCAGTGCCTAAAGACTAAAGTTTTTAGTCAATGTGTGTTACCAGTGATGACATATGGATCAGAGACGTGGTCTCTTACAATAGGTCTCATAAAAAAGCTCAAAGTTGCTCAGCGAGCTATGGAAAGAGCTATGCTCGGCGTTTCTCTACGTGATCGAATCAGGAATGAGGAGATTCGTAGAAGAACCAAGGTCACGGACATAGCCCTCAGGATTAGCATGCTGAAGTGGCAATGGGCTGGCCACATAGCGCGAAGATCGGACGGGCGTTGGGGCAGAAAGATTCTAGAGTGGAGACCACGTATTGGCAAGCGCAGCGTAGGACGACCGCCTGCCAGATGGACCGACGATCTTGTGAAAATCGCAGGAAATCGTTGGATGCAGGTGGCATCGGACCGGTTACGCTGGAAAGCGATTGGGGAGGCCTATGTTCAGCAGTGGACAAGTATAGGCTGAAATGATGATGAATATTATTATTCTACACTAATTGTTCGCGTCTAATCATAATTGTTCGTGTTCACGACTAATTATAATAACCTAATATGTAGAATGTAATAGATTAAATTATCTATACATATAATAAAACTGTAAGAAAGTCGTGTCTGTACATGGAATATTTTTTTTTTTTTTTAGGAAATAACAACCCAGGGGTATCATACTATCGATGTAGAAGTTAATTCTGCAATTTTTGGCTTTCGTGTCTGTTTGTCTGTCTGTCGGAGGGTATGAACCAGCATCACACAAAAACTACCAATCGGATTTTGATGAAACTTTTCATGCGGATACCTTATAATGTTGGCTAACATGTTGTATAGTATTTATTTCGGAAAATTAAAAGGTTTCTCCAGAAAAGCCAAAAAAAAAAATAAGCAAAACATTGGATTTCTAAAAAGACATGTTACTTGAAATCTGTTAGATGGATTTCAATGAAATTTTGTATAATTGTAGCCTGAACAAAAGATCACAACTCTGTGTACTTATATTTTCGAAAAAAATTAACAGTTTTTTTTTTTGAGGAAAGTACAAAAAAGTCGATTGTGATAAATCATTAATTGTTCCAAAACTACTTTTTAGAAGTCAGTGAAACTTAGCACGGAGATATTTCATATGACAGACAATTTAGTTAATATTTAAGTTTTTAGGAAAACAAACGGTTTGTATGGAAAAGTAAAGCATCTATATCCATACATACTACATATAATAAACTGTAAGAAAATCATGTCTACAAATGGAATATTTTTATTAGGAAATAATATAATGTATAATTGTAGCCTGTACAAAAGATCACAACTCTGCATACTTATATTTTCGTAAAATCTAACAGTTTTTGAGGACAGAAAAAGAGAGTCGATTTTGATAAATCATTCATTATTTCTAAATCAACTTACTACATTGACGCGGAATAAACCATAAAACTTTATTACTGTTTGTCCCGAACTGAAATGTTACGATGTGAAATATGTGATTTTGCCTATACATGAATTCGTCCATATTGGACTCAGGTTCGTCTCCTCACGAAAAACTTTCCAGTGGTTAAAAGCACTCACTCGAAATTGTTCATACATGTTGGATTTAAACACTTAAACATGGTTTTATGCATGAACCGATGATACATTCAGGATTGTTTCTTCTGGAGAGAACTCTAACGATGAATGGAAAACTGTAATGACGATGAATATCTTACGAAAAGACTAACACAAAATGTACTGACAACACTTTGCTACATACTTAGCTAGCAATGTACCGTGATATTACTAGGCTATGTATGTGATACTATTAGGCTAGATTATAGTCTTTGACAGGGTAGGTAGAGAAGATTTAAATCAGAAATATTTTATCGATGATTTAAAAATAAATAGTCTACTGATAATCCTTCTTGAAAAGAAATATATTGTATACGTTTTTTTATGAGACTGCGTTAGTGTTGTATATAGAATAGGATCGCGCTATAGTTTAGTTTATATTTTACATAGACCACCTGTGCGGGCTAACGGGGCTAACACGTTTAATTTCCTTTATTTTATACGTAACCGCGCATTTGGATTTATTTCTTTGTTGTGGGTGCGTTTACAAACATGAAAATTCACATACACTTATACCCAGACCGAAACAAATAGTTGTGGATCACACAAAGATTTGTCCCGTGCGGGAATCGAAAGTAGTTCCGCTGTACCCTGGCTTCTTGTCACTACCATCTTGCTTATTCGGCTCCTGAAGGACCAGACAATGTGGTCCACCTTCGCTTAAACCACACTGGCTATTGCCGGTAACAACTATTGCTGAGATAGTTTCCTTGGGGGGCACAACTAGCGGGTAATGTAGACCGCTCACTTTCTTCCCGCTCGTAGCACCTACTTTTGTCTGCCTCCGTCTTGGGTATTTCGCCACGATTCTTCCCAAATAAAACATCAATATCTTCAGAAACGCTGGGCCCCAGTTGGGCCTCCACTAGATGAACTTCTAAGTTGGCTACGCGATGGCTGAGACGAAACTGAGAGCGAGGCCGTTTCGGCCCTCGCTTATGTTCTATTCTTTGGGGTCACAACTAGTGGGAGTTGTACTGAGCCCAGCGTTTTACTTTATTCCTTACTAGCTGTTTCCCGCGGCTTCGCACGCGTTATTTTTGTAATTTGACATAGGTAGGTAGGACTTTTTGGGATAGCATTATTCTAAGACTTAAGAGACCCCTTATATTAAGTTTCTTTTAAATCCGTTAAGCCGCGTTAATATGGAGAAATAAAAAAAGCTATCCCCCATGGAACCTGCATTTCCCGAGCTAAAAAGTAGGCTTAAACAATCTTTGAGAAATCCTCCATTTTGAATCCAGAAATATTCCGTATGCGAATAAAATATCTTCTTTATTTCAAAATCACAAATCCCAAATTAGGTTAGGTTAGGTTAGGTTAGTTTCAGCAGCGGGGGTTGTTGTTGCCTGCGCAGACCATCTGGCCCCCGAGGTTGGAGGACGCGCCAAGTGTTCCGGCACGTCTTCGCCAAGGAGAGGAACAGGGCGGGGTTACCCTGCATAAGGAGAGTCCGGAAAACGGACAGCCGCTGGCGGGTCGTGGAAAGAGTCTCCGTATCCGTAACTCGTCGTTAAGCGGGCGAAGGAACACGGTGGGGTTTTAGTTGGTAGGACTTGCTCCAGCGACGGCCGGCCGTTTACACCGACCGTCGCTGGAGCAAGGAGTCCAACATAACTCGTTCGCGTCCCCGCTGCGAACGGGTATCCATGAGGATTACCCCACCAAAAAAAAAAAAAAGTATAGGTTAGTTTGGGGTGCTGGGGCGAGCGAAAGGCTATCCCACCACACGCGTCCTTCGAAGCGCAGTGGCATAGCTTCTCGCCTATTTTGCTCGTCTGTCCCGGCGAGCAATTTGGCGTGGTCTTGGGAGTAGCGCACGGTCGCGACGATCCCCAAGGCAAGTGTGACTGTATCCTGCTCGCGGTTGCTGCCTGCTATTGGTCTGGTCCTTCTGAACAGACATAACAGAAACAGTCATGCGCTACCCTTCCCCAATTTTCGGTCCCATCCCTCCTTTTCCTCCCCACATGTCCCCCGGTTCTGTCCGGAAGTTTGGTTGCGCCTGGTTGCCCCCTTCAATCTCCGTTTTGGAGAGGGTCGGTTGCAGCAGGTGGCGCGCTGGTGGGTCGTTCGCTCGCTCCTTTCGCTCCTCGCTCGAGGAGGGACTGGAAGCCGTAAATTTGTACTCACTGTAAAGGTCGGTCGAGTCGCTCGCTTCCTGTACTCTCCGTTTGAAGAGAGGACGGGGAGCGAGATCTTGTTGTGTGTTGTTAGCTAGCGTTGAAAGGGCTGCCAGCTCAAAGTGCCTAATGCCGCGGTCGGCGTGCCGCGGCTGAAAACGGAGGGGCCAAGCTCCGTCGAGCGCCACGAAGCTGTGGATCAGCCTTAAAACTTATGATGTCGCAAAGCCAAAAGAAACTACCCCAGGGAGGTACCGGCCTGTCCCAGGCCGGAGAATCCTCCCCAGGGCCCTCGGGCTCTGGCTGCCCCTCGTATTCTGGGGGGGCACTTCGCTACATCTCACCGACGAAACTGGCATATCTACTAAGGACACCGATTTACGCAAAACGATTAGGACTCCAAATGGTAAGACTGGAGCGTTTGGAGGAGAACATCACCGCTACCGTAGCGGACAAGATGCGAGCGGCTGCCGAAAAGTTTTCCGAGTCGTTCTTCGATTCGGACGACGACGAGGCGCCGCCGGAGAGTGCCGCAGCCATCGCGGAAGCAAGGCGCGAGTGGGAGAAGGCCTTGGAAGTTGCCTGCCGAAACACCGACGAAGAGATGTCGTGATTATCGGACTCGGCCGACTCACAAGTGAGTGAGGGACGACGCAGCGCTGGGGCAAAAACAAACGCCAGCGAAGCCCGGAACCGAGCACGGAGGAAGACTCTGTCGCCAAAAAAGCGACCAAGGTTTCGCGGGGAAGAGGCAGACCGCCCACAACAGGGCAGTATGTTGGCCTCGCGAAAGCGAAGGCGGAGCTCGCAGCCCGAGAACGGGAGCTGCTGGAGCTACAGGCCGAGCGCGAGATGGCCCAAGAGGCTACTCGGCAGAGGGAGAGGACGGCCACACCGGCCGAGAAAGAGGAGGCACTCAGGAGGATAGGAGGGTTTCTTGGACCCGCCGACCACAAAGCGGCTGCATTACAGCATGTAGAAAACATCCTGTGGGTGGCCGGTTCGTCGAAGAACCTCAAGGGGACATTCATAAAGACGCTCAAGGATGCCGCCAAGGTCATCACACAGGCCATTGACGGCATCTTTGAGGCGTCAATCCCCCAGGAGCTAAAGAAAGCCGCGGAGGAGAATGAGCGGCTGAAGCTGAAGGACCTGCACGCCGCCCTCACCCCAAGGTATACGGAGGCGGTGGCCCCTAAACCGGCTGCCACGGCGTCAAAAACGCCCCTGAAGAAGACGGCCCCAGCAGTGGCGGCCCCTGCAGTAATAGGGGCTCCTGATGCGGGTCAAGAAGAGTTCCGGCGCTCCATCATAGACAGTGTCGGAGCCATGTTGGACGCACGTTTCGCGGCGCTGGAGAGTAGGCTTCCGCCCGAAAAGCGCCTTCGCCCGCCCCTTGCATCGGATCGACACAGGGATGTACTAGAGGTCCCGGCAGCGTGACCACCGCCCATCTCCAATAGAGGGAAAGGAAAAGGCAAGAAGTCGAAGGAGCTCCCTGCGTCGGCATCAAATCTGGCGCAGGTCGAGCCCGGCCTCCCGCCCCCGTCAGCTGCTCCGACGATGGAGGAGCCGTGGGTCGAGGTAGCCAAGAAGAAGAGGAAGGCCAAGAAACCTGCTGCCCAGCCTGCGAAGGTTGTGCAGCCAGTGAAGACACCGACGCGCTCACAAGCGCCTCTGAAGAAGCGGAGGCGAAGGCGTAGACTACGACCGCCGCGATCGGCTGCGGTGGCGCTAAAGCTGCAGCCGGACGCGGTGACCCGGGGCATGACGTACGCCTCAATAATGCAGAAGGCGAGGCGGATGGTGAACCCGACGGATCTGGGTATAAAGGGTCTCGGGTTCAAAGTAGCGGCGACTGGGGCTCGCCTCTTGGAGGTGCCGGGGGCTGATGCTGGCCCGAAGGCTGACGCGCTCGCGGCGGCGCTAAGCGCGGCGCTGGCCGATGATGGAGTGACGGTCTCCAGGCCCATTAAGCGCACGTCAATGCGCATACTGGGCCTGGAAGATTCCGTCACTAAGGAGGAGGTGGCAGAGGCGGTCTCTCGTGTCGGGGGATGTCCTGTCGAACATGTTAAGACGGGGGAGATTTTGCGCGATAGGACACCCCTCGGCACCATAGTAGTGGGCTGCCCCACGGAGGCAGCCAAGAAAGTCGTGACGAGTAAACTACTTGTCGGCTTCACCTCGGCGCAAGTCAAGCTGCTGGAGGGGAGGCCGACAAGATGTTTTCGGTGTTTGTTGGCGGGCCACGTCCGCGAACAGTGCCGAAGTGAGGTAGACCGCGGAGCGCAGTGCTTCAGGTGTGGGAAGCTGGGCCACAAGGCCTCAAGTTGTCAAGCTGCCCCCTGTTGCTCATTGTGCGCTGAGGCCGGACGTCGGTCTGGCCATTTGCTGGGTGGCAGGGCTTGCGCATCCCGAAAGCCTGGCCGGTTAAAACGTGGCCCGAATGTTCCCTTGGTTGCGACTCCCGTGACTAATTTACAGGAGACCGGGTCAAGCGCTCCGAAAGCGCAGGATGTGGAGATGCCTATGGCCTCAGGCGACTGAGGACGTGGGTATCTCCATACAAATAACTGGGTGGCAGACTCAGGGGAGTCTGACGCCCAGCTCGAGAGGGGGACGCCGCGCTGGGTGACACCAACACGGCGTCCATTTAAGGGGGGGAGAAAGGTCCAATAAGAAGGCCCAAAGTTTGGCCCAAAAAGGGTGCTCGCGTCGGGGTCGCGGATATGTTAAGACCCGTTTGACCCAGACACTAGCGACTAAGGTGTGTCACCGGAGAGTTTTTAGTCGGTACACTTGGTCCATCAATAGCCGGAGCTACGGCTCCGAGTGTTGATTGACCAAGGACTCCGACATAACCCGCTCGTGTCCCCCGAACACGGGCGGGTACCCATAAAGGGTTTTCCCTGCGATAAAAAAAAAAAAAAAGTTTAGGTTGGACCAGAGATGGGCGGGCGAAAGGCTATCCCACCACACGCGTCCTTCGAGGCGCAGTGGCATAGCTTCTCGCCTATTTTGCTCGTCTGTCCCGGCAAGCAATTTGGCGTGGTCTTGGGAGTAGCGCACGGTCGCGACGATCCCCAAGGCAAGTGTGACTGTATCCTGCTCGCGGTTGCTGCCTGCTATTGGTCTGGTCCTTCTGAACAGACATAACAGAAACAGTCATGCGCCACCCTTTCCCCAATTTCGGTCCCATCCCTCCCCATCCTTTTCCTGAATAACGCATCTTTCGTTCCCCGGTTCTGTCCGGAAGTTGGTTGCGCCTGGCTGCCCCCTTCAATCCCCGGTTTGGAGAGGGTCGGGTGCAGTAGGTGGCGCGTCGTGGTCGGATCGTTGGCTCGCTCCCCTCGCTCCTCATTCGAAGAGGGACCGGGAGTCGTTGTTCGTTTTGGCTGCGAAAGGTTGGATGAGTCGCTCGCTCCTTGTACTCTCCGTTTGAAGAGAGGACAGGGAGCCGGCATTCGTAGTGTTTGGTTGGTCGACGATGAGAGACTGGTCGGCACGATGTGCCTAATGCTGCGGTCGGCGTGCCGCGGCTGGAAGCGGAGGGGCAAAACTCCGCCAAGCGCCCAAAGCTGTAGGTCAGCACATAAAATGTGATGTCTCAAAACGAACAGAAACTACCCCAGGGAGGTACCAGCTTGTCCCAGGCTGGAGAATCCTCCCCAGGGCCTTCGGGCTCTGGCTGCCCCTCGTATTCTGGGGGGGGCACTTTGATACATCGACCAAACGACGACTCTGGCAAAACGAAAACGGATTCCGATTTGCATTCGATTGATAAAACTCAACCGGTTGTTCTTGTTGAACGGCTGGATGAGCGTACCGCTGCTGCGGCACAGTGGGGGAAAGGGGCTGCTTCAAAGCAGGCTCAGGAGTTCTTCGTCGATTCGGACGACGACGAGTTGCCGGAAGGCTACTCAAACAGCGAGGCAAGGCGGTTGCTGGCCGCGTATAAGGAGGCATTCGGTCCCACAGACGACGAGTTCTCCAAGTGGCAAGCGGCAACGCCCCTCTGAGCCGGCGAGCTCGGACGAGGCCGTAGCCAAAAAAGCAACAAAGGTGCCACACGGCCGAGGCCGACCGCCCGGCGATGGGCTCTACGTCGGCCTGGCTAAAAAGAAGCAGGAGCTCGCAGCAAAGAAAACTGAGCTGCTCGAGCGCCAGGCTGTGAAAGAGACAGCCCTAGAGGAAGCAGTGCAGACAGCGCCGCCAACGCGGAGAGAAGAAGCTCTCAGCCAGTTAGGAGGGTCTCTTGGACCGGCCGACCACAAGGAGGCTGCACTTCAGCAGGTGAACCTTAAGGGGATGTCCGTGAAAGCACTCAAAGATGCCGCCAAGGTCATCCAGCAGGCTGTTGACGCCATCTTCGAGGTGTCAGTCCCTGCGGAGGTGAAACGAGTCGCTGAAGAGAATGCGCGGCTCAAGATGAAAGTTGAGTGGTTCAGGGAACAGAATATGCGTCTGCATGCCGCTCTCACTCCGAAGCCTACAGAGCCAGTGGTAGCAGCGCCGGAGGCAGCGGCCCCAGGAAAAACGGGCGCCGCAGTGGTGGCCCCAGTAGCACATGCGGAACGTGAGGAGCTCCGCCGGTCAATCATCGACAGCGTGGGGACCATGCTCGATGCGCGTTTCGCGGCTCTTGAAGGGAGGCTTCTTCCCGAGAAGAGCCTCCGCCCGCCGCTCGCGTCGGACCGGCCGGTCGACATTTCAGTGGTCTCTTCAGCCGTAGTGGAAACTCCCCCCAAAAAGGGGAATAAGGGGAAAGCCAAAAAGAAGGATCCCCCTCCTGCGCTGGCATCCGTCATGCCAGCCCAGGGAGAGAGTGGCCCCCCGCCTTCGTCGTCTGCTCCGATCTCGGAGGAACCGTGGGCAACTGTGGCTAAACGGGGGCGTAAGAAGAAGGCCAAACAGCCCGCGAAGGTTGCGCAGTCCGACAGACCGGCTGCACCAGCGCAGACGTCCAAGCGCAAGCGCAAACCGCGACCGCCGCGTTCGGCTGCGGTCGCTATAAAGCTGCAGCCGGATACCGTGAGTCGCGGTCTAACATATGGCGGGATAATCCTCAAAGCAAAGAGGATGGTGGATCTTGGGGAACTAGGAATCGAGTTCCTCAATTGTAAGGTGGCGGCGACCGGGGCGCGCCTCTTGGAGGTCCCGGGAGCTGAAAGCGGCCCAAAAGCTGATGCCTTGGCGGCAGCTTTATCGTCGATCTTCGGCGCAGGGGATGTGACGGTCTCCAGGCCCATGAAGCGCACGTCAATGCGCATTGTGGGTCTGGACGATTCCGTCACTAAAGACGAAGTTGTGCAAGCAGTTGCCAGTGCAGGGGGATGTTCGGTAGACGCGGTGAAGGCGGGAGAGATCCTGCGTGACCGGACACCCCTCGGCACGATCGTAGTGAGCTGCCCTACTGAGGCGGCTAAAAAGGTTGCAGATAATCGGCTCCTCGTCGGTTTCACCTCCGCGCAAGTCAAGCTGCTGGAGGTGAGACCGATGAGATGTTATCGGTGTCTAGAGGCTGGGCACGTCCGGGAACAATGCCGAGCGGTGGAGGATAGGGGGGCACAGTGCTTTAGGTGCGGGCAGTTGGGCCATAAGGCCTCAAGTTGAAAAGCTGTCCCCTACTGCACACTGTGCGCCGTGGCCGGTAGAACCACTGTCCACTTGTTGGGCGGCCCGGCCTGCGCGGCCCGTAAGGCCACTCGTCGAAATAGGGGCCGACCGGCTGCCGCTGCTGCTACTACTAATTCAGTGGTTCAGCCGTGGCCGGCCGGCTCCTGCGCCACCGGCGCGACGGATGTGGAGATGCCCGTGGCCTCAGATCTTACAGTCTGAGTACACGGGTGTCTCCAACGAATTAATCTGGGTGGCAGACTCGGGGGAGTCTGTCGCCCAGTTCGAGGGGGAGACGTCATGCTGAGTGACACCAGCATGGCGTCTAGTAGGAGGGGGGGGAGCGCTTTATACATGCTTCCAGGAGGGGCCTGAAAAGGCAGCCCGCGTCGGGGCCTCCACCACGAGTCCTTCGGGGCTCGTCAGGTCCCCAGCGTATTCTGGGGGGGACCACAACTGCCTTACCGCCGAGGGAGTAGCACCTCCCTCGGTGCCAACGACAAACTGCGCTGTTTTACTGACACCGATCGAAGCTTGTGTTAAGGAATTTTTCGACGAGGACTTAGTGGCGGATGCCACTGATGGTGCGGTTGAGAAGGAGAGTCAGGGGAAATTTTGGACTAGGTCCCGGAAACTCACTGGTGCGCAAATGCACCCTGCGGGGGAACCAAACCTCTGTTCTAGTGGAGACGAGGAATTGCCGGCACCTAAAGTGCCAGCTACGCGGAAAGGACGCGGGGGTGCCACCGCTAGACCAAAATTGACAGTGCAGCCGAAACGCGACGAGCGAGGGCGTTTCCTGCGATACCCGGAGGCGTCATCGAAGGACATCGAGGACGGAAATGAGTCGACTGGCTCACTAATATCAATGGCGTCGATGGCGTCGGTTGCGTCGACGGCCTCGAAAGCGTCTGCGAAACGCAAAAGCCAGAAGGCTCTCGTCGACGCCAACATCGAACAGTTGGTGCGAAGGGCTGAAAAAGGCAGAGAGGAGGCAGGGATTGTGGTTTCCGAGTCGGAGGATGAGCACACTTCATTAACGCTGCAACAGCTGATCGAGAGGGAACTGGAGACGGTGAGACTTGTCTCCCGTAAATCTAGCCATTTGAAAATTGAATTTTTCAAGAAGAAGCGGAAGAAGACGCGCATGCCGAAAAACTCCAAAGAGCAGAAGGGTGCATCCACAGCGGTCAAAAAGGCTGAGCCGCCAAAGCTTCGCCCTCCCCGCTCGGCTGCGGTAGTAATAACGCTGCAGCCTGGAGCCGAGGAGCGAGGGCTCAGCTATGCAACGGTCCTGACTGAGGCGAGGACCAAGGTAGACATTCAAGGCCTGGGCATTCCAAAGCTTGAAATCAGGAAAACAGCAACCGGCGCCCGGGTCTTGGAGGTATCGGGTGAAGAGGGCCCGTTAAAAGCCAACGCGCTGGCTGATCGTTTGCGGCAGGCACTGAACAGCGACGTCATCAAAATAACCAGGCCTGGATTTACAGGTCTGGATGACTCAGTGACTGCCTCAGAGGTGGTAGCGGCGATTGCTAAAAAGGGGGGGTGTGAAGAGGCCAATTGCAAGGTCGGCTCCATTCGCCAGGGACCCTCAGGGCTTGGCGTTTTATGGGTTCGCTGCCCAGTGGCGGCGGCCAAAACGATTGTGGAGGGCGGGAAGTTGCTGGTGGGCTGGATCGCAGCTAATGTTACCCTCCTGCAGCCCAGAGGTCTCCGTTGCTTCCGCTGCCTACAGAACGGGCACGTTAGGGTCAGCTGCACCTCAGAGGTAGACCGTAGTGATGAATGTTATCGCTGCGGTCGCCACGGGCACAAGGCCAGGGATTGTGTGGCAGCTCCGCACTGCACAGTGTGTGCAGTGGCTAAAAAACCTGCGGATCATGTCGTAGGGGGCGGGTCCTGCAAAGCTCCTCCTGTCAGGTATAGGGGAACGCAGAGAGGGGCGGCATCACAAGCCGCAGCTCGCAGCGATGAGGTGGCAGTGATGGCAACGGACCAGAATGAACAGTAGTGCCCCACTCGAGATACTTCAGGGTAACCTCAACCACTCCACCCGCGCCCAAGATCTTCTGGTGCAGTCTATGGTGGAGTGATCGATAGACTTTGCGGTGGTGGCGGAGCCCTACTCTGTTCCTCCTCGACCTAACTGGGCGGGGGACGTGCTAGGTTCGGTAGCAATTGTGAGTGGCGGACACGCTCTCAATATCCTAGAGCGGGGCCAGGGCTTCGTCGTGATTAAGTGTGGGGAAGCTGGCTTGATTGGGGTATACTTCTCGCCGAATAGGACTCGTGCTGAGTTTGAGGTCTTCCTGGACGAGGTAGGGGCGGCGGTGCGACGTATAACACCGCTGCCGGTATTCGTCTTGGGTGACCTCAATGCGAAATCAAGGGCGTGGGGGGCGTTGCAATGGATGCACGCGGAGAGACGTTGGAGGAGTGGGTGGCGCAGGTTGGTCTGGAGGTCCTGAACCGGGGGTCCGCCTTCACCTGCGTGCGACAGCGGGGAGGGTCCGTAGTGGACGTAACTTTCGCTTCCCCCGTTGTGGCAGCGCGAGTAAGGGACTGGCGGGTCCTCGAGGCGGTGGAGACATTGTCGGACCACAGGTACATCCGCTTCAATGTCTCCCCAAACCGAGGGACTGGTGTGCGCCGAGGAGCGCATGGTGCTCAATCGCCGTTTCCCAGGTGGGCGCTGGCATGCCTGGACTTGGAAGCCCTCAAAGAGGCGTCAATTGTCCAGGCGTGGCTCTCCGGGCCCACCGAATCAGAGGGAGAAGTGGTCGAAGAGGAGGCGAAATGGTTCCGCGATGCGCTGACCACCATCTGCGATACGGCAATGCCGCGAGCTCTTCGCAGACACTCCAAGAAATCAGTCTACTGGTGGTCAGCGGAGATCTCGGAACTCCGCAGGGTGTGTGTGGTGGCCCGACGGGCCTACACTAGGCGGTTTAGGTGCCGTTCCAGAAACGAAGCAGCAGAGGCCCTATTGTATCAGGCTTATAGAGAGGCCAAAGAAGCCTTGAGTTTAGAGATAGCGCAAGCTAAAGACAGGGCCCGGCGGGAAATGCTGGAGAGCCTCGATCGTGATCCATGGGGGCGTCCGTACCGGTCCGCGCGGAAGAAACTGCGCGGTCAGGCGCCCCCGCTCACTGAGTCTCTTCAGCCGGAGTTACTGGAAAGAGTAGTTGCGACGCTATTTCCGGAGACAACTGAACACGAGCCTCCTGCGATGGCCCAACTGAGGCGAAACGAGGTAGGAATCGAAGATCAGATCCCCTCGGTAACACCGGACGAGCTAAGCGAAGCGGTAAAAAAGTTAAAAGGCCACAACAAGGCCCCAGGGCCGGACGGGATCCCGGGTCGGGTCTGGGTTCTGACCCTAGACGAACTGGGAGACCGATTTCGGGCCCTAATGGAAAAGTGCCTAATGGCAGGACGCTTCCCATCCATTTGGAAGCGCGGGAGGCTGGTGCTTCTGCAGAAGGAGGGGCGTCCGCGAGACTCGCCATCGGCCTACAGGCCAATAGTGCTGCTGGACGAAGCGGGCAAGCTTTTCGAGCGGGTTATAGCTGCCCGAATCGTCCGGCATCTGCGTGGAGTAGGCCCAGATCTTAACGACGCCCAATTCGGTTTCCGAGAAGGCCGGTCGACCATAGACGCGGTCCTACGCGTCAAGGCCCTCTCGGAGGAAGCGGTAGCGGATGGCGGGGTTATGTTGGCGGTATCTATTGATATCGCTAACGCGTTCAACACCCTGCCATTTTCATGCGTCCTGGAGGCACTGCGTCATCATGGGTTGCCTTCGTAGCTGCAGCGGATAGTGCGCGAGTACTTCCGCGAAAGAAGTGTTGTCTGCGTGGCCAGCGATGGGCGTTTATTGCGTCGGGAGGTGGGCTGCGGTGTTCCACAGGGGTCGGTGCTAGGGCCCCTCCTGTGGAACATCGGTTACGACTGGGTGCTCCGCGGCTCTCTACAACGCGGACTCCAGGTCGTTTGCTACGCAGATGATACATTGGTGTGCGCCCGGGCGGACGAGTTTGAAGAGGCGGCGAGGCTGGCGACGGAGGGATGCTCCTTGATAATTGGGAGAATCCGGCGGCTCGGCCTGGGGGTGGCCCTTGAAAAATCCGAGGCTCTGTGTTTTCATGGGCCTCGACAACGTCCGCCCTCAGGAGCGCGGATCGAAGTTGGTGGTGAGGCTGTCGAGGTCAGGGCTCACATGAAGTACTTGGGTCTTATCCTCGACAGCCGCTGGAAATTTCACGAGCATTTCCGGCGCCGTGGGCCCAAACTGATTGGTGGGGCCGGGGCCCTAAGTTGGCTTCTGCCCAACGTCGGGGGTGCGAGCGCAAGTTGTCGCCGCTTATACACTGGGGTGGTGCGGTCTATGGCCTTGTACGGTGCACCGGTGTGGGCGGACGCCCTGAACGCCCGAACTCGGGCCCTCTTACGTAGACCACAGAGGGTCATGGCTATTAGGGTGATACGCGGTTACCGCACCGTGTCGTACGAGGCCGCGTGCGTGCTAGCTGGGACCCCACCCTGGGATCTAGAGGCGGGGGTACTGGCCTCGGTCTTCCGCCAGAGGGCGGAAGTGAGAAGACTTGGAGGCGCCCCACCAGTTGAGGTGGCGAGGTGGCGGTAGCGGGCGCAGACGCGTGCCCTCCGAGAGTGGGGAAATCGGCTTGAAGAGCCAAGCGCGGGCCACTGGACCATACGGGCGGTGCACCCCGTGTTGAAAGAATGGGTGCACCGAAAAGGAGGAGACCTCTCCTTCCGGCTCATGCAGGTCTTGACGGGGCACGGTTGCTTCGGAAAGTACCTGCACCGTGTGGCTGGAAGGGAGGTGGACCCAAAGTGCCACAAGTGTGGCTGCGCCGAAGATACGGCACAACACACACTTGAGGCCTGCCCTGCCTAGGCTGAGGAGCGCGACGCTCTAGTCGCAGTTGTGGGGAGGGACCTGTCCCTGCCGGCCATTGTTCGCTCCATGGCCGGCAGCGAGAGGTCTTGGGAGGCGGTGGCGAACTTCACGGCGAAAGTAATGTCGGCAAAGGAGGTGGCGGAGTGGGTCAGGGAGGAAGATCCCCTTGCTGACCCGAACCGGCGCCGAAGGGTAGGACGCAGAAGGTGGCGACAGGCCGACTTAATGCCTCCGTAAAAAGGGCGTGCGCGGATGATGGCGGCGGGGGCCATTACCCGCATTGCACCCGCGCCCGCGAGGTGGAGGGGGCGTGCTTGTGTTCCAGCGCGCCCCCCCTGTTTGAGAGAGAGAACCATGCGTCGAAAGAGACTGCACAAAAGGTGGGTCCTAAAAGGACACCCGCTGGAGAGGCCGTGGAAGTAGTCCCCGTGCCTGCAGCCCTCCACTATGGTGGGGAGAAGGAACACCATGGAGGTTTTAGTCGGTATGCTGCTGCGGTCCCCGCGCCACACGGTGGGGCGAGGACCGCAACAGAGAGTCCGACACTCCCCCGTCTGCCCACCCTAAGGCAGATGGGGGGTCAGCCATGACAAAAAAAAAAAAAAGGTTAGGTTAGTTTGGGCGGGCGAAAGGCTATCCCACCACACGCGTCCTTCGAGGTGCAGTGGCATAGCTTCTCGCCTATCTTGCTTGTCTGTCCCGGCAAGCTATTTGGTGTGGTCTTGGGAGTAGCGCACGGTCGCGACGATCCCCAAGGCCAGTGTGACTGTATCCTGCTCGCGGTTGCTGCCTGCTATTGGTCTGGTCCTTCTGAACAGACATAACTAAAACAGTCATGCGCTACCTTTCCCCAGTTTTCGGTCCCATCCCTCCTTTTCCTCCCCCTATGTCCCCCCGGTTCTGTCCGGAAGTGTGGTTGCGCCTGGCTGCCCCCTTCAATCTCCGTTTTGGAGAGGGTCGGGTGCAGTGGGTGACGCGTCTTGTCAGGTCGGTTGCTGGTCGTTCCCCTCTCTCCTCGCTCGAGGAGGGACTGGGAGCTTACAACTCGGTCCAAACAAGGTCGATTGAGTCGCTCGCTCCTTGTACTCTCCGTTTGAGGAGAGGGAGCATTCGTAGTGTGTTGCTGGTCGGCACGATGTGCCCAATGCCGCGGTCGGCGTGCCGCGGCTGAAAGCCGGAGGGGTTAAACTCCGCCCAACGCTCGAAGCTGTGGATCAGCACAATCCCTATGATAATGTCGCAGAGAAAAAAAGACACTACCCCAGGGAGGTACCGGCCTGTCCCAGGTCGGAGAATCCTCCCCAGGGCCCTCGGGCTCTGGCTGCCCCTCGTATTCTGGGGGGGGCACCTCGCTACATTCATCTGACAACCATGGCTATTCCAAAACGGACGGTTGGATATGCCAATTTATCCTCGTCATTGCCATCTTTTCCAAGATTTTGCCAAGAATCGGTAATAACCCTATAGGCCTGTAAGATTTAGGTTCTGTGTAATCTTTTTTGCCAGGTTTCCTGAGTGTGATGACCACGGCTTCTTTCCAGGCCTTTGGGAAGCATGACATTTTGAAACATTTATTGATTAAATGTAAGTATGATTTCTCATCGGCCTGGATGGATGCCTGGCATATGTCCGCCGTGAATCCATCAATTCCTGGTGCCTTTTTAGGGTTAAAGCTCAGCATTGTTTGTCTTAGTTCGCCACTCGTGAAGGGCGGGTCGTGATCGTCCACCTCCTGTTCTTCTCTGATCTGTCTCGCCTTTTCTCTGATCTTTGTGTGATCCAGTGTGTCGTTCTGTGGATCATCTTGTTTGAAGAACGTGGACGCAAGCAGTTTTACGCTTTCGTTAGGATTCAACACCTTCCCGTCCTTCACAAGGGGCGTGTCCTCTTTCCTCTTCTCCGCGCTCTTTATTACCCTGTAAATGCCGTCCCATAGACTTTCCCTTTCTTGTTTAGTACAGTAGTCCTTCCAGCTCTTTGTCTGTGCCAATCTTACTTCTGTCTCATATTGTTCTTTTGCTTTCAGGTACTCGTCTACTACGTGCTTTCGTCGATGTGGTGCTGCGTTCCGGATTCGTCGTTTTTTTGTTGACGTGCTCCGTTTCAACTCTGCAAGCGCTTCGTTCCACCAAGGTAAGTATGAGTTGTTTTTATTATTCCTTTTTATTTCAGGTATACTTTTGTTGCAGGCTGTTTCGATACATTTTGTGTATCTGTCTATTGTCTCTTCTAATTCCGCTTTTGTGTTGATGTTTTCAATGTATGACTCTGTAATTCCTTCTGCTTGTAGTGTTGTCTTGAGTGTTTGTCGGAATAATTCCCAGTTAGCTTTTTTTGTATTGTATTTTCTGGTCGTTACATGGTGTTTATCTTGGTTAGTTTTCTTTAACCGTATTGTATATGTAATAGCGTTGTGGTCAGAGCTGATTAGTTCGCCTCGCACTTTCCAATCGTGAATTATAGGAATCATCCTCTCGCAGCAGGTCGTGATGTCCACATGACTCTTATATACAGTGTGACCCCTAATATTATTATTATTATTATTTATTTATTTCAGATGTCAAGATCCATTACATAATACTATTATTATTATTATTATTAATACAATGCATTAGTCAGCAAATGAACCATGTTGCAGTGGTTCAAGTACTGACAGTCAAACCTCTCCGCCAATGCGTTAAGGATACTGTTGGGGCTGGCCCGCACCCTGCGCAGCAAGGACGCGCACCGCTTGCGCATGGTTGCAAAAAAGCAGTCCACGTGCGCCTCGGCGAACATTCCCGAAGCGCTACAAAAGCGAGGCAGCCCCAAAAGCACCCGGAACGCATTGTTATATTGGACACGTAAGGCGCCGTACTGTCCCCGCGAATAAGCGACCCACAGACTGCTCGCGTAGAAAGAAGTGCAAAATGCCCTGAATAAGGTTATTTTGACTCCTCTCGAACAGCGAGCGAATCTGCGGGCTATCATATTCGCACGAACAGACAACGCCCTACGTTCCTTTTCAATGTCAACATCGTCTTTCAAGTCCGAGGTTAACACATGACCTAGGTATTTAAATTTGTCGACTCTATTTAGGGGACACCCTTTTAATTTGATGGTCGGTATATTACCCAGACATCTGCCTCGGGCCTGAAAGACCATACACTCGCTTTTTCTCACGTTGTATAACAAGCCGTGATCGTCAGCGTACTTTTCGCAAATGCCAAGCAGCTTCGATAATCCACTCACTGAGGCGCTCAGCAGCACCATGTCATCAGCATAACTAATATTATTAAGGCATGCTCCTCCAATATGACAACCGACATGCGTACTGCTCAGCCTCTCAATCAGCGCATTTACATAGAGGTTGAAAAGTTTAGGTGAGGTTAGCCCCCCTTGCCTCACTCCGCACTCCAACCTATATGAGGTGGAACAGGCCCCCGCCCACCGAACAACGTTGACCT
The DNA here is from genome assembly GCA_905147815.2 of Phalera bucephala. Classification (NCBI taxonomy): domain Eukaryota; kingdom Metazoa; phylum Arthropoda; class Insecta; order Lepidoptera; family Notodontidae; genus Phalera; species Phalera bucephala. The sequence continues at coordinate 139,566 of LR990609.1, read as the reverse complement.
GATTCATGTACCAATATTTAAAAAGACGTATTAAATCCGCTGGCATTGATGTTTGTTGTAGTTTTTGCCACAAGATGTCATAACAAACCAGGTCAAACGCCTTCGATAAGTCGAGGAAGCAAGCAAAAATAGGCGTATTCCTATCGGTATAGTATTTGACAGTTTGCTTTAAACACAATATCGCCATTTCTGTGGAGAGACCTGACTTAAAACCAAATTGGTTGTCGTGTACATGTATGTGTTTTTCAAGCTGAGTGTTAAGCAAACCGTCAAGTACTTTCGAGATAATAGTGGCCAGGGAGATGGGTCTATAATTGCTCCTGTCACTAATATCGCCAGTCCTATTCTTCACGACCGGGACAACCACAGTCTTGAGCATCTGCGAAGGTAAGTACGAGTGTCCCACACATAAGGAGTAGAACATCGCCAGCACTCGGGGCAGATGAGTACCTGCATATTTAAGGTGCTCAATGCTCAAGTCGTCATGGCCCGGAGACTTACCCTTCGACATAGATTTAATGACCTCTCTTACTTCTTTTGCCGAAAATCGGGCACTAACCTCCTGGCCACTACAACCAACGCTACATGCATGCTGTGATGGTCCCAGAGGCGATGTTATAGTAAAGTGCTCTTTAAACATCTCAGCTATGCCTACCAAGTCACTAGTCCCGTTGATACTCACAGGTAAACCCGGCTTACTATTTAATTTATTAGTCGATTTCCAAAAGTTTTTGAAATCGCGGCTGGAATGTTGCGAAGCCAAGATATCCATTTTGATTTGGTCTCTATTATTTTGACACCATTGCAAACGCGATTTAAAAATCCTGCGACTCGTCTGCATGTTATTCCAAATACATCCCTCCCGCGGCCTACCATTCCAAACCCATAACTCAAACTTTTGCCGGGCCTCTCTGTGCGCATCGCTCACATACCTGTTCCACCCTATAACCGGTTTCTTACGCGTATGAACACTCTGATTGTAACTCACACAAGCTGCCTGGCATAATACATTAATAATGTCATCATACATTTTGTCAATAATATTTCTGTGGTCCAAATTATTACAAACATAATCGCTACATGCACTTAATTCCATTGGAAAGTCAATTAATTTTAAATTACTGTTACAAAATTTTGTATAAATGTCAATTTGCTCCGGTTTTCTTTCCCCCCAACGAATTTTATTATTACGTCGGGTTTTATTAGTTCCGTAAAATTTAGATTTAATATTATCTAACTGACATTGAATAACGAGGGGAAAGTGGTCGGACCACAGAACGTCATACATCACATAAGTGTTTACAATAGTTTCCATAGCTGATTTGGTCACTACGCAATGGTCGAGCCAACGTCTCGCACCATTCGCTTCACTTATGTATGTGTAAGTGTCAGAGTTTAAACCTAGTAATTGGATGTCAGCACACAATAATTCCAATTCCATACAATAACATACCAACTCATTATAAAATTGTTCATTTGGATGCGCGTTAAAGTCCCCGAGTAAATATACAGATTCAGTATTCTCATTTCTTATAATAGCACTCACCAAACCAAGGCAGTCCGCGAAATCCATAAGATTTGCATTATTATCTGTAGGCATGTAAACACTAAACACAAGGAATGATTTTAGATCCATGGTTACTTTTATGGCACACACTCGCGGATTATCACATTGTACAACCGATACATTGTTAAAAACACTTTTCCTCCACAGCAATGCAACTCCACCGTACGGCCGCCCTCTCAGCATACCGGCGGCGGTATCAACCGCTGACGTCCCGGTGCAACCGTACTCGTCATCAATATCGCTTAAGAAGTGAATATCGTCTGGCAGTAACCAAGTCTCTTGTAAAGCAATAATGTCTGATTTACGACATAATTGCCTGACACTCTCCACCGAGCGTTTCACACTTTTGCAGTTGAAACTTACTAAATTGTATATAGATTTTGTATCCATTGAATAAGTTTCATTAATGGTCATTTACAGTGCCATTATTTACACCGTTCGCGTTCGGTTTCCGTGCCTTAAACGGAACAAACCGCCTAAATATTATTCCCTCAGGCCATAATTTATTATCAAGGAATAATGACAATTTGTTTTCCTTGATAAAGAATTTGTAGGCTTTGTAGTCTCTGTCATATTTAGACTGTATGTTTTCTAGCGTAATTCTCTCTTTCGTTTTTTTATATACGTAATCCATTATGTCTTTTTCAGTCGTATCTGTATGCACCTTGGTAATGAAGATAGGCACTTGTTTCAGCACTGCTTTGAACCTTCCATCATTATCCCGAGAAATACCGGTAGTACCTAGATAACGGTACCTCATTGGTTTCTTACGGTAGGAAACACTTTGCCATCCTTCATTATCATCTTTTCGTACCAGCTCGCGTTCAGGAACCGACAAAACTCGAGTGTTCGCAATGTCCTCAACGCCCGCCCGTCTTTTGTTATTATTGCAATCAGCTGATAGTTGCGACGCAGAGGCCTGCCCATGTGACGTCACGGTCAGCTGTCTCGAAACGGTTGGACTCGGCGCGGTGTCTGTAGCCGCAGCGCGAGGCACGAATCCACCGCCACCCATTCGCTGCGATATAGTGCTTTTTTCATTGGCGTTTTGTTCTAATTCTACCGTCATAATTTTTCTCAATCGATGTGCATTATTGTTGTGCCCGTGTACCAAGTTTTCTTCAATATTTTCATCTATTGATGAATTATCATTTATGTTGGATAATCCCATAGGGCCACTATCCATAACCCAAGCACCTCTTTTCATATTTATTTTGCAAGAAGATACTAATTGGTCATTTTGACTTTTTAACATCTCCTCCTTAAGTTCACTCAGCTGTTTCTGTGTAGCGTATGTTTCTTTTACGTCTTTTAGCTCGTTTTGTAGTCTGAGCAGGTCTTTTAGAAGCTTTGTACAGTCCAGATGATCAAACAAGATTGGAGGTAGCCGCTCAAGATCCCTTGCCACAAAAACCGGGAAAAGATCTGATTCCGTTGATTTAAATATATTCACAATATCCCCAAGATCTCGTTGTTCCTTGCCTTTATTTTTCCGCTTGATTTTGGCCTTCAGCGGTATGGAATCGAACAATAGTGATTTTGACTTCTCGATCTCTTCACTAGAAAATGCAGACGTACAAATTCGCACTAGGGTATCTTCATCGATCACCGATAGCTTATTTTGAATGTAGGCTAACATTTCGTCGATAATAATATTGCACGAATTGCATTTCACAACTTTCGACATTTTCAAAACAAAACCTAATTTCCTTCGATAGATAGATAGACACGCCCGCACGGGGGGGAAGCGCACGCGCGACTGTAGAATGTAGGCTCTGTTCCTTCTTTTAATATGTGTAGGTCCATTTCGTCTATTGCTCCCGCCATTATTTCCCCTCTTTCATTATCCCTTTCACTTCCCCACCACTCGCTCCACGCGTTACAATCTCCGGCTATTATGGTTTTGTGCATCTCCGTTTTGGATCGGATCTTTTTCAGGTGGTGCAGGTACGGTTCTAGTGGTTTCTGGTCTTCGAAATATATGGATACTACTGCTATCGTCCAAGCGTCGGTTTTTAGGATGGCTAATGCTATATTTTCGGTTGTGAGAATTGGGTCTTGTATCACTTCTACTTGGCCGTCGAAAATGATTATAGCCGCCTTGATGGGTCCCGTTCTATTTCCGCCCGCTTGGACTACGCGAGTTCCGGGGTGTTGTTTTACTTCGCCGGAAGATCCTACATACGGTTCCTGCACCACTGCAAAGCTGATTTTATTCTTAGCAGCCTCCAGAAGAAGCTCCTGGGTTGCCAGTTGCTTCCTCTGGAGGTTGATTTGTATCACCTTGTATGCCCTCTCGGCGTGTGCGGTGGTCGTGTCATTGTTATTTGTGTGGTTCCTTGTATCAATCTCCGCTTCAGCAGTACGCAACACTGGACCGTGCTATGGAGTCCCATTTCCTCCTGACTGGACAGTCCCAGTCGAAGGCAGTGTGTCCTGTTTCAGGGAGCCCGGCGACCACGCAGTTTCGACAGATCGGCCCGTCAGCTGTTGTTTTGTTTCTGTCGCAATTTGCTTTTAGATGGGGGCCGCCGCAGTAGCTGCACGAGTCGTCCGTTTCCTCACACTGCCTGCGGCCGTGACCGTAGGCCAGGCATCGGGTACACTGCCGTAGCGGAGATTGATCCTCCACTACAATTTGTTGCATGTCTATATGCATTCTACCCGCCGTCGTGAGTCTCTGCCATAGTTTTGGCGAGACCTGTAGGACCACGTGGTTTTCATGCGGGTTCCTCGCCTTTCTGCGGTATTTGATGATGGGCTGGGACTCGTCGGCGGTCAGGTCCCTTATCAGGTGACCGTTTTGTGTTTTGATCGAGGTAAGTATGTCCTCGTCTGTATTGTATGTTAACACATCTTTGAGGATAACTAAGGGATTTTTATTTGTCGCTGTTACCACCTTCAGTTCCTTGTCCACTTGAATCATTTCCGTCATTCTGTTTATCTCCTCTTTGTCATTACTGCTCAGGACTAGCTTTTGGTTCCTTGCTTTCCGCACTCTTTCTACTTTCACTCCGGATCTTTTCGGGTCTAGGACTTTTCGGACCTTTTCCAACACTACTTCGCCGGTATCCTTATCATTTTCTGAGGACACGATGATCGAGTGGCTCGGTTGGGTGGTTAGACGATTTCGGGGGGTTCGGGCTGCAGCTTCCGCGTATGTGGTCGGTATGGCCGTCGTCTTTATCTCTGTGACCTGCTTGACCACATTTTCCGTGGTCTGCCGGAGCGCCTTTAGTTCGTCGAGAACTCCATCATCATGTGCCTTGGAACAGCTTAGTAGGTTTGCCGAGGCGACAGGCAGCTGCCCCGCTATGTCGTGTACCACTGTCTGTCTCAACGACTTCACCTCGTCCAGCACTTCGTTGACTGTCAGTGCGCTGATATTGACTTTCTCCAGCAACGCCGTTAATGTCTCTTATTGCTTTTCTTTGATTTTATTTTGTACCTGTAACCTCAATTCCTCTATCTGCTCTTTTTGATTTAGCGTGATGGTAAAGAGTCCTGTAAGGCTGTTTGTCACTGCCTCTTTAATGCTGGTTTTGAGGTTACCTGATTTCTCCAGGTGCTCTTTACCGTATTGATATAGCTCGTTTGCTGAAGGTTGGCGAGTCAGTTTAGAGGGTGACTTGTTGACTTTCGGTGGCGAGTTATTGGTTCTCGTTGTCGCGGCACTCGTACTCGGTTGGTACGTGATATTAATGTTTTTAACATTTTTGCCTTGTGTAGACATATTTACTATCTCGAGGACCTGTTTACTTTAATTCTAATGTCAGAGGGAGTATGTCGCTGTTGTGGTTGATTGGATTGTGTATAATTATTATAAAATGAGGTTTAAAATATAATTGTAATAAGATTGTAATTGAAAATAATTAGTAAATTGTATAATTGTAAAAGTATATATTTAACCTAGAAAATTTGTATATTTGTTTAACTGTACAGGGTATTATAAAATGAGGTTTAAAATAAAATTGTAATAAAATTGTAATTGAAAATAATAAGTAAATTGTATAATTGTAAAAGTATATATTTAACGTAGAAAATTTGTATATTTGTTTAACTGTACCAACTGTAAAGGGGTTGGTCAGAAGTCTTAGTACTTAAATCTATGTTTTTTGTTTATTATTTATTTCTATTTTTCTGTTTCAGGTGCGGTCTGTGGAGCGGTCGTCTCGGAGCTGCGTCTGCAGCGGGTCGTCTCGCGTCCTTCGTGGCACCCGATTGTCCAGGAGTCAGGTGTTTTCCCCAGGTAAGTGGTTCCCTGCCCCGCTTTGTCAGTATTCTATTTATGTCAATTTTCGTTTTAATTATTGGTCTAATTTTCACCTTCCTCTCTGATGTGTCTCGTATATATGTGATTTCCTCTTGTTACAGTAGCGGAAAACTATCGTCGTGCTATGGCACCTCTAGTCTGTTGTTTTCTTGTGTTTAAATGAGTACGTGAGTACTTTCAGTCAGATAGCGTAAATTTTTGTATTTTCGCTATGTCTGTACCTTATTTCCAACTGTATAAGGGTTGGAGTCAATATAACTAATCGTATTTTCCTGTTTCAGGTACGTCTGTAGCCGAAACCACCACCCGCGCTGTGGTATCTGCGTTTATTTTATTATACCTACTGCCGCTGATCCAAAAAATCAACGTAGTGAGCAACAACCGGGTGGGCGGGGGGTCAATTTTTCGCGCTACCCCTACGAATGGGGTGTCTACGGATAGGGGCGGACGAGGGCTGTGCAACGATATCAAATTTGGACTTTCACCAGAGGAAAATTTTGAAAATTTTTGGGTTTAAAAATCCAAAAAACGGTCAATGTATGGAAAGTTTATAACTTTCCTTCGAAAAAATTTGGGGAAATGGTCTGGATAGATCGGGCTCGATGTATCGAGTTCAAATATATCAATGTTTACTATACTAAAGTCAAAGGAAACTATGGAAAATCGACGAAAACCCAAATTATCGCACCCAGCACTATACCTCGGTTCGGTATGCGGTTTTGCCAAATTTCACGCTACCCCTATAAATGGGGTGTCTGCGGATAGGGGCTGACGAGGACTGTGCAACGATACCAAATTTGGAATTTCGCTAGAACAGAATTCTGAAAATTTTGGGGTTTAAAGTTCCAAAAAATAAACAATGAATAAACAATGTAGGGAAAATTTATAAATTTCCTTCGGAATTTTCCCCGGGAAATTGTCTTAAAATGTCGGGCTCGATGAATCGAGTTTAAATATATAGGGTTGTATATACTATAGTCAAAAGAAAGTATAGAAATTAGACGAAAACCCAAAATATTGCACTTACCACTATACCTCGGTTCGATGTTCGAGTTGGTAAAATTTCGCGCTACCCCTACGAATGGGGTGTCTACGGATAGGGGCGGACGAGGGCTGTGCAACGATATCAAATTTGGACTTTCACCAGAGGAAAATTTTGAAAATTTTTGGGTTTAAAAATCCAAAAAACGGTCAATGTATGGAAAGTTTATAACTTTCCTTCGAAAAAATTTGGGGAAACGGTCTGGATAGATCGGGCTCGATGTATCGAGTTCAAATATATCAATGTTTACTATACTAAAGTCAAAGGAAACTATGGAAAATCGACGAAAACCCAAATTATCGCACTCAGCACTATACCTCGGTTCGGTATGCGGTTTTGCCAAATTTCGCGCTACCCCTATAAATGGGGTGTCTGCGGATAGGGGCTGACGAGGACTGTGCAACGATACCAAATTTGGAATTTCGCTAGAACAGAATTCTGAAAATTTTGGAGTTTAAAGTTCCAAAAAATAAACAATGAATAAACAATGTAGGGAAAATTTATAAATTTCCTTCGGAATTTTCCTCGGGAAATTGTCTTAAAATGTTGGGCTCGATGAATCGAGTTTAAATATATAGGGTTGTATATACTATAGTCAAAAGAAAGTATAGAAATTAGACGAAAACCCAAAATATTGCACTTACCACTATACCTCGGTTCGATGTTCGAGTTGGTCAAATTTCGCGCTACCCCTACGAATGGGGTGTCTACGGATAGGGGCGGACGAGGGCTGTGCAACGATATCAAATTTGGACTTTCACCAGAGGAAAATTTTGAAAATTTTTGGGTTTAAAAATCCTAAAAACGGTCAATGTATGGAAAGTTTATAACTTTCCTTCGAAAAAATTTGGGGAAACGGTCTGGATAGATCGGGCTCGATGTATCGAGTTCAAATATATCAATGTTTACTATACTAAAGTCAAAGGAAACTATGGAAAATCGACGAAAACCCAAATTATCGCACTCAGCACTATACCTCGGTTCGGTATGCGGTTTTGCCAAATTTCGCGCTACCCCTATAAATGGGGTGTCTGCGGATAGGGGCTGACGAGGACTGTGCAACGATACCAAATTTGGAATTTCGCTAGAACAGAATTCTGAAAATTTTGGGGTTTAAAGTTCCAAAAAATAAACAATGAATAAACAATGTAGGGAAAATTTATAAATTTCCTTCGGAATTTTCCTCGGGAAATTGTCTTAAAATGTCGGGCTCGATGAATCGAGTTTAAATATATAGGGTTGTATATACTATAGTCAAAAGAAAGTATAGAAATTAGACGAAAACCCAAAATATTGCACTTACCACTATACCTCGGTTCGATGTTCGAGTTGGTCAAATTTCGCGCTACCCCTACGAATGGGGTGTCTACGGATAGGGGCGGACGAGGGCTGTGCAACGATATCAAATTTGGACTTTCACCAGAGGAAAATTTTGAAATTTTTTGGGTTTAAAAATCCAAAAAAACGGTCAATGTATGGAAAGTTTATACTTTTCCTTCGAAAAAATTTGGGGAAATGGTCTGGATAGATCGGGCTCGATGTATCGAGTTCAAATATATCAATGTTTACTATACTAAAGTCAAAGGAAACTATGGAAAATCGACGAAAACCCAAATTATCGCACTCAGCACTATACCTCGGTTCGGTATGCGGTTTTGCCAAATTTCGCGCTACCCCTATAAATGGGGTGTCTGCGGATAGGGGCTGATGAGGACTGTGCAACGATACCAAATTTGGAATTTCGCTAGAACAGAATTCTGAAAATTTTGGGGTTTAAAGTTCCAAAAAATAAACAATGAATAAACAATGTAGGGAAAATTTATAAATTTCCTTCGGAATTTTCCTCGGGAAATTGTCTTAAAATGTCGGGCTCGATGAATCGAGTTTAAATATATAGGGTTGTATATACTATAGTCAAAAGAAAGTATAGAAATTAGACGAAAACCCAAAATATTGCACTTACCACTATACCTCGGTTCGATGTTCGAGTTGGTCAAATTTCGCGCTACCCCTACGAATGGGGTGTCTACGGATAGGGGCGGACGAGGGCTGTGCAACGATATCAAATTTGGACTTTCACCAGAGGAAAATTTTGAAAATTTTTGGGTTTAAAAATCCAAAAAACGGTCAATGTATGGAAAGTTTATAACTTTCCTTCGAAAAAATTTGGGGAAATGGTCTGGATAGATCGGGCTCGATGTATCGAGTTCAAATATATCAATGTTTACTATACTAAAGTCAAAGGAAACTATGGAAAATCGACGAAAACCCAAATTATCGCACTCAGCACTATACCTCGGTTCGGTATGCGGTTTTGCCAAATTTCGCGCTACCCCTATAAATGGGGTGTCTGCGGATAGGGGCTGACGAGGACTGTGCAACGATACCAAATTTGGAATTTCGCCAGAAGAAAAATCTGAAAATTTTGGGGTTTAAAATTCCAAAAAATAGTCAATGTAGGAAAAATTTATAAATTTCCTTCGGAATTTTCCTCGGGAAATTGTCTTAATAGAACGGGCTCGATATACCGAGTTTAAATATATATAGGTTGTATACACAAAGTCAAAAGAAAGTAGTGAAAATCGACGAAAATCCAAATTATTGCACTCAGCACTATACCTCGGTTCGGTATTAGAAATTGCCAAAGTTCGCGCTACCCCTACGAATGGGGTGTCTGCGGATAGGGGCTGACGAGGGCTGTGCAACGATACCAAATTTGGACCTTCGCTAGAAGAAAATTTTGAAAATTTTGGGATTTAAAAATCCAAAAAACGGTCTATGTATGGAAAGTTTATAACTTTCCTTCGAAAAAATTTGGGGAAATGGTCCGGATAGATCGGGCTCGATGTATCGAGTTTAAATATCTCAATGTTTACTATACTAAAGTCAAAAGAAACTATGGAAAATCGACGAAAACCCAAATTATCGCACTCAGCACTATACCTCGGTTCGGTATGCGGTTTTGCCAAATTTCGCGCTACCCCTACAATTGGGGTGTCTGCGGATAGGGGCTGACGAGGGCTGTGCAACGATACCAAATTTGGAATTTCGCCAGAAGAAAAATCTGAAAATTTTGGGGTTTAAAATTCCAAAAAATTGTCAATGTAGGAAAAATTTATAAATTTCCTTCGGAATTTTCCTCGGGAAATTGTCTTAATAGAACGGGCTCGATATACCGAGTTTAAATATATATAGGTTGTATACACAAAGTCAAAAGAAAGTAGTGAAAATCGACGAAAATCCAAATTATTGCACTCAGCACTATACCTCGGTTCGGTATTAGAAATTGCCAAAGTTCGCGCTACCCCTACGAATGGGGTGTCTGCGGATAGGGGCTGACGAGGGCTGTGCAACGATACCAAATTTGGACCTTCGCTAGAAGAAAATTTTGAAAATTTTGGGATTTAAAAATCCAAAAAACGGTCTATGTATGGAAAGTTTATAACTTTCCTTCGAAAAAATTTGGGGAAATGGTCCGGATAGATCGGGCTCGATGTATCGAGTTTAAATATCTCAATGTTTACTATACTAAAGTCAAAAGAAACTATGGAAAATCGACGAAAACCCAAATTATCGCACTCAGCACTATACCTCGGTTCGGTATGCGGTTTTGCCAAATTTCGCGCTACCCCTACAATTGGGGTGTCTGCGGATAGGGGCTGACGAGGGCTGTGCAACGATACCAAATTTGGAATTTCGCCAGAAGAAAAATCTGAAAATTTTGGGGTTTAAAATTCCAAAAAATAGTCAATGTAGGAAAAATTTATAAATTTCCTTCGGAATTTTCCTCGGGAAATTGTCTTAATAGAACGGGCTCGATATACCGAGTTTAAATATATATAGGTTGTATACACAAAGTCAAAAGAAAGTAGTGAAAATCGACGAAAATCCAAATTATTGCACTCAGCACTATACCTCGGTTCGGTATTAGAAATTGCCAAAGTTCGCGCTACCCCTACGAATGGGGTGTCTGCGGATAGGGGCTGACGAGGGCTGTGCAACGATACCAAATTTGGACCTTCGCTAGAAGAAAATTTTGAAAATTTTGGGATTTAAAAATCCAAAAAACGGTCTATGTATGGAAAGTTTATAACTTTCCTTCGAAAAAATTTGGGGAAATGGTCCGGATAGATCGGGCTCGATGTATCGAGTTTAAATATCTCAATGTTTACTATACTAAAGTCAAAAGAAACTATGGAAAATCGACGAAAACCCAAATTATCGCACTCAGCACTATACCTCGGTTCGGTATGCGGTTTTGCCAAATTTCGCGCTACCCCTACAATTGGGGTGTCTGCGGATAGGGGCTGACGAGGGCTGTGCAACGATACCAAATTTGGAATTTCGCCAGAAGAAAAATCTGAAAATTTTGGGGTTTAAAATTCCAAAAAATAGTCAATGTAGGAAAAATTTATAAATTTCCTTCGGAATTTTCCTCGGGAAATTGTCTTAATAGAACGGGCTCGATATACCGAGTTTAAATATATATAGGTTGTATACACAAAGTCAAAAGAAAGTAGTGAAAATCGACGAAAATCCAAATTATTGCACTCAGCACTATACCTCGGTTCGGTATTAGAAATTGCCAAAGTTCGCGCTACCCCTACGAATGGGGTGTCTGCGGATAGGGGCTGACGAGGGCTGTGCAACGATACCAAATTTGGACCTTCGCTAGAAGAAAATTTTGAAAATTTTGGGATTTAAAAATCCAAAAAACGGTCTATGTATGGAAAGTTTATAACTTTCCTTCGAAAAAATTTGGGGAAATGGTCCGGATAGATCGGGCTCGATGTATCGAGTTTAAATATCTCAATGTTTACTATACTAAAGTCAAAAGAAACTATGGAAAATCGACGAAAACCCAAATTATCGCACTCAGCACTATACCTCGGTTCGGTATGCGGTTTTGCCAAATTTCGCGCTACCCCTACAATTGGGGTGTCTGCGGATAGGGGCTGACGAGGGCTGTGCAACGATATCAAATTTGGACTTTCACCAGAGGAAAATTTTGAAAATTTTTGGGTTTAAAAATCCAAAAAACGGTCAATGTATGGAAAGTTTATAACTTTCCTTCGAAAAAATTTGGGGAAATGGTCTGGATAGATCGGGCTCGATGTATCGAGTTCAAATAACTCAATGTTTACTATACTAAAGTCAAAAGAAAGTATGGAAAATCGACGAAAACCCAAATTATCGCACTCAGCACTGTACCTCGGTTCGGTATGCGATTTTGCCAAATTTCGCGCTACCCCTATAAATGGGGTGTCTGCGGATAGGGGCTGACGAGGGCTGTGCAACGATACCAAATTTGGAATTTCGCTAGAACAGAATTCTGAAAATTTTGGGGTTTAAAGTTCCAAAAAATAAACAATGAATAAACAATGTAGGGAAAATTTATAAATTTCCTTCGGAATTTTCCTCGGGAAGTTGTCTTAAAATGTTGGGCTCGATGAATCGAGTTTAAATATATAGGGTTGTATATACTATAGTCAAAAGAAAGTATAGAAATTAGACTGGTTAGGTTAGGTTAGGTTAGGTTAGGTTAGGTTTTTTTTTTTTTTTTATTAAGGTTAATGACAAAGTTTCCCCCAATATTTGTTGGAGCCCTTTTCTATATTCTATTTGCTTTAACATTAACATTGTTAGGATTGTGAGAGTTTTACTTTCTGATTTTGGTATTTCTATCTTATTGTACTTTCTCAAGTATTTTAATTTAAGTATCTTTATCAATGTTCTGATGCTGTTTTGACTTTTAACTCTGTTTAATTTTTCTTATGTTTTATTTTCCAAGTTGCTATTTATATTATGTACTTAGTTCATTCTATAACTATCCTTCTTCTATTCTTTCTACACATTCTGCTAGGCACTGAGGGTTTGTTTGTTACTTTTGTGCACTGACTTTTTTGTTCTTAACTTCTCTTTCCATAAGCACGCCCTCGAGTCCCTATTTGGCTAGCATCTTCATGATGCTGGTCTGTCAATTTCATATTGGCTAGCGACTCGAGGTCGTGCCTATTTTTATGTATGTATAGGTAGCTGGGTATATCCTGGTGTCGCACCCCCTTCCCTTTAATCTCGATATTCTAAGTTGTATAGCGAGTGCAAGGGGGTGGGTCATACCGGCGCGTTGGGTCGTTTTCCGCGGTGACCTGTCGGTGATTACCATGACGAGTTCTTTTATTTTGTAATGAAATTTAATTTCGTTCCTAAAATTTTGCGTCGAATTGTGGTCTATCACCAACCGGTCAGTTCGACTTTCTTCTCGCATCCCAAAACTGCCTCTTTTCACTAAGTTGGTTCTCTTCCGTGTTCGTACCGTTTCCTTTCTTATGTTAAGGCTATTTAAATTTAAGGCATGGGACAATTTATTTGTGTGATTATTTTTTGTATTTATTTCCAGGTTTGCGGCGAGTACGCGGCCGTGATGGCGCAGAGAGGCACTTTGAGTTTTGTGGCTTCTGATGTTCGAGACCTTCTGGATGGTAAGTAATATAATGTTCCTTTTATTTTTCTCTGTTTTGCCTCTTCGCACCATCACCCGCGCGCTCACCGCTACTTCTGTCATCTTGCTGCTCAAGGGAATTTTCTCAGCAGTAGGCAACACTTGCCCTTGCTATGTTTTCCCACTTTTTCCTGATGGGGCATTCATCGCTGAATACCCCATGCTCTATTTCTTGCAGTTTTGTCTGTACGCAATTTTTGCATTTTATCTTAAGACCAGTCGCCAGGTCCGGACAATCCGCCTTTTGGTGTTGGCCACCGCAGTAGGTACACGAGTCCGTCTCTTCCTGGCATGACCTACGGCCGTGGCCAAAAGCTAGGCACTTCGTGCATTGAATTAATGGCGACTGGTCCTCTACTTGCAAGTATTGCAGGTCTACGTGGAGCCTGCCCGCCGTCGTCATCCGCTGCCACATAAGGGGTGCCACTTGCAGTACTATGTGGCACTGCAGGTGGTTCCTCACTCGCCGTCTGTATTTTACTGTGGTGGCTGCTATTTCGTCAGCGGACAGGCCCCGCGTCACTTCCGTGTTCTGATTTTTGATGGCCTGTATCACCTCCTCGTCCGTGTTATAGGCCATCATATATTTCAAAATAACAAGTGGGTTTTTATTTCTCGCTTCCTCCACCTTGAGCAGCTGGTTTGTCCTTAAGCTGGCTGTAACTTTGGAGGCTTCTTCTCTGGTTTTAAGGCTGAGGACCACCTTTTGGTCCTTGACCTTGCGTAGGGATTTGACTTGGAGACCGGTCTCTTTTGCCCGCAAGGTAGTCCTCAACCTCGAAACCACATCTTCACTGGTGTCCGCCACTTGAGTGGAAGACACCAGGATTGAGTGGTGGGGCTTTGGCGACGGTGGCTTTGCGGCTGTCAGCATTTCCGCATACGTCGGTTTAGCTGCCGCCGCTTCTGTTATAGCCTTTGTCGCTATCTCTACTTTCTTTCGTAGCTCTGCCGTCTCTTTTCCGTGATCTTGTAGCAGCCTACTATGTTCCTCCAATTTGTTGAGCCAAGCCTTTGTGTTCCTTTCCAACACATTTGTGTCCTCCTTTTTGGAGTCAATTTTGGAGTCTTTGGGCCCTTTTTTCTCCTTTGCCTTTTCCTCAGCTTCCGCCTCCTTTACCAACAAATACATTCGATCCACGGCCTGCAACACCGCCTCTTTTATCTCTGTTTTGAGATTTCGTGAGTTGGCAAGATGTTGTTTTGCTCGGTTGAGGCAGGCCCTGGCTTCGGCTGCTCTGTTAGGGTAAGTGGCTATATCCAACGTCCCTTCTGACGTATCGGCTGCTTGCTCCCATTCGCCGATACTCCGCCTGACGCTGGTGGTCCGCGTCAGTTCTGCCAGCTTAGGGGATGTCTGATGTCCCTTTGGTTCCTGTGTCTTGGCGGGGGTACGGAAGCCGAACATATTGGGGGGTTTTGTTTATATAATCAAGTTACTACAGCTGTATAGAGGCTGAGTATATAATTGATGGATTTGTTAGTTAAAATTGTATAAATATATTAAGTAAAATTAATTTTAATTGTATATATGGCTAGTTATGGGTTAAAATTTTATTTTTATATGGCCTTTTTAGCCGAGTCTATACTTACTACTTATACCTAGTCCAACTGTATAGGAGTTGGGTCAAGACTTATCTCTATTTTATATCCTAATTCTAGGATACGTTTATTATTTAATAATTTTTAATGAGTTTATGTCGATTTATTAATACTTATTTTTCGTTTCAGGTACTATCGTCGGATGCAGTCGTCGTGTTTGTTCGTCAAATTCTATTGTACAGTCAGCGAAAACTGTCGTCGCAGCGCTACGTGTTGAGCGAGTCCTTATGCGTAACCAGTCCAAGTACGTGAGTACTTTAAGTCAATTTATTATTAATTCGAGTAGTTACGCTATGTCTATTCCTTTTTCCCAACTGTAAGGGTTGGGGTCAGTAAAGCTAAGTGTTTTTCCTGTTTCAGGTATGTCTGTCGCCGAATCCACCACCCGCGCCGCGGTATCTGCGTTTACTTGAAAATACCTACTTTCGCTAGTTGATAAAATCAACGCAGTGAGCAACAACCGGGTGGGCGGGGGGGCGATTTTTCGCGCTACCCCTATAAATGGGGTGTCTGCGGATAGGGGCTGACGAGGGCTGTGCAACGATAGCAAATTTGGAATTTCGCCAGAAGAAAAATCTGAAAATTTTGGGGTTTAAAGTTCCAAAAATATGTCAATGTAGGGAAAGTTTATAATTTTCCTTCGAAATTTTCTCGGGAAATGGTCTCAAAAGATCGGGCTCGACTAATCGAGTTTAAATATATAAATGTTTACTATATTAAAGTCAACAGAAAGTATTGAAAATCGACGAAAACCCAAATTATTGCACTCAGTACTATACCTCGGTCCGATATAAGATTTGGCCAATTTTCGCGCTACCCCTATAAATGGGGTGTCTGCGGATAGGGGCTGACGAGGGCTGTGCAACGATAGCAAATTTGGAATTTCGCCAGAAGAAAAATCTGAAAATTTTGGGGTTTAAAGTTCCAAAAATATGTCAATGTAGGGAAAGTTTATAATTTTCCTTCGAAATTTTCTCGGGAAATGGTCTCAAAAGATCGGGCTCGACTAATCGAGTTTAAATATATAAATGTTTACTATATTAAAGTCAACAGAAAGTATTGAAAATCGACGAAAACCCAAATTATTGCACTCAGTACTATACCTCGGTCCGATATAAGATTTGGCCAATTTTCGCGCTACCCCTATAAATGGGGTGTCTGCGGATAGGGGCTGACGAGGGCTGTGCAACGATAGCAAATTTGGAATTTCGCCAGAAGAAAAATCTGAAAATTTTGGGGTTTAAAGTTCCAAAAATATGTCAATGTAGGGAAAGTTTATAATTTTCCTTCGAAATTTTCTCGGGAAATGGTCTCAAAAGATCGGGCTCGACTAATCGAGTTTAAATATATAAATGTTTACTATATTAAAGTCAACAGAAAGTATTGAAAATCGACGAAAACCCAAATTATTGCACTCAGTACTATACCTCGGTCCGATATAAGATTTGGCCAATTTTCGCGCTACCCCTATAAATGGGGTGTCTGCGGATAGGGGCTGACGAGGGCTGTGCAACGATAGCAAATTTGGAATTTCGCCAGAAGAAAAATCTGAAAATTTTGGGGTTTAAAGTTCCAAAAATATGTCAATGTAGGGAAAGTTTATAATTTTCCTTCGAAATTTTCTCGGGAAATGGTCTCAAAAGATCGGGCTCGACTAATCGAGTTTAAATATATAAATGTTTACTATATTAAAGTCAACAGAAAGTATTGAAAATCGACGAAAACCCAAATTATTGCACTCAGTACTATACCTCGGTCCGATATAAGATTTGGCCAATTTTCGCGCTACCCCTATAAATGGGGTGTCTGCGGATAGGGGCTGACGAGGGCTGTGCAACGATAGCAAATTTGGAATTTCGCCAGAAGAAAAATCTGAAAATTTTGGGGTTTAAAGTTCCAAAAATATGTCAATGTAGGGAAAGTTTATAATTTTCCTTCGAAATTTTCTCGGGAAATGGTCTCAAAAGATCGGGCTCGACTAATCGAGTTTAAATATATAAATGTTTACTATATTAAAGTCAACAGAAAGTATTGAAAATCGACGAAAACCCAAATTATTGCACTCAGTACTATACCTCGGTCCGATATAAGATTTGGCCAATTTTCGCGCTACCCCTATAAATGGGGTGTCTGCGGATAGGGGCTGACGAGGGCTGTGCAACGATAGCAAATTTGGAATTTCGCCAGAAGAAAAATCTGAAAATTTTGGGGTTTAAAGTTCCAAAAATATGTCAATGTAGGGAAAGTTTATAATTTTCCTTCGAAATTTTCTCGGGAAATGGTCTCAAAAGATCGGGCTCGACTAATCGAGTTTAAATATATAAATGTTTACTATATTAAAGTCAACAGAAAGTATTGAAAATCGACGAAAACCCAAATTATTGCACTCAGTACTATACCTCGGTCCGATATAAGATTTGGCCAATTTTCGCGCTACCCCTATAAATGGGGTGTCTGCGGATAGGGGCTGACGAGGGCTGTGCAACGATAGCAAATTTGGAATTTCGCCAGAAGAAAAATCTGAAAATTTTGGGGTTTAAAGTTCCAAAAATATGTCAATGTAGGGAAAGTTTATAATTTTCCTTCGAAATTTTCTCGGGAAATGGTCTCAAAAGATCGGGCTCGACTAATCGAGTTTAAATATATAAATGTTTACTATATTAAAGTCAACAGAAAGTATTGAAAATCGACGAAAACCCAAATTATTGCACTCAGTACTATACCTCGGTCCGATATAAGATTTGGCCAATTTTCGCGCTACCCCTATAAATGGGGTGTCTGCGGATAGGGGCTGACGAGGGCTGTGCAACGATAGCAAATTTGGAATTTCGCCAGAAGAAAAATCTGAAAATTTTGGGGTTTAAAGTTCCAAAAATATGTCAATGTAGGGAAAGTTTATAATTTTCCTTCGAAATTTTCTCGGGAAATGGTCTCAAAAGATCGGGCTCGACTAATCGAGTTTAAATATATAAATGTTTACTATATTAAAGTCAACAGAAAGTATTGAAAATCGACGAAAACCCAAATTATTGCACTCAGTACTATACCTCGGTCCGATATAAGATTTGGCCAATTTTCGCGCTACCCCTATAAATGGGGTGTCTGCGGATAGGGGCTGACGAGGGCTGTGCAACGATAGCAAATTTGGAATTTCGCCAGAAGAAAAATCTGAAAATTTTGGGGTTTAAAGTTCCAAAAATATGTCAATGTAGGGAAAGTTTATAATTTTCCTTCGAAATTTTCTCGGGAAATGGTCTCAAAAGATCGGGCTCGACTAATCGAGTTTAAATATATAAATGTTTACTATATTAAAGTCAACAGAAAGTATTGAAAATCGACGAAAACCCAAATTATTGCACTCAGTACTATACCTCGGTCCGATATAAGATTTGGCCAATTTTCGCGCTACCCCTATAAATGGGGTGTCTGCGGATAGGGGCTGACGAGGGCTGTGCAACGATAGCAAATTTGGAATTTCGCCAGAAGAAAAATCTGAAAATTTTGGGGTTTAAAGTTCCAAAAATATGTCAATGTAGGGAAAGTTTATAATTTTCCTTCGAAATTTTCTCGGGAAATGGTCTCAAAAGATCGGGCTCGACTAATCGAGTTTAAATATATAAATGTTTACTATATTAAAGTCAACAGAAAGTATTGAAAATCGACGAAAACCCAAATTATTGCACTCAGTACTATACCTCGGTCCGATATAAGATTTGGCCAATTTTCGCGCTACCCCTATAAATGGGGTGTCTGCGGATAGGGGCTGACGAGGGCTGTGCAACGATAGCAAATTTGGAATTTCGCCAGAAGAAAAATCTGAAAATTTTGGGGTTTAAAGTTCCAAAAATATGTCAATGTAGGGAAAGTTTATAATTTTCCTTCGAAATTTTCTCGGGAAATGGTCTCAAAAGATCGGGCTCGACTAATCGAGTTTAAATATATAAATGTTTACTATATTAAAGTCAACAGAAAGTATTGAAAATCGACGAAAACCCAAATTATTGCACTCAGTACTATACCTCGGTCCGATATAAGATTTGGCCAATTTTCGCGCTACCCCTATAAATGGGGTGTCTGCGGATAGGGGCTGACGAGGGCTGTGCAACGATAGCAAATTTGGAATTTCGCCAGAAGAAAAATCTGAAAATTTTGGGGTTTAAAGTTCCAAAAATATGTCAATGTAGGGAAAGTTTATAATTTTCCTTCGAAATTTTCTCGGGAAATGGTCTCAAAAGATCGGGCTCGACTAATCGAGTTTAAATATATAAATGTTTACTATATTAAAGTCAACAGAAAGTATTGAAAATCGACGAAAACCCAAATTATTGCACTCAGTACTATACCTCGGTCCGATATAAGATTTGGCCAATTTTCGCGCTACCCCTATAAATGGGGTGTCTGCGGATAGGGGCTGACGAGGGCTGTGCAACGATAGCAAATTTGGAATTTCGCCAGAAGAAAAATCTGAAAATTTTGGGGTTTAAAGTTCCAAAAATATGTCAATGTAGGGAAAGTTTATAATTTTCCTTCGAAATTTTCTCGGGAAATGGTCTCAAAAGATCGGGCTCGACTAATCGAGTTTAAATATATAAATGTTTACTATATTAAAGTCAACAGAAAGTATTGAAAATCGACGAAAACCCAAATTATTGCACTCAGTACTATACCTCGGTCCGATATAAGATTTGGCCAATTTTCGCGCTACCCCTATAAATGGGGTGTCTGCGGATAGGGGCTGACGAGGGCTGTGCAACGATAGCAAATTTGGAATTTCGCCAGAAGAAAAATCTGAAAATTTTGGGGTTTAAAGTTCCAAAAATATGTCAATGTAGGGAAAGTTTATAATTTTCCTTCGAAATTTTCTCGGGAAATGGTCTCAAAAGATCGGGCTCGACTAATCGAGTTTAAATATATAAATGTTTACTATATTAAAGTCAACAGAAAGTATTGAAAATCGACGAAAACCCAAATTATTGCACTCAGTACTATACCTCGGTCCGATATAAGATTTGGCCAATTTTCGCGCTACCCCTATAAATGGGGTGTCTGCGGATAGGGGCTGACGAGGGCTGTGCAACGATAGCAAATTTGGAATTTCGCCAGAAGAAAAATCTGAAAATTTTGGGGTTTAAAGTTCCAAAAATATGTCAATGTAGGGAAAGTTTATAATTTTCCTTCGAAATTTTCTCGGGAAATGGTCTCAAAAGATCGGGCTCGACTAATCGAGTTTAAATATATAAATGTTTACTATATTAAAGTCAACAGAAAGTATTGAAAATCGACGAAAACCCAAATTATTGCACTCAGTACTATACCTCGGTCCGATATAAGATTTGGCCAATTTTCGCGCTACCCCTATAAATGGGGTGTCTGCGGATAGGGGCTGACGAGGGCTGTGCAACGATAGCAAATTTGGAATTTCGCCAGAAGAAAAATCTGAAAATTTTGGGGTTTAAAGTTCCAAAAATATGTCAATGTAGGGAAAGTTTATAATTTTCCTTCGAAATTTTCTCGGGAAATGGTCTCAAAAGATCGGGCTCGACTAATCGAGTTTAAATATATAAATGTTTACTATATTAAAGTCAACAGAAAGTATTGAAAATCGACGAAAACCCAAATTATTGCACTCAGTACTATACCTCGGTCCGATATAAGATTTGGCCAATTTTCGCGCTACCCCTATAAATGGGGTGTCTGCGGATAGGGGCTGACGAGGGCTGTGCAACGATAGCAAATTTGGAATTTCGCCAGAAGAAAAATCTGAAAATTTTGGGGTTTAAAGTTCCAAAAATATGTCAATGTAGGGAAAGTTTATAATTTTCCTTCGAAATTTTCTCGGGAAATGGTCTCAAAAGATCGGGCTCGACTAATCGAGTTTAAATATATAAATGTTTACTATATTAAAGTCAACAGAAAGTATTGAAAATCGACGAAAACCCAAATTATTGCACTCAGTACTATACCTCGGTCCGATATAAGATTTGGCCAATTTTCGCGCTACCCCTATAAATGGGGTGTCTGCGGATAGGGGCTGACGAGGGCTGTGCAACGATAGCAAATTTGGAATTTCGCCAGAAGAAAAATCTGAAAATTTTGGGGTTTAAAGTTCCAAAAATATGTCAATGTAGGGAAAGTTTATAATTTTCCTTCGAAATTTTCTCGGGAAATGGTCTCAAAAGATCGGGCTCGACTAATCGAGTTTAAATATATAAATGTTTACTATATTAAAGTCAACAGAAAGTATTGAAAATCGACGAAAACCCAAATTATTGCACTCAGTACTATACCTCGGTCCGATATAAGATTTGGCCAATTTTCGCGCTACCCCTATAAATGGGGTGTCTGCGGATAGGGGCTGACGAGGGCTGTGCAACGATAGCAAATTTGGAATTTCGCCAGAAGAAAAATCTGAAAATTTTGGGGTTTAAAGTTCCAAAAATATGTCAATGTAGGGAAAGTTTATAATTTTCCTTCGAAATTTTCTCGGGAAATGGTCTCAAAAGATCGGGCTCGACTAATCGAGTTTAAATATATAAATGTTTACTATATTAAAGTCAACAGAAAGTATTGAAAATCGACGAAAACCCAAATTATTGCACTCAGTACTATACCTCGGTCCGATATAAGATTTGGCCAATTTTCGCGCTACCCCTATAAATGGGGTGTCTGCGGATAGGGGCTGACGAGGGCTGTGCAACGATAGCAAATTTGGAATTTCGCCAGAAGAAAAATCTGAAAATTTTGGGGTTTAAAGTTCCAAAAATATGTCAATGTAGGGAAAGTTTATAATTTTCCTTCGAAATTTTCTCGGGAAATGGTCTCAAAAGATCGGGCTCGACTAATCGAGTTTAAATATATAAATGTTTACTATATTAAAGTCAACAGAAAGTATTGAAAATCGACGAAAACCCAAATTATTGCACTCAGTACTATACCTCGGTCCGATATAAGATTTGGCCAATTTTCGCGCTACCCCTATAAATGGGGTGTCTGCGGATAGGGGCTGACGAGGGCTGTGCAACGATAGCAAATTTGGAATTTCGCCAGAAGAAAAATCTGAAAATTTTGGGGTTTAAAGTTCCAAAAATATGTCAATGTAGGGAAAGTTTATAATTTTCCTTCGAAATTTTCTCGGGAAATGGTCTCAAAAGATCGGGCTCGACTAATCGAGTTTAAATATATAAATGTTTACTATATTAAAGTCAACAGAAAGTATTGAAAATCGACGAAAACCCAAATTATTGCACTCAGTACTATACCTCGGTCCGATATAAGATTTGGCCAATTTTCGCGCTACCCCTATAAATGGGGTGTCTGCGGATAGGGGCTGACGAGGGCTGTGCAACGATAGCAAATTTGGAATTTCGCCAGAAGAAAAATCTGAAAATTTTGGGGTTTAAAGTTCCAAAAATATGTCAATGTAGGGAAAGTTTATAATTTTCCTTCGAAATTTTCTCGGGAAATGGTCTCAAAAGATCGGGCTCGACTAATCGAGTTTAAATATATAAATGTTTACTATATTAAAGTCAACAGAAAGTATTGAAAATCGACGAAAACCCAAATTATTGCACTCAGTACTATACCTCGGTCCGATATAAGATTTGGCCAATTTTCGCGCTACCCCTATAAATGGGGTGTCTGCGGATAGGGGCTGACGAGGGCTGTGCAACGATAGCAAATTTGGAATTTCGCCAGAAGAAAAATCTGAAAATTTTGGGGTTTAAAGTTCCAAAAATATGTCAATGTAGGGAAAGTTTATAATTTTCCTTCGAAATTTTCTCGGGAAATGGTCTCAAAAGATCGGGCTCGACTAATCGAGTTTAAATATATAAATGTTTACTATATTAAAGTCAACAGAAAGTATTGAAAATCGACGAAAACCCAAATTATTGCACTCAGTACTATACCTCGGTCCGATATAAGATTTGGCCAATTTTCGCGCTACCCCTATAAATGGGGTGTCTGCGGATAGGGGCTGACGAGGGCTGTGCAACGATAGCAAATTTGGAATTTCGCCAGAAGAAAAATCTGAAAATTTTGGGGTTTAAAGTTCCAAAAATATGTCAATGTAGGGAAAGTTTATAATTTTCCTTCGAAATTTTCTCGGGAAATGGTCTCAAAAGATCGGGCTCGACTAATCGAGTTTAAATATATAAATGTTTACTATATTAAAGTCAACAGAAAGTATTGAAAATCGACGAAAACCCAAATTATTGCACTCAGTACTATACCTCGGTCCGATATAAGATTTGGCCAATTTTCGCGCTACCCCTATAAATGGGGTGTCTGCGGATAGGGGCTGACGAGGGCTGTGCAACGATAGCAAATTTGGAATTTCGCCAGAAGAAAAATCTGAAAATTTTGGGGTTTAAAGTTCCAAAAATATGTCAATGTAGGGAAAGTTTATAATTTTCCTTCGAAATTTTCTCGGGAAATGGTCTCAAAAGATCGGGCTCGACTAATCGAGTTTAAATATATAAATGTTTACTATATTAAAGTCAACAGAAAGTATTGAAAATCGACGAAAACCCAAATTATTGCACTCAGTACTATACCTCGGTCCGATATAAGATTTGGCCAATTTTCGCGCTACCCCTATAAATGGGGTGTCTGCGGATAGGGGCTGACGAGGGCTGTGCAACGATAGCAAATTTGGAATTTCGCCAGAAGAAAAATCTGAAAATTTTGGGGTTTAAAGTTCCAAAAATATGTCAATGTAGGGAAAGTTTATAATTTTCCTTCGAAATTTTCTCGGGAAATGGTCTCAAAAGATCGGGCTCGACTAATCGAGTTTAAATATATAAATGTTTACTATATTAAAGTCAACAGAAAGTATTGAAAATCGACGAAAACCCAAATTATTGCACTCAGTACTATACCTCGGTCCGATATAAGATTTGGCCAATTTTCGCGCTACCCCTATAAATGGGGTGTCTGCGGATAGGGGCTGACGAGGGCTGTGCAACGATAGCAAATTTGGAATTTCGCCAGAAGAAAAATCTGAAAATTTTGGGGTTTAAAGTTCCAAAAATATGTCAATGTAGGGAAAGTTTATAATTTTCCTTCGAAATTTTCTCGGGAAATGGTCTCAAAAGATCGGGCTCGACTAATCGAGTTTAAATATATAAATGTTTACTATATTAAAGTCAACAGAAAGTATTGAAAATCGACGAAAACCCAAATTATTGCACTCAGTACTATACCTCGGTCCGATATAAGATTTGGCCAATTTTCGCGCTACCCCTATAAATGGGGTGTCTGCGGATAGGGGCTGACGAGGGCTGTGCAACGATAGCAAATTTGGAATTTCGCCAGAAGAAAAATCTGAAAATTTTGGGGTTTAAAGTTCCAAAAATATGTCAATGTAGGGAAAGTTTATAATTTTCCTTCGAAATTTTCTCGGGAAATGGTCTCAAAAGATCGGGCTCGACTAATCGAGTTTAAATATATAAATGTTTACTATATTAAAGTCAACAGAAAGTATTGAAAATCGACGAAAACCCAAATTATTGCACTCAGTACTATACCTCGGTCCGATATAAGATTTGGCCAATTTTCGCGCTACCCCTATAAATGGGGTGTCTGCGGATAGGGGCTGACGAGGGCTGTGCAACGATAGCAAATTTGGAATTTCGCCAGAAGAAAAATCTGAAAATTTTGGGGTTTAAAGTTCCAAAAATATGTCAATGTAGGGAAAGTTTATAATTTTCCTTCGAAATTTTCTCGGGAAATGGTCTCAAAAGATCGGGCTCGACTAATCGAGTTTAAATATATAAATGTTTACTATATTAAAGTCAACAGAAAGTATTGAAAATCGACGAAAACCCAAATTATTGCACTCAGTACTATACCTCGGTCCGATATAAGATTTGGCCAATTTTCGCGCTACCCCTATAAATGGGGTGTCTGCGGATAGGGGCTGACGAGGGCTGTGCAACGATAGCAAATTTGGAATTTCGCCAGAAGAAAAATCTGAAAATTTTGGGGTTTAAAGTTCCAAAAATATGTCAATGTAGGGAAAGTTTATAATTTTCCTTCGAAATTTTCTCGGGAAATGGTCTCAAAAGATCGGGCTCGACTAATCGAGTTTAAATATATAAATGTTTACTATATTAAAGTCAACAGAAAGTATTGAAAATCGACGAAAACCCAAATTATTGCACTCAGTACTATACCTCGGTCCGATATAAGATTTGGCCAATTTTCGCGCTACCCCTATAAATGGGGTGTCTGCGGATAGGGGCTGACGAGGGCTGTGCAACGATAGCAAATTTGGAATTTCGCCAGAAGAAAAATCTGAAAATTTTGGGGTTTAAAGTTCCAAAAATATGTCAATGTAGGGAAAGTTTATAATTTTCCTTCGAAATTTTCTCGGGAAATGGTCTCAAAAGATCGGGCTCGACTAATCGAGTTTAAATATATAAATGTTTACTATATTAAAGTCAACAGAAAGTATTGAAAATCGACGAAAACCCAAATTATTGCACTCAGTACTATACCTCGGTCCGATATAAGATTTGGCCAATTTTCGCGCTACCCCTATAAATGGGGTGTCTGCGGATAGGGGCTGACGAGGGCTGTGCAACGATAGCAAATTTGGAATTTCGCCAGAAGAAAAATCTGAAAATTTTGGGGTTTAAAGTTCCAAAAATATGTCAATGTAGGGAAAGTTTATAATTTTCCTTCGAAATTTTCTCGGGAAATGGTCTCAAAAGATCGGGCTCGACTAATCGAGTTTAAATATATAAATGTTTACTATATTAAAGTCAACAGAAAGTATTGAAAATCGACGAAAACCCAAATTATTGCACTCAGTACTATACCTCGGTCCGATATAAGATTTGGCCAATTTTCGCGCTACCCCTATAAATGGGGTGTCTGCGGATAGGGGCTGACGAGGGCTGTGCAACGATAGCAAATTTGGAATTTCGCCAGAAGAAAAATCTGAAAATTTTGGGGTTTAAAGTTCCAAAAATATGTCAATGTAGGGAAAGTTTATAATTTTCCTTCGAAATTTTCTCGGGAAATGGTCTCAAAAGATCGGGCTCGACTAATCGAGTTTAAATATATAAATGTTTACTATATTAAAGTCAACAGAAAGTATTGAAAATCGACGAAAACCCAAATTATTGCACTCAGTACTATACCTCGGTCCGATATAAGATTTGGCCAATTTTCGCGCTACCCCTATAAATGGGGTGTCTGCGGATAGGGGCTGACGAGGGCTGTGCAACGATAGCAAATTTGGAATTTCGCCAGAAGAAAAATCTGAAAATTTTGGGGTTTAAAGTTCCAAAAATATGTCAATGTAGGGAAAGTTTATAATTTTCCTTCGAAATTTTCTCGGGAAATGGTCTCAAAAGATCGGGCTCGACTAATCGAGTTTAAATATATAAATGTTTACTATATTAAAGTCAACAGAAAGTATTGAAAATCGACGAAAACCCAAATTATTGCACTCAGTACTATACCTCGGTCCGATATAAGATTTGGCCAATTTTCGCGCTACCCCTATAAATGGGGTGTCTGCGGATAGGGGCTGACGAGGGCTGTGCAACGATAGCAAATTTGGAATTTCGCCAGAAGAAAAATCTGAAAATTTTGGGGTTTAAAGTTCCAAAAATATGTCAATGTAGGGAAAGTTTATAATTTTCCTTCGAAATTTTCTCGGGAAATGGTCTCAAAAGATCGGGCTCGACTAATCGAGTTTAAATATATAAATGTTTACTATATTAAAGTCAACAGAAAGTATTGAAAATCGACGAAAACCCAAATTATTGCACTCAGTACTATACCTCGGTCCGATATAAGATTTGGCCAATTTTCGCGCTACCCCTATAAATGGGGTGTCTGCGGATAGGGGCTGACGAGGGCTGTGCAACGATAGCAAATTTGGAATTTCGCCAGAAGAAAAATCTGAAAATTTTGGGGTTTAAAGTTCCAAAAATATGTCAATGTAGGGAAAGTTTATAATTTTCCTTCGAAATTTTCTCGGGAAATGGTCTCAAAAGATCGGGCTCGACTAATCGAGTTTAAATATATAAATGTTTACTATATTAAAGTCAACAGAAAGTATTGAAAATCGACGAAAACCCAAATTATTGCACTCAGTACTATACCTCGGTCCGATATAAGATTTGGCCAATTTTCGCGCTACCCCTATAAATGGGGTGTCTGCGGATAGGGGCTGACGAGGGCTGTGCAACGATAGCAAATTTGGAATTTCGCCAGAAGAAAAATCTGAAAATTTTGGGGTTTAAAGTTCCAAAAATATGTCAATGTAGGGAAAGTTTATAATTTTCCTTCGAAATTTTCTCGGGAAATGGTCTCAAAAGATCGGGCTCGACTAATCGAGTTTAAATATATAAATGTTTACTATATTAAAGTCAACAGAAAGTATTGAAAATCGACGAAAACCCAAATTATTGCACTCAGTACTATACCTCGGTCCGATATAAGATTTGGCCAATTTTCGCGCTACCCCTATAAATGGGGTGTCTGCGGATAGGGGCTGACGAGGGCTGTGCAACGATAGCAAATTTGGAATTTCGCCAGAAGAAAAATCTGAAAATTTTGGGGTTTAAAGTTCCAAAAATATGTCAATGTAGGGAAAGTTTATAATTTTCCTTCGAAATTTTCTCGGGAAATGGTCTCAAAAGATCGGGCTCGACTAATCGAGTTTAAATATATAAATGTTTACTATATTAAAGTCAACAGAAAGTATTGAAAATCGACGAAAACCCAAATTATTGCACTCAGTACTATACCTCGGTCCGATATAAGATTTGGCCAATTTTCGCGCTACCCCTATAAATGGGGTGTCTGCGGATAGGGGCTGACGAGGGCTGTGCAACGATAGCAAATTTGGAATTTCGCCAGAAGAAAAATCTGAAAATTTTGGGGTTTAAAGTTCCAAAAATATGTCAATGTAGGGAAAGTTTATAATTTTCCTTCGAAATTTTCTCGGGAAATGGTCTCAAAAGATCGGGCTCGACTAATCGAGTTTAAATATATAAATGTTTACTATATTAAAGTCAACAGAAAGTATTGAAAATCGACGAAAACCCAAATTATTGCACTCAGTACTATACCTCGGTCCGATATAAGATTTGGCCAATTTTCGCGCTACCCCTATAAATGGGGTGTCTGCGGATAGGGGCTGACGAGGGCTGTGCAACGATAGCAAATTTGGAATTTCGCCAGAAGAAAAATCTGAAAATTTTGGGGTTTAAAGTTCCAAAAATATGTCAATGTAGGGAAAGTTTATAATTTTCCTTCGAAATTTTCTCGGGAAATGGTCTCAAAAGATCGGGCTCGACTAATCGAGTTTAAATATATAAATGTTTACTATATTAAAGTCAACAGAAAGTATTGAAAATCGACGAAAACCCAAATTATTGCACTCAGTACTATACCTCGGTCCGATATAAGATTTGGCCAATTTTCGCGCTACCCCTATAAATGGGGTGTCTGCGGATAGGGGCTGACGAGGGCTGTGCAACGATAGCAAATTTGGAATTTCGCCAGAAGAAAAATCTGAAAATTTTGGGGTTTAAAGTTCCAAAAATATGTCAATGTAGGGAAAGTTTATAATTTTCCTTCGAAATTTTCTCGGGAAATGGTCTCAAAAGATCGGGCTCGACTAATCGAGTTTAAATATATAAATGTTTACTATATTAAAGTCAACAGAAAGTATTGAAAATCGACGAAAACCCAAATTATTGCACTCAGTACTATACCTCGGTCCGATATAAGATTTGGCCAATTTTCGCGCTACCCCTATAAATGGGGTGTCTGCGGATAGGGGCTGACGAGGGCTGTGCAACGATAGCAAATTTGGAATTTCGCCAGAAGAAAAATCTGAAAATTTTGGGGTTTAAAGTTCCAAAAATATGTCAATGTAGGGAAAGTTTATAATTTTCCTTCGAAATTTTCTCGGGAAATGGTCTCAAAAGATCGGGCTCGACTAATCGAGTTTAAATATATAAATGTTTACTATATTAAAGTCAACAGAAAGTATTGAAAATCGACGAAAACCCAAATTATTGCACTCAGTACTATACCTCGGTCCGATATAAGATTTGGCCAATTTTCGCGCTACCCCTATAAATGGGGTGTCTGCGGATAGGGGCTGACGAGGGCTGTGCAACGATAGCAAATTTGGAATTTCGCCAGAAGAAAAATCTGAAAATTTTGGGGTTTAAAGTTCCAAAAATATGTCAATGTAGGGAAAGTTTATAATTTTCCTTCGAAATTTTCTCGGGAAATGGTCTCAAAAGATCGGGCTCGACTAATCGAGTTTAAATATATAAATGTTTACTATATTAAAGTCAACAGAAAGTATTGAAAATCGACGAAAACCCAAATTATTGCACTCAGTACTATACCTCGGTCCGATATAAGATTTGGCCAATTTTCGCGCTACCCCTATAAATGGGGTGTCTGCGGATAGGGGCTGACGAGGGCTGTGCAACGATA
This sequence comes from Phalera bucephala, assembly GCA_905147815.2. NCBI lineage: Eukaryota > Metazoa > Arthropoda > Insecta > Lepidoptera > Notodontidae > Phalera > Phalera bucephala. The sequence goes on along the minus strand of LR990609.1, from coordinate 110,102 downwards.
GCAAATTTGGAATTTCGCCAGAAGAAAAATCTGAAAATTTTGGGGTTTAAAGTTCCAAAAATATGTCAATGTAGGGAAAGTTTATAATTTTCCTTCGAAATTTTCTCGGGAAATGGTCTCAAAAGATCGGGCTCGACTAATCGAGTTTAAATATATAAATGTTTACTATATTAAAGTCAACAGAAAGTATTGAAAATCGACGAAAACCCAAATTATTGCACTCAGTACTATACCTCGGTCCGATATAAGATTTGGCCAATTTTCGCGCTACCCCTATAAATGGGGTGTCTGCGGATAGGGGCTGACGAGGGCTGTGCAACGATAGCAAATTTGGAATTTCGCCAGAAGAAAAATCTGAAAATTTTGGGGTTTAAAGTTCCAAAAATATGTCAATGTAGGGAAAGTTTATAATTTTCCTTCGAAATTTTCTCGGGAAATGGTCTCAAAAGATCGGGCTCGACTAATCGAGTTTAAATATATAAATGTTTACTATATTAAAGTCAACAGAAAGTATTGAAAATCGACGAAAACCCAAATTATTGCACTCAGTACTATACCTCGGTCCGATATAAGATTTGGCCAATTTTCGCGCTACCCCTATAAATGGGGTGTCTGCGGATAGGGGCTGACGAGGGCTGTGCAACGATAGCAAATTTGGAATTTCGCCAGAAGAAAAATCTGAAAATTTTGGGGTTTAAAGTTCCAAAAATATGTCAATGTAGGGAAAGTTTATAATTTTCCTTCGAAATTTTCTCGGGAAATGGTCTCAAAAGATCGGGCTCGACTAATCGAGTTTAAATATATAAATGTTTACTATATTAAAGTCAACAGAAAGTATTGAAAATCGACGAAAACCCAAATTATTGCACTCAGTACTATACCTCGGTCCGATATAAGATTTGGCCAATTTTCGCGCTACCCCTATAAATGGGGTGTCTGCGGATAGGGGCTGACGAGGGCTGTGCAACGATAGCAAATTTGGAATTTCGCCAGAAGAAAAATCTGAAAATTTTGGGGTTTAAAGTTCCAAAAATATGTCAATGTAGGGAAAGTTTATAATTTTCCTTCGAAATTTTCTCGGGAAATGGTCTCAAAAGATCGGGCTCGACTAATCGAGTTTAAATATATAAATGTTTACTATATTAAAGTCAACAGAAAGTATTGAAAATCGACGAAAACCCAAATTATTGCACTCAGTACTATACCTCGGTCCGATATAAGATTTGGCCAATTTTCGCGCTACCCCTATAAATGGGGTGTCTGCGGATAGGGGCTGACGAGGGCTGTGCAACGATAGCAAATTTGGAATTTCGCCAGAAGAAAAATCTGAAAATTTTGGGGTTTAAAGTTCCAAAAATATGTCAATGTAGGGAAAGTTTATAATTTTCCTTCGAAATTTTCTCGGGAAATGGTCTCAAAAGATCGGGCTCGACTAATCGAGTTTAAATATATAAATGTTTACTATATTAAAGTCAACAGAAAGTATTGAAAATCGACGAAAACCCAAATTATTGCACTCAGTACTATACCTCGGTCCGATATAAGATTTGGCCAATTTTCGCGCTACCCCTATAAATGGGGTGTCTGCGGATAGGGGCTGACGAGGGCTGTGCAACGATAGCAAATTTGGAATTTCGCCAGAAGAAAAATCTGAAAATTTTGGGGTTTAAAGTTCCAAAAATATGTCAATGTAGGGAAAGTTTATAATTTTCCTTCGAAATTTTCTCGGGAAATGGTCTCAAAAGATCGGGCTCGACTAATCGAGTTTAAATATATAAATGTTTACTATATTAAAGTCAACAGAAAGTATTGAAAATCGACGAAAACCCAAATTATTGCACTCAGTACTATACCTCGGTCCGATATAAGATTTGGCCAATTTTCGCGCTACCCCTATAAATGGGGTGTCTGCGGATAGGGGCTGACGAGGGCTGTGCAACGATAGCAAATTTGGAATTTCGCCAGAAGAAAAATCTGAAAATTTTGGGGTTTAAAGTTCCAAAAATATGTCAATGTAGGGAAAGTTTATAATTTTCCTTCGAAATTTTCTCGGGAAATGGTCTCAAAAGATCGGGCTCGACTAATCGAGTTTAAATATATAAATGTTTACTATATTAAAGTCAACAGAAAGTATTGAAAATCGACGAAAACCCAAATTATTGCACTCAGTACTATACCTCGGTCCGATATAAGATTTGGCCAATTTTCGCGCTACCCCTATAAATGGGGTGTCTGCGGATAGGGGCTGACGAGGGCTGTGCAACGATAGCAAATTTGGAATTTCGCCAGAAGAAAAATCTGAAAATTTTGGGGTTTAAAGTTCCAAAAATATGTCAATGTAGGGAAAGTTTATAATTTTCCTTCGAAATTTTCTCGGGAAATGGTCTCAAAAGATCGGGCTCGACTAATCGAGTTTAAATATATAAATGTTTACTATATTAAAGTCAACAGAAAGTATTGAAAATCGACGAAAACCCAAATTATTGCACTCAGTACTATACCTCGGTCCGATATAAGATTTGGCCAATTTTCGCGCTACCCCTATAAATGGGGTGTCTGCGGATAGGGGCTGACGAGGGCTGTGCAACGATAGCAAATTTGGAATTTCGCCAGAAGAAAAATCTGAAAATTTTGGGGTTTAAAGTTCCAAAAATATGTCAATGTAGGGAAAGTTTATAATTTTCCTTCGAAATTTTCTCGGGAAATGGTCTCAAAAGATCGGGCTCGACTAATCGAGTTTAAATATATAAATGTTTACTATATTAAAGTCAACAGAAAGTATTGAAAATCGACGAAAACCCAAATTATTGCACTCAGTACTATACCTCGGTCCGATATAAGATTTGGCCAATTTTCGCGCTACCCCTATAAATGGGGTGTCTGCGGATAGGGGCTGACGAGGGCTGTGCAACGATAGCAAATTTGGAATTTCGCCAGAAGAAAAATCTGAAAATTTTGGGGTTTAAAGTTCCAAAAATATGTCAATGTAGGGAAAGTTTATAATTTTCCTTCGAAATTTTCTCGGGAAATGGTCTCAAAAGATCGGGCTCGACTAATCGAGTTTAAATATATAAATGTTTACTATATTAAAGTCAACAGAAAGTATTGAAAATCGACGAAAACCCAAATTATTGCACTCAGTACTATACCTCGGTCCGATATAAGATTTGGCCAATTTTCGCGCTACCCCTATAAATGGGGTGTCTGCGGATAGGGGCTGACGAGGGCTGTGCAACGATAGCAAATTTGGAATTTCGCCAGAAGAAAAATCTGAAAATTTTGGGGTTTAAAGTTCCAAAAATATGTCAATGTAGGGAAAGTTTATAATTTTCCTTCGAAATTTTCTCGGGAAATGGTCTCAAAAGATCGGGCTCGACTAATCGAGTTTAAATATATAAATGTTTACTATATTAAAGTCAACAGAAAGTATTGAAAATCGACGAAAACCCAAATTATTGCACTCAGTACTATACCTCGGTCCGATATAAGATTTGGCCAATTTTCGCGCTACCCCTATAAATGGGGTGTCTGCGGATAGGGGCTGACGAGGGCTGTGCAACGATAGCAAATTTGGAATTTCGCCAGAAGAAAAATCTGAAAATTTTGGGGTTTAAAGTTCCAAAAATATGTCAATGTAGGGAAAGTTTATAATTTTCCTTCGAAATTTTCTCGGGAAATGGTCTCAAAAGATCGGGCTCGACTAATCGAGTTTAAATATATAAATGTTTACTATATTAAAGTCAACAGAAAGTATTGAAAATCGACGAAAACCCAAATTATTGCACTCAGTACTATACCTCGGTCCGATATAAGATTTGGCCAATTTTCGCGCTACCCCTATAAATGGGGTGTCTGCGGATAGGGGCTGACGAGGGCTGTGCAACGATAGCAAATTTGGAATTTCGCCAGAAGAAAAATCTGAAAATTTTGGGGTTTAAAGTTCCAAAAATATGTCAATGTAGGGAAAGTTTATAATTTTCCTTCGAAATTTTCTCGGGAAATGGTCTCAAAAGATCGGGCTCGACTAATCGAGTTTAAATATATAAATGTTTACTATATTAAAGTCAACAGAAAGTATTGAAAATCGACGAAAACCCAAATTATTGCACTCAGTACTATACCTCGGTCCGATATAAGATTTGGCCAATTTTCGCGCTACCCCTATAAATGGGGTGTCTGCGGATAGGGGCTGACGAGGGCTGTGCAACGATAGCAAATTTGGAATTTCGCCAGAAGAAAAATCTGAAAATTTTGGGGTTTAAAGTTCCAAAAATATGTCAATGTAGGGAAAGTTTATAATTTTCCTTCGAAATTTTCTCGGGAAATGGTCTCAAAAGATCGGGCTCGACTAATCGAGTTTAAATATATAAATGTTTACTATATTAAAGTCAACAGAAAGTATTGAAAATCGACGAAAACCCAAATTATTGCACTCAGTACTATACCTCGGTCCGATATAAGATTTGGCCAATTTTCGCGCTACCCCTATAAATGGGGTGTCTGCGGATAGGGGCTGACGAGGGCTGTGCAACGATAGCAAATTTGGAATTTCGCCAGAAGAAAAATCTGAAAATTTTGGGGTTTAAAGTTCCAAAAATATGTCAATGTAGGGAAAGTTTATAATTTTCCTTCGAAATTTTCTCGGGAAATGGTCTCAAAAGATCGGGCTCGACTAATCGAGTTTAAATATATAAATGTTTACTATATTAAAGTCAACAGAAAGTATTGAAAATCGACGAAAACCCAAATTATTGCACTCAGTACTATACCTCGGTCCGATATAAGATTTGGCCAATTTTCGCGCTACCCCTATAAATGGGGTGTCTGCGGATAGGGGCTGACGAGGGCTGTGCAACGATAGCAAATTTGGAATTTCGCCAGAAGAAAAATCTGAAAATTTTGGGGTTTAAAGTTCCAAAAATATGTCAATGTAGGGAAAGTTTATAATTTTCCTTCGAAATTTTCTCGGGAAATGGTCTCAAAAGATCGGGCTCGACTAATCGAGTTTAAATATATAAATGTTTACTATATTAAAGTCAACAGAAAGTATTGAAAATCGACGAAAACCCAAATTATTGCACTCAGTACTATACCTCGGTCCGATATAAGATTTGGCCAATTTTCGCGCTACCCCTATAAATGGGGTGTCTGCGGATAGGGGCTGACGAGGGCTGTGCAACGATAGCAAATTTGGAATTTCGCCAGAAGAAAAATCTGAAAATTTTGGGGTTTAAAGTTCCAAAAATATGTCAATGTAGGGAAAGTTTATAATTTTCCTTCGAAATTTTCTCGGGAAATGGTCTCAAAAGATCGGGCTCGACTAATCGAGTTTAAATATATAAATGTTTACTATATTAAAGTCAACAGAAAGTATTGAAAATCGACGAAAACCCAAATTATTGCACTCAGTACTATACCTCGGTCCGATATAAGATTTGGCCAATTTTCGCGCTACCCCTATAAATGGGGTGTCTGCGGATAGGGGCTGACGAGGGCTGTGCAACGATAGCAAATTTGGAATTTCGCCAGAAGAAAAATCTGAAAATTTTGGGGTTTAAAGTTCCAAAAATATGTCAATGTAGGGAAAGTTTATAATTTTCCTTCGAAATTTTCTCGGGAAATGGTCTCAAAAGATCGGGCTCGACTAATCGAGTTTAAATATATAAATGTTTACTATATTAAAGTCAACAGAAAGTATTGAAAATCGACGAAAACCCAAATTATTGCACTCAGTACTATACCTCGGTCCGATATAAGATTTGGCCAATTTTCGCGCTACCCCTATAAATGGGGTGTCTGCGGATAGGGGCTGACGAGGGCTGTGCAACGATAGCAAATTTGGAATTTCGCCAGAAGAAAAATCTGAAAATTTTGGGGTTTAAAGTTCCAAAAATATGTCAATGTAGGGAAAGTTTATAATTTTCCTTCGAAATTTTCTCGGGAAATGGTCTCAAAAGATCGGGCTCGACTAATCGAGTTTAAATATATAAATGTTTACTATATTAAAGTCAACAGAAAGTATTGAAAATCGACGAAAACCCAAATTATTGCACTCAGTACTATACCTCGGTCCGATATAAGATTTGGCCAATTTTCGCGCTACCCCTATAAATGGGGTGTCTGCGGATAGGGGCTGACGAGGGCTGTGCAACGATAGCAAATTTGGAATTTCGCCAGAAGAAAAATCTGAAAATTTTGGGGTTTAAAGTTCCAAAAATATGTCAATGTAGGGAAAGTTTATAATTTTCCTTCGAAATTTTCTCGGGAAATGGTCTCAAAAGATCGGGCTCGACTAATCGAGTTTAAATATATAAATGTTTACTATATTAAAGTCAACAGAAAGTATTGAAAATCGACGAAAACCCAAATTATTGCACTCAGTACTATACCTCGGTCCGATATAAGATTTGGCCAATTTTCGCGCTACCCCTATAAATGGGGTGTCTGCGGATAGGGGCTGACGAGGGCTGTGCAACGATAGCAAATTTGGAATTTCGCCAGAAGAAAAATCTGAAAATTTTGGGGTTTAAAGTTCCAAAAATATGTCAATGTAGGGAAAGTTTATAATTTTCCTTCGAAATTTTCTCGGGAAATGGTCTCAAAAGATCGGGCTCGACTAATCGAGTTTAAATATATAAATGTTTACTATATTAAAGTCAACAGAAAGTATTGAAAATCGACGAAAACCCAAATTATTGCACTCAGTACTATACCTCGGTCCGATATAAGATTTGGCCAATTTTCGCGCTACCCCTATAAATGGGGTGTCTGCGGATAGGGGCTGACGAGGGCTGTGCAACGATAGCAAATTTGGAATTTCGCCAGAAGAAAAATCTGAAAATTTTGGGGTTTAAAGTTCCAAAAATATGTCAATGTAGGGAAAGTTTATAATTTTCCTTCGAAATTTTCTCGGGAAATGGTCTCAAAAGATCGGGCTCGACTAATCGAGTTTAAATATATAAATGTTTACTATATTAAAGTCAACAGAAAGTATTGAAAATCGACGAAAACCCAAATTATTGCACTCAGTACTATACCTCGGTCCGATATAAGATTTGGCCAATTTTCGCGCTACCCCTATAAATGGGGTGTCTGCGGATAGGGGCTGACGAGGGCTGTGCAACGATAGCAAATTTGGAATTTCGCCAGAAGAAAAATCTGAAAATTTTGGGGTTTAAAGTTCCAAAAATATGTCAATGTAGGGAAAGTTTATAATTTTCCTTCGAAATTTTCTCGGGAAATGGTCTCAAAAGATCGGGCTCGACTAATCGAGTTTAAATATATAAATGTTTACTATATTAAAGTCAACAGAAAGTATTGAAAATCGACGAAAACCCAAATTATTGCACTCAGTACTATACCTCGGTCCGATATAAGATTTGGCCAATTTTCGCGCTACCCCTATAAATGGGGTGTCTGCGGATAGGGGCTGACGAGGGCTGTGCAACGATAGCAAATTTGGAATTTCGCCAGAAGAAAAATCTGAAAATTTTGGGGTTTAAAGTTCCAAAAATATGTCAATGTAGGGAAAGTTTATAATTTTCCTTCGAAATTTTCTCGGGAAATGGTCTCAAAAGATCGGGCTCGACTAATCGAGTTTAAATATATAAATGTTTACTATATTAAAGTCAACAGAAAGTATTGAAAATCGACGAAAACCCAAATTATTGCACTCAGTACTATACCTCGGTCCGATATAAGATTTGGCCAATTTTCGCGCTACCCCTATAAATGGGGTGTCTGCGGATAGGGGCTGACGAGGGCTGTGCAACGATAGCAAATTTGGAATTTCGCCAGAAGAAAAATCTGAAAATTTTGGGGTTTAAAGTTCCAAAAATATGTCAATGTAGGGAAAGTTTATAATTTTCCTTCGAAATTTTCTCGGGAAATGGTCTCAAAAGATCGGGCTCGACTAATCGAGTTTAAATATATAAATGTTTACTATATTAAAGTCAACAGAAAGTATTGAAAATCGACGAAAACCCAAATTATTGCACTCAGTACTATACCTCGGTCCGATATAAGATTTGGCCAATTTTCGCGCTACCCCTATAAATGGGGTGTCTGCGGATAGGGGCTGACGAGGGCTGTGCAACGATAGCAAATTTGGAATTTCGCCAGAAGAAAAATCTGAAAATTTTGGGGTTTAAAGTTCCAAAAATATGTCAATGTAGGGAAAGTTTATAATTTTCCTTCGAAATTTTCTCGGGAAATGGTCTCAAAAGATCGGGCTCGACTAATCGAGTTTAAATATATAAATGTTTACTATATTAAAGTCAACAGAAAGTATTGAAAATCGACGAAAACCCAAATTATTGCACTCAGTACTATACCTCGGTCCGATATAAGATTTGGCCAATTTTCGCGCTACCCCTATAAATGGGGTGTCTGCGGATAGGGGCTGACGAGGGCTGTGCAACGATAGCAAATTTGGAATTTCGCCAGAAGAAAAATCTGAAAATTTTGGGGTTTAAAGTTCCAAAAATATGTCAATGTAGGGAAAGTTTATAATTTTCCTTCGAAATTTTCTCGGGAAATGGTCTCAAAAGATCGGGCTCGACTAATCGAGTTTAAATATATAAATGTTTACTATATTAAAGTCAACAGAAAGTATTGAAAATCGACGAAAACCCAAATTATTGCACTCAGTACTATACCTCGGTCCGATATAAGATTTGGCCAATTTTCGCGCTACCCCTATAAATGGGGTGTCTGCGGATAGGGGCTGACGAGGGCTGTGCAACGATAGCAAATTTGGAATTTCGCCAGAAGAAAAATCTGAAAATTTTGGGGTTTAAAGTTCCAAAAATATGTCAATGTAGGGAAAGTTTATAATTTTCCTTCGAAATTTTCTCGGGAAATGGTCTCAAAAGATCGGGCTCGACTAATCGAGTTTAAATATATAAATGTTTACTATATTAAAGTCAACAGAAAGTATTGAAAATCGACGAAAACCCAAATTATTGCACTCAGTACTATACCTCGGTCCGATATAAGATTTGGCCAATTTTCGCGCTACCCCTATAAATGGGGTGTCTGCGGATAGGGGCTGACGAGGGCTGTGCAACGATAGCAAATTTGGAATTTCGCCAGAAGAAAAATCTGAAAATTTTGGGGTTTAAAGTTCCAAAAATATGTCAATGTAGGGAAAGTTTATAATTTTCCTTCGAAATTTTCTCGGGAAATGGTCTCAAAAGATCGGGCTCGACTAATCGAGTTTAAATATATAAATGTTTACTATATTAAAGTCAACAGAAAGTATTGAAAATCGACGAAAACCCAAATTATTGCACTCAGTACTATACCTCGGTCCGATATAAGATTTGGCCAATTTTCGCGCTACCCCTATAAATGGGGTGTCTGCGGATAGGGGCTGACGAGGGCTGTGCAACGATAGCAAATTTGGAATTTCGCCAGAAGAAAAATCTGAAAATTTTGGGGTTTAAAGTTCCAAAAATATGTCAATGTAGGGAAAGTTTATAATTTTCCTTCGAAATTTTCTCGGGAAATGGTCTCAAAAGATCGGGCTCGACTAATCGAGTTTAAATATATAAATGTTTACTATATTAAAGTCAACAGAAAGTATTGAAAATCGACGAAAACCCAAATTATTGCACTCAGTACTATACCTCGGTCCGATATAAGATTTGGCCAATTTTCGCGCTACCCCTATAAATGGGGTGTCTGCGGATAGGGGCTGACGAGGGCTGTGCAACGATAGCAAATTTGGAATTTCGCCAGAAGAAAAATCTGAAAATTTTGGGGTTTAAAGTTCCAAAAATATGTCAATGTAGGGAAAGTTTATAATTTTCCTTCGAAATTTTCTCGGGAAATGGTCTCAAAAGATCGGGCTCGACTAATCGAGTTTAAATATATAAATGTTTACTATATTAAAGTCAACAGAAAGTATTGAAAATCGACGAAAACCCAAATTATTGCACTCAGTACTATACCTCGGTCCGATATAAGATTTGGCCAATTTTCGCGCTACCCCTATAAATGGGGTGTCTGCGGATAGGGGCTGACGAGGGCTGTGCAACGATAGCAAATTTGGAATTTCGCCAGAAGAAAAATCTGAAAATTTTGGGGTTTAAAGTTCCAAAAATATGTCAATGTAGGGAAAGTTTATAATTTTCCTTCGAAATTTTCTCGGGAAATGGTCTCAAAAGATCGGGCTCGACTAATCGAGTTTAAATATATAAATGTTTACTATATTAAAGTCAACAGAAAGTATTGAAAATCGACGAAAACCCAAATTATTGCACTCAGTACTATACCTCGGTCCGATATAAGATTTGGCCAATTTTCGCGCTACCCCTATAAATGGGGTGTCTGCGGATAGGGGCTAACGAGGGCTGTGCAACGATAGCAAATTTGGAATTTCGCCAGAAGAAAAATCTGAAAATTTTGGGGTTTAAAGTTCCAAAAATATGTCAATGTAGGGAAAGTTTATAATTTTCCTTCGAAATTTTCTCGGGAAATGGTCTCAAAAGATCGGGCTCGACTAATCGAGTTTAAATATATAAATGTTTACTATATTAAAGTCAACAGAAAGTATTGAAAATCGACGAAAACCCAAATTATTGCACTCAGTACTATACCTCGGTCCGATATAAGATTTGGCCAATTTTCGCGCTACCCCTATAAATGGGGTGTCTGCGGATAGGGGCTGACGAGGGCTGTGCAACGATAGCAAATTTGGAATTTCGCCAGAAGAAAAATCTGAAAATTTTGGGGTTTAAAGTTCCAAAAATATGTCAATGTAGGGAAAGTTTATAATTTTCCTTCGAAATTTTCTCGGGAAATGGTCTCAAAAGATCGGGCTCGACTAATCGAGTTTAAATATATAAATGTTTACTATATTAAAGTCAACAGAAAGTATTGAAAATCGACGAAAACCCAAATTATTGCACTCAGTACTATACCTCGGTCCGATATAAGATTTGGCCAATTTTCGCGCTACCCCTATAAATGGGGTGTCTGCGGATAGGGGCTGACGAGGGCTGTGCAACGATAGCAAATTTGGAATTTCGCCAGAAGAAAAATCTGAAAATTTTGGGGTTTAAAGTTCCAAAAATATGTCAATGTAGGGAAAGTTTATAATTTTCCTTCGAAATTTTCTCGGGAAATGGTCTCAAAAGATCGGGCTCGACTAATCGAGTTTAAATATATAAATGTTTACTATATTAAAGTCAACAGAAAGTATTGAAAATCGACGAAAACCCAAATTATTGCACTCAGTACTATACCTCGGTCCGATATAAGATTTGGCCAATTTTCGCGCTACCCCTATAAATGGGGTGTCTGCGGATAGGGGCTGACGAGGGCTGTGCAACGATAGCAAATTTGGAATTTCGCCAGAAGAAAAATCTGAAAATTTTGGGGTTTAAAGTTCCAAAAATATGTCAATGTAGGGAAAGTTTATAATTTTCCTTCGAAATTTTCTCGGGAAATGGTCTCAAAAGATCGGGCTCGACTAATCGAGTTTAAATATATAAATGTTTACTATATTAAAGTCAACAGAAAGTATTGAAAATCGACCGGTTAGGTTAGGTTAGGTTAGGTTAGGTTTTTTTTTTTTTTTTTTTTTTATTTTATCGCAGACTTTTCCCCCAATAAATGTTGGGGACCTTTTCTAGTTATTTAGGTTTCTTCATCGTGGTTTTGTTTCTTTTGGTTTTCTTTGCTCTTTTTATCTTTGTGTGCATCTTCCCATTTGGCTTATTATTTTCGGCTTTGGTTTGTTTGTTCCTGGCGTTTACGGGTCACGGCGCGTTTGGGTGCTATTCCACTTTACTGCGTCCCCGACCACCTTGGTACAGTATTTTATTAGGCACGGCCTCGATTCCTTGTTGGCTAGCATTATACATAATGTTGCCTTCGTCAGCTTTATGTTGATTTCGGATTCGAGGTCGTGCCTGTCGCGTGCGTACCTTGGGCATTCTAATAATAGGTGTTCTATGGTTTGTGGTTCGTCGGGGTCGCAGTAACAGCTGGCATTTTCTTTACGTTTAAATTTGTGCAGGTATGCTGCAAATCCTCCGTGGCCCGTGAACGCCTGGATCATTAATGGCGTGAATTTATATGTTTTGATAATTTTGTAGGCTTCAACGGCATCCGGGAAGAAAATTTTTGTTGTGGAACCGGTCGAGGTGTTTTTATATTGCCGGTTCCACTTCTCGAGGGTTTCTGTCCTGATGGCCCTCCTTGCATATGACAGCGGAAAGCTGTCGTATGATGGGGCCACCTTTCCCCTGGTAGCGGCCGACTTCGCCAACTCGTCGGCTCGCTCGTTCCCCGGATTACCATTATGTGCCTTTATCCAGCGCAGCTGAACGTCGCACCCCCTTCCCTTTAAAGTTGCTATATTCTTGCGTATAGCGAACGCAAGGGGGTGGGACGCTCCGGTGCGCTGAATCAGCTCTAGGGATGACCTCGAGTCGCTCAGCACCGCCGCCTTTCTTGGCGGCCCTTTAAGCAGTAACTCCGTAGCTTGGAGTACTGCGTAAAGTTCCGCCTGGAAGACGGTGCAGAGCGGCCCGAGTGTCATCTTTTTAGTTTTTGTTTCTATGCCATTCCGCCAGTATGTATAGGCCGCCCCCACACCCCCATCGATTTTGCTTCCGTCAGTGTATATTACCACTTCGGGAAGCAAAACTCGAGTCGTGGTGTCGGGCGGCGTGTCCACCATCTCTTCGTATTTTATATCCAACTCAGTTGCTGGGTGTGGAGCTAACTTAAAGCTCACTTTGCGCTCCAGATTGCCCCTTCCACCACACAGCTCCCGCCTTCCTCTCTTTATCTCATACAGCTCCGCTGCTTCCCGGATCCTGAGCTCTATGGGGATCAGGCCGGCAAGAAGCAGAGCTGCGTTTAGGGATACTGTGCGATACGATTTGGCAATCTTTTGCGCAAAGCCTCGTTGGACTGCACCCAGCATCTTCTGTGTGCCTATTTTTGTGGTGGCCGGCACCCAGGCACTGGATGCGTACATCACTATCGGCTCTATGACGGCAGTGTATATGGTCCTGATGATTTCCGGATTCAGGCCCCAGCTAATTTTCGCGGTTTTGGCCAAGTTCTTATAAATATTTGTTGCCTTGCGACAGACGCCAGAGATGTGACTGTTGAAGGTCAGTTTGGCGTCTATCACAAGGCCCAAAATTTTGATCTCCTCTACTAATTTTATAGGTTTTCCATTTATGTGCACGATTGGGGTATCGAATTTCAGTTTTCTTGTTACATACATCGCGTGTGTCTTTTGTGCGGCAAATTTAAGTTTGTTTTCGATACCCCACTCGTGCACACGCTTTAGTGTTCTGTTGGCCTCTGCTGCTACTATGCTGGATTCGAATCCGGAGAACATCAGGACCACGTCATCTGCGAATGCCTGGCAGTGAACATTCCGCTCCTCCAGTTCGTCGAGGAGGGGATCTATCAAAAGGTTCCATAGTGTCGGTCCACTAATGGATCCTTGTATACAACCTTTGTCCGTAATTTTACTAATTTTCCTTCCTCCATAGTGGACCGACACTTGGCGGTCCTCCAAGTAATTACTCATCACCCTCCTCAGGTTTTGTGGGCATTTCTTTTTTCTCAGCTGGGATTTAATCGCCGGCCACCAGGCATTGTCGAATGCTCCTTCGATATCGAGGGACACGATGAGAAGGGATTTTTTAGCCGATAGGGTATTTTTGACATGTTTTAACATGTCATATAGTGCATCCTCGGTGCTGCATTGTGGGACAAAACCGTATTGCCTGGTGTTGGTCTTGGGCAAGACGTGCCATCTCAGTCTTTTGACTAGCATCTTCTCCACTATTTTACCTAGTACTGGTAACAGTCCTATCGGACGATAGGATTTGGGAGAAGTGTAGTCTTCTTTGCCCGGCTTCCTCAAGACCAACACCTTTGCTCTCTTCCAGAGCGCTGGGAAGCACGACAAGGACAAACATTTGTTGACGATCCCCAAGAAGACGTCCTTCTCCGCGGATATTGCATAATAGCAGATGTCCGCGGTGAAGCCGTCCGCACCTGGGGCTTTCTTCGGGTTGAAGCTGTTCATGGCCCCTATTAGTTCCGCCATGGTGAAGGGCGGGTCGTCGGTGTCGTCTGGCATTCTATTGGCGATTTCCTCGGCTGACTGTCTAACCTTTGCGTGAAAATTATTTTCGCCACTCGTGTTATCTCTTGGGAAGAATGTTGTCGCCAATAGTTCCACCGATCCTTCGGGGTCCTGAACAGCTCCATCCTTGACCAGTAGTTCGTCTTCACGTGTCTCCGTCGTGGTTCTCAGCACCCTATAAATTTTGTCCCACATGCTTTCTTTTTTCTGTTTTGTGCAGAAATCTTTCCATGAAGTTGTCTGGGCGGTTTTACATTTATCCTCATATTCTCCTTTTGTTTCCAGGTACTCCGTGACTACGTGAGAGCGGCGGTGTGGGGCAGCGCTTCGGATTCTGTTTCTTCGCGTCTTCATCTTTTTCTTCAACTGGGTAAGTTCGTCGGTCCACCAGGGTAAGTATTTTCTGTTTTTGTTTATCTTAATGAGTGGTATGCTTATTCTACTTGTTTGATCAATTATTTGAGTATATTTTTGTACTAGTATATTTAGGTCTTCACTACTTTCTATTTCTTCTACCGTTTCTTTGTTTATGTTTGACAACGTTAAAAATGCTTTCATTTCCCTGGTGAATTGATCCCAGTTCGCTTTCTTTGTGTTGAAGATGCGGGTCGGGTTCTTTCGTCTTCCCTCAGGGGGTTTCTCGATCTCCAGGTCATACGTTATCGCATTATGATCCGAGGTGGTGACCCCTCCGTCGACACGCCAGTCGCGGACGCAGCCCAATATGTCCGAAGTACATACTGTGATATCCACGTTACTCATTAGTCTGCGCCCTCCCCTGACCGTGTCGAAAGTTGGGTCAGCACCTTGGTTCAATATTTGTAACTCGTGTTGGTCGAGAAATCCCCTGATGATTTCTCCTCTACTATCTTCCGATTTGCTTCCCCACCAGACGCTCCACGCATTTACATCTCCTCCTATTATGGTTCTGCTGTCTTTCATCTGACCACAGTTGAACTCGAGTTTTTCGAGGTAAGGCTCAAGGGGTTCGCTGCCCTCGAAGTATACAGAGACCAGTCTTATCTTCCATTTCTCGGTTGATATGGTTGTTATTACTATATTTTCGGTTGGTGTCTTTTCGGTTTTTAAATCTAGGTCGTTGTTTAATACTATTATAGCCGATTTGACCGGTTTGGTTAGGTTAGGTTAGGTTAGGTTAGGTTAGGTTAGGTTAGGTTAGGTTAGGTTAGGTTAGGTTGGGGGGCGGGCGAAAGGCTATCCCACCACACGCGTCCTTCGAGGCGCAGTGGCATAGCTTCTCGCCTATTTTGCTCGTCTGTCCCGGCAAGCAATTTGGCGTGGTCTTGGGAGTAGCGCACGGTCGCGACGATCCCCAAGGCAAGTGTGACTGTATCCTGCTCGCGGTTGCTGCCTGCTATTGGTCTGGTCCTTCTGAACAGACATAACAGAAACAGTCATGCGCTACCCTTCCCCAATTTTCGGTCCCATCCCTCCTTTTCCTCCCCACATGTCCCCCGGTTCTGTCCGGAAGTTTTGGTTGCGCCCGGCTGCCCCCTTCAATCTCCGTTTTGGAGAGGGTCGGGTGCAGCAGGTGGCGCGCTGGTGGGTCGTTTGCTCGCTCCTTTCGCTCCTCGCTCGAGGAGGGATTGGAAGCCGTAAATTTGTACTCACTGTAAAGGTCGGTCGAGTCGCTCGCTTCCTATACTCTCCGTTTGAAGAGAGGACGGGGAGCGAGATCTTGTTGTGTGTTGTTAGCTAGCGTTGAAAGGGCTGCCAGCTCAAAGTGCCTAATGCCGCGGTCGGCGTGCCGCGGCTGAAAACGGAGGGGCCAAGCTCCGTCAAGCGCCACGAAGCTGTGGATCAGCCTTAAAACTTATGATGTCGCAAAGCCAAAAGAAACTACCCCAGGGAGGTACCGGCCTGTCCCAGGCCGGAGAATCCTCCCCAGGGCCCTCGGGCTCTGGCTGCCCCTCGTATTCTGGGGGGGGCACTTCGCTACATCTCACCGACGAAATTGGCATACGTAGTAAGGACACCGATTTACGCAAAACGGTTAGGACTCCAGTAGTAAGACTGGAGCGTTTGGAGGAAAACTTCCCCGATACCGTAGCGGACAAGATGCGAGCGGCTGCCGCTAAGTTTTCCGAGTCGTTCTTCGATTCGGACGACGACGAGGCGCCGCCGGAGAGTGCCGCAGCCATCGCGGAAGCAAGGCGCGAGTGGGAGAAGGCCTTGGAAGTTGCCTGCCGAAACACCGACGACGAGATGTCGTGCTTGTCGGATTCGGCCGACTCACATGTGAGTGAGGGACGACGCAGCGCTGGTGCAAAAAACAAACGCCAGCGAAGCCCGGAACCGAGCACGGAGGAAGACTCTGTCGCCAAAAAAGCGACCAAGGTTTCGCGGGGAAGAGGCAAACCGCCCACAACAGGGCAGTATGTTGGCCTCGCGAAAGCGAAGGCGGAGCTCGCAGCCCGAGAACGGGAGCTGCTGGAGCTGCAGGCCGAGCGCGAGATGGCCCAAGAGGCTGCTCGGCAGAGGGAGAGGACGGCCACACCGGCCGAGAAAGAGGAGGCCCTCAGGAGGATAGGAGGGTTTCTTGGACCCGCCGACCACAAAGCGGCTGCTCTACAACATGTGGAGAACATCCTCCGAGTGGCCGGTTCGTCGAAGAACCTCAAGGGCACATTCATAAAGACGCTCAAGGATGCCGCCAAGGTCATCGCACAGGCCATTGACGGCATCTTTGAGGCGTCAATCCCCCAGGAGCTGAAGAAAGCCGCGGAGGAGAATGAGCGGCTGAAGCTAAAGGTGGAGTGGTTCCGGCAGCAGAACATGGACCTGCACGCCGCCCTCACCCCAAGGCATACGGAGGCGGCGGCCCCTAAACCGGCTGCCACGGCGTCAAAAACGCCCCTGAAGAAGACGGCCCCAGCAGTGGCGGCCCCTGCAGTAATAGGGGCTCCTGATGCGGGCCAAGAAGAGTTCCGGCGCTCCATCATAGACAGTGTCGGAGCCATGTTGGACGCACGTTTCGCGGCGCTGGAGAGTAGGCTTCCGCCCGAAAAGCGCCTTCGCCCGCCCCTTGCATCGGATCGACACAGGGATTTGCTAGAGGTCCCGGCAGCGGGACCACCGCCCATCTCCAAAAGAGGGAAAGGAAAGGGCAAGAAGTCGAAAGAGCTCCCTGCGTCGGCACCAAACCCGGCGCAGGTCGAGCCCGGCCTCCCGCCCCCGTCAGCTGCTCCGACCATGGAGGAGTCGTGGGTCGAGGTAGCCAAGAAGAAGAGGAAGGCCAAGAAACCTGCTGCCCAGCCTGCGAAGGTTGTGCAGCCAGTGAAGACACCGACGCGCTCACAAGCGCCTCTGAAGAAGCGCAAGCGAAGGCGTAGGCTACGACCGCCGCGATCGGCTGCGGTGGCCCTAAAGCTGCAGCCGGACGCGGTGACCCGTGGCACGACGTACGCCTCAATAATGCAGAAGGCGAGGCGGATGGTAAACCCGACGGATCTGGGTATAAAGAACCTCGGGTTCAAAGTAGCGGCGACTGGGGCTCGTCTCTTGGAGGTGCCGGGGGCTGATGCTGGCCCGAAGGCTGACGCACTCGCGGAGGCGCTAAGCGCGGCGCTGGCCGATGATGGAGTGGCGGTCTCCAGGCCCATTAAGCGCACGTCAATGCGCATACTGGGCCTGGACGATTCCGTCACTAAGGAGGAGGTGGCAGAGGCGGTCTCTCGTGTCGGGGGATGTCCTGTCGAACATGTTAAGACGGGGGAGATTCTGCGCGATAGGACACCCCTCGGCACCATAGTAGTGGGCTGCCCCACGGAGGCAGCCAAGAAAGTCGTGGCGAGTAAACTACTTGTCGGCTTCACCTCGGCGCAAGTCAAGCTGCTGGAGGGGAGGCCGACAAGATGTTTTCGGTGTTTGTTGGCGGGCCACGTCCGCGAACAGTGTCGAAGCGAGGTAGACCGCGGAGCGCAGTGCTTCAGGTGTGGGAAGCCGGGCCATAAGGCCTCAAGTTGTCAAGCTGCCCCCTGTTGTTCATTGTGCGCTGAGGCCGGACGTCGGTCTGGCCATTTGCTGGGTGGCAGGGCTTGCGCATCCCGAAAGCCTGGCCGGTTAAAACGTGGCCCGAATGTTCCTTTGGTTGCGACTCCCGTGACCAATTTGCAGGAAACCGGGTCAAGCGCTCCGAAAGCGCAGGATGTGGAGATGCCCATGGCCTCGGGCGACTGAGGACGTGGGTATCTCCATACAAATAACTGGGTGGCAGACTCGGGGTCTGACGCCCAGCTCGAGAGGGGGACGCCGTGTTGGGTGACACCAACACGGCGTCCATTTAAGGGGGGGAGTAAGGTCCAATAAGAAGGCCCAAAGTTTGGCCCAAAAGGGTGCTCGCGTCAGGGTCGCGGATATGTTAAGACCCGTTTGACCCAGACACTAGCGACTAAGGTGTGTCACCGGAGAGTTTTTAGTCGGTACACTTGGTCCATCAACAGCCGGAGCTACGGCTCCGAGTGTTGATAGACCAAGGACTCCGACATAACCCGCTCGTGTCCCCCGAACACGGGCGGGTACCCATAAAGGGTTTTCTCTTCGTAATAAAAAAAAAAAAAAAAAAAAAAAAAAAAAAAAAAAAAAAAGGTTAGGTTGGGCGGGCGAAAGGCTATCCCACCACACGCGTCCTTCGAGGCGCAGTGGCATAGCTTCTCGCCTATTTTGCTCGTCTGTCCCGGCAAGCAATTTGGCGTGGTCTTGGGAGTAGCGCACGGTCGCGACGATCCCCAAGGCAAGTGTGACTGTATCCTGCTCGCGGTTGCTGCCTGCTATTGGTCTGGTCCTTCTGAACAGACATAACTGAAACAGTCATGCGCTACCTTTCCCCAATTTTCGGTCCCATACTTCCTTTTCCTCTCCCCATGTCCCCCGGTTCTGTCCGGAAGTTTGGTTGCGCCTAGCTGCCCCCTTCAATCTCCGTTTTGGAGAGGGTCGGGTGCAGCAGGTGGCGCGTCGTGGTTGGTGCGTTCGCTCGCTCCCCTCGCTCCTCGCTCGAGGAGTGACCGGGAGCTGTCTTTCGTTTCTGGCCACGAAAGGTTGGATGAGTCGCTCGCTCCTTGCACTCTCCGTTTGAGGAGAGGACAGGGTGCGGGCATCTGTTGTGAGTTGTGTATGTCGGCGTCGATAGGTTGGTCGACTCGAAGTGCCTAATGCCGCGGTCGGCGTGCCGCGGCTGAAAACGGAGGGGCCAAGCTCTGTCAAGCGCCACGAAGCTGTGGATCAGCAAACAATAATTTAATGATGTCGCATAGAAACAGTAAATTACCCCAGGGAGGTACCGGCCTGTCCCAGGTCGGAGAATCCTCCCCAGGGCCCTCGGGCTCTGGCTGCCCCTCGTATTCTGGGGGGGGCACTACGCCACATCTTACCGACGACCAAGGCTATGTTAAAAAGGACACTGATTGCTCAAGGAACAGGACTCCGGTGGTTATGCTGGAGCGTTTAGACGGTAAGCGTCCCGCATCACTTGCGGAGAAGATGCGAGCGGCTGCCTCGAAACTGTCCGAGTCAAACTTTGATTCGGATGATGACGAGGCACCGCCAGAGAGTATTGCTGCCATCACGGCAGTAAGGCGTGAATGGGAGGCTGCCTTGAAGGAGGCTTCCCGACCCGGCTACGAAAACGACGATATGTCGTTCTCCGACTCGGCTGGCTCGGTTGCGAGCGTAGAGCGTCGCACGGCTGCGGCGCAAAAACGTTCTCGCGCCTTGGAGGTGGAGGATGGCGTCGCCAAGAAGGCGACCAGGCAGGTCTCGGGTGGTAGAGGTAGGCCACCCACGCCCGCAGAAGGTGCCACATCAAAGGTGGAGCTCGCAGCCCGTAAAAGGGAATTGCTGGAGCTCCAGATCGAGGAGGAGCTGGCTATAGACGCTGCCGCTCAAAAAGAAAAAGCGGCCAGCATGACGTCATGGTCCCTTGGCCCGGCCGACCATAAGGAGGCTGCACTTCAGCAGGTGCAGAACATCCTCCGAGTGGCCGGCTCGTCAAGGAACCTCAAGGGGACCTTCGTTAAAACGCTCAAGGATGCCGCCAAGGTCATTGCGCAGGCTGTTGACGGCATCTTTGACCTGACAGTTCCCCAAGAGCTGAAGAAGGCCGAGGAGGAAAACTCTCGGCTGAAGAAGAGGGTGGAGTTCCTGCGCTGCCAAATGCAGCGGATGCACTCCGAGCATCAGCCGGGACCCCGCCCCGAGGATAGGAGGTCACCCGCACTGGAGGCCTTCGCTGAGGCCGCCAAAGCGGCTTCCGCAAGGGCAACCCCGCGAGCGGCTGCTCCTGCAGCGGCGGTCCCCGCAACAGCAGGTCCTGGAGCGGCGGCTCCGACGACGACGGAGCTGGAGAGGGTCCATCGCGCCATTGTGGACCAGGTCGGGGCGATGATGGACGCCCGGTTTGCCGCCTTGGAGGATAGGCTCCTTCCGGAGCGGCGCCTTCGGCCGCCCCTGGCCTCCGACCCTCCGATCCCGCTCGGACCGGTTGTTACCGCCCCGAAAAGAAAGGGAGTGAAGAAGCGCAATGCGCTTCCTGCGCCGGCACCCGCGAGGCCGGCCCAGGTGGAGCCCCGACCTATCCCGCCCCCGTCGACCGCGCCAACCGCGGAGGTTCCGTGGGTTGAGGTGGTTGGGCGGAAGAAAAAGTCTGACGTGCATCAAGCGGGGGGTGCACGGACGGATAGTAATCAAGTGCGGGCACCTCAGCGCAAGCAAAAAAAAAGGAAGCGCAGGCGCAAACTGCGGACGCCCCGGCCGCCTCGCTCGGCTGCGGTGTCCATAAAGCTGCAGCCGGACGCTGCGGCGCGCGGCGTCACGTATGCAAACATCATAGCCCGGGCGAGGGGGCTAATAAATATAGAAGAGCTGGGCACCGGCCCCCTCGGGTTCAAGGTTTCGGCCACTGGAGCCCGTCTGCTCGAAGTGGCAGGGGATGAGAGCGGCCCTAAAGCGGACGCCCTGGCGGCCGCACTGAGTGCGGCGCTGCCCGCAGAGGATGTGGCCATCTCCAGGCCCATCAAGCGCGCGTCAATGCGCTTGGTGGGACTGGACGATTCGGTCACCAAGAAGGAGGTGGTGGAGGCCGTCGCCCGTGCCGGGGGGTGCCCGGTGGACGCGGTCAAGGCGGGGGAAGTGCTGCGTGACCGGACACCCCTCGGCACCATAGTAGTTAGCTGCCCAGTGGAGGCAGCAAAGAAGGTGGCTGCAAATCGGCTTCTGGTCGGCTTCACTTCCGCGAGGGTCAATCTCTTGGAGGTGAGGCCGATGAGGTGCTACCGCTGTCTCGAACCGGGTCACGTTCGAGAGCAGTGCAAGGGGGGATGTGACCGTAGCGCGCTGTGCTATAGGTGCGGAAAGCCGGGCCACAAGGCCGCTGGCTGCAAATCCGCACCACACTGCGCGCTGTGCGACAACACCGGGCGAAGTCCCGGCCATTTGTTGGGCGGCTGGGCGTGTAAGGCCCCTAAGACCAGTGGGAGGAAGGCGGCTCGGTCTGCCGCCCCTGAGTCGATTCTCGCGACGCAGGGGCGGCTGACGGAGGTAAGTGCCCCCGGGGCGCTAGAGGCGGAGATGCCCATGGTCTCAGATGTTACAGTCTGAGTACATGGGTGTCTCCATCGAAATCACCTGGGTGGCAGACTCGGGGGAGTCTGTCGCCCAGTTCGAGGGGGAGACGCCATGCCGAGTGACACCGGCATGGTGCCTAGTAGGGAGGGGGGGCAAAAAATTGGGGGGCGTCTTATGCTCCCAGAGGGGCCTAAACAAGCGGTCGCGTCGGGGCGGCAGTTGTCGTACAATGGAGTTCCTGTTGTCCCCGACACTATGCGACTATGGTGTCACCGGAGAGTTTTTAGTCGGTACACTTGGTCCATCAACAGCCGGGGGTATGGCCCTGAGTGTTGATGGATCAAGGACTCCGACATAACCCGCTCGTGTCCCCCGAGCACGGGCGGGTACCCATAAAGGGTTTTCTCTTCGGCAAAAAAAAAAAAAAAAAAAAAAAAAAAAAAAAAAAAAAAAAAAGGTTAGGTTAGGTTAGGTTTTTTTTTTTTTTTTTTTTATTAGTTTGTTCGTCGGAGTTTCCTCCAATATGTGTTGGAGACCTTTCTGAGCTATTTTGGTGCTGCGATTCATATATTTTTTATTTAAGTTAGTTTTGGCGATTTTACCTATTTTTTGTACCTATTTTTCTTATATTTTGTCGAAATTATTTATTGGTGTATTTTAATTTGTGTGTATATCGTAGTTTTCTTATTAGTTTTCGAAATTATTTATTGGTGTGTTTTATTCGATGTTTATGGGTGGTATTTAATGCGTTCCTGTATTTGTAGTAATTTTGATAATATATATATATATATTTTTATTTTGGTTTTAATTATATTTTCTCCTTCTATTTTCTTTTCTGGGTACTGAGGTTGTCGTGGCAACTATTTAGTTTATTGCACTGGAGTTTGGACATCTCAGTATCTCATTCCGTCAAGCACGGCCTCGAGTCCCACTTTTGGCTAACATCTTATAAGATGCGGCTTTGTCAACTTCATGTTGGCTAGCGACTCGAGGTCGTGCCTGATTTATCTTGCTTTTTAGGTCGGCACCCCCTTCCCTTTAATTTTGCTATGCTTTGCTGCATAGCAAACGCAAGGGGGTGAGTATTACCTATACTTTGTTGCGACTCGGGAATGGACCTGCTCGCGTTTTCCACGGTAATTGTTTTATTTATAGAATGAATATCATCTTCATTTGCAAAATATTTAGGTTCCGGGATTTTAGTCGACGCTTGCAGGACCATTAATATTATCGTGATCGTCCCAAAGTTTCCTTTCTTCCTTCCTCTACTAATTTTGACAGTGCTTTTTTGGGTACTTCTTTTGTGGGTGTACTTTTTGTTTTGGGAGGCTTTAGACGTGTCACTTTTGCTCTCATGTATTTTTCTCTGTTTCAGATTCATCGTGGGCACTCGGCGGCGGTGATGTGGAGCAGCGCATCGGACCTTGCGTTTTCGGGTTGTTACGATGTTTTCCAAGATGGTAAGTACGATAGTTCCTCCTATGCCATTTCCCGATCCGCTCCTCCCCAGCGTCCCCCGCATGCTCACGACTTCCTCTGTTTTACGGTTGTTCGGAAGGGTGCCTTTATCAGCAGTAAGCCACGCTCGCTCTAGCGAGGTTGTCCCATTTCTTCCGTATGGGACAGTCCTCGGTAAAAACCCCATGCGCAGTTTCCTGCAGCTTTTCTTGGGAGCAGTTTTTACATTCAGCCGCTCCACCAGTCGCCATCTGGGGGCAGTCCGCTCGCACGTGTTGACCACCGCAGTAGGTGCACGAATCCCCTTCCTCCTTACATGCCCTACGGCCGTGGCCAAACGCTAGGCACTTTGTGCACTGAATGAGTGGCGACTGGTCCGCGACTTGAATGTATTGCAGGTCCACGTGAAGCCTGCCCGCCGATGTCATACGCTGCCACATCTGGGGTGCCACCTGCAGCACTATGTGGCACTGCAGTTGGTTTCTCACGCGTCTGCGGTATTTCACTGTTGTGGCAGCTATTTCCTCGGCAGACAGGCCCCGCATCAGTTCAGGATTTTGATTCGTGATGGCCTTCAACACCTCGTCGTCGGTGTTGTAGGCCATCACGTATCTTAAAATCACCTGCGGATTTTTGTTTTTAGCCTCCTCAATTTTGAGGCATTTGTTCTCTTTTAATTTATTTGCTGTCTTTACAGCCTCCTCTTTAGTTTTACAGCTGAGGACCACCTTCTGGTCCTTCACCTTCCTCAAGGAATTGATTTGGAGACCGGTGTCTCGTGCCTTTAAGGTGGTCCTCAACTTCATAACTACATCATCGCTAGTGTCCTCCACTTGTGTGGAAGACACTAGGATGGAGTGGTTGGCCTTCGGTTGGGGTGGCCTCGGATTCGTAAGCGCTTCTGCGTACGTTGGTCTGTTTTCTGCCGTCTCCACAAGTGCTTTTGTGGTGTTGGACAATTCCTTGCGGAGTTCCTCCATCTCCCGTTTATTTTCTTCGAGCATTTTACCGTGCTCTACCAATTTATGCTCCCAGGCCTTCTGTGCTGCAGATATCGCAGTTATTTGCTCATTCCCCGAAGGACCGGACAAAATAGGATCCGCGACTGTGACTCCTATTTTCTCCGATTTTTCGGGCTTTTTCTTGGTCTCCTTTTCTTTGGCTTCCGCCTCCTTCACTAATGCGTACAGCCGATCCACGGCCTGCATCACGGCGGTTTTTATCTCCGTTTTTAGATTACGCGAATTGCCTAGGTGAAGTTTGGCTCGGTTGAGGCAGGCCTTGGCTTCGGCTGTTCTTGTCAGGTAAGTTGATGTTTTATTAGATGTCCCCTCTTGCGCGTCTACGGCGGACTCCCACTCTCCGATACTACGCCTCACGTTGTTGGTGGTGTGGGGCTTTGCCGGTGCCTTTGGGGACACCTGTTTCTCGTCTGTCGCGGATTTCACGGGGGTGCGGAAGCCGAACATATTGGAGCTTGTCGATTGTCAGGTAACAACAGCTGTATAGAGGCTGAGTATTATATTTTTAATAATTTAATCAATATTTATTAAAAGTTAAACTAGATAATTGTTTGAATGTATAATAATTGTTTAAAATGTAAATATGTCTTATTGATTATAATTTAATTTAATAATTATTTTCTTAAAGTCTATGATATTTTTACTGTCTTGTTTGTACTTTTGTTAAAATTTGTTTAATTATAATTAAAATTGTATATTTTATTTTACTAGAATTTGTATATGTATATTTATTTATTTGTCAATATTATGGCCACTTTTGTGGTCTGGTCTTTGTTTTATATATTTTGTTTGTCCAACTGTAGAGGGGTTGGGTCAAAAGGACTTAATGCTACGTATTCCCGTTTTTTGGGATATATTGTCGATTTACTGTCCCTTCTTCTGTCGTGTCTTATTAATTATTATTTCTGTTGCAGGTGCAGTCGTCCAATGCTGTCGTCGCGCCCTACGTGTCCAGCAGATCTTCGAGTGTGTCAAATTTACGTCCGTAAGTACTTTCAGTCAATACCCTATAAATTTCGTGTTTTCGCAACGTCCGTTCCGTTTTTTCCAACTGTAAAAGGGTTGGCGTCAATAAAACTGAGAGTCTATCCTGTTTCAGGTACGTCCGTCGCCGAAAACACCACCCGCGCCGCGGTATCTGCGTTTATTCTAAAATACCTACTTTTGGTAGTCGGTAAAATCAACGCAGTGAGCAACAACCGGGTGGGCGGGGGGGCGATTTTTCGCGCTACCCCTACGAATGGGGGTGTCTGCGGATAGGGGCTGACGAGGGCTGTGCAACGATACCAAATTTGGACCTTCGCTAGAAGAAAATTTTGAAAATTTTGGGATTTAAAAATCCAAAAACCGGTCAATGTATGGAAAGTTTATAACTTTCCTTTGAAAAAATTTGGGGAAATGGTCCGGACAGATCGGGCTCGATGTATCGAGTTCAAATACCTCAATGTTTACTATACTAAAGTCAAAGGAAACTATGGAAAATCGACGAAAACCCAAATTATCGCACTCAGCACTATACCTCGGTTCGGTATGCGGTTTTGCCAAATTTCGCGCTACCCCTATAAATGGGGTGTCTGCGGATAGGGGCTGACGAGGACTGTGCAACGATACCAAATTTGGAATTTCGCTAGAACAGAATTCTGAAAATTTTGGGGTTTAAAGTTCCAAAAAATAAACAATGAATAAACAATGTAGGGAAAATTTATAAATTTCCTTCGGAATTTTCCTCGGGAAATTGTCTTAAAATGTCGGGCTCGATGAATCGAGTTTAAATATATAAATGTTTACTATACTAAAGTCAACAGAAAGTATTGAAAATCGACGAAAACCCAAATTTTTGCACTCAGGACTATACCTCGGTCCGATATAAGATTTGGCCAATTTTCGCGCTACCCCTACGAATGGGGTGTCTGCGGATAGGGGCTGACGAGGGCTGTGCAACGATACCAAATTTGGACCTTCGCTAGAAGAAAATTTTGAAAATTTTGGGATTTAAAAATCCAAAAACCGGTCAATGTATGGAAAGTTTATAACTTTCCTTTGAAAAAATTTGGGGAAATGGTCCGGACAGATCGGGCTCGATGTATCGAGTTCAAATACCTCAATGTTTACTATACTAAAGTCAAAGGAAACTATGGAAAATCGACGAAAACCCAAATTATCGCACTCAGCACTATACCTCGGTTCGGTATGCGGTTTTGCCAAATTTCGCGCTACCCCTATAAATGGGGTGTCTGCGGATAGGGGCTGACGAGGACTGTGCAACGATACCAAATTTGGAATTTCGCTAGAACAGAATTCTGAAAATTTTGGGGTTTAAAGTTCCAAAAAATAAACAATGAATAAACAATGTAGGGAAAATTTATAAATTTCCTTCGGAATTTTCCTCGGGAAATTGTCTTAAAATGTCGGGCTCGATGAATCGAGTTTAAATATATAAATGTTTACTATACTAAAGTCAACAGAAAGTATTGAAAATCGACGAAAACCCAAATTTTTGCACTCAGGACTATACCTCGGTCCGATATAAGATTTGGCCAATTTTCGCGCTACCCCTACGAATGGGGTGTCTGCGGATAGGGGCTGACGAGGGCTGTGCAACGATACCAAATTTGGACCTTCGCTAGAAGAAAATTTTGAAAATTTTGGGATTTAAAAATCCAAAAACCGGTCAATGTATGGAAAGTTTATAACTTTCCTTTGAAAAAATTTGGGGAAATGGTCCGGACAGATCGGGCTCGATGTATCGAGTTCAAATACCTCAATGTTTACTATACTAAAGTCAAAGGAAACTATGGAAAATCGACGAAAACCCAAATTATCGCACTCAGCACTATACCTCGGTTCGGTATGCGGTTTTGCCAAATTTCGCGCTACCCCTATAAATGGGGTGTCTGCGGATAGGGGCTGACGAGGACTGTGCAACGATACCAAATTTGGAATTTCGCTAGAACAGAATTCTGAAAATTTTGGGGTTTAAAGTTCCAAAAAATAAACAATGAATAAACAATGTTGGGAAAATTTATAAATTTCCTTCGGAATTTTCCTCGGGAAATTGTCTTAAAATGTCGGGCTCGATGAATCGAGTTTAAATATATAAATGTTTACTATACTAAAGTCAACAGAAAGTATTGAAAATCGACGAAAACCCAAATTTTTGCACTCAGGACTATACCTCGGTCCGATATAAGATTTGGCCAATTTTCGCGCTACCCCTACGAATGGGGTGTCTGCGGATAGGGGCTGACGAGGGCTGTGCAACGATACCAAATTTGGACCTTCGCTAGAAGAAAATTTTGAAAATTTTGGGATTTAAAAATCCAAAAACCGGTCAATGTATGGAAAGTTTATAACTTTCCTTTGAAAAAATTTGGGGAAATGGTCCGGACAGATCGGGCTCGATGTATCGAGTTCAAATACCTCAATGTTTACTATACTAAAGTCAAAGGAAACTATGGAAAATCGACGAAAACCCAAATTATCGCACTCAGCACTATACCTCGGTTCGGTATGCGGTTTTGCCAAATTTCGCGCTACCCCTATAAATGGGGTGTCTGCGGATAGGGGCTGACGAGGACTGTGCAACGATACCAAATTTGGAATTTCGCTAGAACAGAATTCTGAAAATTTTGGGGTTTAAAGTTCCAAAAAATAAACAATGAATAAACAATGTAGGGAAAATTTATAAATTTCCTTCGGAATTTTCCTCGGGAAATTGTCTTAAAATGTCGGGCTCGATGAATCGAGTTTAAATATATAAATGTTTACTATACTAAAGTCAACAGAAAGTATTGAAAATCGACGAAAACCCAAATTTTTGCACTCAGGACTATACCTCGGTCCGATATAAGATTTGGCCAATTTTCGCGCTACCCCTACGAATGGGGTGTCTGCGGATAGGGGCTGACGAGGGCTGTGCAACGATACCAAATTTGGACCTTCGCTAGAAGAAAATTTTGAAAATTTTGGGATTTAAAAATCCAAAAACCGGTCAATGTATGGAAAGTTTATAACTTTCCTTTGAAAAAATTTGGGGAAATGGTCCGGACAGATCGGGCTCGATGTATCGAGTTCAAATACCTCAATGTTTACTATACTAAAGTCAAAGGAAACTATGGAAAATCGACGAAAACCCAAATTATCGCACTCAGCACTATACCTCGGTTCGGTATGCGGTTTTGCCAAATTTCGCGCTACCCCTATAAATGGGGTGTCTGCGGATAGGGGCTGACGAGGACTGTGCAACGATACCAAATTTGGAATTTCGCTAGAACAGAATTCTGAAAATTTTGGGGTTTAAAGTTCCAAAAAATAAACAATGAATAAACAATGTTGGGAAAATTTATAAATTTCCTTCGGAATTTTCCTCGGGAAATTGTCTTAAAATGTCGGGCTCGATGAATCGAGTTTAAATATATAAATGTTTACTATACTAAAGTCAACAGAAAGTATTGAAAATCGACGAAAACCCAAATTTTTGCACTCAGGACTATACCTCGGTCCGATATAAGATTTGGCCAATTTTCGCGCTACCCCTACGAATGGGGTGTCTGCGGATAGGGGCTGACGAGGGCTGTGCAACGATACCAAATTTGGACCTTCGCTAGAAGAAAATTTTGAAAATTTTGGGATTTAAAAATCCAAAAACCGGTCAATGTATGGAAAGTTTATAACTTTCCTTTGAAAAAATTTGGGGAAATGGTCCGGACAGATCGGGCTCGATGTATCGAGTTCAAATACCTCAATGTTTACTATACTAAAGTCAAAGGAAACTATGGAAAATCGACGAAAACCCAAATTATCGCACTCAGCACTATACCTCGGTTCGGTATGCGGTTTTGCCAAATTTCGCGCTACCCCTATAAATGGGGTGTCTGCGGATAGGGGCTGACGAGGACTGTGCAACGATACCAAATTTGGAATTTCGCTAGAACAGAATTCTGAAAATTTTGGGGTTTAAAGTTCCAAAAAATAAACAATGAATAAACAATGTAGGGAAAATTTATAAATTTCCTTCGGAATTTTCCTCGGGAAATTGTCTTAAAATGTCGGGCTCGATGAATCGAGTTTAAATATATAAATGTTTACTATACTAAAGTCAACAGAAAGTATTGAAAATCGACGAAAACCCAAATTTTTGCACTCAGGACTATACCTCGGTCCGATATAAGATTTGGCCAATTTTCGCGCTACCCCTACGAATGGGGTGTCTGCGGATAGGGGCTGACGAGGGCTGTGCAACGATACCAAATTTGGACCTTCGCTAGAAGAAAATTTTGAAAATTTTGGGATTTAAAAATCCAAAAACCGGTCAATGTATGGAAAGTTTATAACTTTCCTTTGAAAAAATTTGGGGAAATGGTCCGGACAGATCGGGCTCGATGTATCGAGTTCAAATACCTCAATGTTTACTATACTAAAGTCAAAGGAAACTATGGAAAATCGACGAAAACCCAAATTATCGCACTCAGCACTATACCTCGGTTCGGTATGCGGTTTTGCCAAATTTCGCGCTACCCCTATAAATGGGGTGTCTGCGGATAGGGGCTGACGAGGACTGTGCAACGATACCAAATTTGGAATTTCGCTAGAACAGAATTCTGAAAATTTTGGGGTTTAAAGTTCCAAAAAATAAACAATGAATAAACAATGTAGGGAAAATTTATAAATTTCCTTCGGAATTTTCCTCGGGAAATTGTCTTAAAATGTCGGGCTCGATGAATCGAGTTTAAATATATAAATGTTTACTATACTAAAGTCAACAGAAAGTATTGAAAATCGACGAAAACCCAAATTTTTGCACTCAGGACTATACCTCGGTCCGATATAAGATTTGGCCAATTTTCGCGCTACCCCTACGAATGGGGTGTCTGCGGATAGGGGCTGACGAGGGCTGTGCAACGATACCAAATTTGGACCTTCGCTAGAAGAAAATTTTGAAAATTTTGGGATTTAAAAATCCAAAAACCGGTCAATGTATGGAAAGTTTATAACTTTCCTTTGAAAAAATTTGGGGAAATGGTCCGGACAGATCGGGCTCGATGTATCGAGTTCAAATACCTCAATGTTTACTATACTAAAGTCAAAGGAAACTATGGAAAATCGACGAAAACCCAAATTATCGCACTCAGCACTATACCTCGGTTCGGTATGCGGTTTTGCCAAATTTCGCGCTACCCCTATAAATGGGGTGTCTGCGGATAGGGGCTGACGAGGACTGTGCAACGATACCAAATTTGGAATTTCGCTAGAACAGAATTCTGAAAATTTTGGGGTTTAAAGTTCCAAAAAATAAACAATGAATAAACAATGTAGGGAAAATTTATAAATTTCCTTCGGAATTTTCCTCGGGAAATTGTCTTAAAATGTCGGGCTCGATGAATCGAGTTTAAATATATAAATGTTTACTATACTAAAGTCAACAGAAAGTATTGAAAATCGACGAAAACCCAAATTTTTGCACTCAGGACTATACCTCGGTCCGATATAAGATTTGGCCAATTTTCGCGCTACCCCTACGAATGGGGTGTCTGCGGATAGGGGCTGACGAGGGCTGTGCAACGATACCAAATTTGGACCTTCGCTAGAAGAAAATTTTGAAAATTTTGGGATTTAAAAATCCAAAAACCGGTCAATGTATGGAAAGTTTATAACTTTCCTTTGAAAAAATTTGGGGAAATGGTCCGGACAGATCGGGCTCGATGTATCGAGTTCAAATACCTCAATGTTTACTATACTAAAGTCAAAGGAAACTATGGAAAATCGACGAAAACCCAAATTATCGCACTCAGCACTATACCTCGGTTCGGTATGCGGTTTTGCCAAATTTCGCGCTACCCCTATAAATGGGGTGTCTGCGGATAGGGGCTGACGAGGACTGTGCAACGATACCAAATTTGGAATTTCGCTAGAACAGAATTCTGAAAATTTTGGGGTTTAAAGTTCCAAAAAATAAACAATGAATAAACAATGTAGGGAAAATTTATAAATTTCCTTCGGAATTTTCCTCGGGAAATTGTCTTAAAATGTCGGGCTCGATGAATCGAGTTTAAATATATAAATGTTTACTATACTAAAGTCAACAGAAAGTATTGAAAATCGACGAAAACCCAAATTTTTGCACTCAGGACTATACCTCGGTCCGATATAAGATTTGGCCAATTTTCGCGCTACCCCTACGAATGGGGTGTCTGCGGATAGGGGCTGACGAGGGCTGTGCAACGATACCAAATTTGGACCTTCGCTAGAAGAAAATTTTGAAAATTTTGGGATTTAAAAATCCAAAAACCGGTCAATGTATGGAAAGTTTATAACTTTCCTTTGAAAAAATTTGGGGAAATGGTCCGGACAGATCGGGCTCGATGTATCGAGTTCAAATACCTCAATGTTTACTATACTAAAGTCAAAGGAAACTATGGAAAATCGACGAAAACCCAAATTATCGCACTCAGCACTATACCTCGGTTCGGTATGCGGTTTTGCCAAATTTCGCGCTACCCCTATAAATGGGGTGTCTGCGGATAGGGGCTGACGAGGACTGTGCAACGATACCAAATTTGGAATTTCGCTAGAACAGAATTCTGAAAATTTTGGGGTTTAAAGTTCCAAAAAATAAACAATGAATAAACAATGTTGGGAAAATTTATAAATTTCCTTCGGAATTTTCCTCGGGAAATTGTCTTAAAATGTCGGGCTCGATGAATCGAGTTTAAATATATAAATGTTTACTATACTAAAGTCAACAGAAAGTATTGAAAATCGACGAAAACCCAAATTTTTGCACTCAGGACTATACCTCGGTCCGATATAAGATTTGGCCAATTTTCGCGCTACCCCTACGAATGGGGTGTCTGCGGATAGGGGCTGACGAGGGCTGTGCAACGATACCAAATTTGGACCTTCGCTAGAAGAAAATTTTGAAAATTTTGGGATTTAAAAATCCAAAAACCGGTCAATGTATGGAAAGTTTATAACTTTCCTTTGAAAAAATTTGGGGAAATGGTCCGGACAGATCGGGCTCGATGTATCGAGTTCAAATACCTCAATGTTTACTATACTAAAGTCAAAGGAAACTATGGAAAATCGACGAAAACCCAAATTATCGCACTCAGCACTATACCTCGGTTCGGTATGCGGTTTTGCCAAATTTCGCGCTACCCCTATAAATGGGGTGTCTGCGGATAGGGGCTGACGAGGACTGTGCAACGATACCAAATTTGGAATTTCGCTAGAACAGAATTCTGAAAATTTTGGGGTTTAAAGTTCCAAAAAATAAACAATGAATAAACAATGTAGGGAAAATTTATAAATTTCCTTCGGAATTTTCCTCGGGAAATTGTCTTAAAATGTCGGGCTCGATGAATCGAGTTTAAATATATAAATGTTTACTATACTAAAGTCAACAGAAAGTATTGAAAATCGACGAAAACCCAAATTTTTGCACTCAGGACTATACCTCGGTCCGATATAAGATTTGGCCAATTTTCGCGCTACCCCTACGAATGGGGTGTCTGCGGATAGGGGCTGACGAGGGCTGTGCAACGATACCAAATTTGGACCTTCGCTAGAAGAAAATTTTGAAAATTTTGGGATTTAAAAATCCAAAAACCGGTCAATGTATGGAAAGTTTATAACTTTCCTTTGAAAAAATTTGGGGAAATGGTCCGGACAGATCGGGCTCGATGTATCGAGTTCAAATACCTCAATGTTTACTATACTAAAGTCAAAGGAAACTATGGAAAATCGACGAAAACCCAAATTATCGCACTCAGCACTATACCTCGGTTCGGTATGCGGTTTTGCCAAATTTCGCGCTACCCCTATAAATGGGGTGTCTGCGGATAGGGGCTGACGAGGACTGTGCAACGATACCAAATTTGGAATTTCGCTAGAACAGAATTCTGAAAATTTTGGGGTTTAAAGTTCCAAAAAATAAACAATGAATAAACAATGTTGGGAAAATTTATAAATTTCCTTCGGAATTTTCCTCGGGAAATTGTCTTAAAATGTCGGGCTCGATGAATCGAGTTTAAATATATAAATGTTTACTATACTAAAGTCAACAGAAAGTATTGAAAATCGACGAAAACCCAAATTTTTGCACTCAGGACTATACCTCGGTCCGATATAAGATTTGGCCAATTTTCGCGCTACCCCTACGAATGGGGTGTCTGCGGATAGGGGCTGACGAGGGCTGTGCAACGATACCAAATTTGGACCTTCGCTAGAAGAAAATTTTGAAAATTTTGGGATTTAAAAATCCAAAAACCGGTCAATGTATGGAAAGTTTATAACTTTCCTTTGAAAAAATTTGGGGAAATGGTCCGGACAGATCGGGCTCGATGTATCGAGTTCAAATACCTCAATGTTTACTATACTAAAGTCAAAGGAAACTATGGAAAATCGACGAAAACCCAAATTATCGCACTCAGCACTATACCTCGGTTCGGTATGCGGTTTTGCCAAATTTCGCGCTACCCCTATAAATGGGGTGTCTGCGGATAGGGGCTGACGAGGACTGTGCAACGATACCAAATTTGGAATTTCGCTAGAACAGAATTCTGAAAATTTTGGGGTTTAAAGTTCCAAAAAATAAACAATGAATAAACAATGTAGGGAAAATTTATAAATTTCCTTCGGAATTTTCCTCGGGAAATTGTCTTAAAATGTCGGGCTCGATGAATCGAGTTTAAATATATAAATGTTTACTATACTAAAGTCAACAGAAAGTATTGAAAATCGACGAAAACCCAAATTTTTGCACTCAGGACTATACCTCGGTCCGATATAAGATTTGGCCAATTTTCGCGCTACCCCTACGAATGGGGTGTCTGCGGATAGGGGCTGACGAGGGCTGTGCAACGATACCAAATTTGGACCTTCGCTAGAAGAAAATTTTGAAAATTTTGGGATTTAAAAATCCAAAAACCGGTCAATGTATGGAAAGTTTATAACTTTCCTTTGAAAAAATTTGGGGAAATGGTCCGGACAGATCGGGCTCGATGTATCGAGTTCAAATACCTCAATGTTTACTATACTAAAGTCAAAGGAAACTATGGAAAATCGACGAAAACCCAAATTATCGCACTCAGCACTATACCTCGGTTCGGTATGCGGTTTTGCCAAATTTCGCGCTACCCCTATAAATGGGGTGTCTGCGGATAGGGGCTGACGAGGACTGTGCAACGATACCAAATTTGGAATTTCGCTAGAACAGAATTCTGAAAATTTTGGGGTTTAAAGTTCCAAAAAATAAACAATGAATAAACAATGTAGGGAAAATTTATAAATTTCCTTCGGAATTTTCCTCGGGAAATTGTCTTAAAATGTCGGGCTCGATGAATCGAGTTTAAATATATAAATGTTTACTATACTAAAGTCAACAGAAAGTATTGAAAATCGACGAAAACCCAAATTTTTGCACTCAGGACTATACCTCGGTCCGATATAAGATTTGGCCAATTTTCGCGCTACCCCTACGAATGGGGTGTCTGCGGATAGGGGCTGACGAGGGCTGTGCAACGATACCAAATTTGGACCTTCGCTAGAAGAAAATTTTGAAAATTTTGGGATTTAAAAATCCAAAAACCGGTCAATGTATGGAAAGTTTATAACTTTCCTTTGAAAAAATTTGGGGAAATGGTCCGGACAGATCGGGCTCGATGTATCGAGTTCAAATACCTCAATGTTTACTATACTAAAGTCAAAGGAAACTATGGAAAATCGACGAAAACCCAAATTATCGCACTCAGCACTATACCTCGGTTCGGTATGCGGTTTTGCCAAATTTCGCGCTACCCCTATAAATGGGGTGTCTGCGGATAGGGGCTGACGAGGACTGTGCAACGATACCAAATTTGGAATTTCGCTAGAACAGAATTCTGAAAATTTTGGGGTTTAAAGTTCCAAAAAATAAACAATGAATAAACAATGTTGGGAAAATTTATAAATTTCCTTCGGAATTTTCCTCGGGAAATTGTCTTAAAATGTCGGGCTCGATGAATCGAGTTTAAATATATAAATGTTTACTATACTAAAGTCAACAGAAAGTATTGAAAATCGACGAAAACCCAAATTTTTGCACTCAGGACTATACCTCGGTCCGATATAAGATTTGGCCAATTTTCGCGCTACCCCTACGAATGGGGTGTCTGCGGATAGGGGCTGACGAGGGCTGTGCAACGATACCAAATTTGGACCTTCGCTAGAAGAAAATTTTGAAAATTTTGGGATTTAAAAATCCAAAAACCGGTCAATGTATGGAAAGTTTATAACTTTCCTTTGAAAAAATTTGGGGAAATGGTCCGGACAGATCGGGCTCGATGTATCGAGTTCAAATACCTCAATGTTTACTATACTAAAGTCAAAGGAAACTATGGAAAATCGACGAAAACCCAAATTATCGCACTCAGCACTATACCTCGGTTCGGTATGCGGTTTTGCCAAATTTCGCGCTACCCCTATAAATGGGGTGTCTGCGGATAGGGGCTGACGAGGACTGTGCAACGATACCAAATTTGGAATTTCGCTAGAACAGAATTCTGAAAATTTTGGGGTTTAAAGTTCCAAAAAATAAACAATGAATAAACAATGTAGGGAAAATTTATAAATTTCCTTCGGAATTTTCCTCGGGAAATTGTCTTAAAATGTCGGGCTCGATGAATCGAGTTTAAATATATAAATGTTTACTATACTAAAGTCAACAGAAAGTATTGAAAATCGACGAAAACCCAAATTTTTGCACTCAGGACTATACCTCGGTCCGATATAAGATTTGGCCAATTTTCGCGCTACCCCTACGAATGGGGTGTCTGCGGATAGGGGCTGACGAGGGCTGTGCAACGATACCAAATTTGGACCTTCGCTAGAAGAAAATTTTGAAAATTTTGGGATTTAAAAATCCAAAAACCGGTCAATGTATGGAAAGTTTATAACTTTCCTTTGAAAAAATTTGGGGAAATGGTCCGGACAGATCGGGCTCGATGTATCGAGTTCAAATACCTCAATGTTTACTATACTAAAGTCAAAGGAAACTATGGAAAATCGACGAAAACCCAAATTATCGCACTCAGCACTATACCTCGGTTCGGTATGCGGTTTTGCCAAATTTCGCGCTACCCCTATAAATGGGGTGTCTGCGGATAGGGGCTGACGAGGACTGTGCAACGATACCAAATTTGGAATTTCGCTAGAACAGAATTCTGAAAATTTTGGGGTTTAAAGTTCCAAAAAATAAACAATGAATAAACAATGTTGGGAAAATTTATAAATTTCCTTCGGAATTTTCCTCGGGAAATTGTCTTAAAATGTCGGGCTCGATGAATCGAGTTTAAATATATAAATGTTTACTATACTAAAGTCAACAGAAAGTATTGAAAATCGACGAAAACCCAAATTTTTGCACTCAGGACTATACCTCGGTCCGATATAAGATTTGGCCAATTTTCGCGCTACCCCTACGAATGGGGTGTCTGCGGATAGGGGCTGACGAGGGCTGTGCAACGATACCAAATTTGGACCTTCGCTAGAAGAAAATTTTGAAAATTTTGGGATTTAAAAATCCAAAAACCGGTCAATGTATGGAAAGTTTATAACTTTCCTTTGAAAAAATTTGGGGAAATGGTCCGGACAGATCGGGCTCGATGTATCGAGTTCAAATACCTCAATGTTTACTATACTAAAGTCAAAGGAAACTATGGAAAATCGACGAAAACCCAAATTATCGCACTCAGCACTATACCTCGGTTCGGTATGCGGTTTTGCCAAATTTCGCGCTACCCCTATAAATGGGGTGTCTGCGGATAGGGGCTGACGAGGACTGTGCAACGATACCAAATTTGGAATTTCGCTAGAACAGAATTCTGAAAATTTTGGGGTTTAAAGTTCCAAAAAATAAACAATGAATAAACAATGTAGGGAAAATTTATAAATTTCCTTCGGAATTTTCCTCGGGAAATTGTCTTAAAATGTCGGGCTCGATGAATCGAGTTTAAATATATAAATGTTTACTATACTAAAGTCAACAGAAAGTATTGAAAATCGACGAAAACCCAAATTTTTGCACTCAGGACTATACCTCGGTCCGATATAAGATTTGGCCAATTTTCGCGCTACCCCTACGAATGGGGTGTCTGCGGATAGGGGCTGACGAGGGCTGTGCAACGATACCAAATTTGGACCTTCGCTAGAAGAAAATTTTGAAAATTTTGGGATTTAAAAATCCAAAAACCGGTCAATGTATGGAAAGTTTATAACTTTCCTTTGAAAAAATTTGGGGAAATGGTCCGGACAGATCGGGCTCGATGTATCGAGTTCAAATACCTCAATGTTTACTATACTAAAGTCAAAGGAAACTATGGAAAATCGACGAAAACCCAAATTATCGCACTCAGCACTATACCTCGGTTCGGTATGCGGTTTTGCCAAATTTCGCGCTACCCCTATAAATGGGGTGTCTGCGGATAGGGGCTGACGAGGACTGTGCAACGATACCAAATTTGGAATTTCGCTAGAACAGAATTCTGAAAATTTTGGGGTTTAAAGTTCCAAAAAATAAACAATGAATAAACAATGTAGGGAAAATTTATAAATTTCCTTCGGAATTTTCCTCGGGAAATTGTCTTAAAATGTCGGGCTCGATGAATCGAGTTTAAATATATAAATGTTTACTATACTAAAGTCAACAGAAAGTATTGAAAATCGACGAAAACCCAAATTTTTGCACTCAGGACTATACCTCGGTCCGATATAAGATTTGGCCAATTTTCGCGCTACCCCTACGAATGGGGTGTCTGCGGATAGGGGCTGACGAGGGCTGTGCAACGATACCAAATTTGGACCTTCGCTAGAAGAAAATTTTGAAAATTTTGGGATTTAAAAATCCAAAAACCGGTCAATGTATGGAAAGTTTATAACTTTCCTTTGAAAAAATTTGGGGAAATGGTCCGGACAGATCGGGCTCGATGTATCGAGTTCAAATACCTCAATGTTTACTATACTAAAGTCAAAGGAAACTATGGAAAATCGACGAAAACCCAAATTATCGCACTCAGCACTATACCTCGGTTCGGTATGCGGTTTTGCCAAATTTCGCGCTACCCCTATAAATGGGGTGTCTGCGGATAGGGGCTGACGAGGACTGTGCAACGATACCAAATTTGGAATTTCGCTAGAACAGAATTCTGAAAATTTTGGGGTTTAAAGTTCCAAAAAATAAACAATGAATAAACAATGTAGGGAAAATTTATAAATTTCCTTCGGAATTTTCCTCGGGAAATTGTCTTAAAATGTCGGGCTCGATGAATCGAGTTTAAATATATAAATGTTTACTATACTAAAGTCAACAGAAAGTATTGAAAATCGACGAAAACCCAAATTTTTGCACTCAGGACTATACCTCGGTCCGATATAAGATTTGGCCAATTTTCGCGCTACCCCTACGAATGGGGTGTCTGCGGATAGGGGCTGACGAGGGCTGTGCAACGATACCAAATTTGGACCTTCGCTAGAAGAAAATTTTGAAAATTTTGGGATTTAAAAATCCAAAAACCGGTCAATGTATGGAAAGTTTATAACTTTCCTTTGAAAAAATTTGGGGAAATGGTCCGGACAGATCGGGCTCGATGTATCGAGTTCAAATACCTCAATGTTTACTATACTAAAGTCAAAGGAAACTATGGAAAATCGACGAAAACCCAAATTATCGCACTCAGCACTATACCTCGGTTCGGTATGCGGTTTTGCCAAATTTCGCGCTACCCCTATAAATGGGGTGTCTGCGGATAGGGGCTGACGAGGACTGTGCAACGATACCAAATTTGGAATTTCGCTAGAACAGAATTCTGAAAATTTTGGGGTTTAAAGTTCCAAAAAATAAACAATGAATAAACAATGTAGGGAAAATTTATAAATTTCCTTCGGAATTTTCCTCGGGAAATTGTCTTAAAATGTCGGGCTCGATGAATCGAGTTTAAATATATAAATGTTTACTATACTAAAGTCAACAGAAAGTATTGAAAATCGACGAAAACCCAAATTTTTGCACTCAGGACTATACCTCGGTCCGATATAAGATTTGGCCAATTTTCGCGCTACCCCTACGAATGGGGTGTCTGCGGATAGGGGCTGACGAGGGCTGTGCAACGATACCAAATTTGGACCTTCGCTAGAAGAAAATTTTGAAAATTTTGGGATTTAAAAATCCAAAAACCGGTCAATGTATGGAAAGTTTATAACTTTCCTTTGAAAAAATTTGGGGAAATGGTCCGGACAGATCGGGCTCGATGTATCGAGTTCAAATACCTCAATGTTTACTATACTAAAGTCAAAGGAAACTATGGAAAATCGACGAAAACCCAAATTATCGCACTCAGCACTATACCTCGGTTCGGTATGCGGTTTTGCCAAATTTCGCGCTACCCCTATAAATGGGGTGTCTGCGGATAGGGGCTGACGAGGACTGTGCAACGATACCAAATTTGGAATTTCGCTAGAACAGAATTCTGAAAATTTTGGGGTTTAAAGTTCCAAAAAATAAACAATGAATAAACAATGTTGGGAAAATTTATAAATTTCCTTCGGAATTTTCCTCGGGAAATTGTCTTAAAATGTCGGGCTCGATGAATCGAGTTTAAATATATAAATGTTTACTATACTAAAGTCAACAGAAAGTATTGAAAATCGACGAAAACCCAAATTTTTGCACTCAGGACTATACCTCGGTCCGATATAAGATTTGGCCAATTTTCGCGCTACCCCTACGAATGGGGTGTCTGCGGATAGGGGCTGACGAGGGCTGTGCAACGATACCAAATTTGGACCTTCGCTAGAAGAAAATTTTGAAAATTTTGGGATTTAAAAATCCAAAAACCGGTCAATGTATGGAAAGTTTATAACTTTCCTTTGAAAAAATTTGGGGAAATGGTCCGGACAGATCGGGCTCGATGTATCGAGTTCAAATACCTCAATGTTTACTATACTAAAGTCAAAGGAAACTATGGAAAATCGACGAAAACCCAAATTATCGCACTCAGCACTATACCTCGGTTCGGTATGCGGTTTTGCCAAATTTCGCGCTACCCCTATAAATGGGGTGTCTGCGGATAGGGGCTGACGAGGACTGTGCAACGATACCAAATTTGGAATTTCGCTAGAACAGAATTCTGAAAATTTTGGGGTTTAAAGTTCCAAAAAATAAACAATGAATAAACAATGTAGGGAAAATTTATAAATTTCCTTCGGAATTTTCCTCGGGAAATTGTCTTAAAATGTCGGGCTCGATGAATCGAGTTTAAATATATAAATGTTTACTATACTAAAGTCAACAGAAAGTATTGAAAATCGACGAAAACCCAAATTTTTGCACTCAGGACTATACCTCGGTCCGATATAAGATTTGGCCAATTTTCGCGCTACCCCTACGAATGGGGTGTCTGCGGATAGGGGCTGACGAGGGCTGTGCAACGATACCAAATTTGGACCTTCGCTAGAAGAAAATTTTGAAAATTTTGGGATTTAAAAATCCAAAAACCGGTCAATGTATGGAAAGTTTATAACTTTCCTTTGAAAAAATTTGGGGAAATGGTCCGGACAGATCGGGCTCGATGTATCGAGTTCAAATACCTCAATGTTTACTATACTAAAGTCAAAGGAAACTATGGAAAATCGACGAAAACCCAAATTATCGCACTCAGCACTATACCTCGGTTCGGTATGCGGTTTTGCCAAATTTCGCGCTACCCCTATAAATGGGGTGTCTGCGGATAGGGGCTGACGAGGACTGTGCAACGATACCAAATTTGGAATTTCGCTAGAACAGAATTCTGAAAATTTTGGGGTTTAAAGTTCCAAAAAATAAACAATGAATAAACAATGTTGGGAAAATTTATAAATTTCCTTCGGAATTTTCCTCGGGAAATTGTCTTAAAATGTCGGGCTCGATGAATCGAGTTTAAATATATAAATGTTTACTATACTAAAGTCAACAGAAAGTATTGAAAATCGACGAAAACCCAAATTTTTGCACTCAGGACTATACCTCGGTCCGATATAAGATTTGGCCAATTTTCGCGCTACCCCTACGAATGGGGTGTCTGCGGATAGGGGCTGACGAGGGCTGTGCAACGATACCAAATTTGGACCTTCGCTAGAAGAAAATTTTGAAAATTTTGGGATTTAAAAATCCAAAAACCGGTCAATGTATGGAAAGTTTATAACTTTCCTTTGAAAAAATTTGGGGAAATGGTCCGGACAGATCGGGCTCGATGTATCGAGTTCAAATACCTCAATGTTTACTATACTAAAGTCAAAGGAAACTATGGAAAATCGACGAAAACCCAAATTATCGCACTCAGCACTATACCTCGGTTCGGTATGCGGTTTTGCCAAATTTCGCGCTACCCCTATAAATGGGGTGTCTGCGGATAGGGGCTGACGAGGACTGTGCAACGATACCAAATTTGGAATTTCGCTAGAACAGAATTCTGAAAATTTTGGGGTTTAAAGTTCCAAAAAATAAACAATGAATAAACAATGTAGGGAAAATTTATAAATTTCCTTCGGAATTTTCCTCGGGAAATTGTCTTAAAATGTCGGGCTCGATGAATCGAGTTTAAATATATAAATGTTTACTATACTAAAGTCAACAGAAAGTATTGAAAATCGACGAAAACCCAAATTTTTGCACTCAGGACTATACCTCGGTCCGATATAAGATTTGGCCAATTTTCGCGCTACCCCTACGAATGGGGTGTCTGCGGATAGGGGCTGACGAGGGCTGTGCAACGATACCAAATTTGGACCTTCGCTAGAAGAAAATTTTGAAAATTTTGGGATTTAAAAATCCAAAAACCGGTCAATGTATGGAAAGTTTATAACTTTCCTTTGAAAAAATTTGGGGAAATGGTCCGGACAGATCGGGCTCGATGTATCGAGTTCAAATACCTCAATGTTTACTATACTAAAGTCAAAGGAAACTATGGAAAATCGACGAAAACCCAAATTATCGCACTCAGCACTATACCTCGGTTCGGTATGCGGTTTTGCCAAATTTCGCGCTACCCCTATAAATGGGGTGTCTGCGGATAGGGGCTGACGAGGACTGTGCAACGATACCAAATTTGGAATTTCGCTAGAACAGAATTCTGAAAATTTTGGGGTTTAAAGTTCCAAAAAATAAACAATGAATAAACAATGTAGGGAAAATTTATAAATTTCCTTCGGAATTTTCCTCGGGAAATTGTCTTAAAATGTCGGGCTCGATGAATCGAGTTTAAATATATAAATGTTTACTATACTAAAGTCAACAGAAAGTATTGAAAATCGACGAAAACCCAAATTTTTGCACTCAGGACTATACCTCGGTCCGATATAAGATTTGGCCAATTTTCGCGCTACCCCTACGAATGGGGTGTCTGCGGATAGGGGCTGACGAGGGCTGTGCAACGATACCAAATTTGGACCTTCGCTAGAAGAAAATTTTGAAAATTTTGGGATTTAAAAATCCAAAAACCGGTCAATGTATGGAAAGTTTATAACTTTCCTTTGAAAAAATTTGGGGAAATGGTCCGGACAGATCGGGCTCGATGTATCGAGTTCAAATACCTCAATGTTTACTATACTAAAGTCAAAGGAAACTATGGAAAATCGACGAAAACCCAAATTATCGCACTCAGCACTATACCTCGGTTCGGTATGCGGTTTTGCCAAATTTCGCGCTACCCCTATAAATGGGGTGTCTGCGGATAGGGGCTGACGAGGACTGTGCAACGATACCAAATTTGGAATTTCGCTAGAACAGAATTCTGAAAATTTTGGGGTTTAAAGTTCCAAAAAATAAACAATGAATAAACAATGTTGGGAAAATTTATAAATTTCCTTCGGAATTTTCCTCGGGAAATTGTCTTAAAATGTCGGGCTCGATGAATCGAGTTTAAATATATAAATGTTTACTATACTAAAGTCAACAGAAAGTATTGAAAATCGACGAAAACCCAAATTTTTGCACTCAGGACTATACCTCGGTCCGATATAAGATTTGGCCAATTTTCGCGCTACCCCTACGAATGGGGTGTCTGCGGATAGGGGCTGACGAGGGCTGTGCAACGATACCAAATTTGGACCTTCGCTAGAAGAAAATTTTGAAAATTTTGGGATTTAAAAATCCAAAAACCGGTCAATGTATGGAAAGTTTATAACTTTCCTTTGAAAAAATTTGGGGAAATGGTCCGGACAGATCGGGCTCGATGTATCGAGTTCAAATACCTCAATGTTTACTATACTAAAGTCAAAGGAAACTATGGAAAATCGACGAAAACCCAAATTATCGCACTCAGCACTATACCTCGGTTCGGTATGCGGTTTTGCCAAATTTCGCGCTACCCCTATAAATGGGGTGTCTGCGGATAGGGGCTGACGAGGACTGTGCAACGATACCAAATTTGGAATTTCGCTAGAACAGAATTCTGAAAATTTTGGGGTTTAAAGTTCCAAAAAATAAACAATGAATAAACAATGTAGGGAAAATTTATAAATTTCCTTCGGAATTTTCCTCGGGAAATTGTCTTAAAATGTCGGGCTCGATGAATCGAGTTTAAATATATAAATGTTTACTATACTAAAGTCAACAGAAAGTATTGAAAATCGACGAAAACCCAAATTTTTGCACTCAGGACTATACCTCGGTCCGATATAAGATTTGGCCAATTTTCGCGCTACCCCTACGAATGGGGTGTCTGCGGATAGGGGCTGACGAGGGCTGTGCAACGATACCAAATTTGGACCTTCGCTAGAAGAAAATTTTGAAAATTTTGGGATTTAAAAATCCAAAAACCGGTCAATGTATGGAAAGTTTATAACTTTCCTTTGAAAAAATTTGGGGAAATGGTCCGGACAGATCGGGCTCGATGTATCGAGTTCAAATACCTCAATGTTTACTATACTAAAGTCAAAGGAAACTATGGAAAATCGACGAAAACCCAAATTATCGCACTCAGCACTATACCTCGGTTCGGTATGCGGTTTTGCCAAATTTCGCGCTACCCCTATAAATGGGGTGTCTGCGGATAGGGGCTGACGAGGACTGTGCAACGATACCAAATTTGGAATTTCGCTAGAACAGAATTCTGAAAATTTTGGGGTTTAAAGTTCCAAAAAATAAACAATGAATAAACAATGTTGGGAAAATTTATAAATTTCCTTCGGAATTTTCCTCGGGAAATTGTCTTAAAATGTCGGGCTCGATGAATCGAGTTTAAATATATAAATGTTTACTATACTAAAGTCAACAGAAAGTATTGAAAATCGACGAAAACCCAAATTTTTGCACTCAGGACTATACCTCGGTCCGATATAAGATTTGGCCAATTTTCGCGCTACCCCTACGAATGGGGTGTCTGCGGATAGGGGCTGACGAGGGCTGTGCAACGATACCAAATTTGGACCTTCGCTAGAAGAAAATTTTGAAAATTTTGGGATTTAAAAATCCAAAAACCGGTCAATGTATGGAAAGTTTATAACTTTCCTTTGAAAAAATTTGGGGAAATGGTCCGGACAGATCGGGCTCGATGTATCGAGTTCAAATACCTCAATGTTTACTATACTAAAGTCAAAGGAAACTATGGAAAATCGACGAAAACCCAAATTATCGCA
Source organism: Phalera bucephala (assembly GCA_905147815.2). NCBI lineage: Eukaryota > Metazoa > Arthropoda > Insecta > Lepidoptera > Notodontidae > Phalera > Phalera bucephala. The sequence continues at coordinate 65,270 of LR990609.1, read as the reverse complement.
CTCAGCACTATACCTCGGTTCGGTATGCGGTTTTGCCAAATTTCGCGCTACCCCTATAAATGGGGTGTCTGCGGATAGGGGCTGACGAGGACTGTGCAACGATACCAAATTTGGAATTTCGCTAGAACAGAATTCTGAAAATTTTGGGGTTTAAAGTTCCAAAAAATAAACAATGAATAAACAATGTTGGGAAAATTTATAAATTTCCTTCGGAATTTTCCTCGGGAAATTGTCTTAAAATGTCGGGCTCGATGAATCGAGTTTAAATATATAAATGTTTACTATACTAAAGTCAACAGAAAGTATTGAAAATCGACGAAAACCCAAATTTTTGCACTCAGGACTATACCTCGGTCCGATATAAGATTTGGCCAATTTTCGCGCTACCCCTACGAATGGGGTGTCTGCGGATAGGGGCTGACGAGGGCTGTGCAACGATACCAAATTTGGACCTTCGCTAGAAGAAAATTTTGAAAATTTTGGGATTTAAAAATCCAAAAACCGGTCAATGTATGGAAAGTTTATAACTTTCCTTTGAAAAAATTTGGGGAAATGGTCCGGACAGATCGGGCTCGATGTATCGAGTTCAAATACCTCAATGTTTACTATACTAAAGTCAAAGGAAACTATGGAAAATCGACGAAAACCCAAATTATCGCACTCAGCACTATACCTCGGTTCGGTATGCGGTTTTGCCAAATTTCGCGCTACCCCTATAAATGGGGTGTCTGCGGATAGGGGCTGACGAGGACTGTGCAACGATACCAAATTTGGAATTTCGCTAGAACAGAATTCTGAAAATTTTGGGGTTTAAAGTTCCAAAAAATAAACAATGAATAAACAATGTTGGGAAAATTTATAAATTTCCTTCGGAATTTTCCTCGGGAAATTGTCTTAAAATGTCGGGCTCGATGAATCGAGTTTAAATATATAAATGTTTACTATACTAAAGTCAACAGAAAGTATTGAAAATCGACGAAAACCCAAATTTTTGCACTCAGGACTATACCTCGGTCCGATATAAGATTTGGCCAATTTTCGCGCTACCCCTACGAATGGGGTGTCTGCGGATAGGGGCTGACGAGGGCTGTGCAACGATACCAAATTTGGACCTTCGCTAGAAGAAAATTTTGAAAATTTTGGGATTTAAAAATCCAAAAACCGGTCAATGTATGGAAAGTTTATAACTTTCCTTTGAAAAAATTTGGGGAAATGGTCCGGACAGATCGGGCTCGATGTATCGAGTTCAAATACCTCAATGTTTACTATACTAAAGTCAAAGGAAACTATGGAAAATCGACGAAAACCCAAATTATCGCACTCAGCACTATACCTCGGTTCGGTATGCGGTTTTGCCAAATTTCGCGCTACCCCTATAAATGGGGTGTCTGCGGATAGGGGCTGACGAGGACTGTGCAACGATACCAAATTTGGAATTTCGCTAGAACAGAATTCTGAAAATTTTGGGGTTTAAAGTTCCAAAAAATAAACAATGAATAAACAATGTAGGGAAAATTTATAAATTTCCTTCGGAATTTTCCTCGGGAAATTGTCTTAAAATGTCGGGCTCGATGAATCGAGTTTAAATATATAAATGTTTACTATACTAAAGTCAACAGAAAGTATTGAAAATCGACGAAAACCCAAATTTTTGCACTCAGGACTATACCTCGGTCCGATATAAGATTTGGCCAATTTTCGCGCTACCCCTACGAATGGGGTGTCTGCGGATAGGGGCTGACGAGGGCTGTGCAACGATACCAAATTTGGACCTTCGCTAGAAGAAAATTTTGAAAATTTTGGGATTTAAAAATCCAAAAACCGGTCAATGTATGGAAAGTTTATAACTTTCCTTTGAAAAAATTTGGGGAAATGGTCCGGACAGATCGGGCTCGATGTATCGAGTTCAAATACCTCAATGTTTACTATACTAAAGTCAAAGGAAACTATGGAAAATCGACGAAAACCCAAATTATCGCACTCAGCACTATACCTCGGTTCGGTATGCGGTTTTGCCAAATTTCGCGCTACCCCTATAAATGGGGTGTCTGCGGATAGGGGCTGACGAGGACTGTGCAACGATACCAAATTTGGAATTTCGCTAGAACAGAATTCTGAAAATTTTGGGGTTTAAAGTTCCAAAAAATAAACAATGAATAAACAATGTTGGGAAAATTTATAAATTTCCTTCGGAATTTTCCTCGGGAAATTGTCTTAAAATGTCGGGCTCGATGAATCGAGTTTAAATATATAAATGTTTACTATACTAAAGTCAACAGAAAGTATTGAAAATCGACGAAAACCCAAATTTTTGCACTCAGGACTATACCTCGGTCCGATATAAGATTTGGCCAATTTTCGCGCTACCCCTACGAATGGGGTGTCTGCGGATAGGGGCTGACGAGGGCTGTGCAACGATACCAAATTTGGACCTTCGCTAGAAGAAAATTTTGAAAATTTTGGGATTTAAAAATCCAAAAACCGGTCAATGTATGGAAAGTTTATAACTTTCCTTTGAAAAAATTTGGGGAAATGGTCCGGACAGATCGGGATCGATGTATCGAGTTCAAATACCTCAATGTTTACTATACTAAAGTCAAAGGAAACTATGGAAAATCGACGAAAACCCAAATTATCGCACTCAGCACTATACCTCGGTTCGGTATGCGGTTTTGCCAAATTTCGCGCTACCCCTATAAATGGGGTGTCTGCGGATAGGGGCTGACGAGGACTGTGCAACGATACCAAATTTGGAATTTCGCTAGAACAGAATTCTGAAAATTTTGGGGTTTAAAGTTCCAAAAAATAAACAATGAATAAACAATGTTGGGAAAATTTATAAATTTCCTTCGGAATTTTCCTCGGGAAATTGTCTTAAAATGTCGGGCTCGATGAATCGAGTTTAAATATATAAATGTTTACTATACTAAAGTCAACAGAAAGTATTGAAAATCGACGAAAACCCAAATTTTTGCACTCAGGACTATACCTCGGTCCGATATAAGATTTGGCCAATTTTCGCGCTACCCCTACGAATGGGGTGTCTGCGGATAGGGGCTGACGAGGGCTGTGCAACGATACCAAATTTGGACCTTCGCTAGAAGAAAATTTTGAAAATTTTGGGATTTAAAAATCCAAAAACCGGTCAATGTATGGAAAGTTTATAACTTTCCTTTGAAAAAATTTGGGGAAATGGTCCGGACAGATCGGGCTCGATGTATCGAGTTCAAATACCTCAATGTTTACTATACTAAAGTCAAAGGAAACTATGGAAAATCGACGAAAACCCAAATTATCGCACTCAGCACTATACCTCGGTTCGGTATGCGGTTTTGCCAAATTTCGCGCTACCCCTATAAATGGGGTGTCTGCGGATAGGGGCTGACGAGGACTGTGCAACGATACCAAATTTGGAATTTCGCTAGAACAGAATTCTGAAAATTTTGGGGTTTAAAGTTCCAAAAAATAAACAATGAATAAACAATGTAGGGAAAATTTATAAATTTCCTTCGGAATTTTCCTCGGGAAATTGTCTTAAAATGTCGGGCTCGATGAATCGAGTTTAAATATATAAATGTTTACTATACTAAAGTCAACAGAAAGTATTGAAAATCGACGAAAACCCAAATTTTTGCACTCAGGACTATACCTCGGTCCGATATAAGATTTGGCCAATTTTCGCGCTACCCCTACGAATGGGGTGTCTGCGGATAGGGGCTGACGAGGGCTGTGCAACGATACCAAATTTGGACCTTCGCTAGAAGAAAATTTTGAAAATTTTGGGATTTAAAAATCCAAAAACCGGTCAATGTATGGAAAGTTTATAACTTTCCTTTGAAAAAATTTGGGGAAATGGTCCGGACAGATCGGGCTCGATGTATCGAGTTCAAATACCTCAATGTTTACTATACTAAAGTCAAAGGAAACTATGGAAAATCGACGAAAACCCAAATTATCGCACTCAGCACTATACCTCGGTTCGGTATGCGGTTTTGCCAAATTTCGCGCTACCCCTATAAATGGGGTGTCTGCGGATAGGGGCTGACGAGGACTGTGCAACGATACCAAATTTGGAATTTCGCTAGAACAGAATTCTGAAAATTTTGGGGTTTAAAGTTCCAAAAAATAAACAATGAATAAACAATGTAGGGAAAATTTATAAATTTCCTTCGGAATTTTCCTCGGGAAATTGTCTTAAAATGTCGGGCTCGATGAATCGAGTTTAAATATATAAATGTTTACTATACTAAAGTCAACAGAAAGTATTGAAAATCGACGAAAACCCAAATTTTTGCACTCAGGACTATACCTCGGTCCGATATAAGATTTGGCCAATTTTCGCGCTACCCCTACGAATGGGGTGTCTGCGGATAGGGGCTGACGAGGGCTGTGCAACGATACCAAATTTGGACCTTCGCTAGAAGAAAATTTTGAAAATTTTGGGATTTAAAAATCCAAAAACCGGTCAATGTATGGAAAGTTTATAACTTTCCTTTGAAAAAATTTGGGGAAATGGTCCGGACAGATCGGGCTCGATGTATCGAGTTCAAATACCTCAATGTTTACTATACTAAAGTCAAAGGAAACTATGGAAAATCGACGAAAACCCAAATTATCGCACTCAGCACTATACCTCGGTTCGGTATGCGGTTTTGCCAAATTTCGCGCTACCCCTATAAATGGGGTGTCTGCGGATAGGGGCTGACGAGGACTGTGCAACGATACCAAATTTGGAATTTCGCTAGAACAGAATTCTGAAAATTTTGGGGTTTAAAGTTCCAAAAAATAAACAATGAATAAACAATGTTGGGAAAATTTATAAATTTCCTTCGGAATTTTCCTCGGGAAATTGTCTTAAAATGTCGGGCTCGATGAATCGAGTTTAAATATATAAATGTTTACTATACTAAAGTCAACAGAAAGTATTGAAAATCGACGAAAACCCAAATTTTTGCACTCAGGACTATACCTCGGTCCGATATAAGATTTGGCCAATTTTCGCGCTACCCCTACGAATGGGGTGTCTGCGGATAGGGGCTGACGAGGGCTGTGCAACGATACCAAATTTGGACCTTCGCTAGAAGAAAATTTTGAAAATTTTGGGATTTAAAAATCCAAAAACCGGTCAATGTATGGAAAGTTTATAACTTTCCTTTGAAAAAATTTGGGGAAATGGTCCGGACAGATCGGGCTCGATGTATCGAGTTCAAATACCTCAATGTTTACTATACTAAAGTCAAAGGAAACTATGGAAAATCGACGAAAACCCAAATTATCGCACTCAGCACTATACCTCGGTTCGGTATGCGGTTTTGCCAAATTTCGCGCTACCCCTATAAATGGGGTGTCTGCGGATAGGGGCTGACGAGGACTGTGCAACGATACCAAATTTGGAATTTCGCTAGAACAGAATTCTGAAAATTTTGGGGTTTAAAGTTCCAAAAAATAAACAATGAATAAACAATGTAGGGAAAATTTATAAATTTCCTTCGGAATTTTCCTCGGGAAATTGTCTTAAAATGTCGGGCTCGATGAATCGAGTTTAAATATATAAATGTTTACTATACTAAAGTCAACAGAAAGTATTGAAAATCGACGAAAACCCAAATTTTTGCACTCAGGACTATACCTCGGTCCGATATAAGATTTGGCCAATTTTCGCGCTACCCCTACGAATGGGGTGTCTGCGGATAGGGGCTGACGAGGGCTGTGCAACGATACCAAATTTGGACCTTCGCTAGAAGAAAATTTTGAAAATTTTGGGATTTAAAAATCCAAAAACCGGTCAATGTATGGAAAGTTTATAACTTTCCTTTGAAAAAATTTGGGGAAATGGTCCGGACAGATCGGGCTCGATGTATCGAGTTCAAATACCTCAATGTTTACTATACTAAAGTCAAAGGAAACTATGGAAAATCGACGAAAACCCAAATTATCGCACTCAGCACTATACCTCGGTTCGGTATGCGGTTTTGCCAAATTTCGCGCTACCCCTATAAATGGGGTGTCTGCGGATAGGGGCTGACGAGGACTGTGCAACGATACCAAATTTGGAATTTCGCTAGAACAGAATTCTGAAAATTTTGGGGTTTAAAGTTCCAAAAAATAAACAATGAATAAACAATGTTGGGAAAATTTATAAATTTCCTTCGGAATTTTCCTCGGGAAATTGTCTTAAAATGTCGGGCTCGATGAATCGAGTTTAAATATATAAATGTTTACTATACTAAAGTCAACAGAAAGTATTGAAAATCGACGAAAACCCAAATTTTTGCACTCAGGACTATACCTCGGTCCGATATAAGATTTGGCCAATTTTCGCGCTACCCCTACGAATGGGGTGTCTGCGGATAGGGGCTGACGAGGGCTGTGCAACGATACCAAATTTGGACCTTCGCTAGAAGAAAATTTTGAAAATTTTGGGATTTAAAAATCCAAAAACCGGTCAATGTATGGAAAGTTTATAACTTTCCTTTGAAAAAATTTGGGGAAATGGTCCGGACAGATCGGGCTCGATGTATCGAGTTCAAATACCTCAATGTTTACTATACTAAAGTCAAAGGAAACTATGGAAAATCGACGAAAACCCAAATTATCGCACTCAGCACTATACCTCGGTTCGGTATGCGGTTTTGCCAAATTTCGCGCTACCCCTATAAATGGGGTGTCTGCGGATAGGGGCTGACGAGGACTGTGCAACGATACCAAATTTGGAATTTCGCTAGAACAGAATTCTGAAAATTTTGGGGTTTAAAGTTCCAAAAAATAAACAATGAATAAACAATGTAGGGAAAATTTATAAATTTCCTTCGGAATTTTCCTCGGGAAATTGTCTTAAAATGTCGGGCTCGATGAATCGAGTTTAAATATATAAATGTTTACTATACTAAAGTCAACAGAAAGTATTGAAAACCAACGAAAACCCAAATTTTTGCACTCAGGACTATACCTCGGTCCGATATAAGATTTGGCCAATTTTCGCGCTACCCCTACGAATGGGGTGTCTGCGGATAGGGGCTGACGAGGGCTGTGCAACGATACCAAATTTGGACCTTCGCTAGAAGAAAATTTTGAAAATTTTGGGATTTAAAAATCCAAAAACCGGTCAATGTATGGAAAGTTTATAACTTTCCTTTGAAAAAATTTGGGGAAATGGTCCGGACAGATCGGGCTCGATGTATCGAGTTCAAATACCTCAATGTTTACTATACTAAAGTCAAAGGAAACTATGGAAAATCGACGAAAACCCAAATTATCGCACTCAGCACTATACCTCTGTTCGGTATGCGGTTTTGCCAAATTTCGCGCTACCCCTATAAATGGGGTGTCTGCGGATAGGGGCTGACGAGGACTGTGCAACGATACCAAATTTGGAATTTCGCTAGAACAGAATTCTGAAAATTTTGGGGTTTAAAGTTCCAAAAAATAAACAATGAATAAACAATGTTGGGAAAATTTATAAATTTCCTTCGGAATTTTCCTCGGGAAATTGTCTTAAAATGTCGGGCTCGATGAATCGAGTTTAAATATATAAATGTTTACTATACTAAAGTCAACAGAAAGTATTGAAAATCGACGAAAACCCAAATTTTTGCACTCAGGACTATACCTCGGTCCGATATAAGATTTGGCCAATTTTCGCGCTACCCCTACGAATGGGGTGTCTGCGGATAGGGGCTGACGAGGGCTGTGCAACGATACCAAATTTGGACCTTCGCTAGAAGAAAATTTTGAAAATTTTGGGATTTAAAAATCCAAAAACCGGTCAATGTATGGAAAGTTTATAACTTTCCTTTGAAAAAATTTGGGGAAATGGTCCGGACAGATCGGGCTCGATGTATCGAGTTCAAATACCTCAATGTTTACTATACTAAAGTCAAAGGAAACTATGGAAAATCGACGAAAACCCAAATTATCGCACTCAGCACTATACCTCGGTTCGGTATGCGGTTTTGCCAAATTTCGCGCTACCCCTATAAATGGGGTGTCTGCGGATAGGGGCTGACGAGGACTGTGCAACGATACCAAATTTGGAATTTCGCTAGAACAGAATTCTGAAAATTTTGGGGTTTAAAGTTCCAAAAAATAAACAATGAATAAACAATGTTGGGAAAATTTATAAATTTCCTTCGGAATTTTCCTCGGGAAATTGTCTTAAAATGTCGGGCTCGATGAATCGAGTTTAAATATATAAATGTTTACTATACTAAAGTCAACAGAAAGTATTGAAAATCGACGAAAACCCAAATTTTTGCACTCAGGACTATACCTCGGTCCGATATAAGATTTGGCCAATTTTCGCGCTACCCCTACGAATGGGGTGTCTGCGGATAGGGGCTGACGAGGGCTGTGCAACGATACCAAATTTGGACCTTCGCTAGAAGAAAATTTTGAAAATTTTGGGATTTAAAAATCCAAAAACCGGTCAATGTATGGAAAGTTTATAACTTTCCTTTGAAAAAATTTGGGGAAATGGTCCGGACAGATCGGGCTCGATGTATCGAGTTCAAATACCTCAATGTTTACTATACTAAAGTCAAAGGAAACTATGGAAAATCGACGAAAACCCAAATTATCGCACTCAGCACTATACCTCGGTTCGGTATGCGGTTTTGCCAAATTTCGCGCTACCCCTATAAATGGGGTGTCTGCGGATAGGGGCTGACGAGGACTGTGCAACGATACCAAATTTGGAATTTCGCTAGAACAGAATTCTGAAAATTTTGGGGTTTAAAGTTCCAAAAAATAAACAATGAATAAACAATGTTGGGAAAATTTATAAATTTCCTTCGGAATTTTCCTCGGGAAATTGTCTTAAAATGTCGGGCTCGATGAATCGAGTTTAAATATATAAATGTTTACTATACTAAAGTCAACAGAAAGTATTGAAAATCGACGAAAACCCAAATTTTTGCACTCAGGACTATACCTCGGTCCGATATAAGATTTGGCCAATTTTCGCGCTACCCCTACGAATGGGGTGTCTGCGGATAGGGGCTGACGAGGGCTGTGCAACGATACCAAATTTGGACCTTCGCTAGAAGAAAATTTTGAAAATTTTGGGATTTAAAAATCCAAAAACCGGTCAATGTATGGAAAGTTTATAACTTTCCTTTGAAAAAATTTGGGGAAATGGTCCGGACAGATCGGGCTCGATGTATCGAGTTCAAATACCTCAATGTTTACTATACTAAAGTCAAAGGAAACTATGGAAAATCGACGAAAACCCAAATTATCGCACTCAGCACTATACCTCGGTTCGGTATGCGGTTTTGCCAAATTTCGCGCTACCCCTATAAATGGGGTGTCTGCGGATAGGGGCTGACGAGGACTGTGCAACGATACCAAATTTGGAATTTCGCTAGAACAGAATTCTGAAAATTTTGGGGTTTAAAGTTCCAAAAAATAAACAATGAATAAACAATGTTGGGAAAATTTATAAATTTCCTTCGGAATTTTCCTCGGGAAATTGTCTTAAAATGTCGGGCTCGATGAATCGAGTTTAAATATATAAATGTTTACTATACTAAAGTCAACAGAAAGTATTGAAAATCGACGAAAACCCAAATTTTTGCACTCAGGACTATACCTCGGTCCGATATAAGATTTGGCCAATTTTCGCGCTACCCCTACGAATGGGGTGTCTGCGGATAGGGGCTGACGAGGGCTGTGCAACGATACCAAATTTGGACCTTCGCTAGAAGAAAATTTTGAAAATTTTGGGATTTAAAAATCCAAAAACCGGTCAATGTATGGAAAGTTTATAACTTTCCTTTGAAAAAATTTGGGGAAATGGTCCGGACAGATCGGGCTCGATGTATCGAGTTCAAATACCTCAATGTTTACTATACTAAAGTCAAAGGAAACTATGGAAAATCGACGAAAACCCAAATTATCGCACTCAGCACTATACCTCGGTTCGGTATGCGGTTTTGCCAAATTTCGCGCTACCCCTATAAATGGGGTGTCTGCGGATAGGGGCTGACGAGGACTGTGCAACGATACCAAATTTGGAATTTCGCTAGAACAGAATTCTGAAAATTTTGGGGTTTAAAGTTCCAAAAAATAAACAATGAATAAACAATGTAGGGAAAATTTATAAATTTCCTTCGGAATTTTCCTCGGGAAATTGTCTTAAAATGTCGGGCTCGATGAATCGAGTTTAAATATATAAATGTTTACTATACTAAAGTCAACAGAAAGTATTGAAAATCGACGAAAACCCAAATTTTTGCACTCAGGACTATACCTCGGTCCGATATAAGATTTGGCCAATTTTCGCGCTACCCCTACGAATGGGGTGTCTGCGGATAGGGGCTGACGAGGGCTGTGCAACGATACCAAATTTGGACCTTCGCTAGAAGAAAATTTTGAAAATTTTGGGATTTAAAAATCCAAAAACCGGTCAATGTATGGAAAGTTTATAACTTTCCTTTGAAAAAATTTGGGGAAATGGTCCGGACAGATCGGGCTCGATGTATCGAGTTCAAATACCTCAATGTTTACTATACTAAAGTCAAAGGAAACTATGGAAAATCGACGAAAACCCAAATTATCGCACTCAGCACTATACCTCGGTTCGGTATGCGGTTTTGCCAAATTTCGCGCTACCCCTATAAATGGGGTGTCTGCGGATAGGGGCTGACGAGGACTGTGCAACGATACCAAATTTGGAATTTCGCTAGAACAGAATTCTGAAAATTTTGGGGTTTAAAGTTCCAAAAAATAAACAATGAATAAACAATGTTGGGAAAATTTATAAATTTCCTTCGGAATTTTCCTCGGGAAATTGTCTTAAAATGTCGGGCTCGATGAATCGAGTTTAAATATATAAATGTTTACTATACTAAAGTCAACAGAAAGTATTGAAAATCGACGAAAACCCAAATTTTTGCACTCAGGACTATACCTCGGTCCGATATAAGATTTGGCCAATTTTCGCGCTACCCCTACGAATGGGGTGTCTGCGGATAGGGGCTGACGAGGGCTGTGCAACGATACCAAATTTGGACCTTCGCTAGAAGAAAATTTTGAAAATTTTGGGATTTAAAAATCCAAAAACCGGTCAATGTATGGAAAGTTTATAACTTTCCTTTGAAAAAATTTGGGGAAATGGTCCGGACAGATCGGGCTCGATGTATCGAGTTCAAATACCTCAATGTTTACTATACTAAAGTCAAAGGAAACTATGGAAAATCGACGAAAACCCAAATTATCGCACTCAGCACTATACCTCGGTTCGGTATGCGGTTTTGCCAAATTTCGCGCTACCCCTATAAATGGGGTGTCTGCGGATAGGGGCTGACGAGGACTGTGCAACGATACCAAATTTGGAATTTCGCTAGAACAGAATTCTGAAAATTTTGGGGTTTAAAGTTCCAAAAAATAAACAATGAATAAACAATGTAGGGAAAATTTATAAATTTCCTTCGGAATTTTCCTCGGGAAATTGTCTTAAAATGTCGGGCTCGATGAATCGAGTTTAAATATATAAATGTTTACTATACTAAAGTCAACAGAAAGTATTGAAAACCAACGAAAACCCAAATTTTTGCACTCAGGACTATACCTCGGTCCGATATAAGATTTGGCCAATTTTCGCGCTACCCCTACGAATGGGGTGTCTGCGGATAGGGGCTGACGAGGGCTGTGCAACGATACCAAATTTGGACCTTCGCTAGAAGAAAATTTTGAAAATTTTGGGATTTAAAAATCCAAAAACCGGTCAATGTATGGAAAGTTTATAACTTTCCTTTGAAAAAATTTGGGGAAATGGTCCGGACAGATCGGGCTCGATGTATCGAGTTCAAATACCTCAATGTTTACTATACTAAAGTCAAAGGAAACTATGGAAAATCGACGAAAACCCAAATTATCGCACTCAGCACTATACCTCTGTTCGGTATGCGGTTTTGCCAAATTTCGCGCTACCCCTATAAATGGGGTGTCTGCGGATAGGGGCTGACGAGGACTGTGCAACGATACCAAATTTGGAATTTCGCTAGAACAGAATTCTGAAAATTTTGGGGTTTAAAGTTCCAAAAAATAAACAATGAATAAACAATGTTGGGAAAATTTATAAATTTCCTTCGGAATTTTCCTCGGGAAATTGTCTTAAAGTGTCGGGCTCGATGAATCGAGTTTAAATATATAAATGTTTACTATACTAAAGTCAACAGAAAGTATTGAAAATCGACGAAAACCCAAATTTTTGCACTCAGGACTATACCTCGGTCCGATATAAGATTTGGCCAATTTTCGCGCTACCCCTACGAATGGGGTGTCTGCGGATAGGGGCTGACGAGGGCTGTGCAACGATACCAAATTTGGACCTTCGCTAGAAGAAAATTTTGAAAATTTTGGGATTTAAAAATCCAAAAACCGGTCAATGTATGGAAAGTTTATAACTTTCCTTTGAAAAAATTTGGGGAAATGGTCCGGACAGATCGGGCTCGATGTATCGAGTTCAAATACCTCAATGTTTACTATACTAAAGTCAAAGGAAACTATGGAAAATCGACGAAAACCCAAATTATCGCACTCAGCACTATACCTCGGTTCGGTATGCGGTTTTGCCAAATTTCGCGCTACCCCTATAAATGGGGTGTCTGCGGATAGGGGCTGACGAGGACTGTGCAACGATACCAAATTTGGAATTTCGCTAGAACAGAATTCTGAAAATTTTGGGGTTTAAAGTTCCAAAAAATAAACAATGAATAAACAATGTTGGGAAAATTTATAAATTTCCTTCGGAATTTTCCTCGGGAAATTGTCTTAAAATGTCGGGCTCGATGAATCGAGTTTAAATATATAAATGTTTACTATACTAAAGTCAACAGAAAGTATTGAAAATCGACGAAAACCCAAATTTTTGCACTCAGGACTATACCTCGGTCCGATATAAGATTTGGCCAATTTTCGCGCTACCCCTACGAATGGGGTGTCTGCGGATAGGGGCTGACGAGGGCTGTGCAACGATACCAAATTTGGACCTTCGCTAGAAGAAAATTTTGAAAATTTTGGGATTTAAAAATCCAAAAACCGGTCAATGTATGGAAAGTTTATAACTTTCCTTTGAAAAAATTTGGGGAAATGGTCCGGACAGATCGGGCTCGATGTATCGAGTTCAAATACCTCAATGTTTACTATACTAAAGTCAAAGGAAACTATGGAAAATCGACGAAAACCCAAATTATCGCACTCAGCACTATACCTCGGTTCGGTATGCGGTTTTGCCAAATTTCGCGCTACCCCTATAAATGGGGTGTCTGCGGATAGGGGCTGACGAGGACTGTGCAACGATACCAAATTTGGAATTTCGCTAGAACAGAATTCTGAAAATTTTGGGGTTTAAAGTTCCAAAAAATAAACAATGAATAAACAATGTAGGGAAAATTTATAAATTTCCTTCGGAATTTTCCTCGGGAAATTGTCTTAAAATGTCGGGCTCGATGAATCGAGTTTAAATATATAAATGTTTACTATACTAAAGTCAACAGAAAGTATTGAAAATCGACGAAAACCCAAATTTTTGCACTCAGGACTATACCTCGGTCCGATATAAGATTTGGCCAATTTTCGCGCTACCCCTACGAATGGGGTGTCTGCGGATAGGGGCTGACGAGGGCTGTGCAACGATACCAAATTTGGACCTTCGCTAGAAGAAAATTTTGAAAATTTTGGGATTTAAAAATCCAAAAACCGGTCAATGTATGGAAAGTTTATAACTTTCCTTTGAAAAAATTTGGGGAAATGGTCCGGACAGATCGGGCTCGATGTATCGAGTTCAAATACCTCAATGTTTACTATACTAAAGTCAAAGGAAACTATGGAAAATCGACGAAAACCCAAATTATCGCACTCAGCACTATACCTCGGTTCGGTATGCGGTTTTGCCAAATTTCGCGCTACCCCTATAAATGGGGTGTCTGCGGATAGGGGCTGACGAGGACTGTGCAACGATACCAAATTTGGAATTTCGCTAGAACAGAATTCTGAAAATTTTGGGGTTTAAAGTTCCAAAAAATAAACAATGAATAAACAATGTAGGGAAAATTTATAAATTTCCTTCGGAATTTTCCTCGGGAAATTGTCTTAAAATGTCGGGCTCGATGAATCGAGTTTAAATATATAAATGTTTACTATACTAAAGTCAACAGAAAGTATTGAAAATCGACGAAAACCCAAATTTTTGCACTCAGGACTATACCTCGGTCCGATATAAGATTTGGCCAATTTTCGCGCTACCCCTACGAATGGGGTGTCTGCGGATAGGGGCTGACGAGGGCTGTGCAACGATACCAAATTTGGACCTTCGCTAGAAGAAAATTTTGAAAATTTTGGGATTTAAAAATCCAAAAACCGGTCAATGTATGGAAAGTTTATAACTTTCCTTTGAAAAAATTTGGGGAAATGGTCCGGACAGATCGGGCTCGATGTATCGAGTTCAAATACCTCAATGTTTACTATACTAAAGTCAAAGGAAACTATGGAAAATCGACGAAAACCCAAATTATCGCACTCAGCACTATACCTCGGTTCGGTATGCGGTTTTGCCAAATTTCGCGCTACCCCTATAAATGGGGTGTCTGCGGATAGGGGCTGACGAGGACTGTGCAACGATACCAAATTTGGAATTTCGCTAGAACAGAATTCTGAAAATTTTGGGGTTTAAAGTTCCAAAAAATAAACAATGAATAAACAATGTTGGGAAAATTTATAAATTTCCTTCGGAATTTTCCTCGGGAAATTGTCTTAAAATGTCGGGCTCGATGAATCGAGTTTAAATATATAAATGTTTACTATACTAAAGTCAACAGAAAGTATTGAAAATCGACGAAAACCCAAATTTTTGCACTCAGGACTATACCTCGGTCCGATATAAGATTTGGCCAATTTTCGCGCTACCCCTACGAATGGGGTGTCTGCGGATAGGGGCTGACGAGGGCTGTGCAACGATACCAAATTTGGACCTTCGCTAGAAGAAAATTTTGAAAATTTTGGGATTTAAAAATCCAAAAACCGGTCAATGTATGGAAAGTTTATAACTTTCCTTTGAAAAAATTTGGGGAAATGGTCCGGACAGATCGGGCTCGATGTATCGAGTTCAAATACCTCAATGTTTACTATACTAAAGTCAAAGGAAACTATGGAAAATCGACGAAAACCCAAATTATCGCACTCAGCACTATACCTCGGTTCGGTATGCGGTTTTGCCAAATTTCGCGCTACCCCTATAAATGGGGTGTCTGCGGATAGGGGCTGACGAGGACTGTGCAACGATACCAAATTTGGAATTTCGCTAGAACAGAATTCTGAAAATTTTGGGGTTTAAAGTTCCAAAAAATAAACAATGAATAAACAATGTTGGGAAAATTTATAAATTTCCTTCGGAATTTTCCTCGGGAAATTGTCTTAAAATGTCGGGCTCGATGAATCGAGTTTAAATATATAAATGTTTACTATACTAAAGTCAACAGAAAGTATTGAAAATCGACGAAAACCCAAATTTTTGCACTCAGGACTATACCTCGGTCCGATATAAGATTTGGCCAATTTTCGCGCTACCCCTACGAATGGGGTGTCTGCGGATAGGGGCTGACGAGGGCTGTGCAACGATACCAAATTTGGACCTTCGCTAGAAGAAAATTTTGAAAATTTTGGGATTTAAAAATCCAAAAACCGGTCAATGTATGGAAAGTTTATAACTTTCCTTTGAAAAAATTTGGGGAAATGGTCCGGACAGATCGGGCTCGATGTATCGAGTTCAAATACCTCAATGTTTACTATACTAAAGTCAAAGGAAACTATGGAAAATCGACGAAAACCCAAATTATCGCACTCAGCACTATACCTCGGTTCGGTATGCGGTTTTGCCAAATTTCGCGCTACCCCTATAAATGGGGTGTCTGCGGATAGGGGCTGACGAGGACTGTGCAACGATACCAAATTTGGAATTTCGCTAGAACAGAATTCTGAAAATTTTGGGGTTTAAAGTTCCAAAAAATAAACAATGAATAAACAATGTAGGGAAAATTTATAAATTTCCTTCGGAATTTTCCTCGGGAAATTGTCTTAAAATGTCGGGCTCGATGAATCGAGTTTAAATATATAAATGTTTACTATACTAAAGTCAACAGAAAGTATTGAAAATCGACGAAAACCCAAATTTTTGCACTCAGGACTATACCTCGGTCCGATATAAGATTTGGCCAATTTTCGCGCTACCCCTACGAATGGGGTGTCTGCGGATAGGGGCTGACGAGGGCTGTGCAACGATACCAAATTTGGACCTTCGCTAGAAGAAAATTTTGAAAAT
The DNA here is from genome assembly GCA_905147815.2 of Phalera bucephala. NCBI lineage: Eukaryota > Metazoa > Arthropoda > Insecta > Lepidoptera > Notodontidae > Phalera > Phalera bucephala. Next base: position 48,952 of record LR990609.1, on the reverse strand, counting down.
TTTGGGATTTAAAAATCCAAAAACCGGTCAATGTATGGAAAGTTTATAACTTTCCTTTGAAAAAATTTGGGGAAATGGTCCGGACAGATCGGGCTCGATGTATCGAGTTCAAATACCTCAATGTTTACTATACTAAAGTCAAAGGAAACTATGGAAAATCGACGAAAACCCAAATTATCGCACTCAGCACTATACCTCGGTTCGGTATGCGGTTTTGCCAAATTTCGCGCTACCCCTATAAATGGGGTGTCTGCGGATAGGGGCTGACGAGGACTGTGCAACGATACCAAATTTGGAATTTCGCTAGAACAGAATTCTGAAAATTTTGGGGTTTAAAGTTCCAAAAAATAAACAATGAATAAACAATGTTGGGAAAATTTATAAATTTCCTTCGGAATTTTCCTCGGGAAATTGTCTTAAAATTTCGGGCTCGATGAATCGAGTTTAAATATATAAATGTTTACTATACTAAAGTCAACAGAAAGTATTGAAAATCGACGAAAACCCAAATTTTTGCACTCAGGACTATACCTCGGTCCGATATAAGATTTGGCCAATTTTCGCGCTACCCCTACGAATGGGGTGTCTGCGGATAGGGGCTGACGAGGGCTGTGCAACGATACCAAATTTGGACCTTCGCTAGAAGAAAATTTTGAAAATTTTGGGATTTAAAAATCCAAAAACCGGTCAATGTATGGAAAGTTTATAACTTTCCTTTGAAAAAATTTGGGGAAATGGTCCGGACAGATCGGGCTCGATGTATCGAGTTCAAATACCTCAATGTTTACTATACTAAAGTCAAAGGAAACTATGGAAAATCGACGAAAACCCAAATTATCGCACTCAGCACTATACCTCGGTTCGGTATGCGGTTTTGCCAAATTTCGCGCTACCCCTATAAATGGGGTGTCTGCGGATAGGGGCTGACGAGGACTGTGCAACGATACCAAATTTGGAATTTCGCTAGAACAGAATTCTGAAAATTTTGGGGTTTAAAGTTCCAAAAAATAAACAATGAATAAACAATGTTGGGAAAATTTATAAATTTCCTTCGGAATTTTCCTCGGGAAATTGTCTTAAAATGTCGGGCTCGATGAATCGAGTTTAAATATATAAATGTTTACTATACTAAAGTCAACAGAAAGTATTGAAAATCGACGAAAACCCAAATTTTTGCACTCAGGACTATACCTCGGTCCGATATAAGATTTGGCCAATTTTCGCGCTACCCCTACGAATGGGGTGTCTGCGGATAGGGGCTGACGAGGGCTGTGCAACGATACCAAATTTGGACCTTCGCTAGAAGAAAATTTTGAAAATTTTGGGATTTAAAAATCCAAAAACCGGTCAATGTATGGAAAGTTTATAACTTTCCTTTGAAAAAATTTGGGGAAATGGTCCGGACAGATCGGGCTCGATGTATCGAGTTCAAATACCTCAATGTTTACTATACTAAAGTCAAAGGAAACTATGGAAAATCGACGAAAACCCAAATTATCGCACTCAGCACTATACCTCGGTTCGGTATGCGGTTTTGCCAAATTTCGCGCTACCCCTATAAATGGGGTGTCTGCGGATAGGGGCTGACGAGGACTGTGCAACGATACCAAATTTGGAATTTCGCTAGAACAGAATTCTGAAAATTTTGGGGTTTAAAGTTCCAAAAAATAAACAATGAATAAACAATGTTGGGAAAATTTATAAATTTCCTTCGGAATTTTCCTCGGGAAATTGTCTTAAAATGTCGGGCTCGATGAATCGAGTTTAAATATATAAATGTTTACTATACTAAAGTCAACAGAAAGTATTGAAAATCGACGAAAACCCAAATTTTTGCACTCAGGACTATACCTCGGTCCGATATAAGATTTGGCCAATTTTCGCGCTACCCCTACGAATGGGGTGTCTGCGGATAGGGGCTGACGAGGGCTGTGCAACGATACCAAATTTGGACCTTCGCTAGAAGAAAATTTTGAAAATTTTGGGATTTAAAAATCCAAAAACCGGTCAATGTATGGAAAGTTTATAACTTTCCTTTGAAAAAATTTGGGGAAATGGTCCGGACAGATCGGGCTCGATGTATCGAGTTCAAATACCTCAATGTTTACTATACTAAAGTCAAAGGAAACTATGGAAAATCGACGAAAACCCAAATTATCGCACTCAGCACTATACCTCGGTTCGGTATGCGGTTTTGCCAAATTTCGCGCTACCCCTATAAATGGGGTGTCTGCGGATAGGGGCTGACGAGGACTGTGCAACGATACCAAATTTGGAATTTCGCTAGAACAGAATTCTGAAAATTTTGGGGTTTAAAGTTCCAAAAAATAAACAATGAATAAACAATGTTGGGAAAATTTATAAATTTCCTTCGGAATTTTCCTCGGGAAATTGTCTTAAAATGTCGGGCTCGATGAATCGAGTTTAAATATATAAATGTTTACTATACTAAAGTCAACAGAAAGTATTGAAAATCGACGAAAACCCAAATTTTTGCACTCAGGACTATACCTCGGTCCGATATAAGATTTGGCCAATTTTCGCGCTACCCCTACGAATGGGGTGTCTGCGGATAGGGGCTGACGAGGGCTGTGCAACGATACCAAATTTGGACCTTCGCTAGAAGAAAATTTTGAAAATTTTGGGATTTAAAAATCCAAAAACCGGTCAATGTATGGAAAGTTTATAACTTTCCTTTGAAAAAATTTGGGGAAATGGTCCGGACAGATCGGGCTCGATGTATCGAGTTCAAATACCTCAATGTTTACTATACTAAAGTCAAAGGAAACTATGGAAAATCGACGAAAACCCAAATTATCGCACTCAGCACTATACCTCGGTTCGGTATGCGGTTTTGCCAAATTTCGCGCTACCCCTATAAATGGGGTGTCTGCGGATAGGGGCTGACGAGGACTGTGCAACGATACCAAATTTGGAATTTCGCTAGAACAGAATTCTGAAAATTTTGGGGTTTAAAGTTCCAAAAAATAAACAATGAATAAACAATGTAGGGAAAATTTATAAATTTCCTTCGGAATTTTCCTCGGGAAATTGTCTTAAAATGTCGGGCTCGATGAATCGAGTTTAAATATATAAATGTTTACTATACTAAAGTCAACAGAAAGTATTGAAAATCGACGAAAACCCAAATTTTTGCACTCAGGACTATACCTCGGTCCGATATAAGATTTGGCCAATTTTCGCGCTACCCCTACGAATGGGGTGTCTGCGGATAGGGGCTGACGAGGGCTGTGCAACGATACCAAATTTGGACCTTCGCTAGAAGAAAATTTTGAAAATTTTGGGATTTAAAAATCCAAAAACCGGTCAATGTATGGAAAGTTTATAACTTTCCTTTGAAAAAATTTGGGGAAATGGTCCGGACAGATCGGGCTCGATGTATCGAGTTCAAATACCTCAATGTTTACTATACTAAAGTCAAAGGAAACTATGGAAAATCGACGAAAACCCAAATTATCGCACTCAGCACTATACCTCGGTTCGGTATGCGGTTTTGCCAAATTTCGCGCTACCCCTATAAATGGGGTGTCTGCGGATAGGGGCTGACGAGGATTGTGCAACGATACCAAATTTGGAATTTCGCTAGAACAGAATTCTGAAAATTTTGGGGTTTAAAGTTCCAAAAAATAAACAATGAATAAACAATGTAGGGAAAATTTATAAATTTCCTTCGGAATTTTCCTCGGGAAATTGTCTTAAAATGTCGGGCTCGATGAATCGAGTTTAAATATATAAATGTTTACTATACTAAAGTCAACAGAAAGTATTGAAAATCGACGAAAACCCAAATTTTTGCACTCAGGACTATACCTCGGTCCGATATAAGATTTGGCCAATTTTCGCGCTACCCCTACGAATGGGGTGTCTGCGGATAGGGGCTGACGAGGGCTGTGCAACGATACCAAATTTGGACCTTCGCTAGAAGAAAATTTTGAAAATTTTGGGATTTAAAAATCCAAAAACCGGTCAATGTATGGAAAGTTTATAACTTTCCTTTGAAAAAATTTGGGGAAATGGTCCGGACAGATCGGGCTCGATGTATCGAGTTCAAATACCTCAATGTTTACTATACTAAAGTCAAAGGAAACTATGGAAAATCGACGAAAACCCAAATTATCGCACTCAGCACTATACCTCGGTTCGGTATGCGGTTTTGCCAAATTTCGCGCTACCCCTATAAATGGGGTGTCTGCGGATAGGGGCTGACGAGGACTGTGCAACGATACCAAATTTGGAATTTCGCTAGAACAGAATTCTGAAAATTTTGGGGTTTAAAGTTCCAAAAAATAAACAATGAATAAACAATGTTGGGAAAATTTATAAATTTCCTTCGGAATTTTCCTCGGGAAATTGTCTTAAAATGTCGGGCTCGATGAATCGAGTTTAAATATATAAATGTTTACTATACTAAAGTCAACAGAAAGTATTGAAAATCGACGAAAACCCAAATTTTTGCACTCAGGACTATACCTCGGTCCGATATAAGATTTGGCCAATTTTCGCGCTACCCCTACGAATGGGGTGTCTGCGGATAGGGGCTGACGAGGGCTGTGCAACGATACCAAATTTGGACCTTCGCTAGAAGAAAATTTTGAAAATTTTGGGATTTAAAAATCCAAAAACCGGTCAATGTATGGAAAGTTTATAACTTTCCTTTGAAAAAATTTGGGGAAATGGTCCGGACAGATCGGGCTCGATGTATCGAGTTCAAATACCTCAATGTTTACTATACTAAAGTCAAAGGAAACTATGGAAAATCGACGAAAACCCAAATTATCGCACTCAGCACTATACCTCGGTTCGGTATGCGGTTTTGCCAAATTTCGCGCTACCCCTATAAATGGGGTGTCTGCGGATAGGGGCTGACGAGGACTGTGCAACGATACCAAATTTGGAATTTCGCTAGAACAGAATTCTGAAAATTTTGGGGTTTAAAGTTCCAAAAAATAAACAATGAATAAACAATGTTGGGAAAATTTATAAATTTCCTTCGGAATTTTCCTCGGGAAATTGTCTTAAAATGTCGGGCTCGATGAATCGAGTTTAAATATATAAATGTTTACTATACTAAAGTCAACAGAAAGTATTGAAAATCGACGAAAACCCAAATTTTTGCACTCAGGACTATACCTCGGTCCGATATAAGATTTGGCCAATTTTCGCGCTACCCCTACGAATGGGGTGTCTGCGGATAGGGGCTGACGAGGGCTGTGCAACGATACCAAATTTGGACCTTCGCTAGAAGAAAATTTTGAAAATTTTGGGATTTAAAAATCCAAAAACCGGTCAATGTATGGAAAGTTTATAACTTTCCTTTGAAAAAATTTGGGGAAATGGTCCGGACAGATCGGGCTCGATGTATCGAGTTCAAATACCTCAATGTTTACTATACTAAAGTCAAAGGAAACTATGGAAAATCGACGAAAACCCAAATTATCGCACTCAGCACTATACCTCGGTTCGGTATGCGGTTTTGCCAAATTTCGCGCTACCCCTATAAATGGGGTGTCTGCGGATAGGGGCTGACGAGGACTGTGCAACGATACCAAATTTGGAATTTCGCTAGAACAGAATTCTGAAAATTTTGGGGTTTAAAGTTCCAAAAAATAAACAATGAATAAACAATGTTGGGAAAATTTATAAATTTCCTTCGGAATTTTCCTCGGGAAATTGTCTTAAAATGTCGGGCTCGATGAATCGAGTTTAAATATATAAATGTTTACTATACTAAAGTCAACAGAAAGTATTGAAAATCGACGAAAACCCAAATTTTTGCACTCAGGACTATACCTCGGTCCGATATAAGATTTGGCCAATTTTCGCGCTACCCCTACGAATGGGGTGTCTGCGGATAGGGGCTGACGAGGGCTGTGCAACGATACCAAATTTGGACCTTCGCTAGAAGAAAATTTTGAAAATTTTGGGATTTAAAAATCCAAAAACCGGTCAATGTATGGAAAGTTTATAACTTTCCTTTGAAAAAATTTGGGGAAATGGTCCGGACAGATCGGGCTCGATGTATCGAGTTCAAATACCTCAATGTTTACTATACTAAAGTCAAAGGAAACTATGGAAAATCGACGAAAACCCAAATTATCGCACTCAGCACTATACCTCGGTTCGGTATGCGGTTTTGCCAAATTTCGCGCTACCCCTATAAATGGGGTGTCTGCGGATAGGGGCTGACGAGGACTGTGCAACGATACCAAATTTGGAATTTCGCTAGAACAGAATTCTGAAAATTTTGGGGTTTAAAGTTCCAAAAAATAAACAATGAATAAACAATGTAGGGAAAATTTATAAATTTCCTTCGGAATTTTCCTCGGGAAATTGTCTTAAAATGTCGGGCTCGATGAATCGAGTTTAAATATATAAATGTTTACTATACTAAAGTCAACAGAAAGTATTGAAAATCGACGAAAACCCAAATTTTTGCACTCAGGACTATACCTCGGTCCGATATAAGATTTGGCCAATTTTCGCGCTACCCCTACGAATGGGGTGTCTGCGGATAGGGGCTGACGAGGGCTGTGCAACGATACCAAATTTGGACCTTCGCTAGAAGAAAATTTTGAAAATTTTGGGATTTAAAAATCCAAAAACCGGTCAATGTATGGAAAGTTTATAACTTTCCTTTGAAAAAATTTGGGGAAATGGTCCGGACAGATCGGGCTCGATGTATCGAGTTCAAATACCTCAATGTTTACTATACTAAAGTCAAAGGAAACTATGGAAAATCGACGAAAACCCAAATTATCGCACTCAGCACTATACCTCGGTTCGGTATGCGGTTTTGCCAAATTTCGCGCTACCCCTATAAATGGGGTGTCTGCGGATAGGGGCTGACGAGGACTGTGCAACGATACCAAATTTGGAATTTCGCTAGAACAGAATTCTGAAAATTTTGGGGTTTAAAGTTCCAAAAAATAAACAATGAATAAACAATGTTGGGAAAATTTATAAATTTCCTTCGGAATTTTCCTCGGGAAATTGTCTTAAAATGTCGGGCTCGATGAATCGAGTTTAAATATATAAATGTTTACTATACTAAAGTCAACAGAAAGTATTGAAAATCGACGAAAACCCAAATTTTTGCACTCAGGACTATACCTCGGTCCGATATAAGATTTGGCCAATTTTCGCGCTACCCCTACGAATGGGGTGTCTGCGGATAGGGGCTGACGAGGGCTGTGCAACGATACCAAATTTGGACCTTCGCTAGAAGAAAATTTTGAAAATTTTGGGATTTAAAAATCCAAAAACCGGTCAATGTATGGAAAGTTTATAACTTTCCTTTGAAAAAATTTGGGGAAATGGTCCGGACAGATCGGGCTCGATGTATCGAGTTCAAATACCTCAATGTTTACTATACTAAAGTCAAAGGAAACTATGGAAAATCGACGAAAACCCAAATTATCGCACTCAGCACTATACCTCGGTTCGGTATGCGGTTTTGCCAAATTTCGCGCTACCCCTATAAATGGGGTGTCTGCGGATAGGGGCTGACGAGGACTGTGCAACGATACCAAATTTGGAATTTCGCTAGAACAGAATTCTGAAAATTTTGGGGTTTAAAGTTCCAAAAAATAAACAATGAATAAACAATGTTGGGAAAATTTATAAATTTCCTTCGGAATTTTCCTCGGGAAATTGTCTTAAAATGTCGGGCTCGATGAATCGAGTTTAAATATATAAATGTTTACTATACTAAAGTCAACAGAAAGTATTGAAAATCGACGAAAACCCAAATTTTTGCACTCAGGACTATACCTCGGTCCGATATAAGATTTGGCCAATTTTCGCGCTACCCCTACGAATGGGGTGTCTGCGGATAGGGGCTGACGAGGGCTGTGCAACGATACCAAATTTGGACCTTCGCTAGAAGAAAATTTTGAAAATTTTGGGATTTAAAAATCCAAAAACCGGTCAATGTATGGAAAGTTTATAACTTTCCTTTGAAAAAATTTGGGGAAATGGTCCGGACAGATCGGGCTCGATGTATCGAGTTCAAATACCTCAATGTTTACTATACTAAAGTCAAAGGAAACTATGGAAAATCGACGAAAACCCAAATTATCGCACTCAGCACTATACCTCGGTTCGGTATGCGGTTTTGCCAAATTTCGCGCTACCCCTATAAATGGGGTGTCTGCGGATAGGGGCTGACGAGGACTGTGCAACGATACCAAATTTGGAATTTCGCTAGAACAGAATTCTGAAAATTTTGGGGTTTAAAGTTCCAAAAAATAAACAATGAATAAACAATGTTGGGAAAATTTATAAATTTCCTTCGGAATTTTCCTCGGGAAATTGTCTTAAAATGTCGGGCTCGATGAATCGAGTTTAAATATATAAATGTTTACTATACTAAAGTCAACAGAAAGTATTGAAAATCGACGAAAACCCAAATTTTTGCACTCAGGACTATACCTCGGTCCGATATAAGATTTGGCCAATTTTCGCGCTACCCCTACGAATGGGGTGTCTGCGGATAGGGGCTGACGAGGGCTGTGCAACGATACCAAATTTGGACCTTCGCTAGAAGAAAATTTTGAAAATTTTGGGATTTAAAAATCCAAAAACCGGTCAATGTATGGAAAGTTTATAACTTTCCTTTGAAAAAATTTGGGGAAATGGTCCGGACAGATCGGGCTCGATGTATCGAGTTCAAATACCTCAATGTTTACTATACTAAAGTCAAAGGAAACTATGGAAAATCGACGAAAACCCAAATTATCGCACTCAGCACTATACCTCGGTTCGGTATGCGGTTTTGCCAAATTTCGCGCTACCCCTATAAATGGGGTGTCTGCGGATAGGGGCTGACGAGGACTGTGCAACGATACCAAATTTGGAATTTCGCTAGAACAGAATTCTGAAAATTTTGGGGTTTAAAGTTCCAAAAAATAAACAATGAATAAACAATGTAGGGAAAATTTATAAATTTCCTTCGGAATTTTCCTCGGGAAATTGTCTTAAAATGTCGGGCTCGATGAATCGAGTTTAAATATATAAATGTTTACTATACTAAAGTCAACAGAAAGTATTGAAAATCGACGAAAACCCAAATTTTTGCACTCAGGACTATACCTCGGTCCGATATAAGATTTGGCCAATTTTCGCGCTACCCCTACGAATGGGGTGTCTGCGGATAGGGGCTGACGAGGGCTGTGCAACGATACCAAATTTGGACCTTCGCTAGAAGAAAATTTTGAAAATTTTGGGATTTAAAAATCCAAAAACCGGTCAATGTATGGAAAGTTTATAACTTTCCTTTGAAAAAATTTGGGGAAATGGTCCGGACAGATCGGGCTCGATGTATCGAGTTCAAATACCTCAATGTTTACTATACTAAAGTCAAAGGAAACTATGGAAAATCGACGAAAACCCAAATTATCGCACTCAGCACTATACCTCGGTTCGGTATGCGGTTTTGCCAAATTTCGCGCTACCCCTATAAATGGGGTGTCTGCGGATAGGGGCTGACGAGGACTGTGCAACGATACCAAATTTGGAATTTCGCTAGAACAGAATTCTGAAAATTTTGGGGTTTAAAGTTCCAAAAAATAAACAATGAATAAACAATGTTGGGAAAATTTATAAATTTCCTTCGGAATTTTCCTCGGGAAATTGTCTTAAAATGTCGGGCTCGATGAATCGAGTTTAAATATATAAATGTTTACTATACTAAAGTCAACAGAAAGTATTGAAAATCGACGAAAACCCAAATTTTTGCACTCAGGACTATACCTCGGTCCGATATAAGATTTGGCCAATTTTCGCGCTACCCCTACGAATGGGGTGTCTGCGGATAGGGGCTGACGAGGGCTGTGCAACGATACCAAATTTGGACCTTCGCTAGAAGAAAATTTTGAAAATTTTGGGATTTAAAAATCCAAAAACCGGTCAATGTATGGAAAGTTTATAACTTTCCTTTGAAAAAATTTGGGGAAATGGTCCGGACAGATCGGGCTCGATGTATCGAGTTCAAATACCTCAATGTTTACTATACTAAAGTCAAAGGAAACTATGGAAAATCGACGAAAACCCAAATTATCGCACTCAGCACTATACCTCGGTTCGGTATGCGGTTTTGCCAAATTTCGCGCTACCCCTATAAATGGGGTGTCTGCGGATAGGGGCTGACGAGGACTGTGCAACGATACCAAATTTGGAATTTCGCTAGAACAGAATTCTGAAAATTTTGGGGTTTAAAGTTCCAAAAAATAAACAATGAATAAACAATGTTGGGAAAATTTATAAATTTCCTTCGGAATTTTCCTCGGGAAATTGTCTTAAAATGTCGGGCTCGATGAATCGAGTTTAAATATATAAATGTTTACTATACTAAAGTCAACAGAAAGTATTGAAAATCGACGAAAACCCAAATTTTTGCACTCAGGACTATACCTCGGTCCGATATAAGATTTGGCCAATTTTCGCGCTACCCCTACGAATGGGGTGTCTGCGGATAGGGGCTGACGAGGGCTGTGCAACGATACCAAATTTGGACCTTCGCTAGAAGAAAATTTTGAAAATTTTGGGATTTAAAAATCCAAAAACCGGTCAATGTATGGAAAGTTTATAACTTTCCTTTGAAAAAATTTGGGGAAATGGTCCGGACAGATCGGGCTCGATGTATCGAGTTCAAATACCTCAATGTTTACTATACTAAAGTCAAAGGAAACTATGGAAAATCGACGAAAACCCAAATTATCGCACTCAGCACTATACCTCGGTTCGGTATGCGGTTTTGCCAAATTTCGCGCTACCCCTATAAATGGGGTGTCTGCGGATAGGGGCTGACGAGGACTGTGCAACGATACCAAATTTGGAATTTCGCTAGAACAGAATTCTGAAAATTTTGGGGTTTAAAGTTCCAAAAAATAAACAATGAATAAACAATGTTGGGAAAATTTATAAATTTCCTTCGGAATTTTCCTCGGGAAATTGTCTTAAAATGTCGGGCTCGATGAATCGAGTTTAAATATATAAATGTTTACTATACTAAAGTCAACAGAAAGTATTGAAAATCGACGAAAACCCAAATTTTTGCACTCAGGACTATACCTCGGTCCGATATAAGATTTGGCCAATTTTCGCGCTACCCCTACGAATGGGGTGTCTGCGGATAGGGGCTGACGAGGGCTGTGCAACGATACCAAATTTGGACCTTCGCTAGAAGAAAATTTTGAAAATTTTGGGATTTAAAAATCCAAAAACCGGTCAATGTATGGAAAGTTTATAACTTTCCTTTGAAAAAATTTGGGGAAATGGTCCGGACAGATCGGGCTCGATGTATCGAGTTCAAATACCTCAATGTTTACTATACTAAAGTCAAAGGAAACTATGGAAAATCGACGAAAACCCAAATTATCGCACTCAGCACTATACCTCGGTTCGGTATGCGGTTTTGCCAAATTTCGCGCTACCCCTATAAATGGGGTGTCTGCGGATAGGGGCTGACGAGGACTGTGCAACGATACCAAATTTGGAATTTCGCTAGAACAGAATTCTGAAAATTTTGGGGTTTAAAGTTCCAAAAAATAAACAATGAATAAACAATGTAGGGAAAATTTATAAATTTCCTTCGGAATTTTCCTCGGGAAATTGTCTTAAAATGTCGGGCTCGATGAATCGAGTTTAAATATATAAATGTTTACTATACTAAAGTCAACAGAAAGTATTGAAAATCGACGAAAACCCAAATTTTTGCACTCAGGACTATACCTCGGTCCGATATAAGATTTGGCCAATTTTCGCGCTACCCCTACGAATGGGGTGTCTGCGGATAGGGGCTGACGAGGGCTGTGCAACGATACCAAATTTGGACCTTCGCTAGAAGAAAATTTTGAAAATTTTGGGATTTAAAAATCCAAAAACCGGTCAATGTATGGAAAGTTTATAACTTTCCTTTGAAAAAATTTGGGGAAATGGTCCGGACAGATCGGGCTCGATGTATCGAGTTCAAATACCTCAATGTTTACTATACTAAAGTCAAAGGAAACTATGGAAAATCGACGAAAACCCAAATTATCGCACTCAGCACTATACCTCGGTTCGGTATGCGGTTTTGCCAAATTTCGCGCTACCCCTATAAATGGGGTGTCTGCGGATAGGGGCTGACGAGGACTGTGCAACGATACCAAATTTGGAATTTCGCTAGAACAGAATTCTGAAAATTTTGGGGTTTAAAGTTCCAAAAAATAAACAATGAATAAACAATGTTGGGAAAATTTATAAATTTCCTTCGGAATTTTCCTCGGGAAATTGTCTTAAAATGTCGGGCTCGATGAATCGAGTTTAAATATATAAATGTTTACTATACTAAAGTCAACAGAAAGTATTGAAAATCGACGAAAACCCAAATTTTTGCACTCAGGACTATACCTCGGTCCGATATAAGATTTGGCCAATTTTCGCGCTACCCCTACGAATGGGGTGTCTGCGGATAGGGGCTGACGAGGGCTGTGCAACGATACCAAATTTGGACCTTCGCTAGAAGAAAATTTTGAAAATTTTGGGATTTAAAAATCCAAAAACCGGTCAATGTATGGAAAGTTTATAACTTTCCTTTGAAAAAATTTGGGGAAATGGTCCGGACAGATCGGGCTCGATGTATCGAGTTCAAATACCTCAATGTTTACTATACTAAAGTCAAAGGAAACTATGGAAAATCGACGAAAACCCAAATTATCGCACTCAGCACTATACCTCGGTTCGGTATGCGGTTTTGCCAAATTTCGCGCTACCCCTATAAATGGGGTGTCTGCGGATAGGGGCTGACGAGGACTGTGCAACGATACCAAATTTGGAATTTCGCTAGAACAGAATTCTGAAAATTTTGGGGTTTAAAGTTCCAAAAAATAAACAATGAATAAACAATGTTGGGAAAATTTATAAATTTCCTTCGGAATTTTCCTCGGGAAATTGTCTTAAAATGTCGGGCTCGATGAATCGAGTTTAAATATATAAATGTTTACTATACTAAAGTCAACAGAAAGTATTGAAAATCGACGAAAACCCAAATTTTTGCACTCAGGACTATACCTCGGTCCGATATAAGATTTGGCCAATTTTCGCGCTACCCCTACGAATGGGGTGTCTGCGGATAGGGGCTGACGAGGGCTGTGCAACGATACCAAATTTGGACCTTCGCTAGAAGAAAATTTTGAAAATTTTGGGATTTAAAAATCCAAAAACCGGTCAATGTATGGAAAGTTTATAACTTTCCTTTGAAAAAATTTGGGGAAATGGTCCGGACAGATCGGGCTCGATGTATCGAGTTCAAATACCTCAATGTTTACTATACTAAAGTCAAAGGAAACTATGGAAAATCGACGAAAACCCAAATTATCGCACTCAGCACTATACCTCGGTTCGGTATGCGGTTTTGCCAAATTTCGCGCTACCCCTATAAATGGGGTGTCTGCGGATAGGGGCTGACGAGGACTGTGCAACGATACCAAATTTGGAATTTCGCTAGAACAGAATTCTGAAAATTTTGGGGTTTAAAGTTCCAAAAAATAAACAATGAATAAACAATGTAGGGAAAATTTATAAATTTCCTTCGGAATTTTCCTCGGGAAATTGTCTTAAAATGTCGGGCTCGATGAATCGAGTTTAAATATATAAATGTTTACTATACTAAAGTCAACAGAAAGTATTGAAAATCGACGAAAACCCAAATTTTTGCACTCAGGACTATACCTCGGTCCGATATAAGATTTGGCCAATTTTCGCGCTACCCCTACGAATGGGGTGTCTGCGGATAGGGGCTGACGAGGGCTGTGCAACGATACCAAATTTGGACCTTCGCTAGAAGAAAATTTTGAAAATTTTGGGATTTAAAAATCCAAAAACCGGTCAATGTATGGAAAGTTTATAACTTTCCTTTGAAAAAATTTGGGGAAATGGTCCGGACAGATCGGGCTCGATGTATCGAGTTCAAATACCTCAATGTTTACTATACTAAAGTCAAAGGAAACTATGGAAAATCGACGAAAACCCAAATTATCGCACTCAGCACTATACCTCGGTTCGGTATGCGGTTTTGCCAAATTTCGCGCTACCCCTATAAATGGGGTGTCTGCGGATAGGGGCTGACGAGGACTGTGCAACGATACCAAATTTGGAATTTCGCTAGAACAGAATTCTGAAAATTTTGGGGTTTAAAGTTCCAAAAAATAAACAATGAATAAACAATGTTGGGAAAATTTATAAATTTCCTTCGGAATTTTCCTCGGGAAATTGTCTTAAAATGTCGGGCTCGATGAATCGAGTTTAAATATATAAATGTTTACTATACTAAAGTCAACAGAAAGTATTGAAAATCGACGAAAACCCAAATTTTTGCACTCAGGACTATACCTCGGTCCGATATAAGATTTGGCCAATTTTCGCGCTACCCCTACGAATGGGGTGTCTGCGGATAGGGGCTGACGAGGGCTGTGCAACGATACCAAATTTGGACCTTCGCTAGAAGAAAATTTTGAAAATTTTGGGATTTAAAAATCCAAAAACCGGTCAATGTATGGAAAGTTTATAACTTTCCTTTGAAAAAATTTGGGGAAATGGTCCGGACAGATCGGGCTCGATGTATCGAGTTCAAATACCTCAATGTTTACTATACTAAAGTCAAAGGAAACTATGGAAAATCGACGAAAACCCAAATTATCGCACTCAGCACTATACCTCGGTTCGGTATGCGGTTTTGCCAAATTTCGCGCTACCCCTATAAATGGGGTGTCTGCGGATAGGGGCTGACGAGGACTGTGCAACGATACCAAATTTGGAATTTCGCTAGAACAGAATTCTGAAAATTTTGGGGTTTAAAGTTCCAAAAAATAAACAATGAATAAACAATGTTGGGAAAATTTATAAATTTCCTTCGGAATTTTCCTCGGGAAATTGTCTTAAAATGTCGGGCTCGATGAATCGAGTTTAAATATATAAATGTTTACTATACTAAAGTCAACAGAAAGTATTGAAAATCGACGAAAACCCAAATTTTTGCACTCAGGACTATACCTCGGTCCGATATAAGATTTGGCCAATTTTCGCGCTACCCCTACGAATGGGGTGTCTGCGGATAGGGGCTGACGAGGGCTGTGCAACGATACCAAATTTGGACCTTCGCTAGAAGAAAATTTTGAAAATTTTGGGATTTAAAAATCCAAAAACCGGTCAATGTATGGAAAGTTTATAACTTTCCTTTGAAAAAATTTGGGGAAATGGTCCGGACAGATCGGGCTCGATGTATCGAGTTCAAATACCTCAATGTTTACTATACTAAAGTCAAAGGAAACTATGGAAAATCGACGAAAACCCAAATTATCGCACTCAGCACTATACCTCGGTTCGGTATGCGGTTTTGCCAAATTTCGCGCTACCCCTATAAATGGGGTGTCTGCGGATAGGGGCTGACGAGGACTGTGCAACGATACCAAATTTGGAATTTCGCTAGAACAGAATTCTGAAAATTTTGGGGTTTAAAGTTCCAAAAAATAAACAATGAATAAACAATGTTGGGAAAATTTATAAATTTCCTTCGGAATTTTCCTCGGGAAATTGTCTTAAAATGTCGGGCTCGATGAATCGAGTTTAAATATATAAATGTTTACTATACTAAAGTCAACAGAAAGTATTGAAAATCGACGAAAACCCAAATTTTTGCACTCAGGACTATACCTCGGTCCGATATAAGATTTGGCCAATTTTCGCGCTACCCCTACGAATGGGGTGTCTGCGGATAGGGGCTGACGAGGGCTGTGCAACGATACCAAATTTGGACCTTCGCTAGAAGAAAATTTTGAAAATTTTGGGATTTAAAAATCCAAAAACCGGTCAATGTATGGAAAGTTTATAACTTTCCTTTGAAAAAATTTGGGGAAATGGTCCGGACAGATCGGGCTCGATGTATCGAGTTCAAATACCTCAATGTTTACTATACTAAAGTCAAAGGAAACTATGGAAAATCGACGAAAACCCAAATTATCGCACTCAGCACTATACCTCGGTTCGGTATGCGGTTTTGCCAAATTTCGCGCTACCCCTATAAATGGGGTGTCTGCGGATAGGGGCTGACGAGGACTGTGCAACGATACCAAATTTGGAATTTCGCTAGAACAGAATTCTGAAAATTTTGGGGTTTAAAGTTCCAAAAAATAAACAATGAATAAACAATGTTGGGAAAATTTATAAATTTCCTTCGGAATTTTCCTCGGGAAATTGTCTTAAAATGTCGGGCTCGATGAATCGAGTTTAAATATATAAATGTTTACTATACTAAAGTCAACAGAAAGTATTGAAAATCGACGAAAACCCAAATTTTTGCACTCAGGACTATACCTCGGTCCGATATAAGATTTGGCCAATTTTCGCGCTACCCCTACGAATGGGGTGTCTGCGGATAGGGGCTGACGAGGGCTGTGCAACGATACCAAATTTGGACCTTCGCTAGAAGAAAATTTTGAAAATTTTGGGATTTAAAAATCCAAAAACCGGTCAATGTATGGAAAGTTTATAACTTTCCTTTGAAAAAATTTGGGGAAATGGTCCGGACAGATCGGGCTCGATGTATCGAGTTCAAATACCTCAATGTTTACTATACTAAAGTCAAAGGAAACTATGGAAAATCGACGAAAACCCAAATTATCGCACTCAGCACTATACCTCGGTTCGGTATGCGGTTTTGCCAAATTTCGCGCTACCCCTATAAATGGGGTGTCTGCGGATAGGGGCTGACGAGGACTGTGCAACGATACCAAATTTGGAATTTCGCTAGAACAGAATTCTGAAAATTTTGGGGTTTAAAGTTCCAAAAAATAAACAATGAATAAACAATGTTGGGAAAATTTATAAATTTCCTTCGGAATTTTCCTCGGGAAATTGTCTTAAAATGTCGGGCTCGATGAATCGAGTTTAAATATATAAATGTTTACTATACTAAAGTCAACAGAAAGTATTGAAAATCGACGAAAACCCAAATTTTTGCACTCAGGACTATACCTCGGTCCGATATAAGATTTGGCCAATTTTCGCGCTACCCCTACGAATGGGGTGTCTGCGGATAGGGGCTGACGAGGGCTGTGCAACGATACCAAATTTGGACCTTCGCTAGAAGAAAATTTTGAAAATTTTGGGATTTAAAAATCCAAAAACCGGTCAATGTATGGAAAGTTTATAACTTTCCTTTGAAAAAATTTGGGGAAATGGTCCGGACAGATCGGGCTCGATGTATCGAGTTCAAATACCTCAATGTTTACTATACTAAAGTCAAAGGAAACTATGGAAAATCGACGAAAACCCAAATTATCGCACTCAGCACTATACCTCGGTTCGGTATGCGGTTTTGCCAAATTTCGCGCTACCCCTATAAATGGGGTGTCTGCGGATAGGGGCTGACGAGGACTGTGCAACGATACCAAATTTGGAATTTCGCTAGAACAGAATTCTGAAAATTTTGGGGTTTAAAGTTCCAAAAAATAAACAATGAATAAACAATGTTGGGAAAATTTATAAATTTCCTTCGGAATTTTCCTCGGGAAATTGTCTTAAAATGTCGGGCTCGATGAATCGAGTTTAAATATATAAATGTTTACTATACTAAAGTCAACAGAAAGTATTGAAAATCGACGAAAACCCAAATTTTTGCACTCAGGACTATACCTCGGTCCGATATAAGATTTGGCCAATTTTCGCGCTACCCCTACGAATGGGGTGTCTGCGGATAGGGGCTGACGAGGGCTGTGCAACGATACCAAATTTGGACCTTCGCTAGAAGAAAATTTTGAAAATTTTGGGATTTAAAAATCCAAAAACCGGTCAATGTATGGAAAGTTTATAACTTTCCTTTGAAAAAATTTGGGGAAATGGTCCGGACAGATCGGGCTCGATGTATCGAGTTCAAATACCTCAATGTTTACTATACTAAAGTCAAAGGAAACTATGGAAAATCGACGAAAACCCAAATTATCGCACTCAGCACTATACCTCGGTTCGGTATGCGGTTTTGCCAAATTTCGCGCTACCCCTATAAATGGGGTGTCTGCGGATAGGGGCTGACGAGGACTGTGCAACGATACCAAATTTGGAATTTCGCTAGAACAGAATTCTGAAAATTTTGGGGTTTAAAGTTCCAAAAAATAAACAATGAATAAACAATGTAGGGAAAATTTATAAATTTCCTTCGGAATTTTCCTCGGGAAATTGTCTTAAAATGTCGGGCTCGATGAATCGAGTTTAAATATATAAATGTTTACTATACTAAAGTCAACAGAAAGTATTGAAAATCGACGAAAACCCAAATTTTTGCACTCAGGACTATACCTCGGTCCGATATAAGATTTGGCCAATTTTCGCGCTACCCCTACGAATGGGGTGTCTGCGGATAGGGGCTGACGAGGGCTGTGCAACGATACCAAATTTGGACCTTCGCTAGAAGAAAATTTTGAAAATTTTGGGATTTAAAAATCCAAAAACCGGTCAATGTATGGAAAGTTTATAACTTTCCTTTGAAAAAATTTGGGGAAATGGTCCGGACAGATCGGGCTCGATGTATCGAGTTCAAATACCTCAATGTTTACTATACTAAAGTCAAAGGAAACTATGGAAAATCGACGAAAACCCAAATTATCGCACTCAGCACTATACCTCGGTTCGGTATGCGGTTTTGCCAAATTTCGCGCTACCCCTATAAATGGGGTGTCTGCGGATAGGGGCTGACGAGGACTGTGCAACGATACCAAATTTGGAATTTCGCTAGAACAGAATTCTGAAAATTTTGGGGTTTAAAGTTCCAAAAAATAAACAATGAATAAACAATGTAGGGAAAATTTATAAATTTCCTTCGGAATTTTCCTCGGGAAATTGTCTTAAAATGTCGGGCTCGATGAATCGAGTTTAAATATATAAATGTTTACTATACTAAAGTCAACAGAAAGTATTGAAAATCGACGAAAACCCAAATTTTTGCACTCAGGACTATACCTCGGTCCGATATAAGATTTGGCCAATTTTCGCGCTACCCCTACGAATGGGGTGTCTGCGGATAGGGGCTGACGAGGGCTGTGCAACGATACCAAATTTGGACCTTCGCTAGAAGAAAATTTTGAAAATTTTGGGATTTAAAAATCCAAAAACCGGTCAATGTATGGAAAGTTTATAACTTTCCTTTGAAAAAATTTGGGGAAATGGTCCGGACAGATCGGGCTCGATGTATCGAGTTCAAATACCTCAATGTTTACTATACTAAAGTCAAAGGAAACTATGGAAAATCGACGAAAACCCAAATTATCGCACTCAGCACTATACCTCGGTTCGGTATGCGGTTTTGCCAAATTTCGCGCTACCCCTATAAATGGGGTGTCTGCGGATAGGGGCTGACGAGGACTGTGCAACGATACCAAATTTGGAATTTCGCTAGAACAGAATTCTGAAAATTTTGGGGTTTAAAGTTCCAAAAAATAAACAATGAATAAACAATGTTGGGAAAATTTATAAATTTCCTTCGGAATTTTCCTCGGGAAATTGTCTTAAAATGTCGGGCTCGATGAATCGAGTTTAAATATATAAATGTTTACTATACTAAAGTCAACAGAAAGTATTGAAAATCGACGAAAACCCAAATTTTTGCACTCAGGACTATACCTCGGTCCGATATAAGATTTGGCCAATTTTCGCGCTACCCCTACGAATGGGGTGTCTGCGGATAGGGGCTGACGAGGGCTGTGCAACGATACCAAATTTGGACCTTCGCTAGAAGAAAATTTTGAAAATTTTGGGATTTAAAAATCCAAAAACCGGTCAATGTATGGAAAGTTTATAACTTTCCTTTGAAAAAATTTGGGGAAATGGTCCGGACAGATCGGGCTCGATGTATCGAGTTCAAATACCTCAATGTTTACTATACTAAAGTCAAAGGAAACTATGGAAAATCGACGAAAACCCAAATTATCGCACTCAGCACTATACCTCGGTTCGGTATGCGGTTTTGCCAAATTTCGCGCTACCCCTATAAATGGGGTGTCTGCGGATAGGGGCTGACGAGGACTGTGCAACGATACCAAATTTGGAATTTCGCTAGAACAGAATTCTGAAAATTTTGGGGTTTAAAGTTCCAAAAAATAAACAATGAATAAACAATGTTGGGAAAATTTATAAATTTCCTTCGGAATTTTCCTCGGGAAATTGTCTTAAAATGTCGGGCTCGATGAATCGAGTTTAAATATATAAATGTTTACTATACTAAAGTCAACAGAAAGTATTGAAAATCGACGAAAACCCAAATTTTTGCACTCAGGACTATACCTCGGTCCGATATAAGATTTGGCCAATTTTCGCGCTACCCCTACGAATGGGGTGTCTGCGGATAGGGGCTGACGAGGGCTGTGCAACGATACCAAATTTGGACCTTCGCTAGAAGAAAATTTTGAAAATTTTGGGATTTAAAAATCCAAAAACCGGTCAATGTATGGAAAGTTTATAACTTTCCTTTGAAAAAATTTGGGGAAATGGTCCGGACAGATCGGGCTCGATGTATCGAGTTCAAATACCTCAATGTTTACTATACTAAAGTCAAAGGAAACTATGGAAAATCGACGAAAACCCAAATTATCGCACTCAGCACTATACCTCGGTTCGGTATGCGGTTTTGCCAAATTTCGCGCTACCCCTATAAATGGGGTGTCTGCGGATAGGGGCTGACGAGGACTGTGCAACGATACCAAATTTGGAATTTCGCTAGAACAGAATTCTGAAAATTTTGGGGTTTAAAGTTCCAAAAAATAAACAATGAATAAACAATGTTGGGAAAATTTATAAATTTCCTTCGGAATTTTCCTCGGGAAATTGTCTTAAAATGTCGGGCTCGATGAATCGAGTTTAAATATATAAATGTTTACTATACTAAAGTCAACAGAAAGTATTGAAAATCGACGAAAACCCAAATTTTTGCACTCAGGACTATACCTCGGTCCGATATAAGATTTGGCCAATTTTCGCGCTACCCCTACGAATGGGGTGTCTGCGGATAGGGGCTGACGAGGGCTGTGCAACGATACCAAATTTGGACCTTCGCTAGAAGAAAATTTTGAAAATTTTGGGATTTAAAAATCCAAAAACCGGTCAATGTATGGAAAGTTTATAACTTTCCTTTGAAAAAATTTGGGGAAATGGTCCGGACAGATCGGGCTCGATGTATCGAGTTCAAATACCTCAATGTTTACTATACTAAAGTCAAAGGAAACTATGGAAAATCGACGAAAACCCAAATTATCGCACTCAGCACTATACCTCGGTTCGGTATGCGGTTTTGCCAAATTTCGCGCTACCCCTATAAATGGGGTGTCTGCGGATAGGGGCTGACGAGGACTGTGCAACGATACCAAATTTGGAATTTCGCTAGAACAGAATTCTGAAAATTTTGGGGTTTAAAGTTCCAAAAAATAAACAATGAATAAACAATGTTGGGAAAATTTATAAATTTCCTTCGGAATTTTCCTCGGGAAATTGTCTTAAAATGTCGGGCTCGATGAATCGAGTTTAAATATATAAATGTTTACTATACTAAAGTCAACAGAAAGTATTGAAAATCGACGAAAACCCAAATTTTTGCACTCAGGACTATACCTCGGTCCGATATAAGATTTGGCCAATTTTCGCGCTACCCCTACGAATGGGGTGTCTGCGGATAGGGGCTGACGAGGGCTGTGCAACGATACCAAATTTGGACCTTCGCTAGAAGAAAATTTTGAAAATTTTGGGATTTAAAAATCCAAAAACCGGTCAATGTATGGAAAGTTTATAACTTTCCTTTGAAAAAATTTGGGGAAATGGTCCGGACAGATCGGGCTCGATGTATCGAGTTCAAATACCTCAATGTTTACTATACTAAAGTCAAAGGAAACTATGGAAAATCGACGAAAACCCAAATTATCGCACTCAGCACTATACCTCGGTTCGGTATGCGGTTTTGCCAAATTTCGCGCTACCCCTATAAATGGGGTGTCTGCGGATAGGGGCTGACGAGGACTGTGCAACGATACCAAATTTGGAATTTCGCTAGAACAGAATTCTGAAAATTTTGGGGTTTAAAGTTCCAAAAAATAAACAATGAATAAACAATGTAGGGAAAATTTATAAATTTCCTTCGGAATTTTCCTCGGGAAATTGTCTTAAAATGTCGGGCTCGATGAATCGAGTTTAAATATATAAATGTTTACTATACTAAAGTCAACAGAAAGTATTGAAAATCGACGAAAACCCAAATTTTTGCACTCAGGACTATACCTCGGTCCGATATAAGATTTGGCCAATTTTCGCGCTACCCCTACGAATGGGGTGTCTGCGGATAGGGGCTGACGAGGGCTGTGCAACGATACCAAATTTGGACCTTCGCTAGAAGAAAATTTTGAAAATTTTGGGATTTAAAAATCCAAAAACCGGTCAATGTATGGAAAGTTTATAACTTTCCTTTGAAAAAATTTGGGGAAATGGTCCGGACAGATCGGGCTCGATGTATCGAGTTCAAATACCTCAATGTTTACTATACTAAAGTCAAAGGAAACTATGGAAAATCGACGAAAACCCAAATTATCGCACTCAGCACTATACCTCGGTTCGGTATGCGGTTTTGCCAAATTTCGCGCTACCCCTATAAATGGGGTGTCTGCGGATAGGGGCTGACGAGGACTGTGCAACGATACCAAATTTGGAATTTCGCTAGAACAGAATTCTGAAAATTTTGGGGTTTAAAGTTCCAAAAAATAAACAATGAATAAACAATGTTGGGAAAATTTATAAATTTCCTTCGGAATTTTCCTCGGGAAATTGTCTTAAAATGTCGGGCTCGATGAATCGAGTTTAAATATATAAATGTTTACTATACTAAAGTCAACAGAAAGTATTGAAAATCGACGAAAACCCAAATTTTTGCACTCAGGACTATACCTCGGTCCGATATAAGATTTGGCCAATTTTCGCGCTACCCCTACGAATGGGGTGTCTGCGGATAGGGGCTGACGAGGGCTGTGCAACGATACCAAATTTGGACCTTCGCTAGAAGAAAATTTTGAAAATTTTGGGATTTAAAAATCCAAAAACCGGTCAATGTATGGAAAGTTTATAACTTTCCTTTGAAAAAATTTGGGGAAATGGTCCGGACAGATCGGGCTCGATGTATCGAGTTCAAATACCTCAATGTTTACTATACTAAAGTCAAAGGAAACTATGGAAAATCGACGAAAACCCAAATTATCGCACTCAGCACTATACCTCGGTTCGGTATGCGGTTTTGCCAAATTTCGCGCTACCCCTATAAATGGGGTGTCTGCGGATAGGGGCTGACGAGGACTGTGCAACGATACCAAATTTGGAATTTCGCTAGAACAGAATTCTGAAAATTTTGGGGTTTAAAGTTCCAAAAAATAAACAATGAATAAACAATGTTGGGAAAATTTATAAATTTCCTTCGGAATTTTCCTCGGGAAATTGTCTTAAAATGTCGGGCTCGATGAATCGAGTTTAAATATATAAATGTTTACTATACTAAAGTCAACAGAAAGTATTGAAAATCGACGAAAACCCAAATTTTTGCACTCAGGACTATACCTCGGTCCGATATAAGATTTGGCCAATTTTCGCGCTACCCCTACGAATGGGGTGTCTGCGGATAGGGGCTGACGAGGGCTGTGCAACGATACCAAATTTGGACCTTCGCTAGAAGAAAATTTTGAAAATTTTGGGATTTAAAAATCCAAAAACCGGTCAATGTATGGAAAGTTTATAACTTTCCTTTGAAAAAATTTGGGGAAATGGTCCGGACAGATCGGGCTCGATGTATCGAGTTCAAATACCTCAATGTTTACTATACTAAAGTCAAAGGAAACTATGGAAAATCGACGAAAACCCAAATTATCGCACTCAGCACTATACCTCGGTTCGGTATGCGGTTTTGCCAAATTTCGCGCTACCCCTATAAATGGGGTGTCTGCGGATAGGGGCTGACGAGGACTGTGCAACGATACCAAATTTGGAATTTCGCTAGAACAGAATTCTGAAAATTTTGGGGTTTAAAGTTCCAAAAAATAAACAATGAATAAACAATGTTGGGAAAATTTATAAATTTCCTTCGGAATTTTCCTCGGGAAATTGTCTTAAAATGTCGGGCTCGATGAATCGAGTTTAAATATATAAATGTTTACTATACTAAAGTCAACAGAAAGTATTGAAAATCGACGAAAACCCAAATTTTTGCACTCAGGACTATACCTCGGTCCGATATAAGATTTGGCCAATTTTCGCGCTACCCCTACGAATGGGGTGTCTGCGGATAGGGGCTGACGAGGGCTGTGCAACGATACCAAATTTGGACCTTCGCTAGAAGAAAATTTTGAAAATTTTGGGATTTAAAAATCCAAAAACCGGTCAATGTATGGAAAGTTTATAACTTTCCTTTGAAAAAATTTGGGGAAATGGTCCGGACAGATCGGGCTCGATGTATCGAGTTCAAATACCTCAATGTTTACTATACTAAAGTCAAAGGAAACTATGGAAAATCGACGAAAACCCAAATTATCGCACTCAGCACTATACCTCGGTTCGGTATGCGGTTTTGCCAAATTTCGCGCTACCCCTATAAATGGGGTGTCTGCGGATAGGGGCTGACGAGGACTGTGCAACGATACCAAATTTGGAATTTCGCTAGAACAGAATTCTGAAAATTTTGGGGTTTAAAGTTCCAAAAAATAAACAATGAATAAACAATGTTGGGAAAATTTATAAATTTCCTTCGGAATTTTCCTCGGGAAATTGTCTTAAAATGTCGGGCTCGATGAATCGAGTTTAAATATATAAATGTTTACTATACTAAAGTCAACAGAAAGTATTGAAAATCGACGAAAACCCAAATTTTTGCACTCAGGACTATACCTCGGTCCGATATAAGATTTGGCCAATTTTCGCGCTACCCCTACGAATGGGGTGTCTGCGGATAGGGGCTGACGAGGGCTGTGCAACGATACCAAATTTGGACCTTCGCTAGAAGAAAATTTTGAAAATTTTGGGATTTAAAAATCCAAAAACCGGTCAATGTATGGAAAGTTTATAACTTTCCTTTGAAAAAATTTGGGGAAATGGTCCGGACAGATCGGGCTCGATGTATCGAGTTCAAATACCTCAATGTTTACTATACTAAAGTCAAAGGAAACTATGGAAAATCGACGAAAACCCAAATTATCGCACTCAGCACTATACCTCGGTTCGGTATGCGGTTTTGCCAAATTTCGCGCTACCCCTATAAATGGGGTGTCTGCGGATAGGGGCTGACGAGGACTGTGCAACGATACCAAATTTGGAATTTCGCTAGAACAGAATTCTGAAAATTTTGGGGTTTAAAGTTCCAAAAAATAAACAATGAATAAACAATGTAGGGAAAATTTATAAATTTCCTTCGGAATTTTCCTCGGGAAATTGTCTTAAAATGTCGGGCTCGATGAATCGAGTTTAAATATATAAATGTTTACTATACTAAAGTCAACAGAAAGTATTGAAAATCGACGAAAACCCAAATTTTTGCACTCAGGACTATACCTCGGTCCGATATAAGATTTGGCCAATTTTCGCGCTACCCCTACGAATGGGGTGTCTGCGGATAGGGGCTGACGAGGGCTGTGCAACGATACCAAATTTGGACCTTCGCTAGAAGAAAATTTTGAAAATTTTGGGATTTAAAAATCCAAAAACCGGTCAATGTATGGAAAGTTTATAACTTTCCTTTGAAAAAATTTGGGGAAATGGTCCGGACAGATCGGGCTCGATGTATCGAGTTCAAATACCTCAATGTTTACTATACTAAAGTCAAAGGAAACTATGGAAAATCGACGAAAACCCAAATTATCGCACTCAGCACTATACCTCGGTTCGGTATGCGGTTTTGCCAAATTTCGCGCTACCCCTATAAATGGGGTGTCTGCGGATAGGGGCTGACGAGGACTGTGCAACGATACCAAATTTGGAATTTCGCTAGAACAGAATTCTGAAAATTTTGGGGTTTAAAGTTCCAAAAAATAAACAATGAATAAACAATGTTGGGAAAATTTATAAATTTCCTTCGGAATTTTCCTCGGGAAATTGTCTTAAAATGTCGGGCTCGATGAATCGAGTTTAAATATATAAATGTTTACTATACTAAAGTCAACAGAAAGTATTGAAAATCGACGAAAACCCAAATTTTTGCACTCAGGACTATACCTCGGTCCGATATAAGATTTGGCCAATTTTCGCGCTACCCCTACGAATGGGGTGTCTGCGGATAGGGGCTGACGAGGGCTGTGCAACGATACCAAATTTGGACCTTCGCTAGAAGAAAATTTTGAAAATTTTGGGATTTAAAAATCCAAAAACCGGTCAATGTATGGAAAGTTTATAACTTTCCTTTGAAAAAATTTGGGGAAATGGTCCGGACAGATCGGGCTCGATGTATCGAGTTCAAATACCTCAATGTTTACTATACTAAAGTCAAAGGAAACTATGGAAAATCGACGAAAACCCAAATTATCGCACTCAGCACTATACCTCGGTTCGGTATGCGGTTTTGCCAAATTTCGCGCTACCCCTATAAATGGGGTGTCTGCGGATAGGGGCTGACGAGGACTGTGCAACGATACCAAATTTGGAATTTCGCTAGAACAGAATTCTGAAAATTTTGGGGTTTAAAGTTCCAAAAAATAAACAATGAATAAACAATGTAGGGAAAATTTATAAATTTCCTTCGGAATTTTCCTCGGGAAATTGTCTTAAAATGTCGGGCTCGATGAATCGAGTTTAAATATATAAATGTTTACTATACTAAAGTCAACAGAAAGTATTGAAAATCGACGGTTAGGTTAGGTTAGGTTAGGTTAGGTTAGGTTAGGTTAGGTTAGGTTGGGGTGCTGGGTCAGGTAACCTCCTCGTGTGCCCACCCCATCGGTTTCCCTTGGCATGTCTTCGGACTGGCCTGGTAAAGTGATGGGTCTGGGCCGGTGCACCCTGGGCATCGTCAATAACTTCTCCTGCGGGAGTTCTTGTTGGCGATGGCGAATAACCTGGCGCGGGGCGGGGGGGGGATTGCGTTGCGGTGTTGCTTCCCGCCCTCTTCGTATTCGGAGGGGGCGGGGGCAGCGCACGCAACGTTTGCCCAAGAGAGGGGCGTGGAGGAAGCGCGGCGCTACCGAGATTGCCCTGGGGGGGCTGAGGGGCAAGGTGGCGTTGCGGACGGGCGCGGCACCTCTCGGTGCTGTGTCTCCGTTTTGGGTGAGTGGCTTCCCTGATGTCCTCAAAGTCCCCGGATTCAGGGGGACGGCGGGGCGGAGGCGTGCTCGGGCGCAGCGCTCTTTGGCGTTGTGGGCCCTAGAGGAGGACTAGCGTCACAGTAGGAGCTGCTCCCAGTGCCCTTTACAGAGGGGAATACTGCGCCACCGTAGGTGCTTTTTGGCCCTTTTCTGGTTTTAGAGGGGGCTGGGAGTAGCGTGTGTGACGCTTTTGCCCAAGAGAGGGGCGTGGTGGAGAAGTGGTGCCGCCGGGGTTGCCCCGTCACTCCCTGGATTCTAGGGGGTGGAGGGGCGAGTTGGCGTCGTCATTGGTGTGGGGAGCTGCTTCTGATCTTCCGACCTCCCCGGTTTCCGGGGAGGTCGGCGGGACAGAGGCAGGCTTGGGCGCAGCGCTCTTTGGCGTTGTGGGCCCAAGGGGGGGGATTCGCGATTCCAGTGCCCGTCTAGCTGAGACGGCTGAATCTGTGACGCGCGGCAGTCGTGCGCGTAAAGTCACCCACGCGCGCGCTTCATCTTCACGTCACCCCATAGTCGTGCGCGTAAAGTCACCCACGCGCACGCTCCATCTTCATGTCATCCCATAGTCGTGCGCGTAAAGTCACCCACGCGCGCGCTTCATCTTCATGCCATCCCATAGTCGTGCGCGTAAAGTCACCCACGCGCATGCCTCATCTTCATGTCATCCCATTTCATTATTATTCCTTTCCTTCCCCTCCCCTTTCCTTTTGTCCTTTTCATTTTCCCCCTTTCCCTCCTTTCTTTCCTTCTTATCCTTTCCTTCTCCTGGTGTGAACCAGGACCGTTACGGCGTTTTGGTTGCGCCTGGCTGCCTCCCTCAAGCTCCGTTTTGGAGAGTGTCGGGTGTAGCAGGTGGCGCCTTTGTGGATGTTGTGTGATAGCCCAAATGACCCAATCCAGTGGGAGGTCTGAAAGGCAGGGGGGCTAAGCCCTGCCGCTACTGAGGCGTTACGTGGGAGTTAGGGGAAAAATATGAATAAGGCAATTGAAAAAGAAACTACCCAGGGTGGTCCCGACGGCGATGTTCCCGTCGGGGAATCCACCACGAGCTCTTCGGGGCTCGTCAGGTCCCCAGCGTATTCTGGGGGGGGCCACAAATGCCTTACCGCCGGGGGAGTAGCTCCTCCCTCGGTGACAACGAACAACTGCAAAGTAATATTGACACCGATGGCAAGCGAGAAGGAGGTTGTTGAAAAGGTAGTGCTGGCGGATAACGCTGACACTATGGAGGTGGCGACCGATGACGGTGCGGTGCCGCTGCCTAAGCCAACGCGCAAACGTAAAGGCGCAGTTGCACGTGCTATGGCCCAATCCGAGAGAGAGTCATCCTCGAGCGGCGAGGACGAACTTCCGGCACCCAAGGTCCCATTAACAGGGAAAGGGCGCGGCGGTGCTGCGATGGCAACACCAAAACGCAATGACAGAGGGCGCTATTTAAGAAGTCAAGGAAGGACGAAACCTTCAGGAGACGTTGATGAGGGGTCGGAGTCTGCGAGCTCCCGAATATCCAACGTCTCCAAGACATCGGCGACAACGACGAGGGGAAGACGTAAGAAAGGTGTGCTTCTCGCTAACGTTGAGGTTGCGATTGAGCGCCTTGCCGGGGAAGCGGCAAAAAGCAGGGTGGAGGCAGGTATTAACCTTGCGGCCTCCGAGGATGAACCCACGGCACTGGCGCTCCGGGAACAAATAGAGAAGGAGGCGGACACCATACGGCAGATCTCACGTGCATCGAGTAACCTAAAGGGCACAAGTCAGAAGGCTCTGAACCAGGCTGCATCCTCTATTAAAGAGGCGAGCAGGATGCTGTTCGGTCGTTCGGTGAGCGACGAGACCGTCAAGCTGCAGGCGATGAACTCGCGACTCCAGGAGTCAAACTCGCGGCTCCAGGAGTCAAACTCGCGGCTGCACACTGAGGTGGCACAGCTCCGAAGGGAGCTACAGGAATTGAGGACGGAGTTTAACAGTCGAAGAGCACCCTGTGAGCTCAATCTTGGCAGAGGCGGCGAAAGGGATGGAGCTAGTCCAGACTGGGAGGACCGGTCGCGTGCACTAATGTCCCAGGTGGGGACGATGATGAACGCACGCCTGGAAGCCCTGGAGGACCGGTTACTGCCGAAAAAGCGCGTCCGCCCGCCGCTGGCCGCTGACGCCCTACATAACGCTGCAGCCGGACTCGCCGCGGCTCCCGTTGCTGGCCCATCGCGTCCTGAACCGCGACCAACAGCGGCCAAACCGACTTCCAAAAAGAAGGGCAAAGGCAGACACAGTAACGAGGTCACGCCTGAAGAGTCGGCTCCGAATCGATCGCCACCGGTGGAAGATCAAGCCAATGAAGGCTGGACACTGGTGGCGAAAAAGAAAAAGAAGGGTAAAAAGCGCGGCGGAGCCAAGAGGAGCGCAAACTCTGCCACAAAGGGAGGCCAAAAGACCTCAGAGGTGGGTAAGAAAGGCGGCCCAGCTAGGCTGCGCCCTCCCCGCTCGGCTGCGGTAGTAGTAACGCTGCAGCCTGGAGCCGAGGAGCGAGGGCTCAGCTATGCTGCTGTCCTGTCGGAAGCGAGGACAAAGATAGACATCCAAGGCCTGGGCATTCCAAAGCTTGGAATCAGAAAAACAGCAACCGGCGCCCGGGTCTTGGAGGTATCAGGTGAAGAGGGCCCGTTAAAAGCCAACGCGCTGGCTGATCGTTTGAGGCAGGCACTGAGTAGTGACGTCATCAAAATAACCAGACCTGAGAAGTGCGCGGAACTTCGGATTACAGGTCTGGATGACTCAGTGACTGCCTCAGAGGTGGTAGCGGCTATTGCCAAAAAGGGGGGGTGTGAAGAGGCCAACTGCAGGGTCGGCTCCATTCGCCAGGGACCCTCAGGGCTTGGCGCTGTATGGGTTCGCTGCCCAGTGGCGGCGGCCAAAACGATTGTGGATGGCGGGAAGTTGCTGGTGGGATGGGTCGCAGCCAATGTTACCCTCCTACAGCCCAGAGGTCTCCGTTGCTTCCGCTGCCTACAGAGTGGGCACGTTAGGGTCAGCTGCACCTCAGAGGTAGACCGTAGTGATGAATGTTATCGCTGCGGTCGCCACGGGCACAAGGCCAGGGATTGTGTGGCAGCTCCGCACTGCACAGTGTGTGCAGTGGCTAAAAAACCTGCGGATCATGTCGTAGGGGGCGGGTCCTGCAAAGCTCCTCCTGTCAGGTATAGGGGAACGCAGAGAGGGGCGGCATCACAAGCCGCAGCTCGCAGCGATGAGGTGGCAGTGATGGCAACGGACCAGAATGAACAGTAGTGCCCCACTCGAGATACTTCAGGGTAACCTCAACCACTCCACCCGCGCCCAAGATCTTCTGGTGCAGTCTATGGTGGAGTGGTCGATAGACTTTGCGGTGGTGGCGGAGCCCTACTCTGTTCCTCCTCGACCTAACTGGGCGGGGGACGTGCTAGGTTCGGTAGCAATTGTGAGTGGCGGACACGCTCTCAATATCCTAGAGCGGGGCCAGGGCTTCGTCGTGATTAAGTGTGGGGAAGCTGCCTTGATTGGGGTATACTTCTCGCCGAATAGGACTCGTGCTGAGTTTGAGGTCTTCCTGGACGAGGTAGGGGCGGCGGTGCGACGTATAGCACCGCTGCCGGTATTCGTCTTGGGTGACCTCAATGCGAAATCAAGGGCGTGGGGGGGCGTTGCAACGGATGCACGCGGAGAGACGTTGGAGGAGTGGGTGGCGCAGGTTGGTCTGGAGGTCCTGAACCGGGGGTCCGCCTTCACCTGCGTGCGACAGCGGGGAGGGTCCGTAGTGGACGTAACTTTCGCTTCCCCCGTTGTGGCAGCGCGAGTAAGGGACTGGCGGGTCCTCGAGGCGGTGGAGACATTGTCGGACCACAGGTACATCCGCTTCAATGTCTCCCCAAACCGAGGGACTGGTGTGCGCCGAGGAGCGCATGGTGCTCAATCGCCGTTTCCCAGGTGGGCGCTGGCACGCCTGGACTTGGAAGCCCTCAAAGAGGCGTCAATTGTCCAGGCGTGGCTCTCCGGGCCCACCGAATCAGAGGGAGAAGTGGTCGAAGAGGAGGCGAAATGGTTCCGCGATGCGCTGACCACCATCTGCGATACGGCAATGCCGCGAGCTCTTCGCAGACACTCCAAGAAATCAGTCTACTGGTGGTCAGCGGAGATCGCGGAACTCCGCAGGGTGTGTGTGGTGGCCCGACGGGCCTACACTAGGCGGTTTAGGCGTCGTTCCAGAAACGAAGCAGCAGAGGCCCTATTGTATCAGGCTTATAGAGAGGCCAAAGAAGCCTTGAGTTTAGAGATAGCGCAAGCTAAAGACAGGGCCCGGCGGGAAATGCTGGAGAGCCTCGATCGTGATCCATGGGGGCGTCCGTATCGGTCCGCGCGGAAGAAACTGCGCGGTCAGGCGCCCCCGCTCACTGAGTCTCTTCAGCCGGAGTTACTGGAAAGAGTAGTTGCGACGCTATTTCCGGAGACAACTGAACACGAGCCTCCCGCGATGGCCCAACTGAGGCGAAACGAGGTAGGAATCGAAGATCAGATCCCCTCGGTAACACCGGACGAGCTAAGCGAAGCGGTAAAAAAGTTAAAAGGCCACAACAAGGCCCCAGGGCCGGACGGTATCCCGGGTCGGGTCTGGGTTCTGACCCTAGACGAACTGGGAGACCGATTTCGGGCCCTAATGGAAAAGTGCCTAATGGCAGGACGCTTCCCATCCATTTGGAAGCACGGGAGGCTGGTGCTTCTGCAGAAGGAGGGGCGTCCGCGAGATTCGCCATCGGCCTACAGGCCAATAGTGCTGCTGGACGAAGCGGGCAAGCTTTTCGAGCGGGTTATAGCTGCCCGAATCGTCCGGCATCTGCGTGGAGTAGGCCCAGATCTTAACGACGCCCAATTCGGTTTCCGAGAAGGCCGGTCGACCATAGACGCGGTCCTACGCGTCAAGGCCCTCTCGGAGGAAGCGGTAGCGGATGGCGGGGTTATGTTGGCGGTATCTATTGATATCGCTAACGCGTTCAACACCCTGCCATTTTCATGCGTCCTGGAGGCACTGCGTCATCATGGGTTGCCTTCGTACCTGCAGCGGATAGTGCGCGAGTACTTCCGCGAAAGAAGTGTTGTCTGCGTGGCCAGCGATGGGCGTTTATTGCGTCGGGAGGTGGGCTGCGGTGTTCCACAGGGGTCGGTGCTAGGGCCCCTCCTGTGGAACATCGGTTACGACTGGGTGCTCCGCGGCTCTCTACACCGCGGACTCCAGGTCGTTTGCTACGCAGATGATACATTGGTGTGCGCCCGGGCGGACGAGTTTAAAGAGGCGGCGAGGCTGGCGACGGAGGGATGCTCCTTGATAATTGGGAGAATCCGGCGGCTCGGCCTGGGGGTGGCCCTTGAAAAATCCGAGGCTCTGTGTTTTCATGGGCCTCGACAACGTCCGCCCTCAGGAGCGCGGATCGAAGTTGGTGGTGAGGCTGTCGAGGTCAGGGCTCACATGAGGTACTTGGGTCTTATCCTCGACAGCCGCTGGAAATTTCACGAGCATTTCCGGCGCCTTGGGCCCAAACTGATTGATGTGGCCGGGGCCCTAAGTTGGCTTCTGCCCAACGTCGGGGGTGCGAGCGCAAGCTGTCGCCGCTTATACACTGGGGTGGTGCGGTCTATGGCCTTGTACGGTGCACCGGTGTGGGCGGACGCCCTGAACGCCCGAACTCGGGCCCTCTTACGTAGACCACAGAGGGTCATGGCTATCAGGGTGATACGCGGGTACCGCACCGTGTCGTACGAGGCCGCGTGCGTGCTAGCTGGGACCCCACCCTGGGATCTAGAGGCGGGGGTACTGGCCTCGGTCTTCCACCAGAGGGCGGAAGTGAGAAGACTTGGAGGCGCCCCACCAGTTGAGGTGGCGAGGTGGCGGCAGCGGGCGCAGACGCGTGCCCTCCGAGAGTGGGGAAATCGGCTTGAAGAGCCAAGCGCGGGCCACTGGACCATACGGGCGGTGCACCCCGTGTTGAAAGAATGGGTGCACCGAAAAGGAGGAGACCTCTCCTTTCGGCTCGTGCAGGTCCTGACGGGGCACGGTTGCTTCGGAAAGTACCTGCACCGTGTGGCTGGAAGGGAGGTGGACCCAAAGTGCCATGAGTGTGGCTGCGCCGAAGATACGGCACAACACACACTTGAGGCCTGCCCTGCCTGGGCTGAGGAGCGCGACGCTCTAGTCGCAGTTGTGGGGAGGGACCTGTCCCTGCCGGCCATTGTTCGCTCCATGGCCAGCAGCGAGAGGTCTTGGGAGGCGGTGGCGAACTTCACGGAGAAAGTGATGTCGGCAAAGGAGGTGGCGGAGCGGGTCAGGGAGGAAGATCCCCTTGCTGACCCGAACCGGCGCCGAAGAGTAGGACGCAGAAGGCGGCGACAGGCCGACTTAATGCCTCCGTGAAGAGGGCGTGCGCGGATGATGGCGTCGGGGGCCATCACCCGCATTGCACTCGCGCCCGCGAGGTGGAGGGGGCGTGCTTGTGTTCCAGCGCGCCCCCTACATGAGAGAACCGTGCGTCATAAGAGACCGCACAAGAGGTGGGTCCTGAAAGGACAACCGCTGGAGAGGCCGTGGAAGTAGTCCCCGTGCCTGCAGCCCTCCACTATGGCGGGGAGAAGGAACACCATGGAGGTTTTAGTCGGTATGCTGCTGCGGTCCCCGCGCCACACAAAGTGGGGCGAGGACCGCATCAGAGAGTCCGACACTCCCCCGTTTGCCCACCCAAAGGCAGATGGGGGGTCAGTCTATAAAAGATTTCCTCCATGAAAAAAAAAAAAAAAAAAAAAAAAAGGTTAGGTTAGGTTGGGCGGGCGAAAGGCTATCCCACCACACGCGTCCTTCGAGGCGCAGTGGCATAGCTTCTCGCCTATTTTGCTCGTCTGTCCCGGCAAGCAATTTGGCGTGGTCTTGGGAGTAGCGCACGGTCGCGACGATCCCCAAGGCAAGTGTGACTGTATCCTGCTCGCGGTTGCTGCCTGCTATTGGTCTGGTCCTTCTGAACAGACATAACTAAAACAGTCACGCGCTACCTTTCCCCAATTTTCGGTCCCATCCCTCCTTTTTTCCTCCCCACATGCCCCCCGGTTCTGTCCGGAAGTTTGGTTGCGCCTAGCTGCCCCCTTCAATCTCCGTTTTGGAGAGGGTCGGGTGCAGCGGGTGGCGCGTCTTGTCTGGTCGGTTGCTGGTCGTTCCCCTCTCTCCTCGCTCGAGGAGAGTCTGGGAGCCTACAACTCGGTCCAAACAAGGTCGATTGAGTCGCTCGCTCCTTGTACTCTCCGTTTGAAGAGAGGACAGGGAGCGGGCATTCGTAGTGTGTGGTTGGTCGACGTTGAAAGGATGGTCGGCACGATGTGCCCAATGCCACGGTCGGCGTGCCGCGGCTGAAAGGCGGAGGGGCTAAACTCCGCCCAGCGCTCGAAGCTGTGGATCAGTACGAAAACCATGATGAAGCCTAGTAAAAAGTTAATACCCCAGGGAGGTACCGGCCTGTCCCAGGCCGGAGAATCCTCCCCAGGGCCCTCGGGCTCTGGCTGCCCCTCGTATTCTGGGGGGGGCACTCTGTCTCATCACACCCACGACCACGGCAATTCCATACCGGACTCTGATTGCTCGACGATAAGGACACCTGTTGTCAGGCTGGAACGCTTGGAGGGTAAACGTCCCGCGTCTTTAGCGGAGAAAATGCGAGCGGCTGCCTCGAAACTGTCCGAGTCACTCTGTGACTCGGATGATGACGAGGTGCCGCTAGAGAGCGTTGCTGCCATCACGGCAGTACGGAGAGAATGGGAGGCCGCCTTGAAAGAGGCTTCCCGAGCCGCCTCCGCGAACGACGATATGTCGTTCTCCGATTCGGCTTGCTCGGCGGCGAGCGTAGAGCGTCGCACAACTGCGGCGCAGAAACGTCCTCGCAACACGGAGGTGGAAGAAGGCGTCGCAAAGAAGGCGACGAGGCAGGTCTCGGGTGGTAGAGGAAGGCCACCCACGACCGCAGAATGCGCCAACACCAAGGTGGAGCTCGCAGCCCGCAAGAGGGAATTGCTGGAGCTCCAAATCGAGGAGGAGCTGGCTGTCGACGCTGCCGCTCAGAAAGAAAAAGCGGCAAGCATGATGTCATGGTCTCTTGGCCCGGCTGACCATAAGGAGGCTGCACTTCAGCAGGTGCAGAATATCCTCCGAGTGGCTGGTTCGTCAAGAAACCTAAAGGGGACCTTTGTGAAAACGCTCAAAGATGCCGCCAAGGTCATTGCACAGGCTGTTGACGGCATCTTTGACCTGACAGTTCCTCAGGAGCTAAAGAAGGCCGAGGAGGAGAACTCTCGGCTTAAGAAGAGGGTGGAGGGGCTGCGGAGCCAAATCCAGCTGATGCACGCGGACCATCAGCCGAGACCCCGCCCCGAAGACAGGAGGTCGCCCGCACTGGAGGCCTTCGCTGAGGCCGCCAAAGCGGCTTCCGTAAGGGAGACCCCTGCAGTTGCTGCTCCTGCAGCTGCGGCAGCTGTTCCTGTAACAGCGGCCCCGACGGAGCTGGAGGACATGCGTCGCTCCATAGTGGACCAGGTCGGGGCGATGATGAGCGCCCGTTTCGCCGCCCTGGAGGACAGGCTGCTTCCGGAGCGGCGCCTTCGGCCGCCCCTGGCCTCCGACCGGCCGATTCCGCCCGCGCCAGTGGTTACTGCCCCGCCGAAAAAAGGAAAAGGAGGAAAGGGAGCTAAGAAGCGCAATGCGCTCCCTGCGCCAGCACCTGCGAGGCCGGCCCAGGTGGAGCCCCGACCTATCCCGCCCCCGTCGGCCGCGCCAACCGCGGAGGTTCCGTGGGTTGAGGTGGTCGGGCGGAAGAAGAGGTCTGCCGTGCATCAAGCGGGGGGTGCACAGACGGATGACAATCAAGCGCGGGCGCCTCAGCGGCAGCGAAAAAGCAAGCGCAGGCGCAAACTGCGGACGCCTCGGCCGCCTCGCTCGGCTGCGGTGTCCATCAGGCTGCAGCCGGACGCCGCGGCGCGCGGCGTCACGTATGCGGACGTCATAGCCCGGGCGAGGGGGCTAATTAATATAGAAGAGCTGGGCACCGGCCCCCTCGGGTTCAGGGTTGCGGCCACTGGAGCCCGCCTGCTGGAAGTGGCTGGGCAGGAGAGTGGCCCTAAGGCGGACGCCCTGGCGGCCGCACTGAGTGCGGCGCTGCCCGCGGAGGATGTGGCCATCTCCAGGCCCATCAAGCGCGCGTCAATGCGTTTGGTGGGACTGGATGATTCGGTCACCAAGGAGGAGGTGGTGGAGGCCGTCGCCCGTGCCGGGGAGTGCCCGGTGGGTGTGGTCAAGGCGGGGGAAGTTCTGCGCGACCGGACACCCCTCGGCACCATAGTGGTTAGCTGCCCGGTTGAGGCGGCAAGGAAGGTGGCTGCAGGTCGGCTTCTGGTCGGCTTCACTTCCGCGAGAGTCAATCTCCTGGAGGTGAGGCCGATGAGGTGCTACCGCTGCCTCGAACCGGGACATGTTCGAGAGCAGTGCAGGGGGGGATGCGACCGTAGCGCGCTCTGCTATAGATGCGGACAGCCGGGCCACAAGGCCGCCGGCTGTAAATCCGCGCCACGCTGCGCGCTATGCGCTACGACCGGGCGAAATCCCGGTCATACGTTAGGCGGCAGGGCATGCAAAGCCCGTAAGTCCGGTAGGAGGAACGCGGATCGGTCTCCCGCTATCGTACCGACTCCTGGGACGCAGGCGCCGTCGACCGAATCCAGCGCCCCCAGGGCGCAAGATGCGGAGATGCCCATGGCCTCAGATCTTACAGTCTGAGTACATGGGTGTCTCCAGCGAAATCACGTGGGTGGCAGACTCGGGGGAGTCTGTCGCCCAGTTCGAGGGGGAGACGCCATGCCGAGTGACACCGGCATGGTGCCTAGTAGGGAGGGGGGGAAGAAATTGGGGGGCGCCTAACGCTCCCAGAGGGGCCTGCAAAGGCACTTCGCGTCGGGGCTGCAGTTGTCGTACAATGGAGTTCCTGCAGCCCCGACACTATGCGACTATGGTGTCACCGGAGAGTTTTTAGTCGGTACACTTGGTCCATCAACAGCCGCGGCTTATTGGCCCCGAGTGTTGATGGACCAAGGACTCCGACATAACCCGCTCGTGTCCCCCGAGCACTAGCGGGTACCCATAAAGGGTTTTCTCTTCGGCAAAAAAAAAAAAAAAAAAAAGGTTAGGTTAGGTTAGGTTAGGTTAGGTTAGGTTAGGTTTTTTTTTTTTTTTTCTTATTATTGATCATCAGAGTTTCCCCTAATATTTGTCAGGGCCCTTATTCATCTAATCTATTTAAACGATTTTTACTTTTGTTTGTTTACTTTTGGCATTTTACTGTGTTTGTTGTTTGTATAGTTTTAGTTTGTGAGTTTTCATTTAGTTTTGGCAATTATTCAAGAATTTAATTTTCTTATCATCCGGTTTCAGTTCCTATTTGTGTTATTTGTTAAACTGTACTGTATTTTAAATATTTGTGCTGTAATTTTGTCTATTTGCTGTATTATTATGTTCTGTGTTAATCCTTCTGTCTTCTTTTCCATGTGCCGAAACGGCAGCGGCAACCGCTGAGGTCCCGCGTCCAGTCAGATTGGACGCAGAATCCCAGCAGCCACCACACCGTCTCAGCGCCTCATTCTATCAAGCACGGCCTCGAGTCCCAGTTTTAGCAACATCTTATATAATGCTGCTTTGTCAACATTATGTTGAAAAGCGACTCGAGGTCGTGCCTGGTTTATCATTCTTATTGGTACGCACCCCCTTCCCGTTAATTTAGCTATGCATCTATGCATAGCTAATGCAAGGGGGTGAGTGATACCCTTACTTTGAAACGAATCCGGAAAAGTCCTGCTGGCGGATTCCTCGGCAACTCCTTTATTTTTCGTATGAATTTTAAATTCGTCTTTAAAATAATTATTCGGGTTTATACTCAACGCCTGCAGGTCTATTTTTGTTTCCGGATTCGTTTCATTTCTGCCTCTTTCGTAATCTCTGGTTATATCCATTTTGTTTCTAAATTTTAATTTTTTGGAGAAGTACTTGTATATGAAGGCATTGGGCATGCGACTACTGTCTTTATATTTGCGTTTTACTTTCAGATACGAGGCGAGCGTGCGACGGCGATGATGTGGAGCGGCAGGTCGGAGTTTGTGCGTTTGGATTTTCGGCTGCGTGGTGAGTATTTTAATTTTACTGTTATGTTTCTCCGGTCTGTCCCTCCACATCAGACCCTGGTCGCCCGCTGCGACTTTTGTCTTTCCCCTGCTCAGAGTGGTGTCCTCAGCAATATGCCACGCTAGATCTTGCCAGGTTGTCCCACTTCTTTCTTATGGGGCATTCATTGCTGAATGCCCCATGGTCTGTTTGTTTTAGCTTTTCGTTTATACAGTTTTTGCAGGTCGTCGGCTGTCCCGTCGCCAGCTTTGGGCAATCCGCCCTGACGTGCTGGTCACCGCAGTAGGTGCATGATTCCTTCTCCTCGTTACATGCCCTACGGCCGTGACCAAACGCCAGGCATTTCGTGCATTGCACCAATGGCGACTGGTCCTCGACCTGCAAAAACTGTAGATCGATGTGGACTCTGCCCGCCGCTGTCATCCGCTGCCACAGTTGGGGCGCCACCTGCAGCACTACATGGCACTGCAGTTGGTTCCTCACCTTCCTGCGATATTTGACGGCGGTGGCTGCAATCTCTTCGGCGGACAGACCCCGCGTCAATTCAGCATTTTGGTTTATGATGGCCTTCAACACCTCTTCGTCGGTGTTGTAGGCCATCATATACTTTAAGATTACCTGTGGGTTTTTGTTTTTGGCTTCTTCCACCCTGAGCAGTTTGTTGGACTTTAATTTTTCTGTTATCTTGGCCGCATCCTCCCTTGTTCTGAGGCTAAGGACCACCTTTTGTTCTTTGACCTTCCGCAGGGATTGTATTTGCAGGCCGGTGTCTTTCGCCTGCAGGGTGGTTCTTAGCTTCAGAACCACCTCGTCACTGGTATCCTCCACTTGAGTGGAAGACACCAGCAAGGAGTGGTGAGGCTTCGGCGGAGGCGGCTTTGCGGCGGCCAGGATCTCGGCGTACGTCGGCTTGGGCGCATTTTCCCTTAGGGCTGCTATCTGCCTGCCGGTGTCCTCCGAGATCCGACGCAGTCCCCGCACTTCCTCCATCATTGAGTCCATTTGTTGTAGCTTTTCATGGGCAACTCCATTCTTAACTGCCTCCTCTACGCGGGATAACTTTCCTATCACATCTAAGGACACCAAATCTCGTATGGTTTTTGTCGTCGAGAGGACTTCTACGATCGGTGCATTTGTGCTGGTCTTCTTTATAGCGTCCGTC
Organism: Phalera bucephala; assembly: GCA_905147815.2. NCBI lineage: Eukaryota > Metazoa > Arthropoda > Insecta > Lepidoptera > Notodontidae > Phalera > Phalera bucephala. The sequence goes on along the minus strand of LR990609.1, from coordinate 9,216 downwards.
AAGCGAACGAGCTGCTTGGTTTGTTCCGTCAGTAGCTTCCTTGTGTCCTCGTCTGTCCCGTTGTTCACCCGTTCAAGCTGTTGCACTAGGGCTAAATTTTCCTCCTTCAGTTTTTGGATATCCTCTTTCTGTGATGTGGTTTCTGTATTTCCGTCTTGTATTATCGTATCTACGTTTTTATGGGGCTTTTCCGTTTTCTCTATATAATTTTTCCTTTCGGCCTCCATCTCCCTTACCAATTGGTACAGCCGGTCCAAGGCCTGCGTGACGGCGGCTTTGATCTCCGTCTTCAGGTTCCTCGAATTGCCAAGGTGGAGTTTGGCACGGCTGAGGCAGGCCTTGGCCTCGGCTGCTTTGGTCGGGTAAGTTGTAGCGGACGCCCCCTCTTTCACGTCGGCGGCCGTCTCCCACTCGCCGATACTACGCCTTACGCTCGTGGTCTGAGTCACGGCCGCTTCGTTTGGGGACGTCTGCTTCCCACTAGATGTACGCTTCACAGGAGTACGGATGCCGAACATGTCGTGAAATTGGGGATAACTCTGATTTTGTCAAGATCTACTGCAGCTGTATAAGGGCTGAGTAGTAAAAGATAAATAAATAAATAATCAAAAGAATTATTAGGGAATTAATTTTAGGATTAATAATTATTTGCTATGTATAATTTAAGATTAGGTAATTAATAATAAATAATTTACTTGTTTAAAAGTGCATATCCTAAATTAGTGTGTCAATATAATTATAATTTAAATAAAATTTTTGTCAGTTTTTGTTTTAGTTATTGGTCTAATTTGTCACCTTCCTCTCTGATGTGTCTTGTATATATATGTTTCCCTCTTATTCCGGTAGCAGAAACCTACCGTCGTGCTACGGCACCTCCAGTTAGTCGTTTTATTTTTTCCAAATGAGTACGTGAGTACTTGCAGTCAGATAGCGTAAATTTTTGTTTTTTCCGCTATGTCTGTACCTTATTTCCAACTGTATAAGGGTTGGAGTCAATATAACTAATCGTTTTTTCCTGTTACAGGTACGTCTGTCGCCGAAACCACCACCCGCGCTGCGGTATCTGCGTTTATTTTGAAATACCTACTGCCGCTGATCGTAAAAATCAACGTAGTGAGCAACAACCGGGTGGGCGGGGGGGCGATTTTTCGCGCTACCCCTATAAATGGGGTGTCTGCGGATAGGGGCTGACGAGGGCTGTGCAACGGTATCAAATTTGGAGTTTCGCTAGAGGAAAATTTTGAAAATTTTGGGATTTAAAAATCCAAAAACCGGTCAATGTATGGAAAGTTTATAACTTTCCTTTGAAAAAATTTGGGGAAATGATCTGGATAGATCGGGCTCGATGTATCGAGTTCAAATACCTCAATGTTTACTATACTAAAGTCAAAGGAAACTATGGAAAATCGACGAAAACCCAAATTATCGCACTCAGCACTATACCTCGATTCGGTATGTGGTTTTGCCAAATTTCGCGCTACCCCTATAAATGGGGTGTCTGCGGATAGGGGCTGACGAGGACTGTGCAACGATACCCAATTTGGAATTTCGCTAGAACAGAATTCTGAAAATTTTGGGGTTTAAAGTTCCAAAAAATAAACAATGGATAAACAATGTAGGGAAAATTTATAAATTTCCTTCGGAATTTTCCTCGGGAAATTGTCTTAAAATGTCGGGCTCGATGAATCGAGTTTAAATATATATAGATTGTATATACTATTGTCAAGAGAAATTAGTGAAAATCGACGAAAACTCAAATTATGGCACTCAGCACTATACCTCGGTTCGGTATTCGAAATTGCCGAATTTCGCGCTACCCCTATAAATGGGGTGTCTGCGGATAGGGGCTGACGAGGGCTGTGCAACGGTATCAAATTTGGAGTTTCGCTAGAGGAAAATTTTGAAAATTTTGGGATTTAAAAATCCAAAAACCGGTCAATGTATGGAAAGTTTATAACTTTCCTTTGAAAAAATTTGGGGAAATGATCTGGATAGATCGGGCTCGATGTATCGAGTTCAAATACCTCAATGTTTACTATACTAAAGTCAAAGGAAACTATGGAAAATCGACGAAAACCCAAATTATCGCACTCAGCACTATACCTCGATTCGGTATGTGGTTTTGCCAAATTTCGCGCTACCCCTATAAATGGGGTGTCTGCGGATAGGGGCTGACGAGGACTGTGCAACGATACCCAATTTGGAATTTCGCTAGAACAGAATTCTGAAAATTTTGGGGTTTAAAGTTCCAAAAAATAAACAATGGATAAACAATGTAGGGAAAATTTATAAATTTCCTTCGGAATTTTCCTCGGGAAATTGTCTTAAAATGTCGGGCTCGATGAATCGAGTTTAAATATATATAGATTGTATATACTATTGTCAAGAGAAATTAGTGAAAATCGACGAAAACTCAAATTATGGCACTCAGCACTATACCTCGGTTCGGTATTCGAAATTGCCGAATTTCGCGCTACCCCTATAAATGGGGTGTCTGCGGATAGGGGCTGACGAGGGCTGTGCAACGGTATCAAATTTGGAGTTTCGCTAGAGGAAAATTTTGAAAATTTTGGGATTTAAAAATCCAAAAACCGGTCAATGTATGGAAAGTTTATAACTTTCCTTTGAAAAAATTTGGGGAAATGATCTGGATAGATCGGGCTCGATGTATCGAGTTCAAATACCTCAATGTTTACTATACTAAAGTCAAAGGAAACTATGGAAAATCGACGAAAACCCAAATTATCGCACTCAGCACTATACCTCGATTCGGTATGTGGTTTTGCCAAATTTCGCGCTACCCCTATAAATGGGGTGTCTGCGGATAGGGGCTGACGAGGACTGTGCAACGATACCCAATTTGGAATTTCGCTAGAACAGAATTCTGAAAATTTTGGGGTTTAAAGTTCCAAAAAATAAACAATGGATAAACAATGTAGGGAAAATTTATAAATTTCCTTCGGAATTTTCCTCGGGAAATTGTCTTAAAATGTCGGGCTCGATGAATCGAGTTTAAATATATATAGATTGTATATACTATTGTCAAGAGAAATTAGTGAAAATCGACGAAAACTCAAATTATGGCACTCAGCACTATACCTCGGTTCGGTATTCGAAATTGCCGAATTTCGCGCTACCCCTATAAATGGGGTGTCTGCGGATAGGGGCTGACGAGGGCTGTGCAACGGTATCAAATTTGGAGTTTCGCTAGAGGAAAATTTTGAAAATTTTGGGATTTAAAAATCCAAAAACCGGTCAATGTATGGAAAGTTTATAACTTTCCTTTGAAAAAATTTGGGGAAATGATCTGGATAGATCGGGCTCGATGTATCGAGTTCAAATACCTCAATGTTTACTATACTAAAGTCAAAGGAAACTATGGAAAATCGACGAAAACCCAAATTATCGCACTCAGCACTATACCTAGATTCGGTATGTGGTTTTGCCAAATTTCGCGCTACCCCTATAAATGGGGTGTCTGCGGATAGGGGCTGACGAGGACTGTGCAACGATACCCAATTTGGAATTTCGCTAGAACAGAATTCTGAAAATTTTGGGGTTTAAAGTTCCAAAAAATAAACAATGGATAAACAATGTAGGGAAAATTTATAAATTTCCTTCGGAATTTTCCTCGGGAAATTGTCTTAAAATGTCGGGCTCGATGAATCGAGTTTAAATATATATAGATTGTATATACTATTGTCAAGAGAAATTAGTGAAAATCGACGAAAACTCAAATTATGGCACTCAGCACTATACCTCGGTTCGGTATTCGAAATTGCCGAATTTCGCGCTACCCCTATAAATGGGGTGTCTGCGGATAGGGGCTGACGAGGGCTGTGCAACGGTATCAAATTTGGAGTTTCGCTAGAGGAAAATTTTGAAAATTTTGGGATTTAAAAATCCAAAAACCGGTCAATGTATGGAAAGTTTATAACTTTCCTTTGAAAAAATTTGGGTAAATGATCTGGATAGATCGGGCTCGATGTATCGAGTTCAAATACCTCAATGTTTACTATACTAAAGTCAAAGGAAACTATGGAAAATCGACGAAAACCCAAATTATCGCACTCAGCACTATACCTCGATTCGGTATGTGGTTTTGCCAAATTTCGCGCTACCCCTATAAATGGGGTGTCTGCGGATAGGGGCTGACGAGGACTGTGCAACGATACCCAATTTGGAATTTCGCTAGAACAGAATTCTGAAAATTTTGGGGTTTAAAGTTCCAAAAAATAAACAATGGATAAACAATGTAGGGAAAATTTATAAATTTCCTTCGGAATTTTCCTCGGGAAATTGTCTTAAAATGTCGGGCTCGATGAATCGAGTTTAAATATATATAGATTGTATATACTATTGTCAAGAGAAATTAGTGAAAATCGACGAAAACTCAAATTATGGCACTCAGCACTATACCTCGGTTCGGTATTCGAAATTGCCGAATTTCGCGCTACCCCTATAAATGGGGTGTCTGCGGATAGGGGCTGACGAGGGCTGTGCAACGGTATCAAATTTGGAGTTTCGCTAGAGGAAAATTTTGAAAATTTTGGGATTTAAAAATCCAAAAACCGGTCAATGTATGGAAAGTTTATAACTTTCCTTTGAAAAAATTTGGGGAAATGATCTGGATAGATCGGGCTCGATGTATCGAGTTCAAATACCTCAATGTTTACTATACTAAAGTCAAAGGAAACTATGGAAAATCGACGAAAACCCAAATTATCGCACTCAGCACTATACCTCGATTCGGTATGTGGTTTTGCCAAATTTCGCGCTACCCCTATAAATGGGGTGTCTGCGGATAGGGGCTGACGAGGACTGTGCAACGATACCCAATTTGGAATTTCGCTAGAACAGAATTCTGAAAATTTTGGGGTTTAAAGTTCCAAAAAATAAACAATGGATAAACAATGTAGGGAAAATTTATAAATTTCCTTCGGAATTTTCCTCGGGAAATTGTCTTAAAATGTCGGGCTCGATGAATCGAGTTTAAATATATATAGATTGTATATACTATTGTCAAGAGAAATTAGTGAAAATCGACGAAAACTCAAATTATGGCACTCAGCACTATACCTCGGTTCGGTATTCGAAATTGCCGAATTTCGCGCTACCCCTATAAATGGGGTGTCTGCGGATAGGGGCTGACGAGGGCTGTGCAACGGTATCAAATTTGGAGTTTCGCTAGAGGAAAATTTTGAAAATTTTGGGATTTAAAAATCCAAAAACCGGTCAATGTATGGAAAGTTTATAACTTTCCTTTGAAAAAATTTGGGGAAATGATCTGGATAGATCGGGCTCGATGTATCGAGTTCAAATACCTCAATGTTTACTATACTAAAGTCAAAGGAAACTATGGAAAATCGACGAAAACCCAAATTATCGCACTCAGCACTATACCTCGATTCGGTATGTGGTTTTGCCAAATTTCGCGCTACCCCTATAAATGGGGTGTCTGCGGATAGGGGCTGACGAGGACTGTGCAACGATACCCAATTTGGAATTTCGCTAGAACAGAATTCTGAAAATTTTGGGGTTTAAAGTTCCAAAAAATAAACAATGGATAAACAATGTAGGGAAAATTTATAAATTTCCTTCGGAATTTTCCTCGGGAAATTGTCTTAAAATGTCGGGCTCGATGAATCGAGTTTAAATATATATAGATTGTATATACTATTGTCAAGAGAAATTAGTGAAAATCGACGAAAACTCAAATTATGGCACTCAGCACTATACCTCGGTTCGGTATTCGAAATTGCCGAATTTCGCGCTACCCCTATAAATGGGGTGTCTGCGGATAGGGGCTGACGAGGGCTGTGCAACGGTATCAAATTTGGAGTTTCGCTAGAGGAAAATTTTGAAAATTTTGGGATTTAAAAATCCAAAAACCGGTCAATGTATGGAAAGTTTATAACTTTCCTTTGAAAAAATTTGGGGAAATGATCTGGATAGATCGGGCTCGATGTATCGAGTTCAAATACCTCAATGTTTACTATACTAAAGTCAAAGGAAACTATGGAAAATCGACGAAAACCCAAATTATCGCACTCAGCACTATACCTCGATTCGGTATGTGGTTTTGCCAAATTTCGCGCTACCCCTATAAATGGGGTGTCTGCGGATAGGGGCTGACGAGGACTGTGCAACGATACCCAATTTGGAATTTCGCTAGAACAGAATTCTGAAAATTTTGGGGTTTAAAGTTCCAAAAAATAAACAATGGATAAACAATGTAGGGAAAATTTATAAATTTCCTTCGGAATTTTCCTCGGGAAATTGTCTTAAAATGTCGGGCTCGATGAATCGAGTTTAAATATATATAGATTGTATATACTATTGTCAAGAGAAATTAGTGAAAATCGACGAAAACTCAAATTATGGCACTCAGCACTATACCTCGGTTCGGTATTCGAAATTGCCGAATTTCGCGCTACCCCTATAAATGGGGTGTCTGCGGATAGGGGCTGACGAGGGCTGTGCAACGGTATCAAATTTGGAGTTTCGCTAGAGGAAAATTTTGAAAATTTTGGGATTTAAAAATCCAAAAACCGGTCAATGTATGGAAAGTTTATAACTTTCCTTTGAAAAAATTTGGGGAAATGATCTGGATAGATCGGGCTCGATGTATCGAGTTCAAATACCTCAATGTTTACTATACTAAAGTCAAAGGAAACTATGGAAAATCGACGAAAACCCAAATTATCGCACTCAGCACTATACCTCGATTCGGTATGTGGTTTTGCCAAATTTCGCGCTACCCCTATAAATGGGGTGTCTGCGGATAGGGGGCTGACGAGGACTGTGCAACGATACCCAATTTGGAATTTCGCTAGAACAGAATTCTGAAAATTTTGGGGTTTAAAGTTCCAAAAAATAAACAATGGATAAACAATGTAGGGAAAATTTATAAATTTCCTTCGGAATTTTCCTCGGGAAATTGTCTTAAAATGTCGGGCTCGATGAATCGAGTTTAAATATATATAGATTGTATATACTATTGTCAAGAGAAATTAGTGAAAATCGACGAAAACTCAAATTATGGCACTCAGCACTATACCTCGGTTCGGTATTCGAAATTGCCGAATTTCGCGCTACCCCTATAAATGGGGTGTCTGCGGATAGGGGCTGACGAGGGCTGTGCAACGGTATCAAATTTGGAGTTTCGCTAGAGGAAAATTTTGAAAATTTTGGGATTTAAAAATCCAAAAACCGGTCAATGTATGGAAAGTTTATAACTTTCCTTTGAAAAAATTTGGGGAAATGATCTGGATAGATCGGGCTCGATGTATCGAGTTCAAATACCTCAATGTTTACTATACTAAAGTCAAAGGAAACTATGGAAAATCGACGAAAACCCAAATTATCGCACTCAGCACTATACCTCGATTCGGTATGTGGTTTTGCCAAATTTCGCGCTACCCCTATAAATGGGGTGTCTGCGGATAGGGGCTGACGAGGACTGTGCAACGATACCCAATTTGGAATTTCGCTAGAACAGAATTCTGAAAATTTTGGGGTTTAAAGTTCCAAAAAATAAACAATGGATAAACAATGTAGGGAAAATTTATAAATTTCCTTCGGAATTTTCCTCGGGAAATTGTCTTAAAATGTCGGGCTCGATGAATCGAGTTTAAATATATATAGATTGTATATACTATTGTCAAGAGAAATTAGTGAAAATCGACGAAAACTCAAATTATGGCACTCAGCACTATACCTCGGTTCGGTATTCGAAATTGCCGAATTTCGCGCTACCCCTATAAATGGGGTGTCTGCGGATAGGGGCTGACGAGGGCTGTGCAACGGTATCAAATTTGGAGTTTCGCTAGAGGAAAATTTTGAAAATTTTGGGATTTAAAAATCCAAAAACCGGTCAATGTATGGAAAGTTTATAACTTTCCTTTGAAAAAATTTGGGGAAATGATCTGGATAGATCGGGCTCGATGTATCGAGTTCAAATACCTCAATGTTTACTATACTAAAGTCAAAGGAAACTATGGAAAATCGACGAAAACCCAAATTATCGCACTCAGCACTATACCTCGATTCGGTATGTGGTTTTGCCAAATTTCGCGCTACCCCTATAAATGGGGTGTCTGCGGATAGGGGCTGACGAGGACTGTGCAACGATACCCAATTTGGAATTTCGCTAGAACAGAATTCTGAAAATTTTGGGGTTTAAAGTTCCAAAAAATAAACAATGGATAAACAATGTAGGGAAAATTTATAAATTTCCTTCGGAATTTTCCTCGGGAAATTGTCTTAAAATGTCGGGCTCGATGAATCGAGTTTAAATATATATAGATTGTATATACTATTGTCAAGAGAAATTAGTGAAAATCGACGAAAACTCAAATTATGGCACTCAGCACTATACCTCGGTTCGGTATTCGAAATTGCCGAATTTCGCGCTACCCCTATAAATGGGGTGTCTGCGGATAGGGGCTGACGAGGGCTGTGCAACGGTATCAAATTTGGAGTTTCGCTAGAGGAAAATTTTGAAAATTTTGGGATTTAAAAATCCAAAAACCGGTCAATGTATGGAAAGTTTATAACTTTCCTTTGAAAAAATTTGGGGAAATGATCTGGATAGATCGGGCTCGATGTATCGAGTTCAAATACCTCAATGGTTTACTATACTAAAGTCAAAGGAAACTATGGAAAATCGACGAAAACCCAAATTATCGCACTCAGCACTATACCTCGATTCGGTATGTGGTTTTGCCAAATTACGCGCTACCCCTATAAATGGGGTGTCTGCGGATAGGGGCTGACGAGGACTGTGCAACGATACCCAATTTGGAATTTCGCTAGAACAGAATTCTGAAAATTTTGGGGTTTAAAGTTCCAAAAAAATAAACAATGGATAAACAATGTAGGGAAAATTTATAAATTTCCTTCGGAATTTTCCTCGGGAAATTGTCTTAAAATGTCGGGCTCGATGAATCGAGTTTAAATATATATAGATTGTATATACTATTGTCAAGAGAAATTAGTGAAAATCGACGAAAACTCAAATTATGGCACTCAGCACTATACCTCGGTTCGGTATTCGAAATTGCCGAATTTCGCGCTACCCCTATAAATGGGGTGTCTGCGGATAGGGGCTGACGAGGGCTGTGCAACGGTATCAAATTTGGAGTTTCGCTAGAGGAAAATTTTGAAAATTTTTGGGATTTAAAAATCCAAAAACCGGTCAATGTATGGAAAGTA